>CM053596.1:173301223-173380205 GCA_028646575.1 Pseudocheirus occidentalis
GCTTCGCTGCCTGTAGTGCTTTCTGTCTTGTGGAGAGTTTTGGAGCTTGAAAATCTGTTTAGCGTCCCATTTTATGAGTTTTTTAACGTGTTTGTGTGGGAGCTGTGGTGCTTTGCTGCTTCTACGCCGCCATCTTCCAGGGAAAATTATTATGGAAATAGTCTTTTACAAATAATAATCTGGTAAAAATATGCAAAAAGAATTGGAAGTGGGGTGCAGATACAAAAACGAGAAGAACAATTATAATGTGTTAGAATAAGTCATGTGTAGTTTGGTGAGGGCCTAGAGAAGGGTGGTAAAAGAGGAAATGGAAGAGATAGAAAAAGAAGGAGAGTCTAAAGTTGGACAATTAGGAGGGACAGGTTAGGCTATAGCTCGTTTTAGAAATTGAGTAGGTCTTCCGATGATCCCAAATTGCCCAATGCCACAAAAGCCCATCTCTTTAATGATAATATTCTTACAGTGATGCTACATTTGAAAATCACGAAATACAATGATATGAAAATAAAATTAAAAGTAAACTAGAGGACAGTCAAGATACTCATGGTGGGTGTAAGTAAGCCGCCACATATTACCTATGTAACCCCGGCACTAAGTCGCTATGGTGATATCCCCTGCCACTGATGATGATTGGCAGGCAAGAGAAAAAAATTTAACAAATACATCTTTAAAAAAAAAGGAAATAAGACAGTCATTAAAAAAGAATGAGAGGCAACTGCCTAAAGTCTACACTGGCATGTCTGAGTTAGAGAGATGCAAAGCAGGAATGAAAAAGCAGGAATATCCACTCAAGTATCCAAGCAAAGTGGTATTTTGGTTTTGCAAAGCATCTTAAAGCCATGTGCAAATGCTATTTCTAACTTCCTGTCTTTGTGTTTGTCTTGCTCTTTCATGAGGTGTGGTTCTTCCATTTAACTCTTACATGCCTCCCAGATTGCGTGGAGGCATGTAGTTATTGCCATATGGACGAGGAGGCTGTGGATTTGATAACTTAGTAAGCTACACTTCACCAAACTAACTGGCCCTTTTCTGAGTCTTGTTTTCTTTTTCTGTGTTGGTTATACATTCTTAATCATTCTCTGATCATTCAAATCTGTGTCTACTGTGTCTAGATCCTGATGTCTTCCAGTATCCTTCCTTTTCCTCCACAGTGTGGGGAGTCTGGTAGAACTGAATCCTGACAATGGGGAGGATGCTGGTACAGTCACAGGATAGAAGGGCTGCAGTCTGAGAGCTAGAAGGGACGTCAGACAGAGGCCATTGAGTACAATCACCTCATTTTATGGATGAGGAAACAGAGACCTAGAAACCAATTTAATATTAGTGTAAAGACTTAAAAGTTCTTCTGACTTCTAATGGCTATTAGGCCGTTTTGGAATAAAGTCTATTCTTTCATCCTGTCCAAAGTTCCATGATAATTTTTAATAGAAAATTATTTTGGAGATTTCTGCAAAAGGTCACACAGCGTCTCAAAGTAATCTCTTGTCCATGTCTCCTGAGGTTAGTGGTCTTTCCACTACAACATTTGTCAAATCATTTTTCTGTCCCTTTGCGACCCCATTTGGGGTTTTCTTGGCAAAGATACTGGAATGGTTCACCATTTCCTTCTCCAGCTCATTTTACAGATAAGGAAACTGTGGCAAACAGGGTTAAGTGACTTACCCACAGTCACACAGTTAGTAGAGGCCAGATTTGAACTCAGGAAGAAGTCTTCCTGACTTCAGGCCTGGTGCTCTATCCATTGTGCCACCTCATTGTGCCCACTGCCTTATGGAGGTGCCTAAAATGAATAATGATATCCTTTTATTGGGCTGAAAACAGATAGACCAGTTACTATCAGTTTAAGGAATCTGATTTATGTAATACAATTACAAAAAACCAATTTATGCAGTCCTTCCTGCAAACAGAAAGGCAGGGTACACATTTAAGTGAAGGAAGCTGAATTTATTTTCCCTTGTTGCAATGCTATGAGAGTTAGTAGTTATTTGGCATCTCTTGGATGCATGAAAGATGCGGTGAGCAAGGATGGATTTATAATGAAGTAGAAAAAAAAATCTGAGGACCTTTGATTCACCAGTTGAATTGCCAGGTGGACTGGGCCTGAAGAATATGAGTTACCTTCCCCAATATCCCCTTGCCTCATCCAGCCTCTTCTTTTGCTCTCCCTCCTACCCCCCTTCCCCAGCTAACCCTGTTCATGACCTGATTGGGATGTCCCAAAAGTCTTGGTGCAGTTTTATTCTTTAATAGCATAAAACTAAGCAGACTTTCGGGAAAATCTGGACTTGAAGCTTTTGCAATATGAGTAATAGACTATAGCAACCAGCTTCTCTTCCCTGTCAATCAGCTATAAAGATTCTTCCTTCCTATAGGAAATGGATCCTTACTAAATAAGCTTCTCATTAGTGAGTGAAAAAGATGCACAGAGAACCTGCTCATGATCAGCAGGTTTGGGGTTTCTGATTTTTTTTCTTCTTCCTGCGTTGCCCTGGTATTTTCCCACTGTATGAATAATTAAATTGACACTGTGATCTAATTGTCTTTTAGTCCTTCACTGTGTAAAGGTGATACAGCATGATGTGGGAATCCAGGGGAACTCCCATATTTTACATAAAGCATCCTAAAATCAAATGTTTATGGTATAATAGATGGAAAGTACCTTGAGAAATCTGGCTGCTAAATGCATCATTCTCTTGATTCTGATCAGATGATTATCTGTTATTTTCTTGATGAAATCCAGGGTTAAGGATTGTACAAGTTTACTATCATTACCATCATTATCATTACTTTGAAAGGCATTTTGCAAACATTTTCACCCACTGAATACCTGCTCCAAAGATTCATGCTGTCAGAGAGGTCACCTTGGATTCTCTAAGTCTATGACAATAAGAAGACAAAATTCTTTTTTCATTTCAAGTACAAGCCTGATGACAGAATGTGTGTTTGTCTAAGGACCCACTCAGACAAATTTGGAAAGGCTAATGATTATAAACATTTCTGATCACAGGTACTCTGGAAGATTCTCTCTTAAAATAGGGGTCTGGAAACTAAGGCCCAAGTTTTGGCCCACTGCCAGTTTTGTATGACAAATAAGTAAAGAATGGTTTGTGCATTTTAAAATAAAATTTATTATATTTAAAAATGTAAAAAAAATATTGTTAGCTCCAAGGCTGGTGGAGGAAAAGGTGGCAGCAGGTCAGATTTGGCCCATAGACTGTGGTTTACCAATTCCTGTCTTTAAGCATGGATGGACTGCAATCTGCCTTAGCGGATGGTGTATCCTGATGAAATCAATAGATTTTTGAGTGTTTATTTGAGAATAAGTTGAATTTTGAATTGTATTTTGAATTGAGAATTCTGAAGTGTATTTACACATGTTTACAATTATTTCCATATTGCCAAAGAGATAACAAATCTTGCTACTAACATTCAGTGTTAAGTCTAGTATATTACATAGAATAAAGGTTTGCTAAATGAATTATTTTGTTTGGTGCATTTTAAAGTACCTTTATCTAGCAGCTTGTACTTTGGAAATGTTTTCATTTTTCTACTGAGGAAAGTACAGAGTAGTAGAAAGAGGCACTGAGCTTGAAGTTCTAGGACCTGAGTTCTTGTTCCAGTTGTAACACTTAGGAACTTGTAGGATGTTGATCACGCCACCACCGTCTTTCTTGGTCTCAGTTTCTTTGTCAATAAAATTCAAAACTGGACTAGATAATCACTCAGATTCCATCTAACTCAAGACCTCGGATTTCTCTCTCTGTCTCTCTATGTCTCTTTCACATGTGTGTTCCTCAAAGGAGTCCAATGAGATCAGTAATACTTCCCCCTTCCATAAGATAGAGGAAAATTGTGATGAGATTTCTTGCCCTATGGTTTCAAAATAAGTCACTGGAAGGGCATAAAGTAGAATTTAAAAATTTTTTACTTCTGACAAAACCCTACTCATATTATTCCTTCTTTTAAATGCTGAAAAAAATTGGAACCAATCTTTACTCTTCCCTTTTGTTAGCAATTTATTTTAACCAAATCCTTTCAAAGACAATGCCTTCTGTTTTTCCATGGTTCTAAATGATGCTCAGAATTACTTTCACTTAAGTCTCTGTGTGACAGGACAAATCTATTGAGGGTCATTGATGCTAAGTGTCTTCTTCCTTTCTCTGTCTGATTTTCCTTCCTGCCTATTATTAGAGACATATCAATGGAAGTAGAATCTTAATTTCTTTCCCCACAAGCTTCTTCTGCAGTCAAGTCACAATCCTTTGTTTATGATTTTGCTGTCGGTTGCCATGGAAATAATTGCAACATTGCAAATTCTATGTTACAACCACAGGGATTACAGTAGGAAAAGAGTGGCCAACAGCAAAAAAGGAATATATTTACAAGGGTTTTCCATGTGTTAGGATCAATCAGTTATTCAACAAGTATTTATTAAGCCATGTGCCAAGGATTGTGCTAGGGATACAAATAAAGAAATGAAACAGGCCTTGCCCTCAGGGGACTACCATTCTATTAAGAGTGATAGAGTACATATTAAGGCATAGTGGCCAGGGAGGGGAGCTAGCTTTATTTTGTCAGTCTTGAGTATTGAGTGAAGTCATAGGAAAGTAGATTGTCATGTACTTTCCGGAAGCCACGGTTTTGTTGATTTAATTATTATTCCCTGAGCAAGAAATAGAAAGGTGGGGAAGGACAGAGAGCCAGATTACTGCACTGGTAAGGTCTTGATGGGTGGACAGTTCAATGGATGGGATGAGGTATAGTCTGGGGCTAGTTGATATAAAGGGTTGAAGGGAAGATTGATTCAGCTAGATGATCTGGTGGATTAACTCATGGGAGACCAAGGGAAGCAAGAGGAAGAGGGATGAAGTAAACAAACATATTCCTTCCATTCTGCTTTATGGCTCTTTTTCCTCCAAGGCCTTGTAATGGTAATGAAATTTGAAGATCCCTTTGTATTTCTAAGCTAAGAGGTACTTAGCACCTAGTTTTAAATTCTTTGTTAAAGAAACAGAAGGTATAAACCCCCATAGCTGACTTAACAGGAGGTGGCTGAATGGGGAACCCCTGTTGCTGATGTAACAAGAAGGGGCTGAACAGGGAGGAGCAATACTGTAAATAAGGAAAAACCCCAGCTGATAAAGTCAGAACTTCTTGGGATGAGCACCTGAAGGCTGGGCTGTTGCTGCTGGACTGGAACTTCCATAGAGAAAGTGATTTTGATTTTGAGAACAGAACTGGATAAAGTGATTTTGATTTTGAGAGCGGAGCTGCTGAGGATTTTTGAGGGCCAGCTGGAGCTGCCAAGGACTTCCAAGGGCCAGCTGGAGCTGCCAAAATCTGAGGAAGCATGACTGTGATGCCAGTACTTTATACAAATGTTGTTGTGACTTTGTTCATGTGTATGAATGCGCTTGTAGCTTTGTTAAGCCTTGTCTGCCCAGGAACAGAGACTGTGAAAGATTTGAGATCATTGGACACTGTGAGCTCCAATGTGGAGCAGGAACTGCACAGAGAGCTGGACAAGGATCTGGGAGCTATCTGCCTTTGAACTCAGGTGGCAGTTGGTTAGATTCAGGCAGGAGCTAGGACCATGGAAGAGGAACCATGGAAGCTGAAAGCATGCCCTGAGTCAAGATGAAAAGACCTCTCTGGGTACTGAGTAGTGATGGAATCGTAATTTGCTTATGACCTAGGGGTGGATGGCTTGTATGTTTCCCACTACCCCTTAAGAGGGTACTGAATAGTGACTGATGACTGAGTAGGGACTGGTGATTGAATAGGGACTGATTTGTAACTTAGTGTGCCCCATGGGTAGAGGACTTTGACCTTTTGTACTTTATGATTGAATGATTGAGTTACTAAGTGATTGATTGACTAAATAACTCTACTTTGTTCAAAACTATGTGACCACTTTGGTGAAAAACTATGTGGCCATTTTAGTGATAAGTTGTTGAGTTATTATGTCATTGTGAATGCTATATTTTGATTTTCTGTGTTAAGCTGTAACATTGTGAATGCTGTACCTTGATTTTCTGTGAATGTTTTGCTCTGATTTGTTATTGAATAGAGAGTTCGCTATACTATATAATCAGAACCTTCAAAGCTGTTCACAACAGCATTCTTCTGGAAAGTTGCTTGTGCATGGCTTTACAGGCCTTTGGTCTAATCTGTCTTACAATTTTGTGTAAGACTATGATTCCAAGTTTCCAGAGACTAAAATGTATACTGAAAAATGCTAATTACTTAAAATTATATATATGCATATATATTTATATATGTATATGTATGATTAAAAATTATACAACCCAAGATATCATCATAATGGTTTCTAAACAAAGCCCTCCAATTCAGTACATCAGTGGATCCATGACCCCATCCATGTGGATATTCCCTTCCAAACTCCAATAATGCAGATCACATCTCATCTATATCTGCCTATCTTGTATACCTCTTGTGCATATTTTCCCATAAGATATGCACTAGAGATCTACCCAGAATGCTAAGGAAGGGGATCCTCATGTTTTCTTGACATGATGAGGATACAATTGGAACATATATATTCCTCACACCATATGACCAACCCATCTCCTTTTTCAGTCCTATATTTCTTTGATGACACTTTTGCTTTTTAGTAGTTCCACTTTTGTAATGTATTACAGCTGCTTCCCACCCACAGACCATCTTTGTTGACCTTTGGCGTCACTCAACTTCAACTCTTCTGAGACTGTAGTATTTCATGACATCACTGAAAGAATAGTGAAATTTTAAAAAGAGAGAAGCTTAAGACTGTTAAAAACAAACAAACAAAAAATAACTTTACTATTTCCCAAAGGTGATGCAATTTGCCTTTCTCCTTATGTCTAATTCTAGAAACCCCTGTAACCATAAATTAATATTTGAGAGTATGTAGCTCCCTGAAGTTAGTAGACATACAATAAACACCTTAAAAACTTGCTTGAATTACTATCCTGATCTCCATGAGTTTTTTTGAGAAAACTCCAACAGTTAAACAGTCATTAAAATATATGGACCTAAGAGCTCCTGCTGGATGTCACCTCATCATTTAACCTTAAAATCAGTCCAGCCCAAGATATATGGATCTGCTCTCCTTCTGAAGTAGAAAGCAGTGACCATCCTTTCACTCGGTTCTGTCTCACAGAGTAAATCCAACTAATATACATGGAATGAAAAAAATAAAAACAAAAACAAGCCTACAGCCATATTAAGGGGGGAGTCACTTGGTCATCATGTGACTTTGATCAAAGAGACAGACAAGGGCTAGGGAGATCCATCCTGCCCTATCAGAAAGTCAGAGGGGCAATTGGGGAGGACATAGGAGAGAGCAGATTGGGGCACAGGTTATACAGAGTACAGAGGGATGGCTGTTTTGAGGTGGTGGGTAGGGGAAAGATGGGGAGAAAATTTGTAACTCAAAATCTTGTGGAAATGAATGATGTAAACAAGAAAATTAATTAATTTTTCGGGAAAAAAAGAAAAAGAAAAAATATTTTTAAAAATTGTAAAACAGACTCAGTTTCAGAGAATTCTAAGTAATAGGATACTAGGTAAATGACCTTTAAACTCCAATCTAAAATGATAGGCACTGATTATCCAAGTGATGTTTAGCAGAGCAGAGTCAGGAGTGCATTTATACATGGATGGGATAACATTGTAGTTAAAAACAAATTTAAATTAGCTAAAAACTTATTAAAATTTTTTATCTCCAAAAACAAACAAAAAAACCCTGAGACAGACAGGCTTCTAAAGTAACAACGTTCTTAGAATCAGAGGTTCATAATCACAGCTGTTAATTTTCTAAGAGATTGTGGGCAAAGTACTATGTGTCTCCTTTTTTCCATAGAGAATATATAAAAATTCTCATAATTCTTTACCAACAACTTAGAAATTCATTATTTCTTGAAAGTAGCATGGATATGTTTATGTGTAGCCGTTATTGTGAACTTTTTAAGCTAAATTATCAGAAGGAGTTTCATTTCCAACACAATATAGCAGACAGTGTTAGATTTCAAATCAAAAAGATTTGGATTCGTATCCTGCCTCGAATACTTCCTAACAGGGTGACCTTCCACAGTTTACTTATCCTCTCTGAATTTTAGTTTCCTAGTCTATAAAATGAGGGGGTTAGATTCAATGTCCTCTAAAGTCTACTCCAGCTTAAAATCTAAAATCCTATTTATTGCTCCCTGAAAGTAAATGGGCAAAATTTTACCATCTTCAAATATTAGTTAGATTTCAATGCAATTCAATGCAGTTCAGAAAAACCTGGAATTAGAGTTAGACCTATAAAAAATTGTCAAGCAGGCAAAGAATGCTTTGGTAGTAGCACTTCCCACCTAACCTCCACAGCCTTCCCTTCCCTTCTTCACTTCTGATGTTTACTACTTTTCCTATCAGCGCTTTGGTTTCCTTGATGGACATAATGCTAAACCTTCATTATCCAGGACCTGCAAATTTGATATTTCACCTAGGTTGGTCTGTGTGCCCTGCAAAGCAACCCAGACCTTTCTATTTCCCTATCAAAACATCTGTGGCTTTGTTTCAGACCCCCAACCTGTACTTTATAAGGCAATAGCTAACTGATCTGGCAGATTATCACAATGAGATTTTAATGGATTTAGATGGTTTAATATATCACCCTTTCCAGGTGACAGACCTACCTCTTAGAGGGGCCTTCTCTAACAGAGTCCCTTAACCCAAGAGAGCAACTCTGTTGGGAAGAATTCTAAGCTTCATAGGAGATATTATAGTATAAGTGGAATTTTCTGTATTCTTCAAGTTATACAGGTAAAGGGGTTTCTAACCTGCCCTATCTTCAGGGTCAGCCATGCTTGGGTCATAATCTGAGTATCCCCCTTTCTCTAGGGATCCTTTATGAACTCTTAAAAATAAGAAAAACAAAAAGAATGCAAATGGAATGCAGAGTACAATATTATGAGGGATACTAAAGATAAATTATTACATTTGTCAGTGTCTGTGGTAGCACAAGTAATCTTTAGGAAAGGCATATTGTGAGATAATCGATTTCTTCCATTCCTCCCCTTACAACTTGACATGCTCTCTCTATCCAACACAATGGTAGTACCATATAGGTATGTGGCATGGGAGGAAGGAGGTGGGGTATGTGTGAGTGTGTGTGTGTGTGTGTGTGTGTGTGTGTGTTGGGGGGGTGTTTCTAAGAGCTCATCTTTAAAAGAAATTTTCTCTTGGTTTGATTAATATTTTAAAATGTGTATTTTAGGACCACATTCTCTTGGACTGCAATGACTATACTGAGAATGAAGCTGAAGAGAAATAAATAAATATTTTATTCTGTACAAGAGTTTAGAGGAGGTACACAGAATTCAGGGACTTTCATTCACTGGATATATTCCCTGTTCAATCAGCCTCCTTGGAACTGGACATAAGTAAGTGTTCCATGTGGTCATACTGAGTTGGCTGGTAACATAAGGCATCTAAATTCTGTAGTTATAGCCATCCCTAGTAACCCATTTTATTTCTGATGGAGAGCTCCAGGAAAGCATATGCCTCTGCACCTGAATAAAGACAGTATGCCAGAAGCACCTCTTAATCTGTATGCCCTGGATGTACTATGGCCTACAAGTGAATGATCTAGTTTGTTCTGGTCTGAGAGGCTTTGTCATTGATAATACATGCTCTACCAGTACAAATCAAGTCAATATATTTGATTCTGGGTTTGATGTTTCAAGACATTGATTTGTATTTCCTTGTACAGTACCTCTCATTCTACACCCTTAATATTTTAGAAGAGACTGATGTCAGTGTAAATAAGAAAAAACAATGTGTTGTGATGGGATGCTTCTGTTAGCTGTTTAAAAAAAATCACAGGAAAGATTCATTTGTACATGGCTCTAAAAAAAAAGTAAAGTCCCCATTAACAAAAAACAAAACAAAAAAGCCTTCGGAGACCTTGGCTGCACAGTAGCGGTCAAATGTTTCGATGCTTTACTGCTCCTGTCCCTCTTACAGGTACATGTGACAGCGCTGCAGCGATGAGTGGAATTTTAAAGAGGAATTTGGAAGAAGTTGAGGGCTCCTCATCCTGTTCCTCTGTGCGGGAATCAGATGATGAAGTTTTTAGCATTGACAGTGCTGACAGTGGTGATAGCGTCAATCCATCCACTTCTAATCATTTTACCCGTAAGTACAAAAGCTGTATTTCAGTCTACCCTCTAAATCGCATTGTGTGACTAAATCTCAGAGGCTTTAACTTTATCCGTGCACTAATATCTGTCCCTAAGTCTTTCATCATAAAGGAATTATTTGCCAAACATGACATAGTTTCAGTCAATTAACTCCTCAGGAGTGTGGTCCCATCCTTTGCTGTATACTGATATTCTGAGAGGTGCAGAGAGGGACAGTCAGGAATGAGACTGATTGAAGGTGAACAAATAGCAACTAGAAATGAGTTAAATAGATGTCTCTAGCCTCCAGAAATAGATCCACAGGAGAAATCTGATTAGATGAACTATACTGTCATCCCAACACTTAGCAGAGACTTGTGGACTATTTGCAGTAGGAGGAGGTATGATATACATTCTTTCTCAAGGAAAGGGAATCACATTCCTTTGCAAAGAGAAGAACACAGATCAAACAATGTCATTGGCAGCCCAGGACTTTCTATAAGTGGTTTGGGCTTACTTTATTTCCAGATTGGAAACATTACTTCCTGTAAAAGATTTAAGGTTTATTGCATGCACTTATCGGAGATACCCCCAGATTGAGTGACTTTGCTCACCGACACTAGTCAAATCCCTGATTCTTTGTAAATTTCACTGGGTTGTTAATTAGCTTGATAGTTCTCATTCAGTAATTTATGAATCTTTAAATTATTTCTTTCCAAAAATTCTGATAAGGAATTTTTTTCAGTTTACCTCTTTTCAATTTCCATTAGCTATTTAAAAAAGGAAAAGTAAGCCCATTTTTTTCTTGTTTAGAGGTGTTGCAAGAATGGGAAAGCATTCTTATTTTTGCTTCAAAGAAAATTATATCCTAACTATTTTCCTAAGCTCTCCTAAAACAGAGCAATCCTTTTGAGATCTGAGTAAGATTTTAGAAATACTAACTCACAGAATATGAGGGTTAACAGCAACCCTACAAGTCAGTCCAACTTCCCCTTTTTCAAGGTGATGAAACTGAGATCCAGAAACATAAAGTGATTTGCTTAATCACACAGCTAGTTAATGCCAGGCTTAGAATTTGAAACTATTGCTTTACCATCCCAACCTAGTGCTCTTTCCATTATTCTCTGTGAGTGTATATAAAGAGATTTTTTTTTTACCCTCAATATTCTACTAGTATTATTTCAAGAAGATATGGATCTAGGGTTAATTAAATTGACCAAAATAGTTGCTTGATTTTTGGTCCTGACATAATTTCATGAGTAGATGTTCAGACTCCCTCCATTAAAGCAAATAGGTAATTGTTCTGCAGTTTGTAGCCTGAAGGAGTTGCCTGGGGGCACTGAAAGGTTTAAATTACTTGCCTGGACTTATCAGAAGCAGGACTTGAACCCAGTTCTCCTTAATCCAAGCAGCCAAGTCCAATACGTTAAACTCTCTCTGTTAATACATCAAGGGAAAAATAACAGAATAGATAAACCAAAAAAGGACAGAAATTTTACTTGTTTGTTATTGCTTTATTCAGCCCTTAAGAAGAAAAATGGGTAAAATTATTAGGGTTATGTTTTCATGTTTTAGGATTTCTTAGACTTTCTAGTTCGTAAGTTCCTTGAATGAAACAAAAAAGTATAATTGTTTTTTCATACATGTTTCTGTCAAGGGCAGGAGGGTACAAAGAAAAAAGGAATGTAGCTATTTTGAGGACAAGAAGTTAAATTGGTGAATTCATATCATGTCTGTTAAGGTACCTTTTGTTTCTGAAATATTTGTAACTACTTAGTGTCTAGCTAGTGATGAAGTGGATAGAGTGCTGGGTCTGGCATCAGGAAGACATCTTTGTGAGTTCAAATCCAGCTTTAGGCACTTAGTAGCTGACTCTGGGCAAGTCACTTAATTCTGTTTGCCTCAGTTTCCTCATCTGCAAAATCAGCTGGAGAAGGAAATGGCAAATCCCTCCAGTATCTTTGCAAAGAAAACCCCAAATAGGGTGCCAGAAAACTAGTCAGGACTGAAAAATTACTTAATTTAAATTACTTTAAAAATTATGAGTCTATTCAATGTTTCTCCTAATTTCTCAATTAGTAGTTCAAAGCTTTCTGCTACATTATAAATTAACTTCTTTTGGTTAAAAAAAAATCAGTTGATTCCCATTGATTTTTATATACCTATGTATTCACAAAGTAACAATAAGGCTCATTAACAACCTGGAAAAGGTAGGATGGAGAGGAAGGAATCATGTAGTTCTTTTAAGGATGAGTGTCTGAATTAGTAAACTTATCTCCAGGTCTAGAGAGTGTCATGAGAGGCAAGCCCACGTTCACACAACAGACGTTTTCATTCTTTGGGAGACTGTGTCCAGGCCTTACCTAAGCTTGTAAAACTATAAGCTTCTTGAAAGTAGAGACCATGTCCTGCTCTTAGTATTCCTTCAGAATCTAGTAAAGGATTTTGGCTGCATAGTATTTTGTTTTATGGATGAATAAATGAACTTTTAAAAAGTACTTACACAGGGGGCAGCTAGGTGGCACAGTGAATAGAGAACACCGGCCCTGGAGTCAGGAGGACTTGACTTCAAATCTGGCCTCAGACACTTAATGTGCAACCCCCCAAAAAAAACCACTAGCCCTGTGACCTTGGGCAAGTCACTTAACCCCAATTGCCCCCTCCAAAAAGCAAAAAACAAAAACAAAAACAAACAAGTCCTCACATAGAAATATCACTGTCTCCTTTATACCCCCAAATGAGATAGCAGGATATTCCTAAAGGGAAATTTCCCAATGTTTACATTTTGAACCCTCAAAAAATGAATTACATACCCTTGTAGTGAACCTCTTGATGCAGTCTCCTTTCCTGAGACCCCTAAACACTACAGGGGCTGCTTGAGCAATAGATGGACCTACCCAAAAGAATTTTTTCCCTGCCTGTTTTTCTACTTTTTCCCACTGTTTTTCCACTTTTTCCCACTCCTCAAAAGCTATTCAGTTGAAGAGTCCCTCTCAGTGAGAAACCATATCATTTAAATGCTCACATCAAAAAGGAAATCAAACCACTACAGTTTTTCCCATCTCTGTGATGTTTCTGTGCCCTTCAAATGCTTTCAGCTTGCTAGTGTCTATTCGATGACTCTTAATTTCTCAATTAGTAGCTCAAAGATGCTGGCTATGTTACAAATTGACTCCTTCGGCTAAAAATCAATTGTGGTCCTTCTGTATGCAAGACTCCCATTGATTTCTATAAAAACAGTGCACTCACAAAATAACCGTAATGCTCCTTTAATGACCAATAGGATTTACAGTCGTGGGGAAAGTTGCTTTCTAGTTGAGACTGATAGTGAGAGTGAGGGCTTAGTGCAGTTGTAAATATTATAGGTCAGCAATTTTGTCCGAGCAACCAAAAAAAGATTCCCTGGGCGAGTAAAACTTTAGGTGTAGGGTAAATGATTTTATTACTTTTAAAAATAATTTTTTTGAAAAAAAAAAACTTTCATGCTTTCTGGTTTGTAGATAAATGGTGGACACTCCCATCATAGTCAGCTTATTGTAAGGACTCACAATATACACATTACTCCCCTTTGTTTCCTATGGCCAGCGGGAACATAGCAAAGGCCATTAAAAGAACAGCCCCGAAGCTGCATATTCTAATGAGGTTTTTTCCAACAGTGCTGCTAATGTACTTTTCTTTGCAAAATTTTGAGGTTTGTCGCACATTTGCTGATACTTATATAAAAAGGTACATTACTATGCGTCATTGAATTCCTTATAATTGAGTGTGCTGGGGAGCATGGCTTGGGATGAAGGGAGTGTGGAAAGGGTTGGTGAAAACTGGGATCTGGAGGAGAATTTTTATGGGTCAGGAACTTTTTTGAATCAAAGTCCCAGATGAGCTGAGAGGTGTCATGGGAGGCTTTGCCTGACTTGATTAATTATTGTACAGTATTGGGCAGATTGGAACAGGATTTGGGAGAGGAAGAAAGCATGTTACACTTTTTTTTTCTGAGTTGATTGAATATATCATACTAGAGGAAGACATTAGCAGAACGCCAGGAATCTTATTGTATAACAGAATGTAAGGGCTGGAAAGAGCCTTAGATGTCACCTAATTTTACAAATTCAGAAACTGAGATTCAACATTATATTGAGAGGTCATATTGCTGTTGTCAAAGTAATGTTTAAGATCCATGTTTCTTGATTTTAGTGTTCTACACATTGAGAATTCCTAATATAAGTAATTGTTTTCTTTCATTGTGCTGAGAACCGATGCCTCAGTTACTACTGGTTTAAGGGGTCCGAATACTAAAAACAAAAAATACAATTTATTTGTATACGTAGAAATCTTGGGTCTACCTTTAAGGGAAAGAGGTTAGCCTTTTTTTTTTTTTCTTTCTGTGTTCCAGTAAAAGATTTAGGCACTCAGCATCTCCTGGATGCATGACAGGGCAGTTTACAGACAGAAACTCAGTGGGGGAAATGAAACTGCGGGAAGAGAATTCAATTTGGCTATGAAGGCACAATCTTGACTGAGTCTCCTTTCTAACTATGAGAGAGCAGGGATTTATGGATTCCTTGATATATCACTGGCATTGATTGAAATTTCTTACAACAAACATAGTCTTTTTACATTTTTATGGAAAAAAAATGAGCTTGTTTTTGTCAACATATAATGTTATTTGAGATAATGTGATAATGCTTCGGTAGCAAGAAGGTGAAGGGGTTTGTGTTGTGAATTCTATAGCATTCAACAAATAGGATTTTATTTTATCCACTTTACATGTAAAGCCCTTGTACTTTCCAGTTATGCCAGAGGGGAAAAAGGTCAGTCACCATACATGGGGAAAAATGTCTGCTTCTCTTCTTCTTTAGCTTTCTATCACTAGGATCCCAGGACTGTCCATCCTTTGTTGTGTCATTCAGAGCTGAATGCCCCCTTCTCACCCCCATGCCTAGCAGAGGTTTTGTTGCCCAAATGGGGCTCTCTCACATACTGACCGAAAGCAAAAATTACATTTTGAAGAGTTGGCTCTGTAAAGAGGCTTGTTCCCATCAACTAGCTTTTTATGCACTTTTGCTTTTAACACTGTGAATTTCTATTTGGTTTTAGGTTTAAAAGTAGCCTTTGGATGACTAAGTCAAATTCAAATTAAGTCTTCACCACACTGTATCAAATTATAATGCCTATAACTAATATTTTGATAAGCCTACTGAGCACCTACTGTGAGAAAATAACCATAAAGACACTAGAGGCTATATTAACTCTATTGTTTCTCACATGGATTTTAGAGACTTGGCTCCTAGCTATTAGCACAGCCCCCTAACACATCATCAGAAAAGCTCCAGTTTCCCATATCTATTATTTACTCAGGGTTCCTGTAGGTGGAATTGATATTATGGCTGTATTTCATCAAGTGTCCATGACTTAAAATTGCTATTAAATATTAATCTTAAAATATTCGCATTAGTGATTCTGAGTATTTTCACCTGACAGCTTAATCTATTTAGAAATAAACCTTAGAGACTTTTCATCTTGTAAACTCCTAGATGGAGAATCAAATTGCTATTTTCAGTTAGACTAGTGTGGACCATAGGCAGTAAGTGCCCCGTCACCTGTGAGATGTTATAGTTCACACGGTTAATAAGTATTTATTAAGGACCGGCTATATGTCAGGTTTTATGCTATGCAGTGGGAACAAGACAAAAAGCGAGAAACAAAAGAAAGCAAAGCCTCTGCTCTCAGTGAGCTCACAGTCTAATAGAGGAGGAAACATGAAAACAACTATGTACAAACATGATATATACAGGATAAAGAATAGTCAATAAATTTCAATAATTAAAATGCCAGCACTCTTCTCTAGGGTTCAATTCTCAACCTAAGGTTTAAATTTCATTGAGTTTTATGTAGCGTTGTTGATGATGACGACGAAGTCACAAGGGTCCTAAGCAAATGCCCTGGTGACTTTCAAAAGAATTTAAAATCCATGAAGTAAATCAAGCAATCTGATGCTTTCTGACAGCTTGGAGAGAGCATACACTGTTTGTGGGGGTGTGTGTGTAAGAGAAATCCAAGCAGGCCTAGCTAAAAGAGGACTAGACTGTATTGCTTCTAAACAGCCTTCAACATTTAACCCTTTCACTACTGGCACCGTGGTACATTTCTGTGCCCCCAAAATGCCATTTTATTTTCGTCTCGGCAATTTTGGAAGAAATCAGATGTATTTCAGTACTTAGGAACTGTTTGCACCATATGCTCTGTGCATTCAGCCACAGTGAACTGGCTGAAATTAGAATAACTAAATAAGTCTCAAAAAATCTACTAAATCCCAGTGGGATTTAGACTGAAGTTAAAAATTATTGAGCTAAAAATGAATAAAGGAAGATTCTAATCTCCTTTTACAACAACAAAAAAAATCCAAAAAATGGGGATAACAATACAAACTTATACCTTAAAATAAATCTGGCATTTAATTTTAGCAAGGTATTTAATTTCCAGAATAGAAAATTATTTCCGATGAGGAGAAGTTGAAACAAAATCTCAATACTTATATGTTTCTAATGCTTAATGACAGTGGGATATCACTTACTAAAGCTATTAAAAGAATAAAATTTATCTTCCTTTTACCTTTGATTGATCTCATTTGTATTTCTGGGAATTACAATGGAAAATTTATTTAACTTAGTGTATGTAAAAAGCTGCTAGGTCATTTCAAAAGCCTCAGTGAATTTTTACAATGGTCTCTAATTAGTAAGGCTAGCATTATAATAATACTCCAGACATAAGCCCCTTTCTTTTTTAACCTGAAATAATTTAAGAGCTTTTCAAAGGTTATTAGGGAGATTGCTAGGAAACCTAGGTTATTTTTGATTGAGATTAAAAGTAGGCCTCAATATGACATTGGGGGTCCTGAGTTCCCTGGCCTGTTTGATACAATTGCATTATAATTGAAAGATGATGATTTGTATAGTCTAGGCATATGGCATAAAGAGTGCTTGTGTATACATACATGTGTGGGTACACATATACATCTATACACAGTATATAGATAGAGATAGAGATAGATATACACACACATATACACATATATACCTTTTTTAATTTATAAAAAATGCAGTTGTGTTTAGATTTTCACAGCAACAAAATATCAAATCATAATAAATGTTTTCTTTTTTCCTGGCGTCTGCTCTAGTACCTACAATTTTTAATTTCTTGACTTTTATGCATGTTAAATCTTACTCATAGTGTCAATAGTGCTTTAAATGTCAAAAAAGGGGGCAATGAGTTTAATATTTGAGATTCTTCACTTGGAGGAAAGATGGATTTTTTTTTATGTGAAAGTCTTCTAATTTTTCAATCAGAAAGCACCATCCTAATTGGTAATTTCCCAGCAGATGCTGTCCATTATACTATTGCTATGTCAGAACTGACTTTCTGCTTTTTTGCAGTTTCCATGACAACCATAATTTTGGCCTGGAGAGAGTTGTAGACTTCTCAGAGGCACATCCATTTTCCTTGTAAAAAGAAATGCTTACTTATCAAAAGAACTGATTAGGCTGACCTCCATGTTGGTCACTAATCGGTTCTATAATTAGAGGGCACCTCTGAGTTCAAGATTAGGTGAAGCAAGCATTTTAACCTCTGTTAGATTGTTTGGACCAGAAATTTTCTCGTAATCAATATAAAATGAGATAATGTTAGGAGAAGGCAGGGAGTGAACCTGACTGAAAGTATATTCTTGGACAACTGATAAGGAGGATTTTCTATTTTAAAACTCCCCTCAATAAGACTGAAATAATATTTTGAAACAAGTATTGATGAAATGTTTTAAAGAAAAAAATGAGACCAAAAGGTACAAATGTAGCCTACATAAACATGAATGTTTTCATTATGATATAGCCCAAGCCTTCTCAGATAGAGTGTGGAGATAGTAAATAATGTGGAATCATTTCCCAGACATTTGCTCACCATGTTGTTTCTACTTTGGCATTGATCACATCTTCCCCTTCTCCCTCTAACCCCAAGACTTCAACTCTGGGAAGCTAGGCTCTTATAGGTGCACCTTTGCCTTACATTGCCCAGAATCAAACCTCCGTACCACTTCTAGGCCTTTTCCAAACCTCTCTACCCTGCCCACTCCCTTTCCAGCTTCCCTGTATGTGTAGCATTCCACCATTAAAATATGAACACCTGCCTACTGGAAAAGGCTTCTTGTAGAAGGTAGGATTTGAGTTCAGTCTTAAAGGAATTATTTGTTTATATTAAATTCTAAATAAATGTTGTTAAAGGGTCAGCTAGATGGTACAGTAAATAGAGTACCAGCCCTGGAGTCAGGAGGACCTGAGTTCAAATTTGGCCTCAGACACTTGACACACTTATTAGCTGTGTGTTGTTGGGCAAGTCACTTAACCCCAATTGCTTTGCCTTCCCCCGCCCAAAAAAAGAAAAATGAATTGTTGAATAGTTGGTTGAATGGAGGAAAATGAATGAATCAAGAATTCAGAATATATTCCTTCTTGTCCTGCACAAAATCCCACTCTGATGCATCAGAATGGAAGGGAGTTCCATTTTACCCTGGTAAATTAAAAGTATACCCGTGGAGAACAAAATCTGGCAGATTTTACCACGCAGAACAGCTTTGAGTATGGCACTTAGAACAAACTATATCTCTTTGCCAAAGTCCAGTCTAACTTAGCATGAAGAGTCATTAGTGGATGGGACAGGGTGATGAATTATTTGACTGTATTAATTAATTAATTAGTGAAATAAAAAAAAAGCAAAATGTCCTCCTTTCCCCCAACTCCCTCCCTTCCACTTCTATACTGGCAAAGGCAGAGTGGAGGAAATGGAAGCACAGAGTGCTAAGAATCACAATTTTCAGACTATCAACACTCTTAGCTATTGCACTTCTCAAGTGTGGGAGCCTTGTCCCATGACCAGCTGGTACTGGATGAATCAAACTACATCAATCTTTATAACCTTGGTATAAATAAAACCAGAAGAAAAAAAGGGAGTAGTAGCTATAAGGGAGGATGGTTCACAGGTTCTTTATGGAGAGGGAAGTAAAGGAGGTCAGAGAGTTGATATTACAACAACCATAACAACTATTAAACATGCAAAGGCAACAAGAAACATCATTTCATGAGACATTTGGTCATCTCATTTTGCAAGCTCATAAAACTGCTATGAAAATAATAGAAACTTCTGTTTGAATATCAGTATGAGAGGATAAGAAAGTAAAAAATTCTCTAAGCAACTCAATTAGACTCTGTTATTGAAATTAATCTTTATTTTTATACTCAAGGACTAAAATGTAAAGGAGGGAATAAGCACATATGGTGAAAACAATTAGGGATGGTATGATTCAGGAGCAAAGAATAGAGATGCCAAACATTTGTAGACTATGGATTATGAAGAAAATGATCAGAAGTTACTAAACAGGGTGATCACGTGATACAGCACACAAATTAAATTGTTCATATTTTAACAGATGGAAAAGACTAGCTCCTGATAAGGGCATTATTATGGTGCAGTGCTGATTAGTGCAAATAATGAATCCCCTGAAGTGGTCACATAGATTTGAATCTGCACTATTAGTAGTTATACTTATGTAAAATATAAGCAGTTTGAATACAAATAATGCAGCTACTCTAGTAGTCATTATTTGCACTAATTGAGACCTAGCTTACTGAAATAGCTGTCTGAGTAGAGTCAGTCCACTAATGAATGAAAGTAATCAAAATTAATACAAAGCTAGAATAGAACTACAAAACATAAAAACAAGAAAAAGCATAGTGTGCTATTAAAGCAATTCCAACTTTATTTAAATGTTATTGATTAAAAAAAAAGGAAATGAACACTGACCGCAATAATTTCATAAAGAACTAATGTAAACCCATTGATATGGTGAGGAAACATAAAGAGTCAAAAATCTTCCCCAATCAGCACAGTTGACATTTCTCAAGGAGAGAAGTATGGCAGCCAAGGGCAACACTGATTTAGAATGTAAGATCATATGTAAAATCTTACTGAGAAGGATTGTGGAAGATAATGAATGGCATCACCTCTTAAGACAGCAAGAAGCAACAGAGGAAACAATAGTTTAAAGAAAGCTTAGAAGAGACTCAACTAAGAAAAAATCATTTCAAAGGAATTTAAGGATGAAACTGTAATAAAAATAAGAAGGAGAAAAGATTTGTAAAATTTATAGCAAATTATCTTTGCCATCAAGGATGGTGGAGCTACCACATTAGTTCTCTATCATGCTGTATGTGCTAATCAATTGTTTATTCATTTGTTTCTCCTTCCTTTTTCGTTCCTTTTTTTGTTTCCTTCTTTCCTTCTTTTTCTTTCTTTCTTTCTAGAAAAACTCTCTCTCTCTCTCTCTCTCTCTCTCTCTCTCTCTCTCTCTCTCTCTCTCTCTCTCTCTCTTCATTTCTTCTTCAAGGAGCCATTGCCTGGCTCCAAGAGGTATGGGACCAACTAATTGGGAGGTGAGAAGATGGGTCTCACTCCACTCTAGTTAGTTGTGGACTTTTCTCCGACACAATTATTCTACCTCCCTTCAAAACTCCTCAACTGTCCCCACCTACCACTTCTATGTGATTACCTTGGGTGTGGCTATAACCTAACCCAGGGGTGGGGAATCTGCCTTGACATTCTGACTGTGAAGTTTGGATTCAAAGGGCTACGTTTGAGGACCTAGAAGGCCACATGTGGATTCTAAGCTACAGGTTCCTTACCCCTGAGTCTAAATTCAACCAAAGGACCTATGGTAGTTATGCCAGAAAAATCTTCTGCCGCTCTTCCCTCTAGTACTCCTCAGAGATGTGCTGTATGCTCCAGGGAAGTTACTACTGAGTAATGCCAATTCCTTCACCCCCAAGGCCTCGCCCCCATGGGATCAAAAAGCATGGATAGTTTGCAATATAAATTCTCCCCCACCCCTCATCCTCAAACCTACTCTCCCAAACCTCCCTATTTATGTTGAGGGTACCATTATCCTTCTAATCTCCCAGGTTCTTATTTACTCTTTATTGATGAAGAAATTAAAAGGGAACAGGAAGAGTTTCAAAAATGCTGTTATACTACAGACTATCACATCTTCACTATCACAAAAATGACTAAAAAGATGCACAGAATACAAGACCTCAGTGTATTGATTATTTGTTGATTCTTCAGTAGAATAAAATGCCAACTTATAGGGTTTCTAGTAAATAAATTAAATAAATTTGTTTAAAACCTTGGGTGATATATATGGATATAAATTATGTACATATACTATTTATATACATACATATATGTCTATATAAATATGTGTGTATGTATGTGTGTGAATATATGTATATATAGTGTGTATAGATACACACTATATATACGTTTATATACATGTATGCATACATACACGCACACACACACATATATATATATGTATATGTATGTATGTATGCCTGCCTATTGTCTTCAGGTGTGCAAGGTGCAAAATCTTCTGGTTTCCTCTTCCCCAAAATTTCCAAGTCCAATTTTATTTTCACCAGTATATTTTTGGGGTCTCCTTTACCAAATTGTTGACTTGATGGTTTTCTTGCTTCATATTCATTTCTCTCTCTCTCTCTCTCTCTCTCTCTCTCTCTCTCTCCCCTCTCTCTCTGTGTGTATATATATATATATATATACATATGTATATATATGTATGTGTGTGTATATATATATATACATATGTATATATATGTATGTGTGTGTATATATATGTATATGTATATATATATATATATATATATATATATATATATATATATATTCAAAGTTAGCATGGACCTCTGTGACCACCTAGTCCTACCCATATCTTATATTGATATGTATGTGTATGTTTATTTGAGTGTATAATAGATGGGATGTGTAGTACAAGTACCCTGCATGCAGGATGTGTAGTGGGAGGTGTTGAATAGAGGACTTGTGGGTAGAGGGAGGAGAAGACTAGCATGAGGCAGCCTTCTGATTTTTCAACTTTACTATAAGTAAAGCTGGTGCTTGAGATCACATGTTAGGTCTAGGTGTATATAAATTATGGTATCTACTTATATGACTTTCATTTTGGAGGAACTTGTTGTTGCCTAGGGAATATGGTTATGATATATCTTTCTTGCTACTGAAAATTTTGTGTAGGAATTCTTTTCACACTTCAGTCTAATGCTAAAGCATAGATAATATCTCCCATCTCTTTAAAGGAATCAAAAACTCCTCCCAAATCTCAACCCACTATTGTCATTAATAACATGAGACATGGATTTAGAAGTTTCCTGATTTTCCTTAATATAAAGGAGGGAATAGAGTCAAAAGTAATAACAACAATCATAAGCAATACTGGAGCAAATTGCTTGTAATGAAAATGACTGAACTGTCTGTGATAAGGAATAAAACCAGCTCTTTCCCCAGGCTCCACTTCTCTCCCAGAGGAGGGAAATGGGAACAGAAAGAAATATCTACCACTTTAAGGAAGAGGCAAGTTAAGCTTCAAGCTAAGTCCTCTTTCTGAATAGGAGTGGAGAGGCAGGAAGCAAAAATATCTCCAAATGCTATGTAGCATGGCCAGATTGTCCTATCATTTTTCAGCCAGGGGAAGATGCTGCTTCTCCATTTTTGACTTTCACTGTCAACAAGCAGAAACATTCTGAAGAAAAGAGGAGCTGGACAGCTGTTATTCTGAGATAAGATGCTCAGTTCATTTCTGCCTATTGTCTTCCTCCTGCAGGTGTACAAGGGGCAAAATCTTCTGGCTTCCTTTTCCCCCAAATTTCCAAATCCAAGTTTATTTCTTCAGTATTTTGGGGGTCTCCTTTACCAAGCTGTTGACTCATTTTTTCATGATGTTCTTGCATCACACTCATTTCTCTTCCCAATTTTTCCTCTACTTTTCTTACTTGATTTTCCAGATCCTTTTTGAGCTTTTCCACAGCCTGAGATCAATTCATATTTTTCTTGGAGGTTTTGGAAGTAGGAATTTTGACGTTGTTGTTTTCTTCTGAGTGTCTGTTTTAATCTTCCTTGTCACCAAAGTAAGTTTCTACAGTCTGAGATTTTTTTCCATTGTTTGCTTATTTCCCCAGCCTATTAGCTGACTTTTTAACTCTTTGTTAAGGTAAGGCTCTGCTTCCAGTGTGGAGGGCATGCTGTCCCCAACTTCAGGGGTTTTGTGCAGCTTTTTTTAGAGGCACTTTTAGAGACCTCTAAGTTTTCAGTTGGTGTTTACTTCTCTTCTGGCTTGTGAGTGACCATAAGCATTTTTTTTCTGCCTTGGAATTGTAAGGAGGCTTCCCTCATCACTGCTGCCACAAGGTTGCTGTGCCAGTGCTCCTCCTTACCCCAGGATTGCCATGCAGGACTGCAACCCAGATCCAAGTATGGGCAAAGCAACAGGGTCTTGACTCAGTACCAGCAAAAAGACCCCTGTAATCTCCTTCTGACCAGTAGTTTGATCCCCTTGCCATCTGTGGGCTGAGAGCTCCAGAAGCAGGCACTGCCACCACTGATTCAGTCATTCCCAAGGCTTGCTCCTGGTTTGGTGGGTTCGGGGCTGGACTGTGCTAGTCTGTCACCCAGGTCTGACAGACCGTCTTCTAATCTAAGTTGTCTTTGGCGTTTGTAGGTTGAAAAGTCTGGAAACTGCCACACCTGCCAGTGATTCAGAACCCTGAGACATGCTCCAGGTTTTTGCTGCATGGCCTGGAGGTGGACTATGCTCATCTCTTGGCCTGGTGCAGTAGATCTTTCCTGTTGACCTTACAGACTGTCTTGGCCTAGAAATTTGTTTTACTCTGTCATTTTGTGGGTTCTGCTGCTCTAGAATTTGTTTAGTGTCATTTCTTTACTTGTATTTAGAGGGGTTTGGAGGAAAGCTGAGGAGAATCCCTGCCTTTACTCCGCCATTTTCCAAACACAAGTTTAAGAGATGTCACTCAAATGGTGATGCTTGGAACAGGATTCATTTAGCATTTCTGTAGTCCTGTATCTCTATGGCACTGTTCTCTGGGCAGGAATCTAGGGTCCCAGGGTTACACATATGAAGATTCCAAGTTAAGCATGAAACAACAGTAGGACCGAAAGAGTGACTCACAGACTTTCTAAGGGAGTACTTGCATCCTATAATAATAGCAATATAAAAAGATTAGAACTTGATATTTGGAGTTAAGAACATTGAACTTTTAAAAATAGTATTTACATTTTATCCCCCAATATTGTATAAACAATCTAAATGTTAAAAAAAGTTTTTTTGTGGAAATAATATATGTATGGCAGGTTCTTAGAATATTTTTGTTTCTGAAGTGATTTTTTTAAATCCCAAATCAGGGTCTTCTTGGAAGCTACTATCATATCTCTGGCATTTTGTACTTTATTGGACTTTAAAAATCCAAATGCTAAGGGAAATTTTAAACACTATATATTCAAAATGAAGCAAGAATGTTTAATACCACTCAAAGAATCAATATTAAGGTATATCCAGTACCTAACCCGTAATAGGCACTTAACAAATGTTTGTTGTTTGATTGAATGATCGATTGCTACTTTACTACAGATTATACAGATAGATTTGACTCTAACAAATTAGAACTATTGAAAAGTGAAATAAGCTGCCCCAAGAGGGAGTGGTCTCCCTTCACTGACCACTTTCAAACAAAGACTAAATGACCACTTGTCAGGTATGATGATGAAGGATTTTGTTTTAGGTATGAGTTGAATTAGATGGCCATGAGGTCTCTTTCAGTTTTGAGATTTTGTGATTCCGTTGTAGGGTGATACTACTTGTACAAATCAATAAGAGCAATGGAAATAAAAGACGCCTGATAAATTTTTCAAGCTTAGACCACATGCATTTGCTGGTGCATATTCAATCATGCATGAAAGGCTATCAGCCAGTACAAAACGGTATGTAATTAACTGGGAAAGCACGTGGTAAAAAGAATATTCTAGGAAACTTTGAACTCAGGAAACTACATTATTAGATGTCCCATGGAAAGTTACTAAAGAGTTGTTTTATGCTGAAGACTGAATTCTTTAAAAAGAATTCACACAAAAAGATAAGCAATTCCAAGCCCCTTTATATTGTAAGCAGAGTTTCAAAAACTCCTGGAAAGCCAAAAGATGACTGAGCACTAGCTTGAAGCAGTAATAGTCTGCATTCAGATAAAGATTTTCAACAATTTATAACTGACAGTGGATTTTGGTTAAGCCAACAATGCTAACTTCAAAGCACTGACCTTTCTAGGCTCTCTTTTATCCTTAGAAATCTATGTTCATCCTCCACAGCATACCATACTGACTCCTCTCTAATTTTTACACCTGTGAGAAGCAGGCTCTATGTCACTTGAAGTGAATGCTTGAAATTGGTCAGGGGTGAAGAAGAGGAGGGACTATAGAGGGGTAGGTGGGAAGAAATAAAGTGAGGAGGCAGGATGCCATCCCTATAATTTCTTTTTCATGAGGTCCTGGGAAGATTTGCCTTAAAAGGCCCTGCTTGTGGATAAAATATCTCTCTTCTAAATTTCTCTAACTGGAATGATATACAGACTATAGAATAAAAGGAATAACTTTATGCCCGCTTGCTGGAGATGAATTCCACAATAATTTCAGTTTCTGGTGGACAAGTGTCTATACAGCCAAAATTCATGTAACATATTTTGCATTGATTTGTGCCCCTTTTGTTGTCAAGAGTTAAAGTAGACTCTCACTTGCTTAGAAAGGCTTTGAAATGTTAAAATCTCCTATTGAAGATAAAAATCAATTTTATCTAGTATATGTTTAACCTTGATCTCCTCAAATCATACTATACACAATTAGTTTCTTTCTGTGTATAGTAGCAATACATCCTACTTATTAGAACCTATTTAATGATTCAAAGCTCAGGGCCATGGCCAATCATCTTTGGTTATTTGAGGGAGTAGAGGAGGAGGTTTTTTTGGTTTGATTTTCCTAAATGTAATGTTTCTTAAGCAAATTTTGTGAGTTTGTAAATCAATGCACAAAATAATTCCTCTGACATGAATACTTAAATTTATTGTTTTTCTGCTCATGACTATCCTGTTTGATATACTCCTATCTTAGCATTTCAAAAAAAATTACTCTTTCTCTCTTGAAATGTGCTGTAGATTTCTTTCATAACATAAACTGTTCTCCACACCAGTCCGGTGCTTCATTGTTGCATAAAAGTCCCTATGAGTTCTCAAAGACTTTGGCAAGAAGTTTAATCTCCAGAAAGACTATCAAGTTTTGTGTGTGTGTGTGTGTGTGTGTGTGTGTGTGTGTGCATATATACATGCAATATATTATATATGGCAATATAATAATATATAGTATATAATTATACTCATATGTAAAGCCATGCACAAGCAGCTTTCCAGAAAACTGCTGCTCTGAACAGCTTTCAAGGTTCTGATTATATAGCACAGCTAGCACTCTATTCAATAACAAATCAGGGCAAAACATTCACAGAAAATCAAGGTACAGCATTCAGAATATTACAATTTATCACAGAAAATCAAAATATAGCATTCACAATAACTTAGCATGCAAATGGCCACAAAGTTTTCACCACAGTGGTCACATAGTTTTGAACAAAGTACAATCATTTAATCAGTCAATCACTTAGTAAACTCAATTATTCAATCAACTCAATCATTCAATCATCCTTAAGGAGGTTCGCCTCTTTAAGGGCCACAAAATACAATAGCTAAGTTTTCCACTCATGGGACACACTAAGTTACAAATCAGTCACTATTCAGTCATTATTCACTATTCAATTATCAGAAAATACACAAGCTATCCACCCCTCAGTCACAAGTAAATCACAATCTTCTCAGTCAGTAGACAGTATCCAAGTAGAGTCTTCTTTCAGCTTGACCAGGGTAGGCTCTCAGATTCCCTGAATCCCCTTCCATGGCCCCAGCTCCTACCTGAATTCACCAAACTATCACCTGGGTTCAAAGTCAGAGAGCTGCCAGTTCCTTGTCCAGCTCTCTATGCAGTTCTTTTTCCACGCTGAAGCTCACAGTCTCCAGTCTACCTTAAATCCTTCATAGTCTCTGTTCCTGGGAACTCAAGGCTTAACAAAGCCACAAACAGACAAAATACCAACACCACAATCATGCTTCCTCAGTCTTATGCAGCTCTGGCTGGTCCTCAGAAATCCTCAGCAGCTTGGCTGACCCTTGGACTCCGCAGCTCCTCAGCAGCTTCTCAGCAGCTCCAGCTGGCACTCAGACTCAGCAGAAGTTTCACCTAGTTCCCAGAATCAAAATCACTTCATCCAAGTTCTCAAAATAAAAATCATTCTCTCCAGCCTGGGTTTCTCTTCCTTGGCCTTGAGAATCTGGCTCCAAGAAGATCCAAAATTCCAACTAGGGTTTCTCCTTATATACTGATTAGCTCCTCCCTGTTCTGCCCCTTCCTGTCACATCAGCAACTTCCTGTTATGTCAGGAACAGGGGTTCATACCTTTTGTCTCTTAATAGAGGCTTGATCTAATTAAGTTCAAACTAGGTGCTAAGTACCCATTAGCTTTGCCAATACAAAGGGATCAAATTATATTATTATTATAACACACAAGTTACACATAACTATGTGTGTGTACATGTTCTTCCTTCTTTGAACCCTTTTCAGATGAGAGTGAGGTGCAAGCATTGTCTGACCCTCAAGTAAACACAAGACTCAAGAACAGCATAAAAAGGTAAACATGAAAGAGAAATCATAAGGGAATAAGAAGGTAAAACCTCCCCCAACATTTTCCACTCCACTGCAAAATCTTTTCCTTCTATGCTTCTTTTATGTGAGACAATTTTTCTCCTTTCTTCTTCTCCTCCTCCCTTCCCCTTCTTCTGGTGCATCTCTCTTTCTCACCCCTTTATTTATTCATTTATTTAGATCATCCCAATGTAATCCACTCACACTTAAGCTCTCTGACTTTGTAGACTCCTTCTAACTGCCTTAATAACAATAAAGTTCTGAAAAGTTACATATAACATCTTTCCATACAGGAATATTCACAGTTTTACTTTATTATTCCCTTATGATTTCTCTTTCATGTTTGCCTTTTTATGCTGTTCTTGAGTCTTGTGTTTAAATCTCAGAATTTCCATTTCAACTGGTCTTTTCATCAGGAATGCTTGAAAAGTCCTCTAGTTCATTAAAATGTCCTTTTTCCCCCCTTGAAGTATTATATTGAGTTTTGCTGGGTAAACTACTCTTGCTTGTAATCCTAGTTTCTTTGCTTTCTGGAATATCATATTCCAAGCCCTCTGCTCTTTTAAGATGGAAGCTGCTAAATCTTGTATGATTCTGACTGGCTCTATATTTGAATGGCTTTTTTCTGACCGCTTACAATATTTTCTCCTTGAACTGGTAGCTCTGAAATTTGGTTATAATATTTCTGGGAGTTTTAATTTTGGAATCTCTTTCAGGAAGAGGTCTGTGGATTCTATTTTACCATCTGGTTCTAACATATCAGGACAATTTTCCTTTATAATTTCTTGAAATTTGATATCTATGCTCTTTTTTTAATCATAACTTTCAAGTACAATAATTCTCAAGGTATCTCCTCTCAATCAATTTTCTAGATCAGTTGTTTTTCCCAATGAAATATTTCACATTTTTTTCTATTTTTCATTCTTTTGACTTTTTATTGTTTCTTAATTATTTTTTAGGGGGGGGAAGGCAGGGCAATTGGGGCTAAGTAACTTGACCAAGGTCACACAGCTAGTAAATGTTAAGCATATGAGGTCGCATTTGAACTCAGGTCCTCCTGACTCCAGGGCTGATGCTCTCCTCACTGTGCCACCTAACTGCCCCATTTTATTATTTCTTAATGTCTCATGGAGTCATTAGCTTCTATTTGTCTGAATCTAAATTTTAAGAAATCATTTTATTCAGTGAGCTTTCATGACTGTTTCCCCATTTGTCCAATTCTACTTTTTTTAAGGAGTTCTTTTCTTCAGTGAATTTTTGTGCCTCTCCTATCTTTTGACCAATTTTGTTTTTTAAAGTGTCATTTACCCCCAGTTTTTTATGCCTCTTTTACCAAGCTCTTAATTCTCTTATCATAATTTTGTTGCATCATTCATTTTTTTTCTCCATTTTTCCCCTCCACCACTCCTATTTCCTTCACTCTTCTAGGAATTCTTGTTGGGCTTGTGTATAATCTGCATTTTTTTTTCTTGGGGAGGCTTATTTTTAACTGTTTTCATATTGTTGTTTTCTGAGTTTGTGTCTTGATCTTCCCTGTCACCATAGAAGTTTTTTGTGGTCAAGCTGAGTTTTTTGGTTGATATTTTCTCATTTCCTTAATTTTGAATTTCATATTAAAATTGGGTCTTGTTACCCTGGGCAGGGTGGGGAGAACTGTTTGAAGCTTCATACTGCTGTTTTCATAGCTAGCTCTGGGGTGTGTAAGTTTTTGGTGCTTTTAAGGTAGTGTGATCCGGGGAGAGGTGTGGTCACTGGTTTGTGTTCTGCTCTTTACCCAGGAAGGGTCCCTGATTTCTTGTATCTAGATATCCTCTTGGCCTTTGAACTGTGACCTGTGACCAGGTGCCCTGTTCCACTGCAGCCACAAGAGCTAGTATTCTCCTCTTCTCTGGAACACATCTGACCTGAGAGTCTCTGAAGCTATTGTTGCTAACATTGTAGCCTCCTGCAAGGCCCACAGTGGATATTGTTATCACGTGTGCTCTGGCCTATCCTGTACCAGACCTCTCCTACCAACCTCCTAACTTGTCTTGGGCTAGAGAAATGTCTCTCCAATCTTTTATTGGCTATGTTGCTTCAGCATTTGCTTTGATATGTTACTTTAAAATTGTTTGGATAGGAATGCTGAGAGAGTTCTGCTGGGTTCTTCCCTCTTTTCTGCTATCTTGGGTCCCATAGTAAGTGATTAATAAATATTTATCGATTAATTGAAATTTGATAAGATCCTCCAAACTGATGCTTATCAATTTCATCAAAAATGGACACAAGGAAGGATGATGAAAACTAGGTTGGAAAAATGGCTCAGGATCAAGGAAAAAAAGAAGCCAACAGCTCTTAGAGTGCAGTGAAGCTTCACATCCATGTATCACTAATGCTTTCTTCAAGAAGAGCTTCAGAAAGTGCTGGGTTTTAAAATATTGAACCAAACTACAGGGGGGGAAATAAAATCAAGTACAACTGAAGGGATATCAAAAGCTAACCAGTAGGTTATAAATATGGTAGTCATTTTAAAATTGACTGTGCATATAGAAAGACCATGGACTGGTTAGAGCAGAATTCAGAATGAACATCAGAAAAGAAGGAAACAAGCATTTATTAAGCACCTATGTGCTACTTTCCACATGTCTAATATGATTCTCCCAACAACCCCGGGAGGGGCAGTGGGTACTCTTATTATCTTCATTTTACAGTTGAGGAAAGTGAAGTGGACAAAGATCAAGTGACTTGTTCAGGGTCACACTGCTAGTAAATGTGTGAGGGCAGATTTGAACTCAGATCTTCCTAACTCCAAGCTCATTGCTCTATCTATGTGTATGATTCAATCCAATCTGTGTAAAAAGATTGTCCACTCAAAAAAAAGGCAGGGGGAATGGGTAAAACAAAACAAGATTTACTTTATTGATATTTCTTAAAGAAATTTAATCATAAAAAAACAGACACAATCAGAAAACCAAAAATAATGAATTAATAATCTTAGAAAGTAGAGAAATGTGACAAAACAAAAAAATCAATTATTTTAGAAAGTACTTTTTCATTTACAAACTGTCACAGAAGAGGAACATGGAAATTGTTGGCATCATTGCCTCACAAAATGGCACAAAGAAATCAAAGACCAAATGAATATTGAGAGATCTTGCTAGGAAATCTGGCTAATAATCCAAGTAGTCTATAGAGCATTTATAGAAGAAACTACAGCTTGAGGAAACAGTAGCTACAAAATGGAACAAAATGGTTTAGTCATGTTTTTCCATCAACAAAAATAGACCTTTGTAATACTGGTAAACCTTTGTCTCTGTACCTGATAAAGTAGTAAAAATAATAATAATAATAACACTCAAATATAAAGAAGGGAACCAGAGCATGACCTAACCCAGTAATTATAGATGAAATCTGTCCTGAAGATGAAAAACTTTTAAATGTATCCAATGACTGATTCTTAAGATGTCTCGAGGGAGGGAAGATTGTACAAGCACGGGGTAAAAAAAGGCACAGTTAGCAATCATACCACGTAAAGACAGCTAAGACACCTGCATTTCTGAACACATTTTGCTCTTTTCTCAAATCTATAAAATCTCTATGATAATTATATATGCATGCATTGTTGACATCCTGGATACCTGAGAAAGGAACAAGCAAACATTTTCAGGTCATTTTATGTAATAGACTGTATTTTTTATGGCCACAGAACTAAGAAGGTAGAAAGAATGAGACAGAATCCTAGATTTAGAAACTGGGAGTGACTTTAGAAGTCACAGAGGCTCCTTTTGTGTTTTTTATCTTTTATTTAAAATAAAGTAGTAGCCTTAGTGGAGCAAAATGTAGTCTTGACAGCTCTCCTCAGACAAGGCATCTCTTATGTGTAGATCAAAATCATACAAGCCTCCATGACGGATGTGCCTACAGAGACAACTTTGTTCTGTGAGTCCAGGAGTATAGGCATCAAGTGAGGTCTTAAGCAAGGAGGCAGCTACATTCTCCAAAGGTATCTGTCATTGTCATGAAAGATATATAATGTCTGATGTCTACAGAAAACAAGGATTCCCTGTTGTTGGAATGCTTCCCTCCAAATGTACCAATTTGTAGAAGACAAAATACTAATTATATGAAGCCCTCAAAGCACTTTGTATCCTCCTGAGAGAAAGAGATTGGCCTAACTAGACCCACTGAAAAAACCCAAAATGGATGAAAAATTATGTAAATTCCCATATTCTGAAACATAGCTGGAAAGACAACCCATTAGATTAGATACATGTGATTTAGTCAAGTGCTACGAATGAATGAAATTGTTCCCAGAATTAAGAAAAGCAAACTGGACTGAGTTAAATTTGAAGACAGACATGGTATCTTCAATAATTCCAAATTTTCCACCACAACAGAAGTTTTCTTTCTTTAAGATAAATATTTGTCAGTGTTATTGGTGTTGTTATTGTATGGCTGCAAACACTACCACAGTCTGAGATGGACTAAAATCACAAAGAACCCCAGAAGTTGTAAGTTGTAAAATTGTAAGACTCATCATTAACAGGAAACAAGCTACCTACGACACTGCAAAAAATGGTAGAAAACACTCTGTGGATAATATATTTGGATGGAAAAGTAGATGAGTTGGTCATATAAAATTATGTAGGAAAAGTAAGAAATAACAGCTGAACAGCTTTACTATGTTTTTTTTTAATTTGTGAAAAATTTCATTTGTAATTAGAATAAGAATAACAATAACAATAATTAACATTCATGTGGGACTTTTAAGGTTGAAAATTACATAAACTGCTCATTTGAGCGGCACAGTGATCCTGTGAAAAAAGATACAATAGATATTATTACTACCATTTTGCAAATTATGACCCTGAAGTTGAAAAAGAAGTGACTTATCTCTGGTCACAGAGCAAGTAAAAATGAATGGGAGGCTTTGATTCTAGGTTTTCCTTGCTAGCACTCTATAGTCCAGCACTCTATACACTCCACCCGGGTTGACCAGCTATGGTCAAATCAGGCCCTCAACCCATTTTTGTATGGTCAGCAAATTTAGAATGGTTTTCATATTTGTACATAAAGTTTTACTGTATTTAAAAGTGTAAAAACCATTCTTAACCAGCAGGCCATATAAAAACAAGAAGAGGGAGGATTCTATGTTCTATGGCACTGTTGACCACTGGTAATATAAAAAACCCTCCAAAATAGTCCCTGCCTTTAAATAGTTTACATGTCATCAGGAAACATACACTCATATTAACAAAGACAGACTATATACATCGAGCACAGTCATTTCAAGGGCCTGGGGGTACTTGGAGCTGGGAGGGTAAGGGAAAGAATTGCAAAAGAAGGTACCCTGGAGTCAGCTTTGCTAGGAGTTAGGGAAACTGAGAGGGATAAGTGAGAAAGAATTACATCCAAGACTTGGGGGATAGTCCATGCAAAGGGATGGAGATAGGAAATGGAGTGCTGTGTGTGGAGAACAGTAAGTAGGCCAGAACGTTTGGACCATAGAATGCAGAATAAGGAGGGAGTTACATGTAATGAATCTATCAAGGTAGATAGAGCTACACTAAGAACTTGTATTTTATTCTAGACTCAACATGGAGTCACTGGCTCTTCAGGAGAGGAAAATGCCATGGTGAGATATTTCCGTTAAGAGTATCATTTGCACTAGCTGTGTGACCTTAGGCAAGTCACTTAACCCCAACTGCCTTGCCTTTCCCCTCCAAAAAAAAAGAATATCATTTGGGTAGCTGTGTGGATTCTGGACTGAGGAGGGGAGAGACTGGATATAGGGCTGAAAGGCAACCGTCATTGATTAATTACATATGTGTCAGGCACTATGGTAAGTGCTGGGGATACAAATACAAGCAAAAAAGCTCCTGGCCTCAAGGAGCTTACATTCTAATGGGAGAAGAAAATGCATAAAGGAGAACTGGAAGGGGAAGGGAGGGAAAGAACATAAGGGGTGCCCCTGAGATGACCTCAAAATCCATAGATTCAGAAGCAGAGCCAGAAGGGGACCAAAGCATGCCAAATAAAGACCCTGAGAGGATCTCACCAGTGAGATATAGGTGTTGTCAACGTGGAGGGTATTGCAGCATGAGAAGGCCCCTGGAGACAGGAAAGTTGCTGCATAGCATTGTTCACACCAGGTTCATATGGGAAGGTAGCAACAATGCTGAATGAGTCCTTGTTTCAGTTTTCACTGGTATCATCAGAGCAATGTGGATTCTAACTCCTCTATTCCTGCGGCTTGCTTTTCCAACCAAGGTCTGAGACAACCTGTCCCCCCTTCCCCTTCCTGTATCAAGAGCAAGAGGCCAAAGAGGCCAAAGACTGAGGTCCATTTCAAGGGCGGGGGGAATGAGAGGTAGAGAGATGGGGAGAGCCATATGGTCTCATAGGAAGAGATCTTGATTCCTTTTCCTTTATCCCATGGTCTCTCACTGACTGTTGAGAGAAAGCCACCAGCTCTGATATTTTATATTCTAAGCATCCTTCTCAGGTCTAATGTTCCATGTTCTAAGATACTTTACATCTCTAGTATTCTGTATTCTAAAGTATCTCCCATCTCTATACCCTTTGTTCAAAAATACTTCCCACCTTTGATATTTGCATTCCAAGGTCTCTCCTAGATCTAATACTCTATATTCTAAGCTCTCTTTCAGTGAAGATGTATTGAGTCTATGATTTTAATATGATAGATAACATACCTCAAACTATTATCTTTATTATGGTTAATTATTAATTATGTAATTAATAATTATTGATTATTATATTTATAATATACTAATATATTAATTGTTCTTAATTAATGAAAATAATTTTAAATAATTAATTATTATCTTTATTATCATTATCTTTCCTGCCAAACCCTCCCTTTTTCTCAATATACTATCCAGGGCACCACCATCTTTCTACTCATCCAGGCTCAAAACCTAGGTATCATTCTCAGCTCCTCACCATCTCCTCCATTCCCCCATCCAGTGTGTTGCCAAGACCTATTATTTCTACCTTTGTAAAAAAACATCTTGAGGGCTTAGGATAGATGGATACAGTGAATACAGCACCATCCCTGGAGTCAGGAAGACCTGAGTTCAAATTCTGCCTCAGACATTTAACACAAAAACTAGCCATGTGACCTTGGGCAAGTCACTTAATCCCAATTGCCCTACCTTCCCCCTCCCCCCAAAAAAGCATCTTGTATATGAAACCCACTTATCTTACTCTGATACTGCTACCACTCTGATGCAAACTCTCATCACCTTACACCTGGACTTGTAATAACCCTCTTGTTGGCGTCCCTGCCATAAGTCTTTTTCTACTCCAATCCACCTTCCACTTAGCTATCAAAGTGATCTTAAAATACAGGCCTGCCAGTATCATGTCCCTCCACTTTCAATAAACTCTGATGGCTCCCTGTATATCCCAAATATAAAATCCTCTGTCTGTCCTTCAGCACTTTTCACAACCCATATTCCTCACCCTTCCAATCTTCTTATACCTTACTTATTCTCACATACTTTGAGATCCAGTTACACCGGCCTCCTTGCTATTCCTCAAACAAAGCATCCACAGACTCTAGGCATTTCCCTGGCTTTCTGCTATGGCTGAAATGTTCACTTTCTTCATCTTCACCTTCTAGTTTCCCTGGCTACCTTCAAGTCCCAGATAAATTCAACCTTCTACAGGAAGCCTTTTTTGATTCCCATTTTAGGATAGTCTCTTCCCTCTGTTGATTATTTCAAATTTATCATATATATATATATATATATACACACATACACACATATATGTATGTGAATGTGTGTGTGTGTATATATATATATATATATATATCGTATAAAATATTTATAATTATAAAGGAAACCAAAGATTAAGGCAGATAAAAGTGTATTTTTTCCCATCCAAATTTACAAACCCCCTGAAATCTATTTTTTCTGCCCATGGACCAGTTCATTAACCCCACCATAAGATTCCCTGCCTTTAACTGTTATGTTCAGGGAACTTCTTAGACAGCCAAATATTTCTACTTACATTAATTGCTATGGTTTGGTCTCTGCAACGTTTGACTTAATTGATGGCTCTCTCCTACTGGATACTCATTCTGCTAGAGGTTTTTATGACCCTAGTTTCTCTTGGTTTTCTAAACTCTTTTTTCTTTATTCCTTTTTAGTCTACTTTTCTGACTAATCATCTACAGTCCTGTCCTATAACCTAAAGCTCTCTCCTGAGCCATTTTTTTCTTCTTTCTCGTATGTGGTGATCTCATCAGTTCTCACAGATTCATTTATTATTTCTATGTGGAGGACTACCAGACTGATACATATCTAGCCCCAGTCTCTCTGCTGATCTCTAGTCCTACATCACCAGCTACCTATTGGACATAACTAAATATATGGCCTAGAATTACTTCAGATTCAGCATATCTAAAACAAAACTCATTCTAAAAATCCATACCTTCTTTCACCTCCATGTTTCTGTCAAGGTCACCCTAATCCTTCTAGTCACCCAGGTCCACAACCACAAAATCATCCCCAATTCCTTACTTTCTCTCGTCTGATGAGTTGCCAAGTCTTGATAATTCTAACTCCAAAACATGTATGGCGTTTATTCTCTTCTAATGACATCATAACAATCTTAGTTTGGTCATTAATTAACCATTATCTAGGCTGCTACAACACCCTACAATGGTCTCCTCGCCTAGAAGCTAATTAAGTCTAACTAATTAATTATTATCAACTGATAATCTTGGAGAGTAAGGGTACTGGCAGGGGCTTGAGATCAATAGTTTAGAATCCTGAGGGTAGACATAGTATTCAAATGCTGGGGACCCAGCTTACCACTGCATACAGGGTTCTAGAGAGAAGCTCTCAAGGCTGCTAAGCACTGAAAATAATGAGAGATAATAATGTCTGGTCTTTTAAGAACTTTGAAATAAGTTAGCTTCTGAGATACAACTTGTGGGAATAAATCTTGCCTCCCAGGTGATGACTCGACAGTCAGTCAATAAAACATTTATTAAATGCCTACTGTCTCCCAGGCACCGTGCTAGGAGCTGTGCATAAACAGAAAGGGAAAAGATGGTTCCTGCCCTCAAGGACCTCACATTTTAATGAGGGAGACAACATGCAAATGACAATATACAAAAAAGGCATGTGTGGATATGCATACATATAATATATATATGCATATATACAGATTTTTTTGCTTGTATATATAAACACATATATGTATAGAAACCCCTTGTTTTTATACATATGATATATACATGTACATATAGGTATATATGTATACACCTTATTTGTACGTATATGGATATAAATGCATGTATATGTATATATACTATATATAGATTGTCTTTATGCATATATACATGTGTACACACATGCCTTTTGTGCATATATGATGTTTATGCATGTACACACGTGTATACACACAAATCTTGTAGGTACATTATTTTCATGTTATCTCCCTCATTATATGAAATATAAATTAATAAAGATATAAATATACATATATCTTCATAAGCAAAGACATCTTACAAATGTATATGCATAGTAATCTTTTGTTTCTTTTATAATCTATTTATTTTTATTTTATGCATTTAAACATTTCTGAGAAAGGGTTCATAGCCTTCGCTTGATGCCAAAGGGGTATATATCACACAAAAAATTAAAGAAAGTCTAATCTAAAGAGGTTTTTCTTTTTTATTCCTGATAGTGGCCACAGTCCATCTGTTTTTAGGTCTGATTTCCTGTTCACCATGGCCTTTATAAGAATGTGCTGCCTGATGTAGGCGGCACAGTTGGGGGCATACTTTGGAACATCTGGGGAAATTATGTTATTTCCTGGAATCTGATCAATTCTAGCAGTAACATTTTATTTTCTATGTTAGAATGGGGATGCCTTTGACAAATTTAGAAGCTTTCACATCATTTTGTTTTTGACAAATCTTGGAGCACAGTCTGCCAACTACTCAATCACAAGAAGACTGCTTTTCTCTCATAATCCATCTTGCCCTATGAGAAGTTTCTCTAGGACATTTTCGAAAGTTTGCATCCTGTTCAAGCACAAATAGAAGAGGACAAGTGAACGTTTTATGCCTTCTAAACTACTTGGAACAGGGGATCTTAACTTACGATTCATGCATTTTATTTTAATTATCAAGCCATTTATCATGGCTTGAAATTCTATGTATTTTATTTTATGCATTTGAAAACATTATTCTGAGTGGGGTTCCTTAGACTTCAACAGATGTCAGAGGAGTTCTATGACACAGAAAAGACCAAGAATGCTTGACTTTGTTTCTTCTTTTTACAAAGGAACTTACACTGGCCAAAAAGATAGAAATAACCATACATGTGGTAAGTAAATTAGTGATGACACTCTCCTTCTCAGTCTCTTTCTAAATTGTACCAAGTACTATGATCATATATGCATATCTATGTGTCTATAGACATATGTGCATATAAATAATAAGCAAGAGTGAATATTTGCACATATTGACGGCATTTTTACAGCACTTAGCATAATAAGTGGTAAAATGAGGGGAAATACATTCATATTTATAACTTTTCTGGCTTTTATATTTTTGCTTAGTGAGAAATAATGTTATGATCAGTTTGTGATCTTTATACTTTGGTATGTAGGTATTTATGAAAGTATAAAACATATGAAAAGTAAGACATATATGTATATGTGTTTGTGCACATACATATCCACATATATGTAGATATAGTTGAAATTTAAGATATCAGCATCTTTTCTCCTAATAAAAAGACAAGCTCAAGTTGTCCCCTTTCCCCAGATTTCTTTGCCTCAGGATCTTGTTTCTGTCAAAATTGCTATCCTTTAAAGCGTGAAAGTACTTGCTACTTGCCAGCTCTTTAATTATATGCCGTACTTTAACAGTCTATTGTGAGTGTCATTTAAGTATTGCACTAAACCTCTGAGCCTTACTTCCTCACTTAAGGAACACAGGACAGTATATCTAAATTCTTCTCCTTGTACAAACAGATTTATGCTTCCCTCTGAAGTACCTTGGTCACGTTTCCAGACATGAAACGAGCTGTTCAGGGTGGTGAACAATGTGCTCTTAGGAGAGACATTTTTACACTGGGAAAAGAAAAAAAAAGTGATTATAATGTAAATGATAATACTAAAAGAGAGTCAAGCTCTGATAAATTATGATGAATAATCTCAGTCCCAGTGGCCCTGGAAACCTGTTAATGAAACACACCTCCTTCCTCTTCATGGAGAAGTGGAAGACAAGCATTGAGCTATTTGGCCCTGAGGTACCCTAAAGAGAAGGTATTGATTGGTGAGGGAGACTCTGCAGGACTCCGTACCCCTAATGACTACAGACATAAGCAGGGTTTGCAGCAAACTAAAGACAGGTAGCAAAAAGCAGGGCTCGTGAATTGCCTGGTTCCCAGAAGAAGGGCTGAGAGGTAATTGGCAGTATGTGAGACGGAACAGGGGCTGGCGGTGGACTGCTTCAGGTGCTAAAACCATAGTAAGCAATCAATTCACAAGTAGCTATTAAGGACCAGCTTCGTATGTAACTAAGATAATAGGTGCCAACTATGTGCCAAGCACTGTGCTAGGAAATAGGTATAGGAAGATAAGAGGGAAATTGTTCTTTGCCCCCACGCATGTTAGAGTCCTACTGGGGGGGGGGGGGAGCTGGGTGGCAGCTGGGTAGCGCAGTGAGTAGAGCCCTGGCCCTGGAGTCAGGAGGACCTGAGTTCAAATCCAGCCTCAGACACTTAACACCCACACGCACATACACACTAGCCACATGACCTCGGGCAAGTCACTTAACCCCAATTGCCCTATCTTCCCCCTCCAAAAAAAGCAAAAAAAAAAAAAAAGAGTCTTACTGGGAGATAGAACATATCCATATTCAGGTGTATAGAAATAAATGAAAAGATGGTTTGGCAAATATCATTCCAGTTGTTGGGCATGGGCCAGAGTGGGTGAAGATCACTTCAAAGCAGCGGTTCTCAACCTGTGGGTTGCAACCCCTTTGGGGGGTCAAAACCCTTTCACAGGGGTTGAAGGGGTCGCTTAAGACCATAGGAAAACAGATATTTCTGATGGTCTTAGGAACTGAGACACAGCTCCTCTGTCCATCTCCAGGCAGGTCTGCCCACATGCAGGTACGCCCACATAGGAGTACTAAAGAGTGGCAGCATTAGGAAGGTTGAGAAGCACCGCTTTAAAGTCATACTGTGAAGGACAGGAGTCACAAGGAAGCTATAAGCACACAGATACAGATGCAGGGATGGTCACACAGAGAGGGATATCTCATATCATAGATATCATCTTGGCCTCCTCCGCTGGCTCTCCCACCAAAAGAAAACGCCAATAACTCCATGAAAGTGGATAACTGTAGGTGGTACATGGAATACTGAAGGGACAAATTAATTTTTTATGTAGCTATGAAATATTGAAAGGGAAACCCATAGCAGCAAAAACTGACTCTGACTCATAGAATAATAGATATAGACCTGAAAGAATTTTACTCGCCATGAAGTCCAGTCCCTTCATTTTACCTATAAGAAGACAGAGGCACAGAGGGGTTAAGTGACTTGCCTGGAGTCACACAGCTAGTTAGTGTCTGAGGCTAGCCACGAACTCAGGAAGATGAATCTTTCTGACTTCAGGTCAGACACCTAGCTTCCTATATTGAATTCTCCAACTGATGATATATAACTAGAAAGAACCACTCTTTTTCACCGGACTGTGGAAGGTAGAATTCTTTTACTGAACCCTGGAAGACAAAAGTTTAATGTTGTGTTAAATGCAATATAAATTTTTTAAAGCACTTAGTCCAGTGCTTGGCACATTGTAGGAACTATCTAAATATTCCCTTACCCCACCTTTAGCTTTGAATGGTCTACACTATCAGAAAGTCACTAGGAAATGGGGGAAAAAAAAGCCTGACTCTTCTCCATTCCCATTTGTACCACATATTACATGGAACATAAAAAGAACAACAAAAAACATGAAACGATTCCTTTCTTCTACTGCTGCCGTTAATCCGTCAATAAGCACGTATTAAGCGTCTTCTGTGTTTCAGACTCTATCTTAGACATGGAGCTTACAAAGACATAAATTAAACAATTCAAGCTTTCAAGAATATTTCATTCACTAGCAGGATGCAATACATACACATACAAAGTACATACAGAAAATTAAAACTACATTTGAAATAAATACAAATATATTTAAAATATAAATAAATACATAAATACAATATACAAATAAATTCATTTAAAATAAATACAAATTAATTTGGAAGAGGAAGGGTAGTAATCAGGGGATGGGTGTGGGGGGGGGAATCATGAAAGGCTCCATAGAAGAAATAGTACTTTAGCTGAACTTTGAAGGAAGGTAGGAATTCTAAGAAGCCAAGGTAAGGAAGGAGCCCATTCTGGGTATAGGGGATAACCTGAGCAAAGGCATGGAGATGAGGATAGAATGTCCCATATAAGGAACTGCAAGAAGGCCAGTTTGGCTAGACCAAAGAGTGTATGAAGGTGAATGGATTTAATAAAGCTGGAAAAGTAAGAACATCCTTATGCTGTTCCATAATGGACTTCAAATGAATTAACAGAAGACACCCTCTTTTTTTTTTTAACATTTATTCATTCATGTTGAACTTAAATATGAAAATAAGGTAAACAATGAGTATTTTGTTTGTTTTTGCAGAAGGAAGGCAGGGCAATTGGGGATAAGTGACTTGCCCAAGGTCACAGGGGCTAGCAAGTGTTAAGTGTTTGAGGCTGGATTTGAACTCAGGTCCTCTTGGTTCCAGGGCCAGTGCTCTATTCACTACACCACCTAGCCATCCCTAATAAGTATGTTTTTAAAGAAAGCTATAGACTTTCCTGCATGGGATGACACTATGGATGTAGTATTCTCTGACTCTCACGTTAAGGCCATTCTTTAAGCCTCTAAAGTGATTTCCAATAGGTTTTACATGATTGCACATATATGACCTACATCTTAGGGATCATGTTAGGGACGGGAGAGGGAAGGAAGGGAGGGAGAAAATGTTTAAAAAATGAAAGTTAAAAATTCTTTTTGCATGTAATTAGAAAAAATAAAATACTAATTTAAAAACTAATAAAGTGACTCCAATCCCATTTTATGAACAGTCCAAGAACTTTACCACTGCTCTGAAGTCCCACCACACTTGTTTCATCTTTTCCTTTTCTATGTCCTACTCACCCATTATTTTCAGAGTAGCTGCTAAAATAAGGCCTTTCTCTACCATCCCACTCTCCCCTACACATCTTCATCCCAGCTATAATTTATTCTAGGAACAGATTCTTCAAGTCCTGATTTACCAAGCTGGAGCTGCATCCTGACTTCTACCTGCTGACCCCTCCATCCCACTGTGAAGTGGTCAGTTCTGAAAGTTCATATCCTTCATGAACCCTTTACTGAATAATTGAGAAAAGTAGTCATTCCCATGCGACTCATCTTCACACTATGCATTCCCCATGATATAGGTTTACTTATTCAAATGTAATGTTAGTACTTTTAGTTTCATAGTTAATGCTTGTTATCTCTCTGTCCGTGTCAATGCAAAATCAGAAGGTCCCAATGATCAGAAACTACATTTCTTGTCAGTACATAGAACTGTACAAAGTACTTAACAAATGCTGGGCTCTTACTGTACTGAATTCCCAGGAACACTCCTCTCTACAGCAGCAGTATTCTGACTTCAACAATACTCCAAGGAATTTACTTACTGAAGGACAAAGGGACCTTGCTGCAAGAATAGTTTCATTTAAAAGAAACAGCAAGGAGTCGAAAAAATGACATTATAATGAGGTCCTGGTACAGACATTTAGTTTACAATGTTTTTACCTATTATTATTTCTTTGTTATTATATGGGCTTATATAAATAGAGGAATTTTTAGTACTGCCTGGTTTGCATGAAACTACCTGATTAAACTTGGTTGCAATATCTTCCTTATTGCATTTATATTTCTAATTCATAATTATCGCAAGTAAAAAAACCTACTATGCATAATTAGATAGGCTCCAAAAATGATAATAATAATTACTACAATTCCTGTTTGTCTCTTTATGGTTTACAAAGCACATTCCTCAAAACAACTTTGTGAAATAGATAATGTAAATAGAGAGTGGGACTATGTGTATTACTTACCTCCCAGGGATGTTATTAATGAGGGGAATCATGGCATAGTGGATGGAGAACTGTCCTGGAAAGCCAGAAAGACCTGGGTTCAAGTTCTGCTGCCGGCACATACTAACTTTGTGATTGACCACACTTTACAAAATTGAAGCAAAAGCCGGTAATTATGGACAAATACAAAAGAGAGGGAAGTTTAGATAAGCATATTTTCTAGTGTTAAAGTTCTGAATGAGTTATCCCTGGAAAGAGAGTCTATGAATTAAAAAGGGGCTTTTAAAAATTATGTTGGTGGCACCTAGGTGGCACAGTGAAAAGAGTACCGGCCCTGGAGTCAGGAGGACCCGAGTTCAAATGTGATCTCAGACATTTGACACACTTACTAGTCGTGTGACCTTGGGCAAGTCACTTACTCCCAATTGCCCTGCCCTCTCCCCTCTAAAAAAAAAAAACAAAAAAATTATATTGGAATTAAAAGGAAGATCAATGAAGGGATAGAATTGCTGACTGGGGGAGATAGGACATGAACAAACCAGGTAAGAAAGTTGGAGTTTCATTTTGTTTCTGTTTTTTTCTGCCCAGGAGAATGATCCTGAAACAGATCTGGGGAAAAAGAGGTTAATAGAGAGTTTAAACCCAAGATAAGTGAAAAAAGTAGTAAAAGAGAATTAGCTGCTCTGGGTGGATTCACCCAGAGCTTCCTCTAGGAATATCAGAATTTGACTCCTGACTACACTGCTACAGCAAAAGGTAAAAAGGTTCCTCTGCTCCCAGCGAATAGAGTATGCTCTCTACTATAGGACAGACTTCATTAACCCTGACAAAAGGTGCATTGGACTCAAGCCTGGTGAGCTCCAGTTATTCCCAGACTTGTGAAGTCCTACAGATTCATAATACTATACTGGTTTGTGGCCTGTTCACACAAGAAAATAATTAGAAGCTGCTTTGGCTTCCTCCAAGTCTCAGCTAAAGTTTTGTCTTCTGCCAGAAGCCCTTCCAGTCCTCCTTAACCATAGTGCCTTCTTCTTGAGATTGCCCTCAATTTAACCTACATGAGTCTTGTTGGTTTATAGCTGTTTGCAGGTTGTGAGCTGTGAGCTCCTTGGGGAAGGGGCTTTTGGGGGGCTTGTTTTGGTTTGTTTTTTGCTTTTCTTTGTATCCTCAGAGTTTTAGCGCAGTGCCTGGCACTTACTAGGTGCCTAATTAATGCTTCTTGTTTTGTCTTATCTAGAGCAGGAGTTCTTAGCCTCCCTCCTTCTTTCTCTCTGTCTCTCTCTCTCTCTCTTTGTCTCTGTCTCTGTCTCTCTCCCCTTCTCTCTCTTTCCCTCTCTCTCTCTTCCTCTCTCTTTGTCTCTGTCTCTGTCTCTCTCTCTGATAGTTCCTTCTGGTGAAGAATATGGACCCTCTTCTCAGTAAGATGTTTTTAAATAATTGAAGGAAATGCTCAATTTCAATTAGTGGTTAGTTTTTTTCCTCCCTGAAATTTATTCATAGACTCCAAATGCCTGTAGAGCACAATTTAAGAACCTCTGTTCCTTGTGATATACTCCAACTTCCTCCAATGACCTGTATAACCCTCTTCACTTTTGTATCTATTATTATGTTCAGTGAAAAAATTATCATCTCTCACCTGTACCTGTATAATTCATTAAATTACCATTAGCAGTGAGGGGCAAGATCCAGATTTGCTCTTGCTCTTGCATTCTCTTGCTCTTCTAGTTGATGAGTGGGTTCAAGAGTTTGGTCCAGAACACCTCCACTGGTTCCAGGCATTCTTCTGGCATTTTACCACTACTGCCAGCTCCCTTTTTTGCCGTTTCTAACTTAACCCATTAACTCCTCCCTGTTCCACCACTGCCATCTCTGGAGCCATGGTTCTATAATACAATGGTTTCCTAGAGCAGAACCACACAAATGGTTCCTGGAGGAGTTACCTGGCTATGCAGATTTCTCTCCAAGAATACCTACCTGCCTATCTTTTTTCTCTGCTTGACTTCCCAGTTTTTGTTCTCCTTTCTGTCTGTTTTCCTAGCTCTCCTCTCTCTCTCTCTCTCTCTCTCTCTCTCTCTCTCTCTCTCTCTCTCTCTCTCTCTCTCTCTCTCTTTCTGTCATGGCCATGCCCCAAAGATTGACCCCATTGCATAAATTGATTTTAGAAATCATCCTTAATGTAATGTCATTGGAGCAAAGAAAGCCAAAAAATCCATCTCTTCTTAAGGAATTAAAACTCAGTCAAGGGAATTTCACATCTTACTGAGGATATGTGATCTATAAGAAAAGAAAATTATCATGTAGTGCATTCTGCATCTTGTGTGAGGTAGCATCAGTAATACCAGAACTATATTTTCACCAGTGAGGTATGTGCAGACCAGAACTGACTTGGATAAATTCATAAATGGTATGATTATGAAATCTAAGGGTGGAACAAAACTGGAAACTGGATAACAGATCTAGAATACAAAAATATCATGAGAAGTTAAAATGAATCCAATAAGATGAAATTCAATGGAGAAAAATGTGAAGTCCTACACTTGGGCTAAAAAAATCAACAGGCACAAAAGGTAGAATGTGTAGTTAGAGAGAAATTTGTCTGAAAAAGACTTGGGTTTAATTAACTGAGAGCTCAATATGACATCCAAAAAATACGAATGCAAGCTTCTGATATATTAAAAAAGACATCTGTCCAGAATATGGCAAGTAATGGTCGTGCTGTACACTACCTGGTGAGATAGCAACTAGAATGTGATGTTCGGTTCTGGATGCCCCATTTTGGCAAGGACATTAAATATCTATTTGAGGTACTCTAAGGGCCATGCCATATTGGTGGAAAGAATGGGATGTTTAGATAGGAAAATATAAGACCTTAGGAGGATATGATAATTAAATTTAGTTTCTTGAAAGGTTCTCATGTCTTAGAGGAGAAGTTAGACTTATTCTTCTTGGTTCCAGAGTACAGAGGAAGGAATAATGAGTGGTAATTAAAAAGAGGTGAACTTGGGCTTAACCAGATAGAAGAAACTTCCTATGGATTAGAATAATAGTAAAATTGACAGGAAGCCTCAGGAGATAGTGAGTTTGATGGAAATTATCCCAAGACAGATACCACTGGCTTGAGTCAATAGATCTTGAGGTCCTTCCAAATCTAAGATTGTGATTTTTTGGATTCTGTGAAAAATGATCATATTTTCCATCTATTAATTCCAGAAATGGACTCTTGTTCAGGTCACTATTTTAACAGAGGCAATAAAAGTAATGGAAAGAAAATGGAATTGAGAGTTGTAACCTGGGGTCTAGTCTTCTACTCTTGACTCTGATATGTCAAAAATAAGTAGTGAGCCTGTGATTTCCTGGACAGAGAGCATTGGTACCAAATTCAAATAGAAACAGGACCTCTAAACCATGCATAAGGATTCCTGCCAGTACTGATTGACTTAGAAAACCACATATTAACATTATCTATGTCTTATCTTACTTTTATTTATTTTGTTAAGTATTTCCCAATTCTTTTTTAGTCTAGATCTAGCTGCACTTAGAAGTCTATAGAACATGTTTGTCACCTGTGATATAAAGGACCCCTTCTTTCATTTATCTTCAATTTTTTGCTGGCTAGAGTACTGAGAGGTGTATGTGTCTTGCCTAGGATTACATATCTAGTATATGTAAGAGGCAGGACTTAAACCTGGTTTTTATTGGACTGAAGGGGGTCAACTCCCTATCCATTATACCTTGCTGAAGCTTTGATAAGTCATTTAAACACATGCTTTTCAGTTACCTGACTTATAAAATCAGGACACTTGTCAAGACTAACTCCAAGGTTATTTCCAGATCTAAAAATTCTGAGTTATTTAATGCAAATAATGTTCTTGTTGCTGTTACCTCAAATATTCTGAAAGTAATCTAATTTATATATTTCTGCATTTGTAAATAGCCTTAAACACATGTAATTTTAAATGGAGATGGGGGTGAAGATCGTAGTACAACAAAAAGGCAAGATGCAAGTTGACAGGATGTCTATGGTACTGAGAAGGAAAAGAAAGGAAAGCCACTGAAGCATTAGAGTTATGAAATTGGTTGTAGGCTTTTTATATAGGATTTGGAGGATGCAAGACCTTTTAAGGAGGAGATTACTTCCCCCAAATCACAGAATGATCAAGAGGATTTACCAATACTTACAGGAGAGAGATTATCCAATACAGTTCACAAGCAAAAGAAAATATGTGGTGTTTGGAAACTCCCAGGTGAGTGGATACAAAGGCCCTGACTAAATCAAGGGAATATGTCAATGTAGCATGAACAATCAGAAGTATCATTGCCTTCCCATGACATGTATCTATAGATCTCAGCTGTGACAGTTTTCAAAAGGTTTTTAAACCTTAATAACAATACTCACTTCTAGCACTTTATGGATGGATAAAGGATGCCAGGGCAAACCTAGAAAACATCTCCAAGAATTGTGAAACTCAGGGCAAGAAACCAAAGACCAGGTTTACTTGTTTTATAATAACTACTGGTGATTTAAGGTAGAGGCTTCAGAATAGAAAGGTGTATTTGGGAAGGGAAGAGTTAGTTGATTCAGGTGGTATCAGAGGATGGTCTTAGAATTTCTGGACCAGGTTCAACATATAAAAATGATGGACTCCTGGGATAGGGTCCTTGGGACCAGGGATAGAGTATGTATAACAAGATATGGAAGAATACATTTGTCTTGAGACTTGCACATCTTTAAGTTGCATACAAAATCCCACTTCCTATAAGAAGCCTTTCTTGACCCACCTTAATGTTAGTGCCTTCCTTCTATGATTACTTCTAACTTATCCTGTATGTACCTTATTTGTATAGAGTTGTTTTCATGTTGCTTCTACCCATTTGATTTTAAACTCCTTGAAACAGGGTCTTTTTGCTTTTCTTTATTATCCCAGACACTTAACATGGTGGCTAGTACATGGTAGGGGCTTTATAAAATGTATGTTGACTCATTTACTGGTTAATTGAGATGACTTTGACTTGAAAATGAAGAAGGGAAAAATAATCAACATACAGCCACTAAGTTAGATACTACAGAGTAAGAGATATGCAATAGGAACAATATTCATATAAAGAAAAGACCCATTAGTTAAGCAGGGACAATATACATAATAACCACCCACAGTAGTACAATATCCATGCAAAAATATAATCAGAGGGACTTATCCATGGCACAACATAGATGAAGCTGGAGACATGAGTAAATGAAACTATAGACCAGTGGTTCTCAACCTTCCTAATGCTGTGATCCTTTAATACTCATATGTGGGCGTGTTTGCATGTGGGCGGACCCACCTGGAGACAGAGAAGCAGTGTCTTGGTTCCTAAGACGATTGGAAATATGTGTTTTCCGATGGCTTTAGGGGATCCCTGTGACTCCTGTGACTCCTGCGAAAGGGTCATTCGACCCCCCAAAGGCGTTGTGACCCACAGGTTGAGAATCGCTGCTATAGACCAAAATTTAAGGAGGATATAGAAATCTCTGAAAAGAAGGAACAAATTACTCCATAATAGCTGCAAGCAGAGACTCAAAAGAAAAAAGGAAATTTCCATAATGATTGTAAGAATACCTGGAAGAAATGAAGTACAAGATTTTAAAATTAAGTAAAAACTCTGGAAAAAAGAATTGGAAGGATAATTAATAACTTCAGAGAGAAACTGGTAAACTTCACCCAAGAAATAGACTCCCTGAAATAGAAATCTGTTAGTGATAAATATTAGAACAAAATCAAAAGATTTAAAAATAGAAGAAAATGAGAAAATGAGTAAAAAAGAACAACTCAGCTCTGGAAATCAAGAAGAGATGATTTTAAAATTATTGTTAAATGCCTTGCTTCACTTCTTCTAGGTATTCTTATAGTCATTATAGGAAATCCTGTTTTTCATTTGAGTCTCTGCTTGCAGTTGTGGTAGAGTCACTTGGTCCTTTTTTAGGAATGTCTAGATCTATATTAATTTTTTATACTGGTCGATAGTTACTTTGATTTACTAATCTCTCCAGTTTGAATTCTTGAATTAGATTCTGTGCCAGGTCATGACCAAAGAGGAAGGCGGAGAGAATGCGACGAAGCTGTATAAAAAGGACAATCATCTCACCAATACTTATTTATCCTCTCCGTAGTGTATGTAGCCAGAAATTCCTTTGTGAGTGCCAATTTTTGAACTGCTGCCAACTCTCTTGTCCCTTGGACTCAGTATCCTGGTTATCTTTTAGTTGACTGAGCATAGCCCATGGTTTACTCTTTACGATCATGACTTGGCCTAGACCTCTCACTTCTGGAGCCCTACTGACTTCCTTTAATCACCAGGACACAAAGTCCCTATCCCCTTTAGGCGATAAGGACAAGAGCTCTCAGAGACTATTTGAACATATCTTTTAATTTCTTCTGAAAACAAACATATCAGTCTAGATTCAGGCTCTTCCTTAATTCTATTTAAGTAACATATATGCTCTATTTCTGAGGTGTATGGAGTATTCAGGAAGGGTTAGCCACCTCTGACTAGAGGGTTTTCTAAACCCTTTTCAGGGCTGCGCATTCACCTTTGGTGTTCACCTTCACACAACTATCCCCTCCAAGAAGTTATAGCATGCACAGAGGCCAGATCTGGTGAAGCCTCCTCAGCAGATGGGCTAAATCACATTGAGGGTAACCACCAGGCTTCAAATCAGTAGTGAGTTACAGGAATGTCTATCCCAAGCACATGAAGATTTTTTTCTGGCAGAATGAGTGGATGAGAGCAATTTGTTCCAATGGACATGAAGGCAGCTTGGTCAGATATTGAAGGCTTCAAGATCATCCACTGCATCCTGGACCATCACCAGTTGTCTTGATTTTAGTCTTATCACTGGACTTTGATGATTCTGGAAGAGAGAATGAGGTTGATGACTTTGTGCAGCTCTGCCTGGCTTCAATCCAAGTCACATGGGAGTCAAGGCATCACCCTGCAATGTCACTGGTCCTCTTACACAACAAAGGACAGACAGCAACAACAACAATGTTCTATTTCTACTTTTATTTATCATCATTTAACACTACTTCCATTGGCTGCCAGTGGTCAGCCATAATTCACTTCTGGTTGCTGTGGAAACCCGTAAGTGACCTACATTTCATGAGACAATAACCAAAATTTCTAAGAGTCTTTCCCAGGGAGTATATACAATACATTTTAGTTTAATCCTAATTAATATTTTACCTTGAAAGGTTAGAGAGTATACTTATGTCTTGGTAGCTAAAACATTTCAATCCAGTGGGGGAAATACAAAATGAAAATAAAGTGTCGGTCTTTACTGCCACTGTTTGATATTAATTCAAGTAGAATGTGCCTGGGTAGTGTTACTAATAGCACCCAGAAAAGACATCTTTAATTTTTTTAAAAATCAGATTTATAAAAAAAACTCTCACCTTTTTGAAAATTTCCCTTTTATAATGCAATTAAATAGATTTATTTTTAAAAACAGCTTTAAGTTGTAGTTAAACATAAAAGAATTAATTCAAATTATGAATAAATCTATATCACTTCCTAATTCCTATGATTGTACACGCCTATGTATGTATATTTAAATGTGCATATATGTGTAGATATAAATAAACAAATAGATATATTTAAAACAGAGTTAATGTGAGCACCATATTCTTAGTATCGCTTTTTGCCCTTTGGGTTAACCATATTTTTGTATATTCCTGAGAAAATAAGATTTGGATTATGCAAATAATTCAATTGTACATCTTTTAAATATTTCAAGGGAAAGAAAGTTTTTTGTTTACTGTCCTTTTCATGAACTATCCAGTTATTAGACTTTGGTTGAATTTCTGAGGGTTGTACAATTCTTAAAGACCTCTGAAGCATTTGTTGGTCTAAACATTAAAAAAAAATTTCCCCAGCTGATGAATGAAACAAATGCTTATACAACCCTTGAACCTTTCTTTCTTTCTGTGCAAAGAACAGCTTTCTCATTCTCACAGATTTGCTTTGAATCTATATGTAACTCATTGAAAAAATTGTTCACCTTTTTTTGTATAACAGATTTATGCCCTGTGATTCCAAAGGATTTTTCTATATATCATCTTTGTATTTGTGCCATTTGTATGATTTAGGTACTTGCTTGAGGACACGCCATTTATATGATGCTTATACTATAGTATTAAAAAAAATCCATATTCAGTTCTCTCTTTGAAAAAGTAGTTTTATGTCCCCTTTTTGAAATGTCTTTCCTTCCTTTTTAAGGAAAAATGAAGGACATATCTACGGATTGAAAACATGGTTTCAGAGGCCTGAAATCTGCTGGAAGAAACTAGTGTTCTTGAGATTGTAAGGTCAGTGGTTCAGAAATTATTATGTATATCTTAATTAACATAGCCTAAAAGTAACTTCATATGTATACATACATATTATATATATAATAACCATAACATATTTGTGCTAATGTGCAAGCTATTTAGGTAGTAAAAATATTTCTGTTTTCAAAATATTCACAATCTAAAATAAAATATCATCTCTTAGGGGTATATTTGTGCTTACTCCTTTCAGAAAGGCATTATTTTATGAGGGGGTTCATCCAGTATATTGTTTACATAACATTCAATTGTGTACTCAAATTTTGCCTGACATTTTGTAAAATGTTATCACTATTAAATGGGATAAAAAGTAGATTTATGGTGGTTCTTTAAAACTTCCCACTTGGACGTGTTTTGATGTTGTAAAAAGGAGAACCGTTCTTGGTATGTTTCTCCATTCACCTCAGTTTCCTAAATGGTGTTGGAGCATCATAAAACTTTCAGAAATCGCTGGACTTTACCCTTGACCTTGCCTGAGTTCAGGAGAATTGGATGAGCCTTTAGCCAGAGACCATGGTATCAAAATATTCCCTGCTTCCCGGCTCAATTGATCCTGCTTCAACTCAAGTGTCTAAGTAAAGGGATGATAAAGATAGATGAGTCAGGAGTGTTTAGGGCTGTCTTCCAGGTTGGATTTGTGTTCTTAAGTAGAAAAGGGTACTGAGCAAAAAAAAAAGGATGCCTACATGCCTACTATAAACTGACTTCCAGCTATAATAATAATATGTAATACAGTATTAATTTTGAATTTAAAACTAAATTACATATAAAAATGGTTACATTTTGATGAAATAGACCAAGGAATCTGCTGTCTTCAGATTATTTTGTTATCTGTCCCACTACTATATCATAATTATGCACATATATATTTATAAATATAAGAATTATCTCAGTCTTCAGATAATTAACTACCTGAAAAAGTGTATTCTATTTCAGTTGCCACAAAATTGATTATTTAATTTTCTCTTTCCAGTATCTGCAAACTGCCTTTGCTATCTGCTTCCTTCCACCCCAGCTATACTTCTTCCTTCCCAACTCACTCCACTCTCCTTTCCTCCTCTCTAATTTTTTTTTGTTTCCCATGGTGAATTTTTAATTCCGAGCAGGGCTAGTCCATTTTTGGCCATTTTTCATTCCTATTCGGCCTATCTGTGTTCAATAAACTAATTTTAATACCACAAATCAAAGCATAATTAGGAAAGCAAATTTGTTTTTAAAATGACACTAGCAATTAAATAATAAGTTGAATATTGACAGGGAAGAAACATAGAGGGAAATCATCAGCATTTCTTCTCCCAGTCATGTTTTCTAGTGGACACCATCTTTCTAGGTGTGTGGTTGCCTGCCTAGAGGATAAGTCCCTCAATAAGTCAGTGGCTACTCTCCATTCTAAAGGTAGAAATTCCTCAAAAGAACATAGCCTTTCAATAGCTACATGGTGTCCCCAGAGTTAAGACTCTTAGTTCGTTCCCAGTTAGCCTCTAAGAGTTCTTCAGGAAAGCTCATAAGTGACCACAGACCAAGGGGTATTCTGACTCACCAAATCGTGTTCTCAGTAGTTTAACCCCTTGCTATCGTGACGGATAAAAAAGTGCTTCCCAATTCAGACATTCGCCGTCATGAAAATCTGCACAAAAAACTAACAAAACTGTTTTGTGTATGTAGTGGTGTTTATTGCTACCATTTCTTATCCTTTGTTTCCTACAGAGAGAGAACAAGCCCAAATAAGGCTCATGTTCCATTCTCTTCCTCCTTAATCTTTCCACAGTAACATTCTATATTGTGCTGAGGTGCAAACAAAGAAATGCATGAAGTCATGTGTTGACTTTAGTTTTAATTAGGTATAACAGTGTCTGTTAATTGCAAACAAAAATTTAGGTTAATTTTTTAGTACAATACAACAAAGTCTGATTGTAACTTTGCCCAGTGACTCCCAGAAGCCCACTGACTGTTTCCCATATCTGTCTTCTAAGCTTTCTTCATCTGTGAGTGTGGTTTATAAACCCTCTCGGGCTATCTTTATCTTTCCTTTTTACGCTGTTCGACTTAGACCAACCTCCTTCATTTTGTGATCAGTGGTCTCCATGAGTATGCCCACTCCTGGTTTTTGTTTTTGTGTTTTAATTTCACAACATTGATGCGTTAACTCAGACAAATGCTTAGAAGGCAATTCTGTACACCACTCTCTTGCACGGAGCTCAGTACATGCTAACACAATGAATGCCAAACCAAAATGCGAATGATGTTTTGGTTTATTCAGAATTGTGAATTGTCTGCACCTTTAGTGCAGTTATGAAAGTGTGTTGCCTGTTGCTACCACTTTCATCCTGCCTTGTGCCTAATTGACCACTCACTGAAGTATAATAGGAAAACGTGAAACAAAATAGGAAACCTGCATTACGTTCCAAAAAAGACGATCCTGCATTGCCAAAACTGAGAATCTAATGTTGCAGAAATAATTGTGTATAACAGCTGTGAAGAGATGCAGAATATGAATGTTGCTTCCTTGCTTTTTTGTTCTTCCAACTCAAAGCATCAGGCTCACCAGAGGACTTAATCATTCCACCACTGACCTAGAAAGGCAGATACTTTAGGAAAGATTGAAAAGTAGAAACCCCTCAGGATCCATATGCAAATAACAGCTGGATGAGTGAAGAGACTGGCAAGGGTGGGGAGGACCGTGCTCTCTGAAATAGGATGTGCTAAAAATGGAAACGCATGATCACATGCTTCTTGTGAAATTTCTCAAAGTCGTTTAGGCCTAAAAGGTAAGTTATGTGGATATATTAACTAAGGCAACTAAAACGAAATGTTCATTTGGGAAGAAAATGCCACGGCAGATAGAGCACCGAAGTGTTGTTTCTGCATTCAGTTCCCCTGGATTACAGTAAACCAAATTTCTCCTGAAGCCTTCGATAGGTGGCTGGCATATGTCACTGCAAGGGACTTTTACAACTACTTAATACCCAATTTTAAGAATGTTACAGGCCTGAAATCCATTTTGTAATGTAGTGAGGAATTTGATATACCCATGTAGTATATAAGCAGACATCATGCTGACAAGGCAGGTATAGCACTTAGCAATATGGGCTCCTTATGCCAGTACATCCTATGAATACCTAATGAGTTAGACCTACGAGTTGTTGGTTTTGTTGTGTTTTTTTTTTTGAAGGAGACTACATTGTCTCATTTGCTTTCTTTAGAACCAACTAAAAATAAATGTAATAAAATTGCGCATATGCCCACTAAGCACTTCCTAAATGTTCATTTTAATAATGGTTATAAAAACAAAAGGAGCAATTAGACTATTCTGCATCCTGATGGCACCAAAAAGAACAAAAAGCAAACTCATATTGTAATAAAAGATGATGTATTTGCTAATGTACATAATAGTATTTTTGCCTGACTGTTCAAATAAAAAATAAGTCTCTTAATCAAAACCTACTTATTCCATTGTCCTTAAGAGGTATAATGAATAAGGTACTGAATTTGGCAATAAGAATTACTTGGATCCAAATTCTGCCTCAGTTATTGGCTGATATTGGATAAATCACTTAACTTCTTTGTGCCTCAGTGTCCTTATCTGTAAAGTAAGGACTCTGGGGGCCCTAAATTGCCTCCATTCTCTAAACTGATGATCCTAACATGGAATGATTTCCACAAGAAGGAAGGTAGGGAAAAGGAGAGACAGAGAATAGCTAATATTCTTCCCCAGACAGAGTAGTTTGAGCCTAGGAAAATCAACACCTCTTTTAAGTCCTTGATTTTTAGCAAAGAATTGAACACTGGAGAAGAATTTATGAGAGATACTTAATACTTCTACAGTAACTCGTTAAAGAGAAACAGCATGGCACAATGGCCAGAGAGCTGGCTTTGGAGTTAGGAAGGTCAGCATTCAAATCCTCCCTCTGACAAGCACTGGCTGAGACCTTGGACAAATCAATTAACTTCCCAGCGCCCCAGACAACTCTCTAAGAGAGTACATTGCAGATCAGGTGTCAGTCTGTTTTGGCAAAGGGTGTTTCCTCCCTGGAATTTCCCAACACCAATGAGATCACAGGTCAGATAAAAGAAAAAATCAAACAATTAGGATATTTTACATAAGGAATCATTATGTTAACCTCTTGCACTTGTCAGTGGTGTGTGCTATAGTTCTTCCCAAAGCTACAGCAATTAAAGTTATTGCTGTTTCTAAACATGAATCTTCTTAGACCTCAGTTTTACTTTTGTTTGGAAATTTGATTGAAAAGAATCAGGGCCACTTGGGCCTGAGAGGTGGTGGTCAGAATGACTGGTTTGCATCCCCTATACCTTCTGACTCTGTTTTCTATGACACACCCACAGGATATTGGGGCATGATAATTTATCCACAATAGTGGGGAACTAGTTTACCTGGTCTTTCAAACTCCTCATTAAGGTTATAAAGTTTAAAAGGATTCTGGGGAAATGATAAAACATTTCTTTCTGAAATGCTAAATCACCTCCTCAATTCAACCCTGCTCTTTAGAATATGATCAATAACATAGCTATCAAACAAGATAAGCAAACAAGTGAGAATTTGAGATTGACTGTAGATGAAAGATCTTTTAACCTGGCCCAGTACTAAAAACACAGCAATCTTCCAAAAACACAAACATTTTTAGGGCAGAAAATCAAAGGAAAATAAACATCAACAATGCGATTATCAAAGGGAGATTAATACCTTATACTAGAATAACACAGAAAGTAAGGATTAGAATCCTGCTGGGATCTTATCTTAATTAAACCAAGATGTGTAACTTTTGATTACACAAGTTGTTGCAGGGGAGAGGAGTAAAACAGCTCCAGTGAGGTCATAAAGCCATAGCTGACATTGTCTGTGCCCAGCAAAAGAGAAGCAAATGCAAGGTTGAGTGTGTCAGACTTCTAAGAGAGAGACCCAGTTGAGAAGAGAATTAAATTAGAAGGCAAGCTTTTCCTTTAAGGCTTCTAGTTAAAATATGAGGAAGGGGCGCAGAAAGAAAATGGCAGATTCTTTTCCTTGCTTGAATTCATATGGTCTCTTTATCCTAGGCCAGCTCTCTTGGATTTCCTGACATTTCTGTTAAGAATTCCAAGCATCCAGGGAATCATTCTAAACATCATCATTTTAGTCAATACCTTTTTGTACCTTTGCAGGCCATCATGGTCATGCTGTTGATGCTAGGGTTCTGATAAGAGGAGAAAAAAAAATTCCATTTCCTGCTCTACCTGCCTTTACTCTCTGTGGTGTTTGTGGGAATTAGAGACAGAGGGGAGTTAGGAAGGAATAGAGAAAACAAGATAAAACCACTTTCAAAATAGAAAATAAAATGACAACACCTTATGTGGCAGTAATTGCACAAGCAATTACATGACAGATATTTCTAAGCCTTTCTTGCCTATCCACATTATTAAAGAAGCTTAAAAACAAAACAAAACTTCAGATTTACTTTGTCCTCTCCAAAGTAAGGTAAGCAGTCATAATCTGGCCTCAGACACTTAACACACACACACACACACACAAAAAAAACTAGCCATGTGACCTTGGGCAAGTCACTTAACCCCAACTGCCCTCCAAAAAGCAAAAACAAAAAAAAGGTAAGCAGTCATAAGTTTTTGTCTTTATAGAGACATATAATATGTTTATTAAAAACATATTTGGGGAAACCACCTATAAGGGAGCAATAGAAACCTTTCAAGTCAACAAACAGTTTTGGGCGCAGAATTGTGATGATTGTAAAATGTGGTTGATTGAATGATTTCACCTTCTAGAGTTCTGAATAAGCATTGTCCAGTTCCAGTCATTGCCTCTACGCAGTCTTTATTGGGACATCCCTACATCAAATAAAGCCAGCCAACATGTAAGTAGTAAGGACAGAAGCATAGGACAAAGGGGAAAATTCAGTTTTGTTAAAGTGAATCAATCCTGCAAATTTAGTGCAAGAAATGAATTCTTGCACTCTAATAGTTTACAATCTAAAAGAAAGCATTCAGGCTAATGCAAATAAAGTACACATACACATGCACACAAATGCACCCCAGCAAACAAAAAATGAACTAGACTGCGTACAATTGCATAAAGGTCAAATAGGTATGTAAATCAACTCAAGAAAGTATTTCATCAACATTTACTAAGCACCTACTATGCAACCAGGTGCTGTTCTGGGTGCTGATTAAAATACAATCAATGAAATAATCCCTAAATGCAAGGAATTTTTACTTAAATTGTGTGCATGGTGTCACGGAAATTGTATACTAGCACATGGTAGAAGGGGTGAAGGGGAAATAATAGCTAATTTTTGTATAGTACTTTACAAATATTGTCTGTTTTGTACAGCAGTCCTCTTTGGTAGATGGTGCTATTATCCCATTTTACAGATAAGGAAACTGAGGCTGGGGGAGGGTAAGTGACTTGGATTTGAACTTGGGTCTTTGACGCCAAATCTAGCACACTCTCTCCACTGAGCCAGCTAGTAGTCCAAGAGAATTACTACCTTTCTCCTAGTTAATCAGGAAAGGCTTCCTAGAGGAGGTGTCATTTAAGTGGCCTACTTAAACTAATTTCTTTTGTTGAATGCAGTGTCCTCATCTCCTGCTTTCTGCTTTCTTTAAACAAGAGTTAATTTCAGTCTAGTTGCTGCCTTAGGATATGATTAGGTTTGAAGCTCTTGGCAGCAAGTCAAACATGTGATCCTAACAGGTTGTGTTACTTGGACTTGGTTCTTCCCTTTAAAGGGATAGCTTTTCTGAAATGATGTCATTTTTATCTCACTCCTGGTTATCTTCAAAACTGAAAAAAGAAAGTAGATATTTTGTATAGGAGATATTTCTCATATGCTTTCATAGATTTAAAAAAAACCCAATAAGTAACAGATGGCAACGTCTTTCAGGGGGGCTTAAAAAATACACTTGGGTTTTTCAGTTGTTTTCTTCAAAATGACCTAACTGTTCTGCTCAGGAAGATGATACCATGAAGCTTCTTGATTATGAGCGTTCCCTCAGCAGTCGTTCAGGGGAATGGCTTCAGTGTATCCTTGATTTCCAGGGCTTAATAACTCATGGGTGCAAATTCTCATTGAATGAAGTGAAGATGCCCTTAGATGATGGACTGAAAGTTGAAAACATTGAAATAAGAGGCATGGAGTAGCTATTTTTTTTAATGAACAATTTAACTTCCTAAAGCCTTTTTAGGCTGTCAAAAAAAGGTACATGACATAACTCATATCCAGCAAACATTTAATTAGATGAGCAAGTCTTATTACCCAATAGCTCTCTGTTCTGTTCATTTTTATTGAAGATATTGTATGTGTGTGTGTTTTCCCCAGAATGAACCAATGGAGATTGCTTAGAGCACTATTCTCCTGCTTTGCAATCCATCTTCAAATGTACCTAGCAGCAACTGGATTCTCTTATTTTTCCTTCCCTATCTGGCAATCTAATGAGGTCAGAGAGGGCTTAACAAAGTTGGTAAAAGAGGTCAAGGTGTCTCATGCACACTGTTTGGTCTGTGTTCATACTTGACTGTTGATGCAGTAGAGAAATGTATAGAAAAATGAGGGCACAACCAATTTCATAGGTGGCCTTTACTCTTTCTCAGAGACCACAGAATGAGCTCTGAGGCATTAGCAAAAGTCATCTTTGAAAAAGGAAACAGGAGAACTTTCACTGTATTTTTCTGTAAGCTAAAATGTCGGTTTTTTACCCTGAGTCCCAGGGATGTTTCACTAGATTTTTAGAAAAATCTTAGCAGGGTACTACTTATATTCTAGAAAAATAATGTATTTCTATTTCACTCCCTCCTGTGACAGACATATGTGAAATATAAAAGTATTAAATTACTTTCACATTTAAATGTGGCGCCCATAGTACAAAGGCAACATGACTGACAAAAGGTATCTTAAAAAATACACAAAGCACATTAAAAAATTGTTTTACTCTTTTCACCAGTCTGGTTTGGGATTCTTTAAATGTTTCTGACAACAGGACCAAGCCAATTTTAGTACACAGGGGACTATCCATGAGTAACCTTAAGCATGGGATACAGTAAGTTCATCATATTGGTCCTTTAAAAAATGAAAGTATGATTAAAAAGCTGGAATGAAGATAAGCTCAATTCGGCAAGTACATCTATGTGACTTTCTGGGAGACAGTCTTGTTTTCTCTACTAATGTTGGTACTTGTGCTGGGGAATTGAGTAAATTGGGCATTTTTGGCATAATATATTTTTGTTTGGTTTTAGCAATTAAAGTATTCCATTTAAAAAAAATTAAAGTGAATTGGTTGTTGAAACAGTGGCTACAGTGACATATAAGACCTGGTTTTAATTGCATATACCTATGTAAAGATTCCATAGGCACTTGCAATATGTTCATGTTTGACATTTGTAGAGGAATAACAGATGCAATTATTGCCAAATTATTTGTTGCACCTCAGTCTTAGTTAAATCAGGGCATGATGCATTGTGAGAATGTTAAATGAGGATTTTTAACCCAACTTCTGCTGCGTTCTTTTGAAGAAATAAAATACCTTGAAAATAGCCAGGCACATACTTAGGTCATAGAAAAGGATATAAAGACATTATTTGGGCCTTCAAAAAGGCGATATGCTGGGAACTCTCTTTATATTCTAAATTTTTGTTTTTGGTATTTGTTTTCTTTCTGTCTTTCATTTCCTCATCCTACATATCCACTTTTGATAGTCACCTGTTTTTTAAAGGAAAGAGGAGAAGAGGAAAAGGGAAAAAAGAAGGACATTTGACAGAAACTTTGTTATGCAGGGTTCAATTACCACTATGTAGGTAGATTCCCAATCTCTGAAAACTTGGGTTTGGTCTATAAAAAGAGATGATATACAAAATGATCTTCCTTCAATCAAGGATGAAATGGGACATTTGTTGAGCTCATAATCACTATTAGACATCTGTGTGCTGGCCTTTTAGACCTTTATATCTGCCCTGTCCTGATGGCATGCTTATTATTATAAATTGTTTTTATAAACTTTATAAAACTTTTTATAAACTTTATAAAACTTTAGTGTCTGGTACAGAAGCTAGAACATGCATCATAAGTCTCACAATTTGGAAGCAGATTGGTGTCTTCCATTATCATCAGTTTTATTAACAAATACTTGTGAAATACACATTAGATTTACGATATTGAACTAAGTGCTGCTGGACTTTGTGTTACTTTAAAGTCAAGGATTTTCCATGCATTGGTTCTAGTTGCTAATGTTATTGAGATGATAGCTAAAACTGGAGATTCCTTTGAACTGGTTGAGCTGTAAAAACTGATTCTAGTTCAGAGAATTCCCTAATAGTATATATTCAGACACATGTTGTTTTCAGCAACCTTGTGGACTCCTCTATAAAAAAGAAGACATTTGGCAATAAAGCACCTATTGTGTGCCTGGCACTGTGCTAAGCCTTGGGAGTACAATTAAGAAAAAGAAGGACTGTCCCTTCCTTTAAGGAGTTTACAATCCAATGGAGAATACAATGCACAAAAGGTATAGGTGTAATGTTCAGTGGAGTGGAAACCAAGAAGAGCTGCTGATGGAAAATGGAGGGATATAGTATTTCTATATAGTGTTACCAGAGACCTAGGATGATCAGTTATCTTGACCAGCACTCTGTGCAGAGCGTGGACTCTTAACCTGAGGTACATACATGTTCGTAGGATCATGGAGAGACTTTGGAGACCTGGGAATTTGTTTTTAATCAATATTTTTATAACTGCTTCAATATAATTGGTTTCCTGTATAATCCTATGAATTTATATTATGTATTTTAAAATATTATTCTGAGAAGGGTCTGTCGGTCTTTTTCACTGCCCTATGGCCATGATATAAAACAGGTGAATTACTGATGTAAATGAAAAATGCTGATTGGTTTGACTGCAATTGACACTGCAATGGTTCTTGAATCTATTTTGCATATGGCAAACACAAATTAAAAAAACAAACCAACCAGCCAAAGCTCTCCTTTATCATACCCTTCTCCCTCTCCAAAATACCTAGGGCCCACACCAATTTAAGTACTGTTCTTTGAGTTTTCTCTTCTCCTTTCTTGTCCAACATAACCTATTCTATGAATGGCAGGAGGGGGGAAGTTGAGGAACAATGCTGACTACTATTTTTGTGTTCAGCTACTGCTTTTTCATAGTGCTGAGAATGGGACCTGGAGAGCTGGGAGGAAGTTATTTGCAGGGCTCTGGAGAGTTTGCCAAGAGGGGGAGGAGATGTTTGCAGAGGAAAGGAAGAGTGTTGACTGTCTGGTGAGGGTGTTGATAGAATGGATCTCGGGGGACCTAGATGCCCTTATCAAAAGCAGCTTTGCCTCGAAGTTTCTAAATTGAACTCTTCTTCACTTAATGTATTACAGTAATGGTATTTCTAATTGTTATAGAGGATTGACTATAGGAATGAATAATTTTATGAAAGCATAACATTTCTTAATATCATCTGTTACTCTTTATGTTTCATAAACAGGAAAAGACTAGGAAATTGTTGACAAACTGCCCTAAAATAATTCATTCTTAACACTTCTTAACCATGTTGTTGAGACTTTGAACAAAATCCTTGCTTTCAAGGAGTTTATGATCTAAAAATCAGCAAATCTCTGACTTTTCTAGAGATTCACAGGAATTAGATCAGGCTAATTAGAATTTTAATCAATGAACTCTTCTGGCTGTCTCAAACAATTCTCTTCAGTAGACTTTCTCCTTCTCCTCATCTTAAGTTATCCACTTTCCTGCTCTTCTCTTCATTTCTTATCTGTCACATAGCCTGGAATTTCTTTCCTTCCCACTTCCTTTGGTGATGAGTTGATCACCAAAGCTCATTTCTCTTGGATGCCATCCGTCTTGTGTGTACTTGTTTTGTTTAGGGCAAGGCTGGTAAAGTTGGGTGTTTCTAGAAAATCCAACTTAGCAAGTGAAGGAAACGGTATGGTCAAGTTTGCCCATAGGCTAACCAGGTCTTGCTTTAAGAGGCTCTCTTACCTGCTGTACCACTCACCTGCTGTACTGAAAACAGGATTTGGACAAGCCTGAAAATAAACTTTGCTGATTTCCTAATTTTCCTGACCTGGGTGGGTAACAGTAGTAGATAAGATGGCTCAGTAAGGCTTTGGGGAGGTAAGCCAAGCCAACAGGCATTTGTTAATTGCCTACTGTACTCCAGATGCATTTCTAAGTGCTGGGGTTACAAAGAAAGGCAAAAACCAGTCCCTGCTCTGAAGAAGCGGTTCTGGCTAATGAAACATTGGTAAATATTAACTATAAACAAGAGGTTATCATTTTTATTGCCATTATCATTGTGTTATTTTTAAAATTCTCTTCCAAAGTATTGACTCAATACTTCACAGAATCACAGAACGTTGGAGTCAGAAGGTACTTTACAGTTCAGTCAGCCCTCTTTTTTTTTTGGCTTTTTGTTTTTTGTTTTAGTATGAAGGAGATAAATGATTAAATGACTTGCTTAAGGTCCCACAGATGGCACATAGCAAAGCAGGGATTCCAAGCTAACTCCTTTGACTTTAAAGCCCAGCGCTCTCTTCACAGGCTGAGATGTGTCTTCTTCATCCAGAAGCCAAGACCATAATTCTGATACAAATATTTAACAGAAATAGGTTAAACAAATATATCCATTCAACCATGAAAATATTTACAATAAAGATAAGGGTTTAACCCTCTTAGTAAGGAAGTTGTTGTGAAAAGCTGCCTGTTACTGAGGCAGAAACCGCCACTTCCCTCCTAGTTAGGGAAACTTTTTTTATAGAATCCGACCCTGTGATAATATGATGCAGAGGAAGGGCTGGTATACTTAGAGTCACCAGCCCTAAGTTTAACTCCTGGCTCCACCAAAAAGTAGGACTTTGGGCAAGTCATTGTACCTTTCTCTTGGAGTCTCATTTTCTTCATCTACAAAATGAGAATGTCAGACTAGGTGATTGCTAATGTCCCAGCTAGAGAGCACTGATCCTGTGATCCTATGAATTCAACAGGTATTTGTTGAGCACCTTCTACTCTATGTGCAGGGAATGTCTGGATAACGGGAAGAAGGAAAAATCAATCACTTGAAACTTTCAAGGATTTGCAGGAGTACATTCTAGTTTAGGCTTAATCCATGTAACTCTTAAGCAATTAAGTGGTGCAGTGGATAGAGTTCTGGACATGGAGAAAAGAAGACTCTTTCTGAATACAAATCCATTCTCAGACATTTTCTTTTCTTTTTTTTTCTTTTTGGAAGGGGGAAGGTAGGGCAGTTGGGGTTAAGTGACTTGCCCAAGGTCACACAGCTAGCGTTTGTATTAGGTATCTGAGGCTGGATTTGAACTCAGTTCCTCCTGACTCCAGGGCCAGTGCTCTATTTACTGCCCCACTCAGCTGCCCACACTCAGACATTTTCTAGACTCAGACATTTACCCTGGGCAAATCACTTAATCTTGTTTGCTTCAGTTTCCTCATCTGTAAAATGAGCTGGAGAAGGAAATGGCAAAATAATCCAATGTCTTTGCCAAGAAAACCTTTCATTCCTGTATCCCCCAAACCCTCTTTATTCTGGTCCTCTAGCCCCTTCTTACCATGTACTTTTGTGTTCCCCTTCTAGATAACTCCACATCTTGGGGGAAGAGCGATAGGTGTATAAAGTTACTCAGTGTGGCAGCAAGGTAGAGGAAGTCCAGAGCAGTTTGGTGGGGAATTAGATGTGGCTGGTCTGGACAACCTCTTTAAATGGCAGTTCTAGAAGGAGCCATCCCATCAGGAGAGGTCACAAGGCAAGGGATACTTCCAATGTGTTAATTCCAGGGCTGGAGGAGGAATTCTGGCATGCAGCCTAAAAAACTAATGACTTCAATGACACTTGAAAAATTCTTTGCCTACATTATCTCACTTGAGCCTCACAATAACACATAGGTTATACTACTACTTTTGTACAGATTGTGAGATCATATATTTAGAACTAGAAGGGACATTAGAAATCATCTAGTCCAACATTCTTATTTTAAAGAAAAGGAACCTGAGGGTCAGAAAAGTTAAATGACTTGTTCTTGTGATTATGCTACTAATAAGTGTCCCAGGTGGCTTTGAGCTCAGGACTCTTCTGATTCCAAGGCTTCCACTCATTTCCACTACAATTCCATACTGCCTTTCAGTCTCAGGTGTCCCAAAAGAAATTCATGTCCAAAGAGAAATATCATCTACTTATGGATGCCATTTAAATCTACTCAAGCTTCCCTAAGATGCAAAATAGTTAAAAGAACACTGCATTTGCAGTCAGACCTGGGTTCGAATCCCACCTCTTTTCCTTTCTACTTATGTGATGTTAGGTGAGTCACTTCATCTGTAACATGAGTAGGTTGGACTAAATAGTCTCTAAGGCCCCTTCTAGCTCTGGTCCCTAAGCTAAGTTCATTTGGCTTAGTTCCGTACATTGCTTTTCTTTCAAGACATCTCAGACCGAGTAAGTCATAATTAACTCACATGAAACACGGTCAAAATGAAGATGTTCATCTTCCTTCTGTAACCCTTTTCCCTCTTCCCAAGTTCCCACTCAGTGATCTTTCAGGCTGGGGATATTGGATAATCTTCACACCACACAAGGATCACTAGTCAAATTCTGCTACTTATGTCCACATAGCTTCTTCTGTACTTGTCCTGACCAGGGCTTTCTTCCAGGCCCCAATGAAAATTTCAACCTTGAGCATTATCTCTCTGATTTTTCTAAAACCATTGCCTCTCTCTTGTTTTTTCCAGGTCATCTCTTTCTTAAAATCTTCCCAGTGGTTTCCCACTCTGTTATGGTCAAGCCCAAGCTCTTTACTCATCAGGATGTCCTAAATCACTTAATTTCTGCCCTGTCCCCATTTACCCTTATGCATATCCTGCTCCCTCCATTTAAAAATTAGTTTTGTACTTGTCCCTCTTTTCCTTTCAAACTTTCTCAATATCAAACTATATGTTTATCCCTTCTTTCTCATAAAGACATCTACCTTTCATCATATAGCTCCTGAAAGCTAACCCTTTCCCCAAAGTCTTTCCAATATTAATTAGATGAGACAGAATGATTGCCCCCACAATATTGATATAATCACTGATCTATGTCCCAATAATGGGAGTAGGCATGTCTTCCTTCAATCCATACAACATCCTTACCCTTGACCTATAATATAGATGCTTTGTCTCCTAATGTATTGGTTTCACATTTCAGTTCTTCTCTCATGAAAGCAGGGAGTGTTTCATTTGTTGTACTTGTATGCCCAGTGTTTACCATAGTGCCTGGCACAGGGTAGGTAGGTGCTTAATAAATCCTTGTTGAGTAATTGATTGATTCTATTCTGTGTATTTATCCTTAGGTCAGGGCAATTGTCAAATAAAGTCAGGTCAACAAGCATTTATTAAGCATCTATAATGTACCATGCACCTTGCTAAACACCAAGGCTACAAAGAGAGGCAAAACTAATTCCTATTGCCACAGAGTTCACAGTCTAATGGGGTAGATAGCATGCAAACAGCTGTACGAACAAGAGAGATACAGGATAAACTGGAGATAATCTCACAACGAAGGCTCTAGCATTATGGAGGATCAGGAAAGGCTTCTGGAGGAAAGTGTGACTTTTGCTAAGACTTGAAGGAAAGGTAGAGACAGAGATGAGGAGGGAAATCACTCTAAGCCTGGAAAGAACCACTATGGGGAAAAGCAGTCAGGAGCTAGAGGGTCAAGTTTAAGGGAGGACAGGGAGACCAGTCACTGGAAGATAGAATTGGTGGAGGGGAATAAAGTGTAAGAACACTAGAAAGGGGTCAGGTTATGAAGAGTTTTTTAAAAATCTAAGAGGATTTTGTATTTGATATTAGAGACAATGGAAAGTCACTGAAATTTATTGAATAAGGGAATGACTGGGTTAGACTTTAATGATAAATTCTTAGAAGACAACTAGGACCAAGTTGACCTCATTCTCTTTGTACAAAACCTTGCATAAAACCCACCCACAATAACATGCCTAATAAAAACTTCGTAATTACAGACTTAAAATTTTTTCCTTATATTAAATTCATGTTTGATTTAATAAGAATTTATGTACGAACTCTGAGTATTCCACTGAGAGCAATGACTAATAATGGGAAAATGTAGGAGACGATACAAGTAGATCAGCAGGCCAAATAAAATTCTTCCTGGTAGTGGACAGATAATGGATATGGGCCCTGTTGGTTAATCAGTGTTTGAAACTGATACCTATTACTGAAACAGATGCTGAAAATTCAGGTGGTAGAGATTAGGAAGTCTAAATCCTTGAACGTTGGAGATTTTAGGTTTTCTCATAATAAACCAGTAAACCCAAATAAGGAATAAAGAGTCAAAAGCAATTGACCCACAACTTAATCCCTAATAAAACCACAGAGAAGTTAAAAGTGTTCTCCAGCCTGAACCTATGAACAATTAACATTCCTGGCTACAGGAATGTGTTGTCTCACTGAGGTATATTACTGGCAGGCTCCCAGTTAGCTTTCTCTTTTTGCTCCAAAATGGATAGAATTTGCCACTGAACTTGTTTATGTTATTTGCTTCAGTGACTTGCCTTGGCAAATTACTCCCTGCCTTTATTGTTAAATTCAGTGTACTGCTAGCATTTTAATTTTAGGTTGTAGCCCAGTGTTTAACGTTTTCCCTAGTGTAAACAATATTGGATAAGTTGATACTCTGTCTGAGGCAGAAGCTTTAAAAACACCTCTTTCTCAATTTGGAAGACTTCTACCCTATTACTTCTAAATCTATAGGGTTTTTCCACTCAAAATAAGGCTAATTTTCCTTTACATTTTTGAAATTGCATATGAAAACTCAAACTAGTAACATTATGCTATTATACAGGCATTCCTTCCCCTGGCTTTCCTTAATGCATTAATTTATTTGACTATGGATCTAAATCAGTAAAAGACCTCAGAGGTCACATTCTATCCATTCATTTTATAGATGAGGAAATTGACACCCAGTGCAGTTATTGTCCAAGGTCATAAACATAGTATACATCAGAAGCTAAATTTGAACCCAGGTCTTCTGACTTCAGTACCAAGGTTCTCTCCATTATACCATGCTTACTATGTGTCTTTATTAGGTGCCAACCACTGGGGATACTATGAAAAAAAATTCAACCTGAAATAGTTTTCTATCCTCAAGGAGCTTACATTCTAGGGGGGAAGGGGAATACTCTTAATTTTTAACCATGAAGCCATTTCAAACCTCATAGCTTTTCCAATTAGAGACATAACTATTGGCCTTTCTATAATATTCCATATCTCTTCCAGTTTTATTGCCATCTCACTCTTTTTAGTTTCTAGAATTCCCATTGGACTAGAGCCCTAGAAAGTACAAAGACTAGAACTCTAAGCTCATATTAAGGCATCTGCCCAGATACCATCGCTAAAGTCTGAATTTTAGTGGCTTCAAGTGTGACCCTTTCTAGCTGTCATATGAATGCTGTTGACCACCCATTTTGTTAGCAACCACTGTTCTTATTTTTAGCTTCAGTTACCCTTTAAATATATCTGTTAATTCATTCATTTCTCTTATACCTAAATTATACCCAGAACCATTTTTCAATTTTTTCTTTTTAATTTCAAAAGGGTTTGCATAACATTTTTAGTTATATATGTTTTCCTTTTTAAAAATTTTGTAAAACATTTTACCTTGCCCAAATAGTCCCAAATACATATAGATATGACCAAGTGGTATTTTTTTTTTTTTACTGCTAGGAGTATGACCCTCTTCTCTGGACCCATGCCTTCTACTGATAGTCTGAGTGCTAATGACAATCTAACATCAGCTTAAGTCATTAACTCTCACCTTATCAATGAAAATTGGTAGCAAGTTGTCATTCTTTGACCCAGATTTCTTATACACAATGATTCTGCTCTTCCCCAGAGGAGCATTAAAGAGCAAGAATAACATGACCTCTCTACTCCTGATATAGGAGCAGGTAGATAAAGGTAGTAGGTCTTCCTTATACTATCTAGTATTTTCCACCCTGTCTTTAGGATCCTGGAGAGCTAAGCTTCTGGGCTGAGTCCTGTATCTATAAATTGCCATCATTCTGTAGTTGTACATAGAGTCTGAATTAAAATCCTGCCTTAAACACTTACTTGTTGTATGACCCTGGATAAGTCAACTTGGCCTCTCTGTTTCTTTCCTTATCTGCAAAATGGGCATCAGAATAATAGCCCCCACTTCATAGGCTTGCTGTCAGGATCGGTTGAGATGACTTACACAAAATGTTCTATAAATGTTCAAGGGAGATATCAATGCTATCAATACTGCTACCAGTAATACTACTACTATTAGTACTACTACTACTACTGCTACTGCTGCTGCTGCTACTACTATTACTACCACCACTAAGGACAGCATCCATGCATCCTCCTTTTTGATATATAGCTTCAAAAATAGTAGGTCTAGTAGCTGTTTCTGTTAGTGTCTGCAAGGTCTCTCCTCTCTCCTCAGTAAACAGTTCCACATGCTGGATTTGCTCTCTGTACCTAGAAGACGCTGTCTGGTACCCATGAGGTTTCTTCTATCCATGTACATTACAGCATGTATTTGTTCTATCGCAGTACCTGGAACCTAGGTATGCAGTTGTGTGCCGTTTGGATTGGGCTTTCAAAGATGTATAGGAATTAAACAAGTTGAGCTGGAAAGGAAGGAAACGAGCATTTATTAAATACCTACTATTTGCCAGGCACTGTGTTAACTGATTTATGAAAATGCTCATTTAATCCTCACAATAACTCTAGGAAGTAGTTGCAATTATTATCTCAATTTTATAGCTGAGGAAACTAAGGTAGACTAAAGTCAAATGACTTGTCCAGGATCACAAAGTTAGTCAGTATCTAAGGTCAAATTTGAACTCAGGTCATCCTGACTACAGGCCCAGTGCTCTATCCACTGTGCTAGATGGCTGCCTCTAGGGAGAAGGCATTTCAGGCAGAGGAAAATTTGCATCTGGGTGAGGAAATTGGAAATCACTTCTAAATCTGGCTCCCTAAAGAATTTTTTGACTTTTTTTGAGTTTTCTAGAAAAAAGGGTCATGTCACAGTTCCTAATCTCCATAAGTTCACCAAATCAGAACACAATTCCAGTGAGGTTCTTTTGGCTTAGTTTTTAGCACCCATCATATTAATCTTAATTGTAAGATTTATAATAGAAATGATAATACTTCATATTTGGGTGGTGCCTTATGATTACAAAGCATTTTCATGTGCATTATTTCATTTTATTCTCACAACAACCATTTCAACTAGGCAGGACAGGAATTCCTATTTCACACATCTCAAAATTGAGGCCAGCAGAAGTTGACTAATTTCTCCAAGGTCAGATAGCCAATAAATTGCAAAGTCAGAACTGGAATCCAGATCCTAGCATTACCCATATCATCTTGTCCATCATTGTCTACAGTCAGCTATCTGAGGGTTACCAATAATTCCAAATTCCCTTTTATATGTGCTCCTGTGAGGTAAAGGGTATGTGCAAATTCTGCCATAGGAACCTCTCAGAATAATTTTCCTTGATAAATATGTAAACTAATTCTAATAATGTCCTTGGTTTATAGAAATAATGTAGGCTGAAGACCAAGGTGTACCAGCAGCTCTAAATTAAGCTATTGTTTTTTCCTACATTCCCCCTCAGTCTACTCTGAGGAGGGAACAACTAACTTCCTCTTTGATAAAAAAAAAAACTCTTAAGTCTAATGCCTAAACATTGCAATCCATCCTCTCCACTATTGCCAATGAGATTTTTCTAAAGTGCAAAATTGACCATGTCATCCTCATTAACTACAGTGGTTCCCTATTACCACTCAGATCACATATATCCTGACATTTAAAGCTCCCAACTGGTCCTTTCCAAGTTTTCTACCATGATTTTATTTATTCATATATATATATATGTATATATATATATGTATAAACATGTGTTATATGATATATAACTATATATGCTATATATATATATAAATGTGCTCTGGTGAAGCAAACTTTTTCATATGCTGAACCTTTAAAATCAAGTTAAACAACATTTTGATTCATTGGAATGAAGATTTTATTTACAATATGCATAGATATGATATTTTAGTGATAATTTAGTAGATTTATAATCATTAATTAAAGTATTCAGGGGTGGCTAGGTGGTACAGTGAATAAAGGACTGGTCCCAGAATCAGGAGGACGTGAATTCAAATCCAGCCTCAGACACTTAACACTAGCCATGTGACCTTGGGCAAGTCACTTAACTACAATTGACCTGCCTTCCCCCTTCAAAAAACAAAAAAAGGAATTAATTAAAGTATTCATACTACTATAGATAGAAAGACTGAATTAAGTAAATTAAATTAACTAATTTTGATTCCTATCTCCACCAATAACAAAAATTTTCAATAATATGACTTTTACCTAGCATGCCTCTTCTTTTTTTTTTATAGTTTTTTCATGTTTTAAGCTTAGAATATCAGTCTATTTCCAATACCTAAAATGAAAGTCCTTTTTAATAAGAAGAATAAATAGAAAGAATACTGGAAGATCTTAGAGGAAGAAAAAACAGCTGGATGGTCTGGGGAGGTACATGGCATAGTTAAGCAAGACAGATTAGACAGGTTGGTCAAGGAAAAGGAGTAGAAAATCCCAAGGCCTCAAATTAAATGTGAGTCAATTAATTTTCTGGTTATACCAGGAAGCCAGCTAACTATCACCTACTAGCTTCCTTCAGGAGGGAGGGGACATGAAATAAGAGACAACTTTTTCTCTGATCTTTTTGGAGAAAGGTAGCAAATTTTCTGTTTATTGAAGCACACTTTTTTTTTTACTTTACGGGAGAAAAAGTCATCTAGCTTTTCATATTTCCTCACCTCAGTGAGGAGAATCTGATTTTGTTTTTGTTTTTGTTTTTGTTTTGCAAAAACCTTCTTCCTGAAGGATAAATATGAGAAGATGTCTGTGTTCCTATCAGAGTCATAAATAAGAGTATTTGCACCTGGATTGGAACAAAGTATACCCCAGGCAAGCACACAGAATGTGACCTTCAAATAAACTTTCTTTAATGTGAAGGGCGCTAGAAAGAGGCAACCAATGTGGGTCTTACAGTGGCATTGGCCTTGAATTATCACTCGGTCAGTCTTGTTGACTATCACATACCCTTTGTTGTTTTCACTTTCTGCACACAAGCATAGTGGGGAAGGAGGGGACAAGACCTTGGGAATAGTAGTGATTCTTTCCTTTTTTGTATGAAGTGATGTGTGTAAACATCAGTGAAGAAGGGTAACTGTTTAGATAGCAGTAACATTGCAGGCAACTGTTTCCAAGTCTGGTCATGTTTCATCAAAGAGTTCTGGTCCTCTGCTATGCCAGGCCTTTATTTTGGAATTAACCTTACCCAACATCATCGAAAAGAGAGAGGGATAGGTTTTCCAGATCATACATATGTATGGATATAAGCCAGGTTGAAGGCAGAAAGCAGGGTAAGAGGTTGGGGAAGGCTGTCCAGCCTCTCTGACATTCTGAGACTCTATAGTCTTGCAAATCCCACCCCCCCCACATACTGTGGGATTGACAGTACTCTGGCTTGTGGAGGTTCCTTGTCACCTAAATCTCTTTCCAGAAGATATCATGGGATAGCAGCTACCATGAGAGCTTTCGTTGCTTTCCAAATTTAGTGCTGTAGAACAAAGCCCTGGTCCCTCCATTCTATCAATGGTTTTATTTCTTGGGTAGGACTATGGTTGTTTGTTTTTAATGGCTTATTTAAATTTAAATTTAGTTTAATTATTAATTTTAAACTTTACATTTAATTTTAATTAATTAAATTAATTAAATTTAATTTTTAAATTTATTTTTTTAATTTTATTTTGTAAATTTAAAATTTGTTTTTGGCATGGTGAGGCAAGAAATTACTGAGAGTAGATGTTAGTGTCTCTTCCTCTAAGGGTATTTAAGATAAAAGAAAATGCCTTTCTTTGTGGTTAGGAGCTCTGTAATCTCAATCCAAATGGATTTCATGGAAAATAACATCATTTCCATTAATGTTATATCTTAATTAAGCATAGTAGTACAGGCTTTATACTATAGAAGCAAATGTGTATGAACTCTGGTAGGACCTACCAAAATAATAATAATAATAATAATAACAGCAACAACAACAATAATAACAACAATAACTAGCATTACTATAGAACTTTCAGGCTTTCAAATTGCTTTGCAAATATCTTATTTTATCCTCACAACAAACCTAGGAGATAGGTGGTTTTTTTATCATCTTTCCCATTTTCCAGATGAGGAAACTGAGGTAAACAGACAGAGGCCAAGTGACTTGCCCAGGATCATACAGCTAATAGGGATCTAAGACCAGATGTGAACTGAGATCCTCTTTAAGTAGCTCTAGCCTTCTATCCAATGCACCACCCAGGGAGTCAGTAGCCAATAATGAATAAGTTCTAGGGATACAAATAAAGGCAAAAGACAGTCCCTGTCCTCAAGGAGCTCTCAGTCTAATGGTGGAGAAAACCTTGTATACAAACAAGTTATGTACAGGATAAATACAGTGAGACCAAGATAGCTGAGTTGGAAGAGTCTCATCACCATTTTCACTGTTCGGTCCCAAAGTAGCTCTTGAAGAGCACCTAAGAATGGATGATCTTTAAGTTTCCTCCTAGTTCTATATTTATGATCCTACAATCCCCTAACCCACTGTCCTGTAGGGTAGATGCAAATGACATTGGTGGAGTAACATTCATTCTGATGAAATGATTAATCACTGAGGTATTAAAGCATGAAGTAACATCTTCCCCCAAATGTAGATTACTTAGTAAAATCCTAACCAATCCAGACCTCAGATAGAGTTGTGTATTTTCTGGTATATTCCCTATGGTAGCTTTCCTTCTTAGGATCTGTTTCACATAAAAAGTTTATTCATTTTAGTGACATTAGAAGTTCTTTCATAAGATTCATTGAATGTAAAAGATCTTGGCTTAGAAAAAGCATACACACACACACACACACGTGTGTGTGTGTATATACACATATACATATATACAGAGGCAGGGAAGGCAAGACAGTTGGGGTTAAATGACTTGTATAAGGTCACACAACTAATAAGTGTCAAGTGTCTGAGGTTGGATTTGAACTCCCGTCCTCCTTACCTCTGTGCTCTATTCACTGCACCACCTAACTGCCCCAAGCATATATATTTTAAATAGTTTTCACTGAAACAATGAGGTGCCTGCTTTGAATAGGTTTCTGAGAATATCCCTAGAATGGAATGATACCCATTTATTTATCTCTTATGGTATAAGAGCATCCTTCTAATTGAGCAAAGAGGGAGGATTGTTGCCAGATTTTTTACTTTGACTTAAAGAAAAGAAAAAATAGCCTACTAGACAGCTAGAGATCATAATGGATAAAACACTGGGCTTGGAGTGAGGAAGACCTGAATTCAAATCTGGTATCAGACATTTACTAGCTGTGTGATCCTGGGTTAGTCACTTAACCCTGTTTGTCTTAGTTTCCTCATATGTTAAATGATCTGAAGAAGGAAATGGAAAACCACTCCAGTATCTTTGCTAGGAAAACCTCAATGGGATCCCAGAGAGTTGGACATGATTGTAGCAACTAAACAATAACAACAAGTCTACTTGTGTCTTCTAGTAAAAGATAAAAAGTTCCTATTGACACTGAATTATTTATTCATGCAGCTCTTGTTGAAGTGTTTCAAACTGTACCTAATTACATGTTTTAGTCACCTTGGAATGAGATAATAAATTAGAATGCTGATTTTTTTTCCAAAAAATTTCCTTTGTGCAAGCAGAGTATAGGATATAGAATCAGAAAACCTTGATTCTACTCCCTGCCAGTTCCTAGATGCCTACTGGGTTCTAGATGTTCTGGGTGGGCAAATAATGTAACCTCTTGAAGCCTCAGTTTCCTCACCTATGAAAAGGAAATAATATTTGTATTCCATCTCACAGGAACATGCACATAGTAGGTATTTTAAAATGCTAATTAAATAGGGATGTTGTGAAGAAAGCACTTTATAAACTATCAAGGTCTTTATGGTACAATGGATAAAGTTCTGGGTTGAGATGAAAGGACCTGAGTTGAAATTCTCCTGCCACTTAATATCAGTGTGCTGTGGGCATCATTTAACTCCTGTAGGCCTCCATTTCTTGGTACAAAACAAAGGAATTGCATTATTAGGTGATCTCTAAAGCACCTCAAAGTTATAAATCTATTTTTTTTGCTGTTGTCATTTTTCAGTCATGTCCAATTCTCCATGATCTCATCTGGGTTTGTTTTTTTTTTTTTTTTTTGGTTAGGGATGCTGGAATAGTTTGCCATTTCCTTCCCCAGGCAAACAGGGTTAAGTGACTCTCCCAGAGCCAGAAAGTGAGCATCTGAGGCCAGATCTGAACTCAGGAAGATGAGTCTTTCTGACTCCAGGTCTGGCACTTTCATCTATAATTGTGACTGAGTGATTTTTTAAATTTTAATTTTTATTTGTATTAGGGTTTCTTCACAATTGTTCAGTTTAATAAATGGAATATTCATTAGGCTTCCTTCTGAGACCTTGGGAAATAAATTTCCTCAAATATATGTTTTGGAAGTAATTAGCATGTTGACTACTGTCTTTGTTTCATTATGTAATAATGAAATGTTTTACCTTTAGAATTCTTAATGGGCATACCATTAAGTCACCTTGTGTCCCAAAGCTTTTGTCATGCCACAGAGAAGATAATTAGGGGCATAAGAGAACCAGTGGTATATTATGAAGTGTAATGGTTTTATTATAGTCTAAGGTTGATTGGCTTCAAGGTCCTTTAAAATCCAAAGTTCTTTAAAAATCATTATATCCTGAAGAATTAAGAAATGTCAACGTCATGTGTTAGCACATATAGGAGTTCATCAGTAATCCTTTTGTCATTTATTTGAGAAAGTTGGGATCTGAATAACAGGTGAGGCAGAATTTGGAATGAAATAATCTATTCACTTTTGATTCTGGGTATCTGTCATCATTAAAACACACACACATACACTTTACTGTGAACTTGGCATTCTTTAGATGAACAGTTTGTCCTGAAGTGGGCTAAAAGGTAAAACTATGTGGGTCCATGGTGTTGTCACAGCTACTCTTTTAAAGAGATTTCTGTTCTTGTGTGGAAGAATAGGATTGAAAGGTTGCATTATGGAGCAGGATTAATGAAATTGTAATTCTCTTTATCATGGTTTCCCACTCTGTAGCTTTCATTGCCCTTTGTATCCCTTTGATTTCTAGTTTCTCTGTGTAATTTTTCCCCTTATGAGTGATGAGGAACACCTTTATAGATCACTTGTGGTAAAATCCTTTAGAATTATTTAATAAAATAGTATTTATTTTCATCATTATTGAAATTATGTATTGATTGATGGATTGATTAATTAATTGTCCTGTTTATTTTCGGGGTATCATTTTTGACAAAATATTCTTCATTTGAATGTATTTTTTTTTGCTTTTTTTTTGGAGGACAATTGGGGTTAAGTGACTTGCCCAAGGTCACATGGCTAGGTTTTTTGTGTGTGTGTGTGTTGTGTCTGAGGCCGGATTTGAACTCAGGTCCTCCTGACTCCAGGGCTGGTGCTTTACTCACTGTGCCACCTAGCTGCCCTGAATGTATATTTTTATTTCAAGATCAGATATACTGGTTTCCCCAGATAAATAATACTGGTGTCTGTTAGTTATGGGAATATTTCTTACTTAAGATGCTTTAGATCAGGTAATTTATTATTTCTATTTTTTTAAACCACTGACACACTTGGAACTGGTGCTAATTAAGACTTGATGGTTAGACTATCACTATTAAAATGCTTCTAAAGCTAGTGAGGATTGGTTGGTGACTGCTTTTCTCGACTCCAAGACTGATATAATAATTGGCAGGAAGAAAAAAGGGGGGAGCTTGGGCATAGGAGATTGAGAGCATAACCATAATTCATTGGAAAGAAAATACTAGTTTTAAACTTAACATTTAAGTCAACAAATCCAAATTAGTGGCAGCATAATGGCAGATAAGATAAGGGGATTCACTACTTTAGTACTGCAGAACCCTGATATCCTTTCTCTTCTCATGGTGTGTTCATGCAGTTTTCCCTACATGTTTCATCTTGGTTGAACAGGCTTATTGGTTTGACTTTCTGGGCTTATTGCTCTCTACAACATAAATCCCAATGGCCAAGGATTACAGAGCTAACACTTCTCAGATATGTTCCTTGCTTTGGCCATGCTGTTTCACTGGGAGAGTAACTCCATTGCAAGATACCATGACATTTCTTCTATATGCCATTTAGAAGCTGGCTCCATAAACTACAGGATTCTTATGATTCCATCAACTATTTGATTGAGATAAGGGACACATCCTTCATGATTTTACCAGCCTTAATGGAAAAACAGAGTTGAAACATGAAATGTCCCACCGAACTATATAAAAAAGTGAGGTACTAAATAAAGACCAGTACTGGGGCTAGTGAAATCATGGAGGTTATGGCTCTTATTCCCATCAGCTGGTTGAATCATATCATATGGCATATATCCCATTACTAAACTCCCTTTCCAGATTTTTCCCACCATCTGCCTCCTTCACTTTTATTCATGTGCTAACAAGAGTGCTTAGGAATACTACATATTTATATTACATAATCTCAGTGGGTCCTCACAGCAACAAAGCAATCCTTTTACATTTTCCTAATAAGTTTTCTGTTCCACTCACCATAGTAGCTATTCCAAACCTCTTCAACCCTCCTTTAGCTTCCCACAGTGTTCCCTAACCCCACCCTCCTAGCTGAGGACCTCTGGCATTAAGAAGCTCTAGCACAGATCCCAAGGTAGTCAGTCAATAAGCATTTAATAAGTGCTCACTATGTGTCAGGCACTGTGCTAAGCACTGAAGATGCCATAAAAAGCAAGAGAAGGCCCTCCCTGCCCTCAAGAAGCTCATAATGGGGAAAGACAACACATAAAAAAGTAGGTGCATGGAAGTTGGGAGAGGGTGGTGATACTAGGTTGGTCATGGTGAAGTAACTACCCTGGGTGCCTTCCTCAGATGGATGATCTGAGAGGAGCTCTCTGATGTCCATCCTTCTCTCTGATGTCCGTCCTCTACTCTCTCCAATATGGATGGAGAGAGGGGCCCCAGGGGAAGGGGCACTAAGAAGGTATGAGTGGATATCATCTTGTAGGATGATGGGCATCTGGAGATTGTGGAGCCCAGGGGAGCAGCCTGATTGGGAAAGAAAAGTAATTCTCTATACACTGAGATCCTCCAGAGTATCCTGTATACAGGTGATATCAGACTGGTTGCATCAATCTCTTCTAGACTGCAGAGCTTGTTGGATGATATCCAATCCTCAAAATTAATTTGACCCAAACATTTGGAAAACAAATAAGTGGAGACAAAAATAAAAAATAAGTAGATGAAAAATGCCTTTTGTTCAGAATATAAAATGGAGCTGGATGGACAATTTACAGAGGTAATATGGACAAGGCTTGGACCTAGAATTAAGAAAAGAGGAGCACAGGGTGGCTAGGTGGACAAAGTGAATAGAGCATTGTCCCTGGAGTCAAGTGGACCTGAGTTCAAATCCGGCCTCAGACACTTAACACTAGTTGTGTGTCCTTGGGCAAGTCACTTAATCCCAATTGCCCTACCCTCCCCCCTCCAAAAAGCAAAAGAAATAAAAAGAGAACAGGAGCAAACTAGTCTGGATTGCCTGTGGGACATCTCAAGTCTCCTTTAATGATCCCAAATTTCTCTCCAAATTGGAGGCCAATCTTTATTTTTTTTAATTTTCTGAATTAATGTATTTATTTTCTTCTTTACATCACTTATTTCCATGAGATTTTGAGTTACAATTTTTCTCCCCATCTTTCCCCTACTCCCCACCCCAAAACAGCAAACCCACTGTAAAGCCCCTCCCCTAATCTGCTCTCTCCTAGGTCCACCCCCATTGCCCCTCTAACTTTCTAGGTAGAGCAGGATGGGTCTCCCTACCCCAGTGCCTGTATATCTTAATTCCCAGTTGCATGTAGTTAATACCAATAATAATCTATATACAGATATATTTTTTTAACATTTGATTATAGAACTTTAAACTCTAGATTCTTGCCCTTCCTCCCTTGTAACCTACCACCACTGGAAGGACAAGCAATTTAATACAGGCTATACATATGTAATTACACAGAACATCTCCACAGTGGACATATTGTGAGAGACTGATTATATGTCCCTCCTTCCTATCCCACCCCCACCCTTGTTCTGTTCTCTACCCTCTCTGTCCCTTTACGGAAGTGTATACTTGCAGCAACCCTCCCCCCCATCCTGCCTTCCCCTCTGTGATCCCACCTCTCATCCCCATCCCCCCTACTCTCCTGTGTGGCAAGATACCCAGTTTAGAGTTTATGTCATTCCTTCCCTAAGCCAAATTCAATGAGAGTAAAGTTGACTCCCTTTTGCCTTCCTGTTCTTCCCCTCCAATGTAACAATTATCCCTAGCCTCTTCTATATGAGATGACTAACCCCATTCTGTC
>CM053596.1:173380705-173408388 GCA_028646575.1 Pseudocheirus occidentalis
CTGTTCTTATTTTGCTTCCTTTTCCTCATGTTGGCCAGTCAATTAATTGGTTGATTTTTTGTAGGTCTGTGGAATTCTTCTTCCAGGAGGGAAAGCTCTGTCCCGAATCACTGGGCTTTTGGCACCTGACAGAGCTAGTAAGAGGCTGGTGAAGCCCCCACCAGCTTTGGCTCACTGAAAACACACCCCAGAACCTCTACCCAAGACTATGATCCCGATTCAGGCCGCTCAATGCAAGAGCACTTAGCCTGTGAACAATTGCTTGGCCCCCCTGCAGTCTGCAGGCTGGGAGCTCTGAAGCAGCCAGGTGGAAGCCGCTGCAGGGCCACTGCTTCTGCCACTTCCTTGCCCTGGAGGCAGTTCAGCCATACTGCTTTTCTCCCCCAGATTTAGCTGAGTTCCACTGACCTTTTAATTAGTCCTTATTTCTTCTGGCTTGATAATTCTGGAAAGTGCCATAGCTGCAGCTGATCTGCTCCCCTGAAAGCTCCAGCTGCAGCTTGTCCTGCTTGCCCTGGGGACAAACTGTGGTTTCAAGCTGGGCTGGTTTCAACTCCAAGCACTGTGATGAGCCCTCCCTGCCAAGCTGCCTTGAGAGGGAGGTGCATTTTGTGAGTTTTGGAGCCCTAAAATTTGTTTAGAGTCATATTTTATGGGTATTTGAGGTGGCCATGTGTGAACTGCTGCATTTTCCTGCTTCTACACCATCTTGGCTTTGCCCCTACAGGGAATATTTAGAGGCCTATCTTTATAATATCAATATTTCACCAGTTTGGTCATATGACTGCAAATCTCTGAAGAATTAAAACTGACTCATTCAGAGAACAATGGAAAAGCAGTTAGCAACATGTAACAGAGAAGGGTTGTAGAGAAGAACCAGAGAAAAGCAGGGGTTAGAGTACCAGGCTTAGAATCAGGAAGATTTCTCTTCTGACCTCAGACACTTACTAGCTGTGTGACCCTGGGAAAATCACTTAACCCTGTTTGCCTCAGCTTCCTCATCTGTAAAATGAGCTGGAAAAGGAAATGGCAAACCACTCCAGTATCTTTGCCAAGAAAACCCCAAATGGGGTCACGAAGAGTCAGACAGGACTGAAAATAGCAAACCACATGATTACAAAAGAGGACAAACAGGTACTATAGTGAGAACAAAGTATCGCAGATGCATGGCCCATATGTTTATGTAGTACACCCATAGCATTAAGAAGCTATTTGGTGAAATTTCTTTTCTCCACATCTCAAAGCCCTGGATATCATCCTCCATTGTCTTCTATTTTACTCTGGACTCTTATGACAAAGTTGCCCTTCTCTGCCCTAACGCCAACCCCTCCCTGTACTTGACACCCATCCCCTCCTGTCTTTTCCCACAGACTGTCTCTAAGTCATTTTCTTTCTACCGATTTTTTCTGATGACATGAAAAGTACTTCAAGCCTTCACTTGACCATCCCCTCAAGTTATTAATATTGATCTCTTTCCCATTTTTAGTCAAACTTCTAAAAAAACAAACACATGTCTGCACTTGCTGTTTCCATTTCCATTCCTCTCACTCACTGCTTAACTTTTTGAACTCTGACTTCTGATTTCATCATTCAACTGAAACTACTGTCTCCAAAGTTATTAACGATCTCTTAATTTGCCGAATCTCATGGCCTTCACTCCTTCTTTTCCTCTCTGTAGCAATTGATACTATTGACCACTATCTTCTCCTAGATAATCTCTTCTCTCTGGCTTTTCATAACCCTGCTTTCTTCTGGTTTTCCTCTTGCTTATTTGACCACTTTTCAGTTTCCTTTTGCAAAATCATCATCTTTATAATATCCCATAACTTTAGCCATTTGTCTTGGTCTTTCTTTTCTCACTTTCACTTGGTAATTTCATCAGCTTCCATTGGTTTAATTATAATCTCTAGGCAGACAACTCACAATATAGTTATTTAATATTATCCTCTTTTCCTCCATCACCAACCGCCCATTCAACTTTTTAAATTGTGTGGTCTGTAGGCATCTCAAACTCAACATTTACAGAAAAAAAATGTGTTGTGTTTGTCAACTCCTCTTTTGAACTTTTCAATTTCTATTAAAAACATCACTATCCTTTTAGTCATTCAGGTTCACAACTTCAGAGTTAACCTCAAGTGATTTTCCCTCATCTCATCACCTCCAATCAGTTACCAAGTCTTTTCAATTGAGCTTTCATCATATTTGTATCCATCTAGTCCTTTTTTACTCATGTAGCCACCGTCCCTAGTTCAGGTCCTCATTATCTCTCACAAGAAATGTTGTAACTAACCTCCTAATTGTTCTCCTTGACCCAAGTCTGTCTCCTCTTCCATCCATCCTACACACAACTACCAAAGTGATTGTCCAGAAGAACAGGTCTCACTAGGTCATACCCTACATAATAAATTCCACTGACTCCCTTTTGTATCAAATGTAAATTTCCTCCTGTTCTTCTCTAAGCTACCTTTCAAAATTTATTACACAATACCCTCCAGTCACCTTACTCTTCCTTATATACAAAATTCCATTTCCTCTCTCTGTGAATATGATCTGGCAGTCCCAAATTCTGCAATGCACTCCATCCTCGCATCTGCCTCCTAAAGATTTATTGTTTTTATTTCCCCAAATACAAGGTCAGGTGCTACTTTCTACATGATTCTTTGATTCTCCCAGCTGCTGGTGATATTCCTGAAAAAACTGGACTGGTATGTGTGTGTGTATGTAATATATATGCACACACATACACATATATATTTATATTTATAATGCTTAGCATTGTACATACAGAAGCCACTTAGTAAATGTTCTTTGGTTGATGAGTTGGTCAAGAGAAAAAAAAAAGAATGTCTTCCTTACCACTCTCCCACCCTTCCCCCCACACACACACATTGGATGCATCCCTTATGATAAATTTAGGCAAGTAAATGGACAAGATGGACAAACATGCATGAGTTGCCGCTTTGATCCAGATTGAGGAGATCACACATTTCTTCTAGTATTGAGAGTGTTCATAAATAGAAAAAAAATTTATTGCTTTTATTTTTACCTTCATTCATTGTATCCCATGGAAAGATAATAGCAATTAAAAATCATCTAGCCCAAGCATTTTATTTTCTAGATGAAGTAACCTGAGCCTCAGATAGTTAAAGTGACTTGCCCAAAGCTAATATTCTCATTGGAGCTAGAATGTAACTCTCCTGACTTTTTGTCCAAATGAATGAATACAAATTCTTTTCTACTTGTCTTGCTTTTTTCTGCCCATTTGCATGTATAAAAGAACTACTTCCAAGGCTCAATTGATCTTCCCATTCTCCCTCCCTTTCCCCAATCCCTCAAATTGTATCTATTATTTCACTTAAAAAAAACTTTTAAAATACACACACATAATATAACCTATTAGTAATGTAACATCTCAATAAGAGTACCTATGACTTCTGAAGAATGCTGGCAAAGTTGATCAGATACCAATCAGTTGATAATTGCATTAAATTTAATATTATTTACCATGATTTCTTTAAAAATCCATAACCAATGTGACTCTAGGAACTCAAACATTTTGAGATTTTCCTAAATAGCAGTAGTGAAGAGTTCAGCTAATAAGCATTCTTCCAAGTACTATACTGACATTATTAATGATTCTGGGACTCAGACAAGGAAGTTAATAAAAACCTATCTTAATTTCAAATGCCAGTGGAGATACATGGAGGAAAAAAATCAATGCTGATAAAATGAAAGTATACAAAATGTTACTTCTGGCTTGTAAAAGTATACTATAAATAAGAGACTATTTTCAAAAGCAGCTCAATGTATCTGTTTAAGCTTTGGATAGATTTTTTATATGGTTCTATATAAGAATAGAAGTAGAAGGGAAAGAGAACAACCAATTTATTTTCAAACAAATGGGAATGATGTTAACAGCTCAATTAAGTGCCGACATTTTCAAGCTAGCTAAGAATCATTATTTCACGAGGGAGGGCTGGGATTTATTTGTCCAACCTGCTTTATTTTTCCCCTGTGTGAACTGAAAATGGGCTTTTGGTGTACTTTTCATTGACAAAGAAAATGAAGAGAAAACATGCTTTCTATTTCCAAGCATCTTCAAATTCTTTGAAGTGACCGATGTCAATTTATAGAAGTTTAGATAAGTAGCAAAAGAGCATTTAACTGAAGAAGTCAGTTAAATATTTGTTAATCACCTACCACGTGCCAGAAACTATGCTAAGCCCTGAAGATATAAAGAAATTCAAAAGGCATTCAAGGAGCTCAATCTAATTGAGGAGGCAACTATGTACAAACAAGCTATTTAAAACAAACAAATGAAAAACCCATCTCTGTCTGACCTAAGATGTTTACCTTCTGAATCTAGGTTTTCCTGCAATCTAGAACTACAAATAAGATGAAATTTGGGGATTTCTTTGGGGTGGAATTCCTTCCCCCTCTCTCCTCCCGACCAGAGGCACCAATGTCTTTGTTATCTATAGCTTCCTGGATACATGACTTCTCTTGGCTTCCTCTAATGGATCTGATCAGTAGCGAGCATACTAAAGTACTGACAGGTTCCTGGGGGCTAAAGCTATTCCTCACACTTAAATTTCCTTTCTCTGCCTTTGAACCCAAGATGACTAGTATCTTAATTTCAAAAAATTAAGTCTATTAATAGCAGATTTGCACCTGGGACAAGTGGCACAAAATACATCCAAAGTAAGAAATATTAAAATCACCCTCCATTCAGTTGGGGGTGCTAGTGCAATGATGAAGAGCTTGGTGCATTGTGAAGCACTTGCTTCACATTGGGAAGAGGGAATGGGGAGGAATATAGATTAACCAGACCAGGGATAAATTTCAGCTGAGATGAAGTTTAAATTGTTTTAGATCATTATTATTGTTAATTAAATGTTGAACTCAATTGTTTCTATACCAATGAAGTATTCCAAGTGCCACCAATACCCTTTCAATTTTGGTGCCCTAGGATGTAGCCCTGGTGCCCCCAAACTAATATGGCTTAATTATTAATAGCTATTCTCAGAAAATTTTCATAGTTTACAAAGTATTTCACATACATTTTTCCCACATAGTAAAATATAGAGATAAGAAGTTCTGAACTCAAATCCTGCCTCAGATATGTAGAAGTTATGCAAATCTAGGCAAGTCATTTGACTGTATTCAGCTTATTTCCTTATCTGTAAAATGGGTATAATTAACAGTTCTATTGTACAGATTTGTTCAAAGGATTAAATGAAACAACACATGTAAAATGATTTGCAAAACTTAAAGTGTTAGACAAATGATATTAATGGATGGATTAATGGATACTCATGAATAAGGAATGCCAATATTATAAAGTGACAATTGTACCTGAGTTCATTTACTTATTCAATGTCTCATACCACTCAAACTACTAAATAATTATTTTAGAGAGCTAGAAAAAATAATAACAAAATTCATAGAAAAGAAGAAAAGGTGAAGAATCAGTGAAAATGTGAAGGAAGATAGTTTTGCTGTATGAAATTTTGTTACAAAAGGGTAATCATGAAAATATCTGGCTAAGAAATAGAGTGGTAGATAAGTGGAATAGATTAGGTACACAACAAACAGTAGTAAATGATCTTAGTAATCTAGTGTTTGATAAATCCAAAGATCCATGATTTGGGGCAAAAACTCACTATTTGACAAAAATTACTAGGAAAACCGGAAAGCAGTTTAGCAGAAACTAGGCATAGATCAACATCTCACACAGTATACTAAGATAAGGTCAAAATGTGTATATGATTTAGACATAAAGGAGGATATCATAAGCAAACTAGGGGAGCATGGAAAATATTTTACCTGTCAGACTTATGGATGAGGGAAAAGTTGAGGACCAAAAAAGAAATAGAAAGGCTCATGGGAAACAAAATAGATCATTTTTTATTACATCAAATTAGAAAGGATTTATATAAACAAAACCATTGTAGCCAAAATTAGAAGAAAAGCAGAAAACTGAGGGGAAATTTTATAGAAAATTTCTCTGATAAAGACCTTATTTCTTAAATATATAGGGAACGGAATAAAATTTATAAAAATAAGAGCCATTCCCCAATTGACAAATGGTCAAAGGATATAAACATGCAGTTTTTAGAGGAAGAAATCAAAGCTATCAGTACTCATATAAAAATGCTGTAAATCATGATTGATTAGAGAAATGCAAATAATAACTCTGAGATACTATTTCACACTTATCAGATTGCCTATCATGACAGAAAAGGAAAATGACAAATGTTGAAGGGGATGTGGGAAAATAGGAACACTAAGGCATGGTTGGTAGAGTTGTGAACTGTCTATTCTGGAGAACAATTTGAAACTATGTCCAAAAGGCTATAAAGCTAAGTATATCTTTTGACCCAGCAATACCACTACTAGATTTGTATCTGAAAGAGGTCAAAGAAAAGGGGAAAAGACTAATGTGTACAAAAATATTTATAAAAGCTCTTTTTGTGATGGCAAAGAATTGGAAATTGGGGGGATGTCCAGCAATTGGGAAATAGCTGAACAAGTTGTAGTATATGACTGTGATGAAATACTATTCTGTCATAAGAAATGAAGTCCTGTATGAAGTGATACAGAGTGAAGTGAGCAGAACCAAGAAATCATTGCACACATTGCATTACAATAGCAATATTGTAAAAATGTTCAACTATGAACTACTTAACCACTCTGATCAACATAGTGATCCAAGATAATTTCAAAGGATTCATCATAAAAAATGCTATCCATTTCCAGAGAAAGAACTGTGCAAACTGTAGTATAATTTTTTCACTTCTTTTTTTTCTTGCTTTTTTTTTGCAACTTGGCTAACACGGAAATATATTTTGCATAATTTCAGATGTATAATTGATATCACATTGCTTGCCTTCTTAATTGGTGGTGGAAGGGCTGGAGGAAGAGAATTTGGAACTCAAAATGTTTTAAATCAATGTAAAATAAAATTTAAAAAATATTTTTGGTCTTTTTGGAGGAAGATTGGGGTTAAGTGACTTGCCCAAGGTCACACAGCTAGTAAGTGTTAAGTGTCTGAAGTCAGATTTGAATTCAAGTCCCCCTGAGTCCAGGGCTGGTTCTCTATTTACTGCATCACCTAACTGCCCCTAAAATAAAAATTTTTAAACCTAAATTTTTTTAAAATTGTGGTACAAATACTATTATCTTCCTGGTTTAGGAACTTGTCAATCACATCTGTAAATATTAGTAATATTGAAGTAGCCTGCTGGTTGCTTTCTCTTTCTCAAACTTTTCCCTACCCCCATCCAACCTCCACTCATCTATCAAAGTGATTTTCCTAAAGCACAAGTCTGAACATATCATTCTCCTATTTAACAGATTCCAGTGTCTTGCTATTATTTCCAGGATAAAACATAAAATCTTCTGGCTTTCAAACCCCTTATAACCTGGCCACTTCTTGCCTTTTTAGTCTTCTTACACCTTACACTTCATCTCTAGATTCTCATACATTTTAACAGTTTCTCTCTCTCTCTCTTTCTCTCCCTTCCTCCCACCCCCATTGGAGAATTCATTTCCTCCTCACCTCTGCCCCCTAGTTTCCCTGGCTTCCTTCAAATCTCAACAGAAATCCCACGTTCTGTAAGAAATCTTTCCTGGTTCCCCCTTAATACTAGTGTCTTCCTTCTGAGATTGTCTCTAATTTATCCTGAATATATCTTTCTTGTACATAGTTGTCTGCATGTTGTCTCTCCCTTTAATAATAGCTAGAATTTATATAGCACTTTAAGGTTTGCAAAGAGCTTTACAAATGTTATCCCATCTGATCCTTACAACAACTCTGGGTCGTAGGTGCCACCATATTATCTCCCTTTTACACATGAGAAAACTGAGATGGAGAGAGTTAAGTGCCTTGTCCAGATAGTAAGGGCCCAAGGAAGCATTGTCCTTCAGGTTCAGTGATAGAGCCACTGTGCCACCGAGATTGTGAAGCCCTTCAGGGTGCTCACTGTTTTTGCGTCTTTGTTTCCCCAAGAATTAGCTTAGTGCCTGGCACATAGTAGGTGCTTAGTAAGTTAAGTTCTTTTTGTTATTGTTCTTCATCCTCTACCTCTTAATGTTGTCTAGTTCTTTCTCACTGCTGAAGCTACCACTTTAGTTAAGTCAGGTCGCCCCATCTGTTGTTCAAAGCTAGCTTTCAGTCCCAGTCTTTTAAGTCCCTCTGTAGTCAAGATGGTGGCTACCATTTTGTGCTTCATGGACCATATGCTTCACTTTCTTATCTTTCCCAATTAAGTTTTTTCTTTCACCTCATAAAAAAGCAATTTTCCTCCTCCTAAAATAACTCCCTTGGACCTACCTTCTAAATTCCTTTTCCTTTTTACATGAACTCAGCTTATTATTGCATGAGCTCCAACAACTACTAGCTCAATGTCATAAGGAAGGCTAAATCTCTTCTATTTGCAGTCACTGACTGGGCTTAAACACTGTCCCTCACTTCTTCCCTGTTCATAGCTTCAGCTACAGGCAATCTGATAAATTTTTCCTAGTATTTATGTTAATGCTTATACTGTATTAATATATAATAATATTCAAACAGTTCTTTAGATAGGCATTAATGCTGTCATGCAAATGATCCTGATAGAAGGAAGGATGGTTTTTCCATCACATACTTTCCCCATGGTACCCTAGCTGTTTTCCCCATTATGGAAAAAACCTGCATAAATGTTAGGAACTGAGGCTATTCTCCTTTCCCTTGTTAGCCTTCCCAAGTGCTTAACTGCAAGCGTAAATGGAGAATTTGCACATCAGTCATTCTTAGGTGTGTCTTCCAGTGAAAATATTTATTTTCAAAAATTCCTACAGATATTGATAGCAAACTGTCCATTCCTAGAGCATTTGGCTCTCAGTTGTACAAAGTTGTACAGTGTCCTCGGGGAGCTCAAATGTAGCATTTTGAAACAATAAAAATTACTTGATACAAGGTGATAATTAGCAATCCAGATGGTCCCCACATAATGATAATATTTTATAATGGTAGCACTCTGGTTTCAGGAGCATGAAAAGGGCTGCAATGAGAGAGATGTGTTCTTGGCATCCCTCCCAAAGCAGATTCCTAAATTTGTGCTGGTAGCAGCGTGATTCAGTGAAGAGAGCTCAGCTCAGAATCAGGAAGATCTACATTTAAATCTAGCATCTGACACTTATTAGCTGTGTGACCCTAGGTAAATCACTTAGCCTTTCTGAGCCTCATTTGCATCATCTCCTACAACAGCTGTAATACATACTTCATAGGGTTATTATAAGGTACAAGTGAAAGCAAAAGACTTTTCAAATATAAAAGTGCTGTAGAAGCGGCTGTTATTATTTTCCCATAGAAACATGGTCTAGATGACTGTTAAAAGGTTCTTTAGGTAACATATGGGTCAAAAGGACAACTATTCACATATGTAAATCAATAGCGGGCCTGGGAGCATAGCCCACTGTTTACAATGTTGTCTCTCTGTATTCCAGATCCCCAGCAGCAGACTTGTAAACAAACTTTAAGGACATGAAAGGCTCACAAACTGGGGGCTTCCGATATGCTGATTTCTTCTAATGTTTAGTTAATAGTGTTTAGTTATTCAGTTGACAAACATTTATTAAGCACTTACTATATACCAGACACTGTGCTAGGAATACAGAAGAAAGGCAAAAACATAGTCTTTGCCCTCAAGAAGCTCACTTTCTAGTTGGGGAAACAACATACAAATAACTCTGTAAATACAGGATATATACAGTATAAGTGGAAGGCGATCTCAAAGGGAAGGGTAGAGAGGCAAGGGGCATAGAAAAGACCTGTAGAAGATGGGAATTAAAGGAAGCCAGGGAATCTGGAAGATAGAGGTGAGGAGGGAGAGCCTTCCAGGCAGAGGGAACGTGTTTAAGTCCAAACTCTGCCTTTTACTAGCCGTGTGACCAAGATCCAGTCACTTAAAGCCTCAGGGCTTGTCTTCCTTATCTGTGGAATGGGCATAATAATGCCTGCAGAGTCATAGGGAGGGAAGTCCTTCATAAACTATAAAGAACTATGAAAATATGAGCTGCGGTTCTTAACAAAACTCAAGGAACTCCTTTATGCTTGGTAGGCACAAAAAATTTCACATCTAGTACAAGCCCTTTGGGGCAGCTAGGTGGTGCAGTGTCTGGCCCGGAGTCAAGAAGACTCATTTTCCTGAGTTCAAATCTGGCCTCAGAAACTTATTAATTGTATGACTCTGGGCAAGTCACTTAACCCTGTTTGTCTCACTTTCCTTATCTGTAAAACTAGCTGGAGAAGGATATGGGGAACCATTCTTGTATCTTTGCCAAGAAAACTCCAAATGGAGTCATGAAGAGTTGGATATGACCGAAAAACAACTCAATAACAAGCCCTTTATTCTTTCAGATAAATGAAATTGAGGCCCAGAGAATTAAGAGTATATACTCATTCAAAGTCATACAGCTAAGTTAATGTCAGGTATGAGTTAGCTCCGAAGAATTCTGTCGTTGGCGGATGTGGCATCTGTAGGTCTTATATCTCTGTGGCCTGTTATTGCTCACTGATCCAATGAAGTTTTTAGGCTACTTTGACGCTTGAGAGAATTTCATCATCTACAAAATGTGATTGTGGAGAAGGATGAGGGGAGAAAGGTGTCAAGTCAACAAATATTTATGAAATACCTTCTATGTGTCAGGTACACGTGCTAGGCACTGGGGATATGAGAAAAGGCAAAAAGAGTCCCTGTTTTCAAAAAACTCCCGATCTAATATATAAGAGAGCATGCAAACCACTGTGTACAAACATGGTTTATTAAGAGTCAATCAAATACAATCTCAGAACAAAGGCACTAAAATTAAGGAGACCTTGGAAAAGCTTTTTGTGGAATATGAGACGAGCTGAGACTTGAAGAAATCCAGGGAAGCCAAGAGGCAGTGGTGAGGAAGGAGAGAGTCCAGGTATGGAGAAAACCAATGAAAATGCCTAGAGTCAGGACAGGGAATATTGTGTGTAAAGAACACAACACAGAGGCCAGTGGCAGTGGATCTCAGTGTGTGTCAAGGAAGTGAGACTGGAAAGGGGTCAGATTAGGAAAGCCTTTAAAAACAAAAGGTTTTCTATTTTTGCGTGGAGGTAGTAGGTGACCAATGGAGATCAGGGTGACATGGTCAGATTTACATTTTAAGAGGTTCAATTTGACAGCAGAATGGAGGCAGATGATTTAGAGTGTAGAGTAAGACTTGAGACAGGGAGACTAATGACCAGACCACTGTAACAGTCCAGGCTTCAGATGATGAAGGCTGGCACTATGGTGTTGACAGTATCTGAGGCAAGAAGGGAAAATGTATCAGAAGTGTTATGAAGATAGAAATGAAAGGTTGACAAGTGACAGAGAGAGACAGAGACAGAGGAAGAGAAAGACAGAAAAAGAGACAGAGACCGAGAGACAGAGGAAGAGAGAAAGAGACAGAGACAGAGTTAGGAGTCAAGGATGGGTGACTAAGAGGATGGTGAGGTACCTTGAATAGAAATAGGAAATTTAGGAAGAAGGAAGGGTTTGGGCGAAAGATGAGTTCAGTTTAGATATGGTGGGTTTCAGATGTCTACCAGAGACCCAGTGTTTAGTGCTAGGAATACCAAGAAGGACAAAGATTTTTGTGCCTGTTCTCAAGTAGTTCCTCTTTTAATAGGAGAGAAACATATATAAAATTGGTACAATACACAGAGTAGATGAAGACAATTTTTACAGTGTTTTCTCACTGGTTAGGCATAGGAAAATTATGTTGGAACTTAAATTTAAGACTTAGAGAGGTTAGCCTTTGCCCTTATCCCAGGTGAAGTTGAATTATATTAATATATAATATACAATGATGATAATTTAAACAAAAAGGACACCTAAATAAACCTGACCATTGAGTAATTATAGTGACGAATCTTGACGTCAAAGAAGAAGGAAACAGGCACTTCTATGCCAGGTTATATGCTAAAGATTTACAAATATTATATCTTATTGTATCACACGATGTCATTATATCCTCACTACATTCCTAGGAGGTAAGTACTCTTGTTATCCCCACTTTTTACAAATGAGGAAACAGAGGTTAAGTGATTGCTCAGGGTCACACAGCCAGTGAGTGTCTGAGTCTGTATTTGAACTCAGGTCCTCCTGCTACAGACCAAGAGGTCTCTCCATTACACTACCTAGAAGCCATATAGAAGTCCCTCCCTCCATAAAGAAGAGAGGTGGATGAGTATGAGCACAGAATGTTGTATATATGGTCACTATTCTTTGAGAGGATATTTTGTTGAACCCTTTCTTTGTTACAATAGGCGTCTCATTTAGTGGGTGAAGAGATAGATTTGAGAATGACTATGTTATAAAAATGAAAGAAATAAATATAAACTTTATTTTTAAACCATAAATTAGAGCATTCCTGTGAATGACCATCCTTAGGACACTGCTCTTAATTCTCTTATGAAGCAGGGGTATGATTTCATAGTTTAGCATTATTTTTAAGATGTAAAAAAAGTAAAGTATTCTCTTGTAATTTATTCTCATTGGCTAAATAGTGCTACCAATCACAAGTACTTGCTATTGTTCTTACCCAGATTGGAAAGTTTATCCTTTTTCATCTATGATCTGTCTCAAAGAGCTTTTTAATCTTTTTTTTTAAACAACCATGCTTAGGTCCTTCTTTATGATTTATTAGGTGTTTCCCTGATATTCATGTTGGCAGATACACAAATGACTAGCCCCATTTTAGAAATGAAGAAATAATGTTTCACAAAAGTTAAATATCTTGGGCAAATTCACACAGTTGGCTAAGTATCTGAGTTAGGGCTGCACACACACACATGCACATACACACACACACACTATATATATATATATGTATATATATATATATACACACACACACACACACACACATATATATATGTTATCTCAAAATCTTATCAAAGCTAAGATTTTTGGGCCAACGTGCATTTTATACAAAATTAGATAAGTAGATAGATACATGTTAAAAGCATATGTGTACATAAACATATACAAATACATACATACATATACATATACCCACACATACCACTGGACAACATGGCATCGTGGATGGCTGGCTAACTTTGATGTTCCAAGACCTAGATTCTGGTCTCATCTCTGACATACTATGTGACTAAGAAATTGCTAAGTCAAAGAGATTGCCTCTGAGTGCTTGCTGATAACTAAAAGATGGTGAGTTATAAGCCACAGATCTGCGTAGGCAGGGGAGGTTTCCTTACCAGGATAGCCTGACTCCAATAACAACCATCAGAAATCTGGGCCAAAAGATAATCAAAGAGTGAAGAACAGTAAGAAGATAAATAAGAACAAAAGAAAACTCACAAGCAGAAAAAAGTTAAGAGGATCTTGACCTACCTGTGGCATCAGGGGACCCATCCAGATGGTCAGGTTCAACTGAAAATATTTTTGTCTATAGTCACAATCTCTTTGTGACAATTAATTAATTCACACAATTAATTCAGTTCAATTTAGTTTCATAGGAAGAGATACAAAGCTTAGATTAGACCCTGTCCTCATGGCAGTATAGTAGGGTGCTTTGACACAGACACAAACAAATACAATACAAAATAATGTATTGTAGACTTGCTAAGAATGTACAAAGCAAAATGTTATAGATATGGTCCAGAAACAGGGGAAGGGAATGATTAGATTTTTCTTTTGTTTGTTTGTTTTTGCTTTTGACCAATGTGGAGACAAAGGAAGACACTGCAGAGAAGGTGGCATTTGAGCTGGGCTTAAAAGGATGGATAGAATTTCAAGCAGAACAGCACTTACATAAATGTACTAGTGATGTCATACATTACTCAGTCTATTATGACTTTGCAAGTCCAAGTCTTTCATGACTTTACAGGCCCTCAGTTATCTACTACAGTTCCATTTAGCCTCCCCAGAAATCTTTGCTTCACTCTTTAACTTCTAAAGGAATCTGTACACATGCCTACACATAAGAATTTTCATGTTGGTAAGACCATTCTGATCATTAATCTTCTAGTGAAATGTCAATGGCTTCTAAGAACACTCAAAAGAAACTGTTGGTAAGGTGTGGTTTCCAATGACAGAGGATCTGAGTGTGGGACATATGATGTAACAGTAGCTAGGTGTTACTTTTAAACACCTAGCTTATCTCCTCATGCTTTCTTTCTCAGACAGTATGTATGGTTGGTCTGTTATAACACAGGAGGCAGGTTTATAACCAAGTGAAAGATTAGTGATCATTAGAGAGCAGGGGAAGAAAAAAAGAGAGAGACACAGTGAAGGAGGAAAAGGAAAACCATTGACATGAATCTATAATTCAAGAGACAGCGATCATAGGTATTTCTTTCTGTTTTCATCACTTCTTCAATACTATCAGAGATTCTGTTGTTCACAGCCTTGACACCTTCAATAAATCACTCTGATACTGGGAGGGCAGGGAGCAGAAACAGACCTCAATCTGTTGGAGGTAAAAGAAACAGGATCATAGGCAAAACCCATCAATTATTCCTCTCCATGGATGGAGGCTTTCCTTTAGATAAACATTTGCAGTTGTTATATTTCACATGATGTTTGGGTTCCTCTCAAAAGGTTAGAAAAAAGAAAGAAGATGTAGTCAACACTTTGATGAGCTTCCTACTAAGAATCCTATGTTTTGCTTTTGCATGTTCTCACTGAATAGTGTATAAATGCACTAGCCTAAGCTAAATGTTGAGAAAATGACATTTTTAAAGATAGAAAAATAGAAACTATAATTTACCAACAGACTATGGTTCAGAAAAAGTCCTAGTCATTCACAATCAAAGAGAAGTTATTAGGGGAAAGGAAGGGAGTAATGATAGAACTAACAATTGTATTAACAAAGAAAACAATATCCAATTATCACCACTCAGGTTTGGACACAGTGGAAATTGAGATGGTATAATCATCAACATATTAAGAGACATAAAGGATAAATAAAAATAGAATAAATGGGAATTGTCAAAATTCTATATTTCTTCTATTTCTCCCATTATTCTATTTTATTTTGGAATAAAACCTCCTGGAAATACTCATTTTAAAGAAAATCCTCAATCCCCATTTTAATCACCTTTACCCTGAGACAGAGGTTACTCTATCACTCTATCACTATCCAAGTTAAGATAGATGGAAGATATGAACCTTTTATATTTTACTGGTCAAGTTTTGTTCTGTTTGTATTGAAGGAATGGAAAACTTCCCAGAAAATCCTTTAAAGTAGGGCTTTCAAATTAGAATGGTTAGGAGCACTCATTAAAGTCCCAGAACTCAATTCTAACTATCTGCTCCAACAAAAGCTTGAAGAAATAAGAATTGAGCAGTCACATCCCTTTGGCACCCACGCCAACTCTTCCTAACAAACCACTCCCAATTTAGAAGCATTCTCTATCCATCTACCTTTTCCTGTACCCTCTTACTCCATAAAACACTACACCCACTCTTCCCTATCACTCCCCCTGTCACTTTTCTCTCTTCAAAGGCCATCCTATTAGTCCTGTTCACCACCCTTGCATTATTTTCTACATTCATCTCACCCCATCTCACACTGACCATTCTGTGCTAGTACGAAAGTAATACCAACCCACCCCCACACAATCTCAGAATAACCACAAATCATTTCATTAACTTGTTGATCAAACATAAACTATAAATCCTTATATAGAACCAGGCTTTTCTAGAGGGTGCATTTGGCTCACAAATCTGCTCTTTTACTGAAGTGTGGTTAATCTCTTCAGATTGTTTTTCTTAATAGTACTCTTGAGATGGTTTGGCCCACTGAAGTTTCAGCATTACAGAAGGGGGAAATACTATTTTTTTTATATATGACTAGGGTTGTCCACATTCACAAAATACATCCAGGGCCAGAAAATAACAATTTAAATACTCTCTTCACTTCATATACTAAAGATAAATGTTTTAATTCCTTATGTTACTTACTGAGAACAAAAAACTTGTCAAATATACTTCTCCAGTTATACTTTGAAAAGGACTGATTGAGTGAAAAACAATATAGAAAAGTTACCAAGAGAGTCTATTTAAAATCTTTGTGTCTTAGTTTTCCAATCAGTAAAATGGGGGGTAGTATTAACTCCTTTCTTCCCTCTTTACAAGAGTACAGTAGGACAGTAAATGAAAGCTTTGAGTGTTTATACAAAATGACTGAGAAAAAAAATAGATGGATGGATAGATAGACAGACAGATAGATAGATATAGATATAGATATAGATATAGACATAGACATAGATATAGATATAGATATAGATATAGATATAACCAAAGTGCTGGATAAATCAAATAAAGCAGGAAAAGATTTCCCCTTCTCAAAGTTATATTTAATTGTATTTTTATAATGGAGGCAGATAATGGAAAGATTTTTTTCCAGGTCTTCCCATATACCATTTTTTTCCACTAAAAATTCATCCATTAGGAATTTCTCTGCTTAATCCAGCATAGCATAGTTAATAGAGTGTAGGACTTGGCATCAAATAAGACTGAGTTGCTTAAAATATTGCTTTTGATATTACATGGGCCGTCACTTAACCCCTTAATTTCTCATTTTCCTCAGTGGTAAGACCAATATGATAATGCATACGGTGCCCACTTCATAGGTTTGTTTTGAGGCCCAAAATAACATAAGGTAGTTAAAGCATTTTTTGCAAACTTTAAGATACTACAGAGATGCCAGTCCTTACTATTATTCTAAATGAATTCCAGCTTTTCTGAATCTTTATTCTGGCAACATAATTGCCAAGTTACTAAAAACAGAATGTTCCTTGGTTTGCCCATATGCAAAATTTCCATTTAATCCACCTTCCCTAAATTTACCCTAAATGTTTTTAAAATAGTTTGAACATAGACCATGTTATACTTTCTTTCTAGCCTTAGTAAAGTTTTTTTTTCTATTTTTTGTGACTAAACTGGCATCTTACTGTTTGTGATGGAACAGGACGTTCTTCCCTTTGAAAGAGGTAAGAAATAGACAGTAGTGATAGACATCCAACTAGCGATGAATTTCTGCTTTGCAAATCAGTTGTTCTGGCCCATCTGTTTTAGGTTTGACTGAGTTGCTTTCCTTAGTCAGTTCCATACTAAATAGGTGCTTCTTTGTTATTATATAAAAGAAATAGAATCCATTGCAATTAGTATGAAAAAAAGACATTTGGGCATTTTATCCTATTTGAAATAGTTTTACTTATAGATATCATACATTTACAGGAAGCTTCTTTTACCAGAAATGCCATTTTCCATAAAATAAAACAGTAGAAAATATTAGTGATGATCAAGTAGTTGAGTACATAACTTTTTTTTTTTTTTGCTTTTTGGAAGGCAGTTGGGGTTAAGTGACTTGCCCAAGGTCACACGGCTAGTTTTTGTGTGTGTGTGTGTGTGTGTGTGTGTGTGTGTGTGTGTTAAATGTCTGAGGCCGGATTTGAACTCAGGTACTCCTGACTGCAGGGCTGGTGCTCTATTCACTGTGCCACCTAGCCGCCCGAGTACATAACTTTTAATGACAACAGATCCATAACCTAAAAGAAATTAGGATATAAAGGTAATCAGATTACACATATATATCTGTATCAGATTGCTTGCCATCCTGAGGAATGGGGAGGAAAGAGAGGGGGAAAAGAAGACCAAGTGTAGGAGAAATATTTGAAACTCAAAATCTTATAAAAAAAATAAATGTTGAAAACTATCTTTCAATGTAATTGAAAAAATAAAATAATATTTACATAAAAATAAAGGTAATTAGACTTTGGTCCTAAAGAAATTTCTGTGAATGAACCAGTGATGTCACAGAATTTGTTACATACTAAATGCATTAGTATATAAGCTCCTTGACATCATAGAGTATTTTTTTTTCTGCTTTTAAATTTTATCCCCAGCACTTAACACAGTGCTTGGCATTAAGGGCTTAATAAATGTTTGTTGACTGATTGATGAATGGGATCAGGTGAAGGGAGAACCTGTCTAAAAGAGGCTGGCATACAGGCATAGGGAAGTCAGTGACAAACTTTGTTTTATTTTGTTTAAATGCATGTATAGGAGAGAGAGGCAAGAAGATGTATCAGAAGATGTGCATATATAAATAATGTTAGCAATGCTAGAGCTTGGAATGAGTTGAAATTGGTGAAGAATATTTAGGACAACAAAAATAATGGCCTTTGTTCAGTATAGTGAGGCAAGAAGAAAATCAAAGAACATTTTTTCCCAGAGTAGAAAGGGCTCTGATAATGAACCAGGGACCCAACTATTCAGCCCTTATTTTGTGTTTGTTTTGTCCACTAGGGAGGATAATCTCTGGGCTATGGAATAGTAAAAACAAACAAAAACAAAGCACATTGAAACCTAAGTAATGTATGGCATAATAAGAAAATTGCTAATTGGCCTCATTGAGTTCAAGTGATCAGACTAAAATAAATGAAAATGAGAGTGATGAAGGAACTGGCATATATAATTGCTGAGTAATATATATATATGATATATATTACTCAGCAATTATATATATTGTACATATTATATTATATATCATATATATTACATATATAATATATATTCTATATTTCAAACTGGATATTCCAGAAACATGTCAAATTTAATATGTCAAAAACAGAGCTCATGATCTTTTCCCCAAACCCACCCCTTTTCCAAATTTCCCTATTACTATTGAAGCTATCACCATTATTCCAATATTCCAAATTTGGATTCCTTGACATTATTCTCAACTAAAACAACTCACTTTCAATCACTGCATATATTCAATTGGCTACCAGATCTTTCCATTTCTACACGCACAATATTTCTCACATCTAACTTCTCTCTTTTCAATGTCCAACATCTTAATGATGATTTTCATCACCTCTTACCTGTGCTATTACAATACTCTCTTAATTGTTCTCCCTGCCTCAATTCTTTTCCTACTCCAACAACTGCCAAAGCACTTTTCCTTGTGTGCTGATTTGACTGTTTCTGTCTTACTCAATAAACTTCAATAGTTCTGTTACCTATAAAATAAAAAAATTACCTCCTCTGTTTAATTTTCAGAGTATTTCACAACTTGGGCCCAACCTATCTTTCCATTCTCATTGTATATTATGCTCCCCTTCTTCACACTGCAGCATTTCTGGTAAAAGAAGCTTCCTGTAAAGGTAGAACATCTCTATAAGCAATTCAAACGTGATGATTCTGTTCTTTGCACTAAATACTCCATCTCTTGTCTTAACATAGACTATCCTCCACACCTGAAATGCACTGTCTCCTGATGTTCTTCATAGGATTCCTCTCTTTTCTTGTGACATAAATTAAAAAAAACACATTAAGTCTTTTCTTATTGCCCCTCATCTGCTAGTGCTATTTTCTTTAAATAATTCATATTTATTATGCAAATGCAAATATATGTATTTATCTACTACATTAGATGGTAAGCTTCTCAGATATGGCAATTGAACCATTCTTCATATTTTTATTTCCTTTTCTTAGCACAGTATCTGATATGTAATAGAAGCTTAATAATTTATTATAAAAATTATTTAACGGGAGGAAAGAAAAAAGAGAACAAGTCACAAAGAAACAGCAAAAGAGACAGAGAATTGGGGCAGCTAGGTGGCACAGTGGAGCACCGGCCCTGGAGTCAGGAGGACCTGAGTTCAAATCCAGCCTCTGACACTTAACACAAAACAAACTAGCCATGTGACCTTGGACAAGTCACTTAACCCCAATTGCCCTCCAAAAAAAAAAAGAGAGACTGAGAACAAGAAGTCAGATAGGTAGGAGGAGAGAACCAAGAGAGAGCAGTGTTACCAAAAACCAAATAAACAAACCCAACAACAGAAAGGAGAAAAGCATCTGAGACAAGGTGAATATTTTGAAATGCTACATCAAAAAATATGATTGATAATCTTGGATAGAACAGCCTTGCCAAATGGTACAGTAGAAAGACAAATTATAAAGGGGTAAGAAGTGAATGGTAGGTAAGGCTGTGGAGTCAATTTGCATATGATATTTTTTAAGGAAATGGGCTATAAAGGGAGAAAACATATAGAATAAAACCTGGAAGGGATAGTAGGATTGTGTGAAGACTTTTTTTTAAGGATGGTGAAGGTTTGGACATATTAGCTTATAAAGACATCAGGGAAGACAGCAGTAGATAAAGAGATTGATGAGAGAACGAGTGAATAACTGAAAGACAAACTCAAAAAGGAGAAGAGAAAGGCTGGGGTCAAGAGCTTAAACTGAGGAACTGACCTTCAATGGGAGAAGGTTCTCTTCTTGACCAAAAACTGGAAAAAAGGGAGATAAGAAATGGTAAAAACTTGTGGTATAGAATTGAGGAGAAAAAGATACTTTCAACAGATGACCTCATTTGTTTTGACCAAGTATGAGGGAATCTCCTCTGCTGACAGGAAGTAGGGATGGTTTGGTGGAGGTAGTTTGAGGGGAAATGAATTTTTGAAATGACAGTGTTATCAAGTAGAGATTCTTAAGTTGGATGGTTCTTAACTTGTATCATTTCCTTCAATTTCTTAACAACATTATTCTAGGGGCAGCTAGGTGGTACAGTGAATAGAGCACAGGCCCTGGAGTCAGAAGGACCTGAGTTCAAATCCAGCCTCAGACACTTAACACTCACTAGCCATGTGACCTTAAGCAAGTCACTTAACCCCAATTGCCATGCCCTCCCCCCTCCAAAAAAAAAAGCAAAAAAACCCACCCCACATTATTCCAGGAAGGGATCCACAGATTTTATCAGACTGCTAAAGAGGTCCATGGCACACAAAAAAGATTAAGAACCTCTTTGATAAAGAGTCAATAAAGGAAGAGCAGAGGAATTACTATACAACAGTGAGAGCCCAGGTGAGAACAGATAATATAATTTTGTAGTGGATCCAATCAAGAAGATCTTGTGACTTCCTCCAGTGGAATTCAGCACCATGCCAGTAGGAACAGAGGAGGCTCCTACTCTAATGGGATTAGTCCAAGTTTCCAGTTTGGAAAGAAATGAGATAATAGGGCAAGAAGGCAAAGAATTAAAGGCTGAATGACAGCGTGAGGTTGAATTGGTGAATTATAGGAATATAATTTCAAACAAAGGTATTCAAACAAAGTTTGGATGCTTACCTGGCCATGTTATCTACGGGATTTCTCTTTAGATACAAGTTGGACTGGATGTCCCTTTGACCTCATGGACATGATGATTCTGTAACGAGAAAGAGAAGGGGAAAGGGCCACAGTAGTATTTGTGAACTTTAGAAAATTGAAGTAGGACTAAGGACGTTTTACAATCTGTGGAATGGTCAGTTTTGTTAAGATAATCAAATCCATCCAGTCTAAACCATTTCTCATCAACAAAAGAGTTTGTGACAAGCTTATAAAACAGTTCTAGTCTTATTTGATCTCTTTTATATTTTATAATGTGTTCAAGGACACAAGAACATGGAAGCTGGTGTTCAGCCCTGCTTTTGATCCTCTGGGATACTTGCAATTCAATAGACTATGAGCATTATCAAAAGTCCTTGAGACGGCTTTCTCAGAGCCCTATAAACACATGGACAAAAAAAGTCACAGAAGAAAAAAAAATAAACCATTTTGCAGGTGGCACAATGTACCAGGAAAACACTTCACAGGACCAAATATTTTTTATTGGCAATGCAGACTAAAATTTGCTACCAAATTCTGTTAGTTGGAGAGACTACTCACTTCTAATATACTGACTGATAAGTATACAAGTCAGCAATACAACAAAACTGTCACCAAAGGTAGCTTTTCATTCCATAACCCTGAAATGTCAGGCATTTTTATCCCCAGACTTCCAGATACTGTCTATTGCTGAGATAGAAAGGTCTAACCCCTCTGTTCTTTTATCTCCCAGCTGTTCTCGGACTACACTTTATACTTAGAAAGAAAAAAAAATGTGTAGCATTTAACCACTTAGTCACCCCTTTGCCTAACCTTCCTTTTCTCTTCTGCTGTTATATACTTTCTCCACTACTTCACCTAGGTTTTTTCCTAGGTGCCTCTTTTATCATTATTGCCCCTGTATCCCTACCTAGCACAGCTATTTAGCTCAGTGAGGGCCTAGAGTCAGAAAACTTCATCTTCCCGAGTTCAAATCAGGACCTCAAACACTTATGAGCTATGTGACCCTGGGCACCTCAGTTCCTCATCTATAAAATGAGATGGAGAAAGAAATGACAAACCATTCTGGTACCTTTGCCAAGAAAATCCCCCAATGGGGTCGCAAAGAGTCTGACATGACTGAATAAGAATTCCTTCCTAGTTCCAACCTTTTAAAAAAATGAAAATACATTCCCTTCTTCATGTAATTAAAAGCATTTTTTTATGACTGACCAACAGGGATAGAAAGAGTTATCCAAGCTATAACATTTTCTTTTATACCTCTTTCCCCCTTTCTTTATTCTCTACTGTGGGTATTTGTGAACAAGGGATATTTGGGAGGGGAACTAATAAAAAGCTGAACTAAGAAAAAAGAGACTGTCTTTTGGGAGTCTCATAGATAAGAGTATGACAGCAATGTGGCATCCAGGCTTCAGATCCACTCTCTAGAGTGGTAGTGTCCAATTTTCTTTGTCACTGTGAGCCCTGTAGATGTAAGGCCTTGTGAAGAGTTTCGGTGGCATGGCTCTGGAGTCATGCTTAACCTTGCCATAAAATTCTTGGTGTAGTTCCATAGATTCTATATTGTGAACTAAAATGAAAGAATGTTGCTGGCAAGTTGAGGAAAATGAATTTAAGTATATACCTTCAAAATGCTTTCTTTGAGAAATATGAACTAAATTCTTACCAAGTTAACATTGCATAAAATGTGAGTACCACATTTTTAGCCAAAGGATTGAGAATATGTAGTAATGGGCACATTATAGGTAAATAATAAATATACGAAGGACTCATAATTTCCTTTACCTTGGTGAACTTCAAGTGACTTCCTCCGCTGGAATTTCCAGCTAAGCATAATAGTTCTAACACAGGACCTAGAGTCAAGATCACCTGAGTTCAAATCTGGACTCATCCACTTACTAGATGTATGATCCTGGGCAAATCATTTAACCTCTTTCTCCCTCAGTTCCCTCATCTATAAAATAGGGATAATAATAGCATCCTCAGGGTTGTTATGAGGATGAGATAATGTTCGTAAAGCACTTTGCAAACCTCAACCATTATATAGATTCTGGCTATTATTAATTTGCCTAAGGCCGAACATTTAGTATATCCAGTTCAGGCTCAGCATAGTATTAGACCTTTCCAACTAGAAGGGAATGTTGAAGTCTAACCTTCTCATTTTACAGATGAGGAAACTGAGTTACAGAAAGGAGATATGACTTGCCCGTAGTCATGTAGGTGGTTAGTAGCAGAGTCTAAATTTGAACTCAGAGCCACTGATTCCAAATCCATTATTCTTTCTATTGTAACTTGCTGTCTCTTATACAATCTGTGAAAAATCAAAATTCTCCTTTTATAAGCACTTGAATGAAACAATAATAATTTACATAATGAAACAAAAAGACACAATTTCAACTGCTGGTTCCAAACTGGGAAATAATAGCAATCTTTTCATGGTCTGAACCCAAGACATGAAAAACTCTATATGGAAGGAGATCTCCCGTTCCTTTGGACTCACTGTTTCAGAAAATTGCCTAGGGAGCTAAGAAAAAAAGGTGAATTACCCAAAGGTAATTTTTATTAGAGGGAAAACTTGATCTAAGATTTTCTAGCTCCAAGATTGGCTTTCTACCCATTATATTACATTTCATATAATATATACTACATTTCATATTAGTAGCTATATACAAAATTTTAATATGGTTATCAGAGGTTTGGATAATTGAGAATATTTTCAGGATATCCTACAAGATATAAAAGAAGAGTTACAGACAGCAGCAGTTGGCATATTTTATATAATTCCCAGTTAAAGATAACCAGAGATTAGTAATTTAATGTGGCCTGGGCTTCCTATATTTGTTCTTTAACAAATGGCTTGATTATCTTAGTTCCCAACTGCTATTCTTTAGGGGAAGTTAGCACATCAAAATGTTATTTTTGACCCTATAATCAAAATAATTCTGCTTGTTTTTATTATTTTCAGGGCTAATTGGTTTTTTAATGCCCTTTTAATATGCTAACAAAACAGTTATAGAACTAATTGCTCTATGGCTACTTAGCCACAACCACACACATAAAACATTGCCACCTTTTAGAAAGGATAAGAATAAACAATGGAGATATTTAACAATCAAAATCACTCAACATGAATTTATGTGATTTCTTTCTTTTCCCTATAAAAATTGAGCCAAAACTACTAGCAATCAGTGACTAGGTAGTTAAATCCAATGGAAGAGAATGTAGTTGAGAAAGGACTGTCACAGAAACAAGTAAGAAAAAGTATTCTTCATGTCAGAGAAACCCCAGACTGTCATCAATAGGAAACGACTGAATCAGGCTGACTTGCCTGCAGGAATTTCATTTATTTCTTGTATTTAGTCATGTTGTATGATTAATATGAAGAATGGAGATGCATTTCTTGATCAGGACATTGATTTTAATCTACATGCAAAACACTTGTATTTGTCTAATGTAAGTAACATAATTAGGTTCAGTGGAATATATTTCCCTTCTGGAAATCTCATGAGAAATGCAGAGACATTTTTTCCACCCCTTGAAGTTTTTCCCATAATACTGGAGTGTTTGACTAGTATCGAATGTTAACATGTAATGGATAGAGTTACTTCTAGAGCTCTTGAGTCAAACAACTAAGTGAGTAAAAAGTGAAAACTCTTTATCTCTAAGTATCTGTGCTATACTTCAGTCAACCAATCAGCAAGCATTTATGCAATGCCTACTGTATGCCAGGCACTGTGCTAAGAGCTGCGGATACAAAAGACAAAATTGAAACTGTCCTTACCTTGATGGAACTTATATTCTATAGGGGGAAGAAATATGTATATTTAAGGATACATGAAAAATATGCAAAATAAGTATCAGGTAATTTTTGGAGGGGAAAGTATCAGAAGCTAGAGTAAGGAATCAGAAAATGCCTGATGGTGCTTGATTTCAGTTCAGACTCCAATGTTTCCAAATGTGCTTCTTTTTTTCCACATAGGCATACACTCCAGTGATGCAGATACCAATCATTCTGCAAATTAGAAGTCTCTAAATTGTTTTTTTTTCCATTATCAAGCATTTATTTTGTTCTTCCTCCTCTCTCCCACGGGTTATGTGGGTATAGAGAGTGGAAGTGGTAGAAATCCCTTGTAATAAATAAACATAGTAAAGCAAAACAAAAATTCCTATATTGTCCATGTCTAAAAATATGTGTCTCATTCTATTTAGTTTGTCATCTCTATGTTAGGTCATGGTCATCATTCCTGTGGAATCATAGTTGATCATTATGTTGGTATAAGTTCTTATATATTTAAAAATCGTTCATTTTTACAGTGATGTTATAGCATAAATTGTATTTCTGGTTCTGCTCACATTACTATGAATCAGTTCACCAAAGTCTGGCTTTCTCTGAATTTCCTAAAACACAATAATATTCCATTATCTTCATGTAGTATAACTTGTTTATCCATTTCCTGATAGACAGGCATGCCCTTGGTTTCATGCTCTTTCCTATTATGAAAAAAACTGCTATAAATATTTTGTACAAAAATATCTTTTTTCTATTTCTTTGATCCCTCTGGTATATATGCCTAGTAGTGGTATCATTGGGTCAAAGAATTTGTAAATAGCAGCTTCACATCTCTATCAAACGTGCCTCAGTGGGCCTATTTTTCTGAAGCCCTTTCAACATTTATCATTTTCCATCTTGAAAACTTTGCCAATTTGTTTAATATGAAGTAAACCTCAAAACTGCTTTAATTTACATGTTTCTAATTATTAGTGGTTTGGAGCACTTTTTTCACATGACTATAGGTTGCTTGGGTTACTTTCCTTGAGAACTTAGCAGACTATCTATAAGAGTTGTTGTGTCTAGACTGGGCTTTCCCTCAGCAATGAAAGATTATAATACAACTCCAAAGGACTAGTGACAGAAAAGGTTATATACATCCAGAGAAAGAATTACAGAGTTTGGGGGAGGGGGACAGGGTGACGCAGTGAATAGAGCGCTGGCCCTGGAGTCAGGAGGACCTGAGTTCAAATCTGGCCTCAGACACTTAACACAAAAACTAGCTGTGTGACCTTGGGCAAGTCACTTAACCCCAATTGCCCTACCTTCCACCCTCCAAAAAGCCAAAAAAAAAAAAGAAGAAGAAGAAGAAGAAGAATTATGGAGTTTGAATCCAGATTGAAGCAAACTACTTGCTTTCTCTTTTTCTTTTTGTTTTATTTCTTCTTCCTCATTATTCATTCCCTTGGTTATGATTCTTCTTTACAACTTGACTAATGTTTAATGTGAAGGTATATGTAGAACTTATATTGGATTGCATGCCACCATTGGGGGGGAAGGAGAGGGGATGAGAAAAATTGGAACTCAAAAACTTGTGGCACTGAATGTTGTAGACTAGTAGTAAATAAATTTTTAAAAAATTTTAAAATACAATAAAAAAGAGTTGTTGTGTCCCCCCAAATTCAGCATGTGGTGGTCAGCCTTCTGCCGGTAATGAGCTTCTCTAAACTTCCTGGCTTCTCCTAAACAAGAAGCATTTTTCTGATTTAGCAGAAGGTGCTGGCAATCTGCTGGACTGTTCTAAGATTGCAAGATTTAGAGATGCAAGGGCCTTTAGGTATCCTGTAATCCAAACCCTTCCTTTTCCAAATGGATGGAGCCCAGAGAGTTTAAGTGATTAGCCCTGTCTCACACAGGTAGCAAATAAAAAACTAGGGCTCCAAACCTCAAACTCCAAATCCAAGACTCTTCTACCTCTTTCTTGAGATCTGAGGGTCTCCTGAATGCCACAGTAAAGCATAAGAGTAGAGATTTTGTGGAGAGTCTATTCCTTCTAAATTCTGGGGAGAACATCTTTAGCTAGACTCCTACAAGCTTTGTGCCTTACTAGGCAGTATCCTATAAGCACTTAATAAATGTTTGTTGATTTGACCTGAAATGTAAGTACAACCAAATTTATCTTGAATACCAGGAGAGGGGCCACAAACAAGTGGGTACTCGACATCGTCACCATAAAAATTTCATTTAAGTTACCTTTGAACCCTTCCTCTTTATTTTAAACTGGTAGGGTAGAGAGGGTGAGACACATAGGGCCAATTGTGCCTTGGCAAAGATTAGGACTCAGAACATGCTATGATAGTTTAAACTCTTTCAAGGACTCTCCTCCACTTACCCTACAAACATTTTTGCTACAAATAACAGCATATGTTTTGTCTGTTCACATCATGTCACATTTTAGTACCACATGCATTTTCATTTTATAGAGGCAGCTAAATAGATAGAGTAAATAAGTGTTAGGTCTGGAGTCAGGAAGACCTGAGTTCAAATCTAACCCAAGACATTAATGACATTTATTAACTGTGTGACCCTGGGCAAATCACTTAACCTCTGCTTGCTTCAGTTTCTTTGTCTATAAAACGGAAATAATAATAGCACCCACCTCTCAGTGTGGTTGTGAAGCTCAAATATTTGTAGAGTGCTAAGCCCAGTGCCTGGCACAAAATAAGCAATAT
>CM053596.1:173408488-173469041 GCA_028646575.1 Pseudocheirus occidentalis
ACTCACATACATTTTGCATGTGCCAAGCAGAAGCAGCTATGAGTTTATTCCTACCATTTAACCTGTATCATTCACAACATTAGTTTTCCGGCCTCTTAACATCTGCCATTTTGCTAATGTAACCACCAGATGTAATTAGGGATCAAGAGAAATCTGTCAGGGAGCTTATTTGCTTTCAAGGTTATATTTTTGGTCTGAATTTGGAGTCACAGAAGTTTTATATTTCATGGAACACTAGGTCACATCTCATTCATTAGGTCGTATAGAAGCAATGGAATAAATGTGTTGGGAAAAATATGAAGGGAAAAATGCTTCTTACAATTAAGCATTGGATGCTCCTGGGCAAATCATTTAACTTCTCTGGGTCTCATTTTGCCTCATCTGGAAAATGGGGGCAGTAGCACTCATGGCATTTACCTCACAGAGTTGTCCTGAGGGTCAATGGAAATGATGTCATTAAGTTATCAGATAAATTATCATTATTATTACTCCCTTTTCCTTAATAGGTCAAGAATCAAACTGAAGGAAGGAACATTTTAATTATGACATTACTCATTAATAATATTCTTTTGGGACTTCCTTCCAAGTCTGTTGAATTTTTTTTCACATATTCTCATTTATCCTCCCAGCATTAAGCCCTTTATAGTGTGTCAGAGATGATAATCTCCATTTTATAGATGGAAATAATAAGCTTCAGAAAATTAAAAGGCCTTTTGCTTATGTCAGTGTCAAAAGATCAGTTTAATGTTCTCTATATCTCAGATGCTAAATTTAAAAAAAAAATTTATTTTAGGCCTAGAAGGGACCTCAGAGATCATTTAGTTAACCCCCCTTATATCTTTCAATGTGACATGTCTGATACCTGCCCCCTTTCTCTTTAATGCTAAATCACTGCCCTTTCTGTAGTTCCTTGCCTTAAACTATTTCAGCCTCATCTTCCTCAGACTTCCTGCCCCTCTCATAACTTCCCACTGGTCTTCTGCTGCTGCAAAATCTATCATCTCCTGTTGCTGCTTTGGCCATGATCATTTCTTTAAAAAACAACAACAAAAACCGTTGACACTTTCTTAGTGCCCTCCTTGTCTATCAAGAATACTCCTCATCCTCCCTTTTTAAGACCTTCAGCAAGGGACCATAATCATCCTTTGTCTCTTCCCATAGCTTAAAGTGTAGATGAGGCATGCCCCTTGTGCTACTCACATAGTAAGAAATCACATTTATATGTGGATTTAAGTTTCTGAAGTAAGATTTGTAGGAATGGCTTCCTCTTTTTAACAGATGAGGAAACCAAGTCTTAGAGACATTAAGTAGCATGATACTTCCCAGAGTTAGGATTTAAACTCTAGTCTCTCCTGACTCCAATTCCAGTATTCTTCCCAATCTATGTATTATCTATGATCCTAATTTGATCTCCAAGTCTTTTCTAATGCAGCACCTTATACTTGTTTCACCTTTTCCTTAATTGGTCCCAAACCATCTCTGAACTTCAGAAATGCAAATTCCTCCATCAAGTATTTTTGTTTTGGTTCCAAACCTATGATTTTAATATTTCTAAAACTCCAAGAGATCAATCTTCCTCTCCTAATTGAGAACCAGAAAAATGCTACAGAGGAAGGTCTTAGAGAATTGCCAAGGACACTGAGAACGTAAAGAACTTACCCATGATCATACTCTGGAGTCTTCCTATAAGGGTAAGAAGAGGAATGAGGTAGCACAGTGGTTAGAGTACTGGGCTTGGAGTCAGGAAGACTCCTCTTGAGTTCAAATCCAGCTTTAGGTACTTGCTAGCTATGTAACCTTGGGAAAGTCACTTAACTCTGTTTGCCTCAGTTTTCTCATCCATAAAATGAGCTGGAGTAGGAAATGGCAAACTACTCTTTACCAAGAAAACCCCAAATGTGGTCAAAAAGAATCAGACACAACTGAAATGAACAAACAGCAACATATGGATAAGAGACTATAATATGGTCATGGATTTAGTTGGAAGGAACCTTAGAGATTCAACCCCTTTATTTTATACATGAGGAAAGTAAGGGTCAGTGAGAATAAATTGGTTATTTGGCCAAGATCGTCTAGGCAATAAGTGACAGAGCCAGGATTCAAACTCAGGTCCTCTGAGTCCAAATCCATTGTCCTTCCACTTCTCTTTGCTGTTATCTAGGGGATTCTCCCAATACCGCTCAATTTGGTAATGGAATATCTAACTATGTCCTTCTCTATTGTCTTCTACTTAGATCTCAAATTAACTTACCTTTGTAGCAACAAACACCCTAGCATACCTAGAGCAGCTGCTAGCACAAGTTCTTAGATCTGCTTTTCTAAAGGAAAGCAACTCAAAATGTATTAACAATCCTACTTTAATCAAACATATCATTTATCTAGTTCAGGGGGAAAAGTCAGCACCCTGAACTTCAGAGAATACAAACAGAAGTTACAACAGAAAATGACACAATTCAGCAGACAGGGCTTCCAGCTGTCTGACCACTACATCCATCCCTAGTTAGTTACCAGAGAGGGAAGCACCAACATCTGGTTTTCAAAGCCAGAGGGCAGGGGGGGAGTTGGCTCAATAGCTGCCCAGAGTCTCATCTGATCAAATGACACAACTCTTCTCAAAGTGAGCCCCAAACTAAAACCTCACATCAGAGTATATATAGCCTTCTCCTGGATCAGAGAATGTCACAGCCCTCTTAAGCCACTGCCCAATCACAAAGTAATAAGGTGTGGGGATTCCTGAAGAACAAGCCTCCCACCACAGGTTCCAAGTGACCACATTCAGCCTGTTAGGGGGCAGAGTATACTTTCAAATCAGGGAAAGTTCTCAGAGTCACTTAAGTCTATCAAAGGGCCTAGGGGCAGGGAAGATCTTCAGATTCCTGTAACAACCCTTCACCATATCATATACATATCCTTAATGTTCATTCATATTTTGTAAACTTATTCTTCTTTCTGTATGTTTTATATGTACCTTTTCTATTTCCCATTAATTTGTGACTTTAATTTCTACATTTGCAGAGGGACTGTGGATAAGATCCTATGGAATACCTCACTGTGCCATCTACAATTACATTTAATCAATTATGTGATAACGATTATAATATCAGTCTCAGATATATAAATGTGAAAAAATTCATAACTTGTGTTGGTGCAAGATTCTTCTCTTTTCATAACTCTCCCAAGTCTCACCTTCTCTGCCCTCTTTCACAGCCCCACCCCCTATGACTTGCACACACCAGTATCTTTTCCTTTTTGTGGACTACCTAAACAAGTACTCCTTTCCTCATACACACTGTTATTGCTCTTGCACTTTGAGAACAGACTTGAATTAATCCAGGGCTTTGGAGCTGGCTAATCTTGTGACTGACTGTTAGACTTCATTATCAGCACAGGATTATCCTGAGGGAATCAGACCAAGAAGGGGGAGAGGGCAAAGGAAGGGAGGTGTGTTAGAGGGTGCTAATATTACCTCATTTAGTCAGGTGTGGCCCCATGAATAAATACTAGCAGAAACAGTTTCTCTTTCCAGATGTATTTTATATTACTTTCCTTCACACATTAGAATAATAACCACAGTTTTCCCAATCTCATGCTATCATCTCCTACCTCTGTGCATTTGTCTAACCTGTCCTTCTGCACTTAGAATATGGGGTCCTTCATATTCTTGTGGCTCAGACCAAGTGCTGCTTCCTCCTGTTTTCAGTGATTTCTCTCTCCCCAAACTTTGCTAGAATACTTTATCTGACTTTTTTTCCCTCCAAAAACTTTATATTGACCTATTATATTTATTTGCTTAAATTGCATACTACACTCCTTCCATTATTCCTCCTTGGTAAATTTCCTGAAGACATGTTCTGTCCATATGGACTTTCATCTTCATGTCTCCAGCACCTTAGCATGGCACCTCTACCATCTGTTGTTATTAAGTTGTCTTTCAGTCACGTCCAACTGTCTGTGACCCCATGTGGGATTTTCTTGCAAGAGATAGGAGTAGTTTGCCATTTCCTTCTCCAGTTCATTTTACAGATGAGGAAACTGAGGCAAATATGGTTAAGTGACTTGCCCATGGTCATGCAGCTAGTAAGTGTCTGAGATCAATTTGAACTCAGGAAGATGAGAATCTTCCTGACTCCAGGCCCAGCACTCTATCCACTGTGTCACCTAGCTGAGTAGCTGAGCCCCCCTTTACCATAGGTAGTGCTAACTTAACTTTTAGTTGAATTGAGAATTTGGATGCTAGAAGCACTTGTTAATGTCACTTCTTGGTTTAACCTAAACCCTCCTCAATTCAGTTCAATTCAATGAACATTCGTTAAATGATTCTTATCATACAAGGAAGCATGCCAGACACTGAGAATATAAAGTCAAAAAATGTAAAACAGTCTGGGCCCTCAAAGAATTTACATTCTCAAATTAGTATAATGAGGGAGGTAGCATCAATTTGCCAAAGCTCTGTGACTGATTCACTCTCCATGTTGGGTATCAGGCATATTTGATCCCAATTCATTTTCTGGAAGTACAAAAGAGGAAATAAAATTATACTATGGTGTTTCCTTGCCATAGGTGAGAAAACTTGATATTCAGAACTAGAAAGGGGACAATACTAAGAGATGAACAAATCTTTTGTGAATTTATGTTTTTAATATAATAAATTGCATTTAAAATGTTCTTTTAGTCTAAATTGGAAGTTTCTTCCTTAAACTGTTAGCTTGTGTTTCTCTGTTCATTTCAAATTTAAAGAAGTCTTGGCTGATGAAACTGTTATATAAGAGAATATGAACAGTTGTTCATTATGTAATGTGAGAATCAGAAATGCCGCTACAGTCCTCTTGCAGAGTAGCTGAAATACTGTATCTGAATTTTTATTGGAATCATGAATATTTTGTAATTTTCTCTAATCTTGCATTAATTTAGCAGATTTGTGTTAAATCATATCCTGAATTGAATTTCAAATTTTCCATATGTGCATTTTAAAAAAATGATCTTGCATAGTGGAAAGAGCACTAGAGACTTGGGTTTTAGTGTTGCCTCTGCCACTGCCACTAACTAGAAGTGTGACTTTGGTCAAGTGTGTTCATGTCCACTGGGCCTCAGTTTCCTCATCTGCAAAATTAAAGGGTTGGAATAAATGATCTGTAAGCTTCCTTTAGGACCTATTGTTCTGTCACCCTATTCTGCCAGTTGAACAGTACTTTCGCAAATGTCATGTAAAATACTCCTTTAAAATGGTGAGATTCCAGATTTATTTTACTTATTTTTCCTCAGTACTGATGATGGTGACCTATTCTACTGAAAAGAACCAAGGTACTAAAAGATGAAGCTGTTAAATTGTACTTCCATGCCATACTTTCCAAACAATTTCGTGTTCCTATTTTACAGATACAGAAACTTTGGCACAAAGACGTTGAAATTGCTTGTCCAAGGTTGTATGAGTCAGTGCTAGAACTGGGAAGAGAATTATGGTTTCACCATTTGTTCTGCTTCTTCTAGCTCTTGGTTCATGCTCTGCTACCTATCTTGAAACACCTTTTTCAACATCAGTGAATTCGACAGGCTGACTGTTCACATTTATAATGTTAATATTGCTGTTTGTAATCTCCTCTTTGTGGAAACAATATTTCCTTAATAATTGGCTTTCATTACTAGCTGATTTATATTCTTTATTTTCTTACACCTAATTTCTTTTCTAGTACACACACATCACATATAAATACACACACATATATAAAGTAAACTATACAGAGATGTATATATATATTTCCAAGATCATCCCCAAGAACTTGAAAATAACTTTGTTTTTTACTGATCCTTTCCCTCCATTTGGCAAGCATTTCATGTCACTGTTTTTGAAGTGCTGCAGTAGGAAAAAAAAATGGCTGCCTTTTGTTTATTTCCCTGTACATTAGCATGATGACATCATCAGTGATATTAGCCAGAATGTATATGTCTTTAAGAACTCAGATATACTATTAAGCTTGGAATATCTTTATAATTTTTAAAATAATGCCTGCAGGGTCTTTTAATAGCTTTAGCATTGGGTAAGACAAAAAAAATAATGTGTATAAATACTTTGATGAGAGAGCGAATACACACACACGCACATGCAAAATAGTGGCATTTAAAAATATTTTAAGATACTTTTCTCAACATCAGGAGGAAAACCCCCCAAATAAACTGAAGGCGTTATAAAGCATAGGCATTGTAACATTAATTGTATTCTTTAGTAATAATAGTGTAAACAAAGTCAATAAGGTGTCATTACTACTATTAATTCCCTTTACTATTCTGTACTTTTTTTTTAATTAAAAATTTAGATGATGGCTGAAGTCTTGTGAGCAAATTGGCCATAATTTTCCAGAAAACAATTTAGTGTTAATGGGAAGGTCTAATCCTAAAGTCTAAACAAGTTGAGATCACTCTTTTCTGGATTAATTATTTCATGCTTTACAAACACTCCTACAAATATACGTTAAAGAACGGACTCTTTTTTACTTAACTAAACACAGAGGTAATTTGTTCTTTGATCCTGAATCATGATGCTGGCTGGGTTTTTATTCTCATTAAGAAGTAGAGGCTGTAGCTTTTGTTGCACTTCAGCTTGTGTTTGTCACATGATTTTTGCTGAGCTTAATAAGCAACAAGCTGTCAATTACCAATTCAATTTAGGGAGATTTTGAAAGGGATAAGGAATGGTTTTGTTATTTGTTTAATATTTTTGTTGAGTGCAATGTGACTAAATAAACTGTATTTTGTTTTGGTGTCTCCATTTTTCAAAATTATGGAAACAACTAGAGTTTAATTAACCCTTTATGGGCTTAGAAAGACAATTTGATGTTAATTTAATATTTATGAAGCACTAGGTTTCTGTAAATATTGGGTAATCATCATGAAAACCACTTGTTAAAATTGAAATCAGATCAGGAGTACCATATGCTTTGTAGAGGTAGAAAACAGACAGTTTGAAATAAATCACTGCAGTTTTAAGAATTGATATTAACCATGTGTCAGATCATTAAATGCAGTTTTCTTTTAAAATTCAATCATTCTTCAGGGGACTGCCCCTTTTTTTGGAGACCTTAGCTTATTGGTTAATCATATAGTTCTTATATTCATTTGTAAAAAAAATAAACAGTATCACCAGTTTTCTCAAAAGTTGTATATAAGGTATATGTGTGTGAATACAATAGACATACATAGACATAATCTCTTGGTTAATGAAGATTTTCATTAAGGAGATTTTTATGGAAAGCATTTTTAGAAAGCTTAGCATTTTACAAAAATAAATACTAGCAGTCCCTTTAAGAGTGGAAACAACATTCCTTTATTGCATTAATACAGAAGTGCTTTTAGAAGGCAGGAAACAGTATAGTGCATTATGACAGCCCCCCCATCCCCCATTTTCATGTTATGAAGCCTCTTATTAAAATAAAATCTAGTTAACTTCTTTTGAATTCCAGATGAAACATTTTCTGTAATAATAAAAAAAATGTTGCGAAGGGATTTCCAAAATTTGTGCTGCATTAATGACTTAAAGCAGCTCCATAATTTGTTATTCCTTCCTCATAGTAGACCTCAGCTGATAAAAATATCCATAGACACAGTGAAATCAGTGGCATGCCTAGTTCTCTCAGACAAAACTCCCATGTGATCACATGTAGGCAGACTCAGTGAGACTGAAGCTGTTCAGCAAGCAGTAGGTAATGAGTCTTTGTGCAGAGTGAAGCTCTTGTCCCTGAACAATAAAGCATATGGTACCAGCAATAAAACACAGTCCTGGGAAATTTAAGAAGATTCCGCTGGAACCAGGAAGACACAGTGTCTTCGGTGATGATGGCACATATTATAAAATGATAGTCAATGTATTTTGGACTCATTAATAAACAGTGCATGGACTAGGACTACTACAATTTGAACAGGTCAGTTATTTTATAGATTGCTCAAACACTTTTTTTGCTTGATTGAATTTAAATGAACATAGTGTTGTATGTTGTTTCTTTAAAAAAAAAACTTTGCATGTAAAATATTTGCAGCATATAGGCTGACTGATACACATGAATTGATCCGATACTGGATAAATTGTTGATGTAATCAGATTTGTTAGGAAAAAAATATATAGAAAAAAAGTGTGTGTGTGTGTGTGTGTGTGACAGAGAGAGAGAGAGAGAGAGAGAGAGAGAGAGAGAAATTATTATACTATACCCCAAAAAGTTATTTAAGGCATCACAAATTTAGAAGGTGAATACAAATGAAATCCATGTGTGAATTTTTTAAAAATCTGTCCAGAAAGCAACAGCATAAAATGATAAGAATACAGAAATCAAATAAAAGGCTTCAAATTCAATTTTTTTCCTGGAATTAAAAAAATATATATATATACATATATATAATGTTATATATTTATTGTACGTATATAAAATACATATATAAACACACATTTTTGTGCTGTTAGCTTAGACTTCTAAGGAATCGGGTGCTGTATAAAGCAAAGATTACATATTTTTAGTGTTTTCCTTCAATAGGCTATTTGATTTTTAAAATAATAAATATTTCCCCCATAAAACTAAGGCATTATTTTGAAAATGTTATGCTCCCAGCTGCCTATTAGAGCAACATGCTTGCCATTTATAGTTTTTAACTGTGTTCATTTCAGTTATACATTTTTTGTCATTTACTAGATCTTATAATAATATGGGAATGATTATAAAAACCTTGCTTCACATAAACTGCTCCACATCTTCAAACACATTAGCTTAATTTAAAAGGGAGAAATGATTTAATTATGTGAGAAAGGTCTTTTCCCATTGATTCACCATTAAGAAGGGCAAAATGTGTTTATGAACACACACACTTGTGCACGTGAGCATCTATATCTGGAATATAACCACATTTCTCATTTCCTTGGTCTCTGAGCATTTGAGAAGTTCAATGTTTGAAATGGGGGTTACCGCCTGTAGGAAGGGGAGATACAGTGGATAATAAAACAATTTTACTCAAGTTTCCAAAGGCAGATAAGCATCTTCAATTTGTCCCTAGAATTTTATTATTTAAACAGCAATTTAACTTACCATTGCATCTTCATTGGTGTTATAATTTCAACAAATATTGTAGGCTTTAAATTATTTCATTTTCATTTGCTTTTTAATTTTTTGCTTCAGAAATTATTTTCATGCTACTCGTATTAGGCTTGATATTATCTTCCACATTGGAGCACATATTTTGCATGTTGTTATAATAGCCGCTTATGATATTTACACAGTAACTGATAGTCATTTATTCCAGGAAATGTGAAAGGAAGCAGAATGAAGCCAGGCCTTTTAAAACAAAAACACAAGAGAAATCCTTCATGTACAATATTATTTCTGTCCACAGTGCTGTTCATTTTTTAGAGGAAAAAAAATCAGCTACTTGCATTTCCAAAAAAACAGAGAAGTTGATGAGAATTTTAATCGGCCTACCCCATGTATTTAAATGAAGTATTTGACTATTTTGGTTTCCTTGGAAACCACAGCTGCTACAGATAGACTTTGTTTGGGGGTAATCCTAGGGGGTCTGCAAATAAAGAATTTAAAAACGTTTATCCCTTAATCAACATTAGGAGAAAGCACGATTTTTGACAGCCTGATAAAATGGGTGCCCATTTTTTTTTCTATAGGCTCTCCAGTGATTCAGGTATTCTGGCTGAACCGCAGCTCTACAATTTCTTACCCAGCATTCCATTTCAGCTCCTGGCAGGCCTTCCCCAGCCTTATGCAAATGAGAGCAGCACAGTAGCTTTGACTGCAGAAGGGGAGGGAGACAGAAATGAGTTCAAAGGTCACAGGGCTGCTAGAAGGCTGAAACAGTTGAATGAAAAAAATGAAAAAAAATGTAGTCAGTTTTGCAGCAATCGTTAGCAGGCAGGAGAGGAGTTAAATGAAGTGGTCTTGGCTGCCAAGAGCGGAGACTGCCCAGGACCTATGCAGGAGTAGAAACATGAACCCAGGTATAGCGAGGCATTACGGCACGCAGTGCCTGATTTTATTTCTGTGATAGGCATGGGTTTGAATGGGAGCAGCCACACTTTTTATCCGTCTTAGAAGCTGTTCCTGGGTCCTAGGATTTCTGGTGTAACCGAATTGTTTTAGTCTCAAATGCACATAAACTGTTTTCTGGTTTTTGTAATTAGAAACACAATGGCTTGGGCTCTTGAATGGTATTTTGTCCGGATGTAGCTGTTTGAATGAGAAAATTAAATCGGGCTTTCAGTCTCCGTAATGTCACTTTTCAAAAGCCCCCCGGTTTGATTTGTAGCAGGAACAGGTAGGTAAAGATCCAAACCCTGTTCCTCTAGCTCTTAAGAGATGTTTAGAATTTTTTTTTAAAGATTTACTTCTTGATCAAGATTTTTGTCGACATGATTAGGGTTAATTGCTGGAGTTTCTTCTGATTTAGGTACTGGGAAAAAATTACTGCTAAAATTGAGTGTTTGATGTTAAAAGATTTTTTTAAATTTTATATTTGGTTGTTTAAAAATTCTACATGTCATTTTGTTTTCTTATTCTTTCTAGTTTTCTTGACTAATTTAAAACCTGTATTATTATGAGTTCAGCATGTTAAACTTCTTGTGATTCTTCGTTTTAGGTTGAAATATCTGCTTAGATTGCAAAGTGATAAGCCATGATAAATGCTATAGGTCACTGGACTGATTCTCTTTATCAGTGTGTTTAAATATAATAGTCTTATAAATATGCATTCAGTATAATGAACAAATAAGACTGACCAGAAGCCTAGAGGGGTGTGTGTGCGTGCATGTGTGTAATCATGAGAGCATTTTAGGAATTTCTCTCCCTTCCCTCAATTTTAAAGTATGTAACTTAAGCTTTTTTCTAGACAGAGCGATCTAAGGGTTGTTACTATGTCAGTATAAATTGAGACCATATGAGGCCAGCAGTGATAATATTGGTAATAGAAAATAGTATTCTCACTAATCTCAGTTTGCTTCTGTCTTTAATAGTTGTTGTGGGTAGGGGGTGGATTTGTTGCAGAAAAGTAAAATAACAAAAGTAATGTCTAGTCATGAAATGATTGCCGTTTGCTTCTTTATTTGTATAAGACATTTGAAGACGTTTTGCATGCAGAGAACAAATATATATTTATGTAAATTTAATTGTCTTTCACATAGAAAAGAGTTAATTTCACCATAATGATTAAGACCTGGTAATTTGGCGTGTGTATGGGTGTGTTTCAAATAAATAGGCAGAAACACAGAAGGGTATCATTTAAAGTTGTGAAGGACAATTATGTCAAATGTTTATGGAGCACAGTGTGTGGTGGTCATTCAGGGCCAGATTCTCATTCTTTATCAGTTTGCTGGGGCATTGTGACATTTTTTTTTCAAGGTCCTAGTATTGGTTTAAAGAAACATTTAATTTCCTATCTTGTGTGATTCAAAACCAAACATTAAAATTGCCATTTTCTTCTTACACATTTTCTCTCTTTGTAAACTTTCTGCAACAATTAGGTTCAAAGTGAATATACCCTAATGCTCTTTTGAGTTTTTCTTGTTTTGGATGGACAATGAAATCTTGTTGTCAAAACAAATTTTGTACTGTTGTTTGAAATGCGCCTAAAATCAAAATAATGTCTAATCAAGCAAGAAATTGTTGTATTCTGGGTTCTTATTTGCTTAAGTTATAGTCCATATCTTCATGTCACTGTTTTAGGAAATTGATTTTTTTAAGATGTAGCTACTTTGAATAATCAAAAAAAACCTTTATTCTATGTCCAACATAAACATCTGTAACTACTGGTGCATTTAGTTTCTACCTGCCTTTGTGCCTGTGTGCCTCTGGGGGTGGGATGTGTGGGAGGACTGTGAATGAATGTGAATACAAATTCACTTAGGCTGTCCCATTCCATTAGCCATGTAAATGGAATTGCCACCACTTTAAGCTCCCCAATAAATAATGAAAACACTTTGGGGTGGGAATGGGGGTGGGGTGGGTAGGAGATCATTGTGATTCTTAAGAAAATGTGATATTTGATCTACCTGGTCATCTATCTCCTATCTATCATCTATATCATCTATCTATCTATCCGAAATTCTTAAGGTGTCATGGATGACAGGAAGTCTGTATATGCAAGTGCAAATTTCTTGCCTGAATATCCTGGGTAATTTGTGTCTCCAATGCAAATTCCTTCTAAACTTTGGATTTTTTCTGCATTGCATAAAGCCATAATTTGTATAGAGGGAGTGAGTTGAGGAAGTGGGGTACTGAATCTGTCTTTCCATTGGTATAGGGAGCCCTTAGTGAGGAAACTCCCTCCACTAGTGCAGACAGCCTACTGTTCTAAGACTAATAATCTCAGAGTTGCATGAGGGGTTAAATGATTTGCCCAAGGTCCCACCACCAATATGTTTGAGTGGTAAAACTTGAAACCAAGTCTTATGACTCCTGAGACATGCTTTCTATTCACTTCTCCACCCTACCAGTATACAAATCATTTCTATGAGCAAGAAATTCATGGCACAGTTATCTAAGCTTAAATAAAGAATGTTGGTGATATAGATAAAACCACAGTACCTTGCACATAGTAAGCATATGAAAATATTTACTCAATGTTAATTGTTAAATTTCTAAAATTAAGTTTTTATCTCTTTAAAAGTAACCTTGTTTTCATTTGGACATCTATTTAAGGATTATAGATAGCATCATAGATTTAGAGCTGGGAGAATCCCCAGGGGCTAGCTAGTTCTTATTACCTTAAACAGAAATGAAGGCTTTGTTTTGTTTTTCCCAAATACCATGTGGGGGTTGTTTTAAACTATGCAGTCTGATTACAAGAGAGTCTTCTAATAAAAAACACCTTCTATTTTATGCAACTGTTATACTTGAGGAACAGATAGCAGATCCCACTGAAGTGGGGGCAGGTATAATGTATTCGGGAATCTTTCAGATTTTTTTTCAAAGATAACTTGTCTTACTATCTGACTACCTGTCTGTCTTTGCCATCATTTGAAACTAGCTACCCTGTCATACCCTTGGAAAAAAGTGGTACCATAAAGGTGACACTCACTCAGTCTAACATTAGGAGACATAGCCTAACCTGCAACCCACTTTTTCCCTTTTCAAAGTCTGTGTAAAATATTATTTTCCATCTGAGTATTTTTTCTGAACAGGTAACCAGTGTCTCCAAAATCCTAGGGGGTTGGGGTGGGGGAAGAACAGGAAAAAAATAATCAAATGCCAAATACAATGCTAAAAATGTGATTCTTTTGAAAGTATACTATTCCATCACAAATTTATCCATTCCATCCTTCAAAAAAATAATTTAACCAGACCACACTGTAAAAGTATAATAGTGGAAGACTGAAAAATAGATTCTATGTATTTTCTTCATCTGCAGAGGACTAATTCTTCCTGTTCTCTTCCCTCCCAAAGCAAAACTTGTTTCTATGCCCTTGCTTTTCAGTTTTCTATCATTTCACATCAGTTTTACCCAAGGGGCTATACAGAATGAAAAGGAGGTAAAGAAATGTAGGTCAGCATATAGTTTTGGTGGAAAATATGCCAGATCCAAACTTTATAGTATCCAAAGGAAAGCATAAAAGTATCATTTGTTGTATGTACAGTGTGCATGTTCAACTATAACAAAATTATAAATTTATGTAGCATTTTCAGATTTACAAAGGGCTTTCTTCACAATAACCCTGTGAGATGGATAGTGTAAATATGATTATCCTCATTTCACAGATGAGAAAACTGAGATGAAGGATTATACAGTAAATGTTAAGAGACAAGCTTCAAAACCAAGTCATTTGTGACAAGTTCAGTGTTCTTTACACAAATAGCATACTACTTCTATTTTAATGAATTATATATTTTTGCTAGTGCACATTTGGAAGGTCCACATATTGAAAATGTAATAAAATTGACCATATTTTTATATGATCCCATCAAACTCATCCAAAGATAAATAGGTGTATTAAATAAATTTTAGGCTGTTGAGATATGCAACTTTATTAATACTGTAAGACAGCAGTTTTCAGCCCGTGGGTTATGTTCAATTTGTAACAAGGAAAATACATCCTGAATATCAGATATTTACATTACGATTCATAACAGTAGCAAAATTACAGTTATGAAGTAGCAACAAAAATAATTTTATACTTGGGGGTCACCACAACATGAGGAACTGTATTAAAGGGTTGGGGCATTAGGAAGGTTGAGAATCACTGCTTTAAGAGCTCTGTACATATAGTATTTCCAACAACGTAAATCATAACTTTACATTCCCTGGCAACCCAAAAGCATGAATTACCATTGACCTTAGCATCCTTTTATACTTAGTGGTGACAATAAGTAAAGAGCTTATGATTGGCCTCACATTCAAAGTCTTTCCCAAATATTCTTTAGTAGTATAGCCTGTAAAAATTTAGGACCAAGCCATGATGCGGCAAAGAAAAGGAGAACATTAGTGGATTGTAATTCATTTTGAATGAATTAACCAGACAACTAAAGATTATGATTTTTGAACACTTGATTTTTTAAAAATTTGAGCATTTTAATGTTTTTCTAAATTTTGCTATACATATTATTACCATGTATTTTTGAACACATAAAGCTGATCAAAGTTTAAACTTTTCTTGATGACTGAGCTATCACTTTGAGTATCAGTTATTATGCTGTGTAATAATACATTTATATCTTTAAAGGGCTATTAAGATAGGTAGGGATTTTTATCCTTACATTAAATGGTCTATGACTACTGTTTATTCTTTCTCCTTCCTACCTGTGTGATTAACATTTGTCATTTCTGATACTTTTAGTATCCTTAAAACTCCATTCTGTTTTACTTTCTAGGCCAGAATATTAGATATCCAGGCATGTAAAACACATTTTATACAGAAATCTTAAGTAAGGAAGACATTGGAGTAGGGCCTTAACTTGGCTTCCTATCTCTCAATGGCTTTTTAAACAACTTTCTCCATCTTTTTTTTTACTTACTTCTGATTCCTGAATTCTTTATGAATCAATGAGGTTGCCAAGAGCCTGTCCATTGAATAAGTAGGATATTCCTAGATGTGTGGATTTGAAGACCCATATATTCAGTTGAAAGTTGATTTGGTTTTACTTCTAGAGTGTGGGTCAGCAACCTCAAACCACTTTTGTCCAAAGATAAAGAACAATTAAACAACATGTTGTGATAGAGAAAGTATTTGACCTAGAGTCAGAGTAACTGAGTTCATCTTTCCCACTTACTGTGCTGGGCAAGTCACTTTACTTGTCTAGGCCTTCATTTACTCATCTATAAAGTTAAGGTGCTGGACTAACCTGGCTTCAAGACTCCTTTCACCTCTAGTTCTATGACATTATGATCCTATGATCACCAACTCCAAACCTTATGATTTCTTTAGTGACATACCAGCTGGTCAATCAGTACAAAACATTCAGTGCTCCATGAATCCTTCAACAAACATTCATTAAATACTGCTACTGCATAACATATTTTGTTATACCTGGGCATATACAGAAAGGAATAAAACTTACATCCCAAACCTCAAGGAGTCTTGTAGCAATACAAATAAATGCACACAAGTAAATATAATATAAATTGTTAGACGTGTGTAAATACTTTCCCACTGCTTATTAAAGTTACTATCCATCACAGTCTCACTCCCTGACACCACTCAGGAAAGAATTGCTATATGACTGGAATCCATAACGCAGCCACAGAATTAGAGATCAGAGGGACTTGTTGGGAAGGCATATAGTCCAACCTATACCTGAATAAAAATCCCTCCTATAAAATTTCCATTATGTAAATGGTCAATCAGCCTTTGTTTGAAGACTTCTAGTGAGGAGAAACCTACTAGCTCCTCAAGGTGTTCCATTTTACTTTTTATTTTTTGCTCATATAGTTGAGATTTTACCTTACATTCAGCACCTAGGACAGTGACTGGCACAAGTTAATTGTTTAATAAATGCTTGCTGAATTGAACTCTGAAACCTAAATCTTCCTCTTTGCAATCTCTATCCTTATTTTGCCTCCTAGCTCCAAGTAAAATGTCTAATCCACAATGTCTGATTTCTACATGATGACTGTTCAGTTACTTGAAGACAGCTATTATATTCCAACCACATTTACATTTTTTTCTTCTAAGCTAAATGACCTTAAATTTCTTCAGCTGATCCTTATCTGGGATGCTTCTGGAGACAAGGATAATATCATAAAGTGAAATTAATAGTAGAGTTGTCTGAATTATTTTTAAAGAAGTAATTAATAATAATAGAATGCTTTTTACCTTTAAAAATTTACTCATATTCTTACTTTATATTCAGAGCGGCATGGTAAACTAAATGAGCTTTACTCAGATGCACTTCTGATAAGTAGAATGTGAAATGAAAAATTAAGTTTCACTTTTTCTGTATCATTTCATCCGTGTGATTTTGTGTTTCCAAAGGAGAAAGAATAAAATGAAATTCAAAGCTCAAGAATCCTTTAATAATCACTTTAAGAATGATTTTGTCTTTTTTATTGTGTAATTCACATGCATTTAAGTGTCCCACATGTTATCCTCTGGAAAATTAGTCAAATGAATGGTCAATCTTCACTATTTTTGTGAACATTGAAAACACACGTTTAGTAAAACATAACATATAGGTAATTGTCATTTCCTTAGGGATTCTCAGAAGATCTGGTGTTTTAAGCAAACAGTTCGAATGTCATTGCTACAAGAATTCAACAAGAGAAACAGAAATATTATTTCAAGCACAACTTGGTCAATCAAGGCAATACTACACTCTGTCAGATACCCAGGTTAGAATGTAAAACTAACGGTCTGTAATCTCTTATAAAAGCACACACACACACACACACACACACACACACACACACACAATATAACCAAATCTCACATTCATAGCACTGTAATCAATTCTCATGGAAAGAAAAACACACATTAGTTGGCTAACCATTAATTAACTACCTGACAAATCTTTTTTTCAGGTTCTAATTGACCTGGTGAAAGGTATTTGTAATTCATTTTAGTAGATTGCATTTTAGTAGATTCTTACAGTTTTCAACTTTTTTCTGGGCATTTATGACTGTGAAATTTCATATGTATACAGATTTAATCAATAATAATTTATGAAATCTGTAAAAGTGAGGGGGCAAATTGATTTTGAACATGTGTTCAGTGTTTCCAACCAAGGCTGTGCCTACATATTCAAAAATAATATTTATCTTTCCTTGTTCTTACCTGAGTAATATATTGTGGTTACTATAAAGGAATGTTGCTAATTTTCACAGATCATATGCAAATATTTCCTCAGTCCTTTGTAGCCACCACTGCTTGAATGTGTGATATATACACATGGCATTATTGAGTAGGGGTTTTTTCATTTCTTTGTATTTGTATCTCCAGTGCCTTGTATCTCCGTTCCTGATACTTAGTAGGCATTAATAAATGCTAATTGATTGGTAACAAATAACAGCAAAAATATTATAAAGGCCTACTGTGAATCCCCTTGTGCAATGGAAGTGACCCTGTATTCTTGGAGGCTGTGTCAACAGATGAAGGAAGGAAATGAGGGAGGAACAAAGGAAGAGAGGAAGGAAGGATCCTTATTAGGTGTCAGACACTATGCTAAGTGCTTTACAAATATAATTTCATTTTATCCTCAGAACAATTCTCGAAAGTAGGTGCTATGAATCCCCTTCTACAGCTGGGAAAAGCGAGGCCGACAGCTGTCAGTTTCAGTTCAGTTTAATTCAGTAAACATTTATTAAGCACTTACACATGCCAGGTACTGTGCTAAGCATTGGCCATAAAATAAGAAAAAGAGACAGTGTCTGCCCTCAAGGAGATTGCAGATCTAATGGGGGAAGACCACACACAAAAGAAAGCCTAAAAGCTGGGTAGGCAATGGGGCTTGAACAGATGGGTCTTACAAACCATCCAAAAGGATTGACTTAGGCTTCACAGGATCATGAGAAGTGATTTCTAAAAATGGGAAACTTCCAGGATCCCTTGCCTTCAATTCTCGAGAGTTCAAATCTAGATAGGACTAAGTGAGCTGATCCCAAGTACTCTGATGCATGCAGAAATAGGATGGGAATGTTGTTCTGTAAATTAAAGTCAAGTAGAGCTGCTGATGGAGAATGCAGTTAATGGGAAGGCTATGAACTCTCTATAAAGGAAGACTTTGGGAAGAATTTAATGCCCTATCCTCCAGGGGCTTAAGTGACTGGCCCAGGGTCTCTCAGCCATTAACTTCTTGAGGCTGAATATAAACTCTGCTCCTGACCCTAGGCCCAGTTCTCTGTGTACTGTGGTGTCACATAGCTGCCTCTAGGATGATCCTGGTTAGATTCTACCAAACGCTTTGAGCATGGGCCGAGTGACAGAGTCTCATCACTAGGTGACTAGCCATCACAGGATGGATTTTTCATTCACAACAACTTGTGAAAATCAGAAGGGCTGCACAAATGTCCACATGGATAAAATCTCATGCCTTTAAGAGTTTAAAAATCAAGATCAAATTACGTCAAGCTACAATTGTCCAAAGGGAGAAGGGAATTAAAACTGTTGGAACTCTTGAAACTAAATTTCTTTTTTTTTTCTTTTTGCCAGGGGGGAAGGCAGGGCAATTGGGGATAAGTGACTTGCCTAAAGTCACAAGGTTAGTAAGTGTTAGGTGGCTGAGGCTGGATTTGAACTCAGGCCCTCCAAGCTCCAGGGCCAGTGCTCTATTCACTGCATCTAAATTAGTCTAGAAACTAAATTTCTAGTCTAATGGGAGGAATGCTGGAGAAGGAAATCTGAGGAGCTGGGTTTATTCCCTTGCTCTGCCACTGGTCACCTTTGTGACCTTGGGAAAGTCATATCTTTTGGGCTTGAATTTCTTCTTTATAAAATGAACCCCTATATTGTACTAGTTTATCTCAGAGGTCCTTCTCAGCTTTAAGCCAAAGAAGCCTACTTTATTTCTTCTTTAGAAATACTATCTTTTACATTATGTCATAAATTAAGGATGTCATTTAACTGTCTCAAAAGGATCCTTTGTTGGAAATATACTTGAGAAGTTAGTAGTGTTCTGTGGAATTGTTCTCATTTTTATTCTGATTTTGGAACAAATTTAGGGAAAATGGTTGTAGTGACCTTTATTTTTAGAATTGTCAGTTGTCTGTGAGGTGTCTAGAAGCATATTCTTTGAGCTAACTGCAAAGGATTATTTGCTGCTTAACAGAAAACTTTGAAAAGAGATTCAACCAAGACTCTTGTAATTTTCATGTGGCAAAAATGAGGCACAGCTATATTAAAGTTGAGTTTATTCACTGTAAAGAGTAGGTAATCCATTTGTTCTCACTACTTTGGGTGCTTTGGACACTGATATATAATATTGTGCAGTAAAGATGGCCATTCCTAGAAAATAACAGCCTTCTTACCTTCTGCCAACTCATTTGATCTGAATGCCAAGATTGTTCTCTTTATTGAAGAGGGTAGAGGGGTCAGTGTCAACCTTTAGATTCAGAACAGTTAATGAGCAGCTAAAAGCTAGAAAGCATATTTCCTTCCTTCTTTCCTTCCTTCCTTCTTTTCTTCCTTCCTTCCTTTCTTCCTCCCTCCCTTCTTTCTTTTTCTTTCTTGTCTATATGGATCATTATGGGATGTGTGGGGCTTATGTGTGCAAGTCATAATAATGCAAAATAAGTAGGCAGAAATCTAAGCTTTGCCCTTTACAATCCAGGAAAAATCTCAGATTTTTCCTGTGTCAGTCAGGCAATGGGACTTGAACAGATGGGTCTTACAAACCATCCAAAAGGATTGACTTAGGCTTCACAGGATCATAATAAGTGATTTCTAAAAATGGGAAACTTCCAGGATCCCTTGCCTTCAATTCTCGAGAGTTCAAATCTAGATAAGACTAAGTGAGCTGATCCCAAGTACTCTGATGCATGCAGAAATAGTCACTGTGGTAACCAAGAGCTCAACTATGATCTTTTCCTGGAAACGTTTTCCCAGATAGAGAGTTAGACTCTATATAAAATAGAACCAAACTGTTTTGTGATGGAGTTCAATTTCTTAAGATTTTTTTGTATTGTCTGCCATTAAAAAAAAAAACTCTACCTCTAGATCTTTGCTTGGCTATATTTCAGGTTTGGTAACATATGGTAGGCTTTATTATTAAGCTTATAGGATTTAGAAAGAACAGGTCTATTAAATAGGTTAAAAGAAGAGACATCTCTATTTATACCACCAGTCCTGTTAGTAAAACTATGTATAACAAGTTATTGTTTAGAAATATTTAATCAGCTAACAGAATATTTCTGTGGAATTTTTAAAGGGAATTATCTGGGATTAATATTTTCCTTTACTTTTCCTATTTTGGCAATAAGATTCTTGGAAAAACTGTTCAATATAAATATATTAGATATCTGAGTTAAGTGGTTTTCCATAAACTATTTGGGGGAAGGGGGAGACATTTTTTAAGTCTGTGCATTAGCAAATATGATTTGGGGAGGGGAGCCTTCTTAGGCAGTGGTTTCTAGTTTAGAATGCCTAACAACATTTAGGATTTATCTTTCACTTCTGTTGTGAGCAGAGACTCTGTTAGCCCAATGCATATTTAATCTTATATTGTATAAAATTTTGTTAATTACTATTTGATACCAGCTATAGGTTGAATTTTATTTTTTTCTTCAGTGTTAAAAAATCCATAGTTTGCTTATGATAACAACTTAAAGAACCTGCCCAAAACAGCATTTTTCTATTTTTCCCTATTTTTAACAGTCCCCTCTATTTTCTTCAACCTGTCCTCGACAAAAGAAGCAAAATGGTATAGCATATAGAAATCTGGTCCTTGAATCAGGAAGACCCAGGTCTTAGTCCCAACTCTGATACACACTAGTTAATGTAACTCTGACCAACTCACTCAGTGCCTCCCAACAATTCTTTCAGACTTTAAATTGTAGAAGGTTGCTGAGTTGCATCAGTGGAGAGAATTTTCCACACATGGAGTACCAAATACTGATAAATCAAAGATCTGGACCACCACCACCACCACACACACACACAATATAATAATAATAATCATAACCCTTAGCATATTTCCAAATCTTAAATCAGGACAGTCTTAAAAAGCAGCCTTATTTTATTCAAATATATTAAGTTATGATAACCATCTTTTAAGAGGTTTCATTTATTCTGAACTTTCTGATAACTGTTGTGAAGGAAAAGAATGCTCTCTCTGTTAGCTACTCTTTCATCTTCACTGCTTTTCCTTCAGGAGCCTACATCATTTTTCAGTCAGGTGCTGTCCAAAAGAGTTAAGTACTAAAGAAACAATGCAATCTTACAAAGACAGCATAATATTCGTTGAAAATTCTTCTTGTCTAGGTTGCTATTTGTGGATTTTTTAAAAAATGTATAAAAGTCTGCCAAGTCCATCAAGAAACTTGGCTGACACATCTTTTTAATTTTTAATAGCAGGTACATAAAATTAAATTGAAACCTGCTTAAGGACTTGCCTTTACCTGACATTTAGGTCACATTTTCAACAATTATAACCAAGAGAGGTAGGATGCTGTAGTGAAAATAACACTGGATTAGAGTCTTGGGGTCTTGGGTTTGAATCCCAGCTTTACCACTTACTCCAAGTTACTTACCCTTTCTGTGTCATAGGATCATAGATTGAGTTAGAAGAGAACTCATAGGCCTTCTTTTCCAACCCCTTCATGTTTCTTCAGCTGTAAAATAAGAGAGTTAGAATAAATTGCTTCTACTATCCCTGCCAGATGATTCTATGGCCTTGTTTGATACTTTTTGTGCCATTTTTTCATTAACATTGAAGGCTAATTTTTTTTTTTGGAAAGGCCATATTCTATATAATGCATATTGGTACTTTAAGACACCCACACATAGATACATTTTGGTTGACATGATTAGCTTAATTTCTTAGAGCATATTTGTTAATAAGATCAAATCTACTAGTTCATTTCTTACAAAGAACAGTTGTTTCATACTGCTCTTTGGATAAAGCTATTCCCTGGCCTAGCCTTTGTTCCCAGTGGAAACAGATAAGAACATTTGGAAGAATTCTTCAAATTTGTCACTATAATTGGGAAAACAACTCAAAGACACAGTGTTGTTTAATCTCTGGTATAAAAGGTCATACTCTCGCTTCCTGAAACCCTCTGATGTCCTGTTCTATCATGGTCACTTTCTAGATGGTTTCTTCCTCAATTCCATTCCCTAGATATTTGAGGAAACAAAACCTTTTTATAAATGAAAACAACTATTCCTCAGTCTACATCCACTGATTTTTGGGTAGGTGTCCCTTTCCCTAGACTATTACACCATTCTCTTCAAGTCTCCTTCAAGTTATGTCTCTTATCCCAGCCCCATTATCACATAATTAATTAACATCAACCACACAACATAGAGTCAACTTGGGCAAACACCTTGTGCTGTTAATAAGAGTAAATGGAGTTAGGAAAATCTAGGTGCCCAAATTCTTAGTGACTGTGAAAACAGACAATTTGCCTAACCTCTCTGAGCTTCAGTTTCCTCATCTGTGAAAGGGGGATAGTAATAACATTTACTTCACAGGGTTATTGTAAGCCTTAAATAAGATTATGTCTATAAAAGTGATTTACAAGCCTTAAAGTGGTTTCAAAAGGTGTTTCCATCCAATGGGAAAGTGAGCAGGAAACAGAAACTTGGCTAGAAGTGTGTTTGACCCACTTGAAGCTCTCCACTGGCAAATAATGATCAGCATCTTTCCTGGTGCTGCTGCCCCCATGAAAGCACCTTGTGAGATTTTACATTGCAACATCCCAGACAGACTTGCGTCCTGCTGGCAGCAGATACAGTAATCTCCTGCCAGATGTGTTTCTGGAGAAGCAGCCATCGTGCTGCTGAAGAGGCTATCTTTGTTGAATAAATGGATTTGCAGAATATATGCAAGGCTGAAAATTCAAGTCTTTGTAGTTAGGTGGTTTGCCTGATTTCAGCCTCTTGGCAAACTATTTCCTCCATTTGTCCATTAGAAAGTGGTGCATGGGGATTTTCCTCTCATTTCATGGCATTCAGCGTTTTATTGTGCAACAATTAGCCTGCAATTTGCCAGAAATTGCCCTGTTTTCATATTCTCCTGCCTTCTGGCCTCTCTGAGCTTTTAGGAATTTTGCCTCTACCTGTTTTCTGTAGTATCCTTTCCTTTTTATTATAAACTTGGAAGCTAAGAGGAAGAGTACCTAGTCCAATCCCTGTATTTCTAAAGATCAGAACATTGAGATCCAAAGAGGATTAAAAGACTGGCCCAAGATGGAAGAGAAAATATTTCAAATCTTCAATGGCTCCATGTTGTTCTTAGGATGAATTTCTCAACCTCACATTTAAGACCTTCCACAATCTGGCTTCTACCTTCCTTTCCCATCTCATTTTGTATTTTTTCTACTTTATTTCATATTACTCTGTTTTAATTATTCATCACTCCAGTTAAATGGCCTCCTAGCTATTTCCCATACATGGCATTCTGTTCCATCTCTTGCCTTTGTATGTTTGGTTAGGTGGTCCCTTATGTCAAGAATGCACTCCCTTTTGAGCAACTCAGACTGGTTATGTTTGTTTTTGTTCTATATACTTTTCTCACCTTGCATAGTGTCCTACACACAGCTGCACTTATTACATATTTTTTGAGTTAGTTTGAACCTATGTATTCTGGCATCTGTCCCTTGTTCAATCCAGTGATCTATCATGACAGTCAGCTAATCAAAAAAGGGCTGGGATGGTGGTTAGCAACATGATTGAGAAGAATTCTGAAGCCCAAGTGAGGGAGTCCAGAGTGATAAGCATGAATAAATGACAGAAAGAGGGACAGAAGTGGAGTTGTCCAATTCCTTTAGCCATTGTTTGATCATATAACTGCTATATGTGACACATAGGTGTTTTGTTGTGACTGATACATAGAAATGATGAGGAAATCTTCCAATCCATAGATTTGGAGCTCAAAGGAAACTTAGAGAGTGTTGAACCTGAGGCATAGAAATGATAAGTGAATTGCCTAGAATCACATAGCTAATAAGTGTCTGAGACAGAATTTTTTTTTTTTTTGCTTTTTGGAGGGCAGTTGGGGCCAAGTGACTTGCCCAAGGTCACAAGGCTAGTTTTTTTTGTGTGTGTGTTAAGTGTCTGAGGCCGGATTTGAACTCAGGTACTCCTGACTCCAGGGCCGGTGCTCTATTCACTGCGCCACCTAGCCGCCCCTCTGAGACAGAATTTAAACTTATTAGGAAGCTTTTTCCAATTCTGATCTTTATAAGGTGGTGAGAATTTGAAGACATCTTAATTAAAGAGAAGCCAGGAAATGCATAAATTGTGGTTTGGTGACATCTTGAGGGTCCTAAGACCCTTCTGGTGAGTGCAAGAGATTATTAAAGGCAGGTGACCAAAGCTGACCTAGTCCCCATTCCCAGACCCATGAATCACCTGGGGTTGACCAGATATTGTCACTACCAGCCTCTAACTGTTTTGTAAATGTCCTAAACAAGTGGTTCTCAACCTGTGGGTCACGACACCTTTGGGGGTTGAATGACCTTTTCACAGGGGTCAGGTCACCTAAAACCATCAGAAAACACATGTTTCCAGGTGGATCCGCCCACATGCAGATATACCCAGATATGAGTATTAAAGGGTCACAGCATTAGGAAGGTTGAGAACCACTGTAACCGAAACTCTTCCCCCTGGGAATCCCAAGCTTTGTCTTTGGACTTTCACTGGTTATGCAAAACAACTTGCCTTGTGAAACCATAGAATGTCCCAACCCCCTTGCACCTGCAGCTCCTCTCCCTCTGCCCAAGTACTTTATAAGAACTCGGCATTCAACCAACTCTCCAGGCTCCCCAGCAGCTGCTTTGTGGAACCCCAGTTACAACTCCTTGCCCCAACTAAAGGTCATGATTTTTGCCATATTGTCTTCCTTCTCATTAATTCAGTCTGACAAGATCAAAACTACCTGCACAATAATATTAAGATTTTAAAATTTACAATACAGTAAACAGAAATAGATACAACCCACAGGACCAAAAGTTTTTTGGCAGGTCCTCAATAATTTTTAAGAGCACAAAGGATCCTGAGACCAAAAAGTTTGAGAGCTGCTGGCTTACAGAATTGTTAATAAAATTCATGAAGGGAAAAAATGTATATTGATGAACCACTAGCATATACCCTTGGGAAATGTAATTGTTGTGTAAGTTCAGAGAAGTTTGTCTACATAAATACTTGTGAGAGGATAATTACCCAAAATGTCCAATGTCTTACATATAAGATTATAAACTGACCCCACCCCCACCCTGCTAGCAACTTCAGTTTTATGAATAACTAGAGTTATTCTATAAGAAATGATCATTGAGCCCTGGAGTCAGGAGTACCTGAGTTCAAATCCGGCCTCAGACACTTAACACAAAAAAAACTAGCCGTGTGACCTTGGGCAAGTCACTTAACCCCAACTGCCCTCCAAAAAGCAAAAAAAAAAAAAAAAAAGAAATGATCATTGACTTTTTCTTTCTTTCTTTCTTTTTTTTTGGGGGGGGCCACTCAAAACAGAGAAAGGAGAAATATCCCTTAACTTCCTGTGAGTGTAAGATAGGTAGTAAGAACTTGATGACTTTGGGTATAAAATGCTGCAGTTAGGGAAACTAGGAAATCATTTTTTTAGGATGTCATTAAATTGGGGTAGAAAATTACTTGGCTATGATTTCAAATGAGTCCAGGTGGCAAAACTTAGCTTCCTTTTCTAGAAACATTATCAATTTACATTTCAACTCATCTTTCATTTGTGCTGTGTAGTAGAAAGAGCCAAAAAAACTTGTTGCAAAATACTATCTCTACTACTTAATACTTAAGTAACCTTGCCTGGTAATTTGACCTTTCTGAGCCTCAATGTTCTCATCTGAAAAAATAAAGACTTTGGACATAGGTCCAGGTTCGCACTAGATCCCAATTCCCTCTTACACAATATTTGCTCTTTTCTAAATTTTTGTCTATTTTTTACTACCAATACCTGCTCCTTCTTAGCTTACACATTCTATTTTGTCTCTAGGGATGCTAGAAACAAATTATTTCATCAATTAATTGTTTTGTTAATGATAGTGTATCTGTTGTTGTTTTTACTACCAATACCTGCTCCTTCTTAGCTTACACATTCTATTTTGTCTCTAGGGATGCTAGAAACAAATTATTTCATCAATTAATTGTTTTGTTAATGATAGTGTATCTGTTGTTGTTTTTAACTCTGTATTTGAAAAGAGCAAGGGGGCACAAGCGTTAATGGATTTCTATTACAGCTCCATAAATGTGCCCAGCAGCTACTGAGCAATGGGCACATCTTATATAAAGAAGACATCCTGTTTGGGAGTCAGAAATAACAATTCAATTTTGAGATGTTTAATAAAGCTTTAAACTTATTAGGACCTGATTAGTATTTTCTAGGGATTGGAAAAAATGGCACTAAAATGCGGCCAGGGGGTGAAATCAAGGAGCATAATACACGATTGTTGGTTAAGAATAAAGGAAAGATTATTTAGAGGAGTACTTCAGCTTTCAAGAAACCCCACAAAACTTGCCTTTGAAATGCCAGCCTGGAGCAGATGAAATTTTGAGTTAAGTGCTCCCGGGGTGACATTCTGAAGTCTAGTTGTATTTTGCATTTCATTGTGTTGTGTAGAACTGCCAGTGAAATCTGTGGTGGGTGCTGCAGGTGTACCTTGTTTTATGAAGGAGAAGCATTCCTGGAAATTTTGTCAACAATCAGTGCACTAGGGAAGATGATTAAAGGAATGCTTTGGCAGAAAATCCTGCTGTGTGATAAATAGGAACTGAAGTTCTTTGAGGGGAAGGATTCATTTTTGCTTTCCCACATGGCCTTACATCTAGATGTTTTAGACAGGGAGCTATATAACTTTGATTAATATTGTATATATGTATGTATTTGTATATAAAACATGTTTTATATGTATATATACTTGTATATTGTATATATTTGGGTATAGACAAACATTTATTTGTTGAATTGATTTGGAACTGAATGTTCGTATATCTGAGCATTTCACATATTGGTTTTATTCAAAGTAGCCCACGTATATGAATAGGATTATGATATTTAACAGTATAGAGTAAAAAAGAATATTTGGAAATGAACATGGCAGAGGAAGAAAAAATGTTTCTTTTATTCAATTGGTTTCTTGCAGTATGATGCAGGGGTATATTCCCCCACCCCACCCCCAAAAAAAAAACACACAAAAATTCAAATCTAGGAAACATAAATTAGAGCAATTTTGAAACATTAAAAAAGGATACCCCTTACCTTTTGTTGTTCAGTCATTTCACTCATGTCTGAACTCTTATGATACTATTTGGGGTTTTCTTGGCAAAGCTACTAGAGAGGTTTGTCATTTCCTTCTCCAGCTCATTTTACAGATGAGGAAACTGAGGAGAAATGGGTTAAGTGATTTGCCTAGGGCCACACAATTACTCTATTAAAAACTTATTTTCATGTCTCGCTATTCTGTGGAGTTGTCCAGTATTTGTTAATATCTGTATCAGTGAAGCTCTTGTGTACGAGACAGGTAGATGAACAATTATTCAAGGAACAATCAAGTTGAGTTCAGAGAGGCTCATCACTATAGAGTTGGCTACCCAAACGATAGTTAACAACTTATGAAGAGTTCTGGAGAGGTAGAATCCACATTGGTTCAGTTTCTGCATCAATGACTCCTTGGAGCATTGAAAGAATGCTTTATTTTTATTCCCCCCCCCAAAAAAAAACTATTACAATCTCATTAAAGTTTAAAATTGCAGTAAGACTTTTATTACAGAAGATTTTTATTACAAAAATAGTAATGTCTTTTAGTATGGAAAATATTAGACAATTTACATACATATAGATGTAGGTTGTCAAAAATTCTCTTGTGGTAGTTCATAGGGGATAATTTGACCACTCTAGATTCTTTCTCCCTTTGTAAAGCATCTATGATTGATACCACCTTAATGGTGTCTGAGTTAGACTTTGTTAGTGGTTATAAAACAATTTTCTCATATCATTTGATCTCCTGTTAAAGATCAAATGGAAGTGCAAATATTAAAATCCCCATTTTTTTAGAAGCTGAAATTGAGGCTCTGAGAGAATTTAATGACTTGCCTATGGACATATAGCTAATAAGCAGAAGAACACTAGTCCAAACTCAGTTCCCTCACTCCAAGTTCAGTGCTCTTTCCACTTTTATCAAACATTAATTTAAAATAAGATTTTTAGTCAATTGTTTTGTCTAGAATGGTTTTGATGGTTTTGTTTTTCTGAAGGTTCTGTTTATTTCCAAATGATTTTATATAATCAAACTGAAGATCTCAGTTCCGTCACAAGTTAGCCATGTGTCTTTGGGTTGGTCTCATAACTTCCTTTGGCCTTACCTATAAAATTAAGACATTGGACCAAATGACCAGTAAGGTGTCTGTCAACTCTGAAATTCTATGAATCCATGAATCAGTCAATAAATTTTTGAGATCTTCCTACATAAGATAAATACCTTGTGTGCATTTAATTAAAATAATGAAAAACTCTGTTAATACCATTTAATACTTACTATTATAATCTGTTAGATTATTATGTAAGGTTTACAAAACAAGTAGTGTTTCACGGCATAGAGAGATGGTAGTATTTAGTTAGAGAGTTTCACTCATTCCTTGATTTAAATACTGCTACTCAAGAGCTATTTCATTGTAACAACAGCTTATGTTTGCCAAGTGTATCCTTTTACATTACATTATGTCTCTTTGTGGCATTGGCTATTTGGGATTTTCTATGGCATATTATAGAGCCTTTATTTCTAAGCATTTATATGAACTTAATGGTTTTAAGTCCCTTTGATGCAGACATAGATAATATATATTACTGTTCACATTTTTCAAAGTGGAAGCCAAGTGGTGGTTAAAGGAAAAGTGGAAGGTTTAAGTGGTTAAAGGGGGGGAAAAAATCATCATCAACAACAAAAACAGAGAAACCAAATCTTATTTCCAGACCATTAGATGCTGCATTGAGGCCACCTCATCGTTTTTGATCATTGAAATCTCACTTTCTAGAAGATATTCAAATGGAGCAGTAATTATAACATCATCCCCAAAGTTCATGTATGGATTTGGACCAATTATTCTGGCTGGAGCTAGAATAAAGAGAATATTATAGTCAGCAAATACTTTCTGAATATCTATGCCCTCGGCTTGTGAAAACCTGAATTTTAGAAATTCTAACAGTGATACGAGTGTTTGAGGAGCAACAAGGACTTGCACTCCGGTCTTCCAGGCTCCAGGGCAGTAGGTGGTGCAGTAAATTGAGAGTTGGGACTAATTCAGATCTGGCCTCAGATACTAATTTTGTGATGCTGGGTACCTCAGTTTCCTCATCTATAAAATGGATTGGAGAAGGAAATGGCAAACCACTCCAGTATCTTTGCCAAGAAAATCCCAAATGGGGTCATGAAGAATAGGACACAACTGAAACAGCTGAACAACAAAAGTGAGGAAGGGCAGTGACAGTGTATAATGGCAAAAAGTTCTGAATTTGAAGTCAGGGAATCTGGGTTTGAATACTGGCCTTGATTTTTTTTTAGTGATCTTGCCTTCTCCAGACTTCAGTTTCATCATCTACGGAATGATTTTGGATTAATCAAGAATTCTTGACATAGATTCTGCGAACTTGATTTTTTTTAATGTTTTGATTGTTATATTTCAAAAGATTTGGCTTCCCTTGTAAACCTGTATATTTTCTTTTAAGAATTCTAAAACTTTTTTTTTTTTTTGCAAAGGAATCCCTAGCCTTTATTAGATTGCTAAAGGAGTCCATGGCACAACACTCCCCCTTCCCCCGCCCCAGTCCTAGGAATAGATAATATATCTAAGCTCCCTTCCACACCTAAAATCTACATCTCCACAGCCAGAACTTAAAGGAACTGGTCATCTGCTACTAAAGGACCCCAGGTTGAAAGCTGGATTGAGTAATTTGAAGAACACCCAAGGGAGAAAGTAAAATAATAATACTAACAGCAATAGCTTTTCCTTTTACATTGCCAGAATTTCTCCTAGTAAGCCCTCCTTTGGCCCTCCCAAAGAGCCATCTCATATAATAATTTTTTTTAAAGAAAGAGGATTAGAAAAAAATCAAAAGCAATAAATGCATTAAAAATTTTTATTCATTTTTTATTCATTCATGTATCACAATTTGTTTAGCTGTTTTTCAATCAATGCCACTTAGAACATTTAAAAGAAAAAGTCTTTATCTTAACATCAACTAATTTAGAACTGGGAAGGACTTAGAAATCAATTAGTCTAACTTCATAATTTTATAAATGAAGAAGTCAAGGCAAAGTTATACAAGTTGTAATAAGTCACGAAGCCAGGATTTGAACCCAGGTTTACTGGCTCCAAAACTACATCACCAAGACTTTATATGCTTCCTTTCATTTTCTTTTTTACATGTTTATGGTTTAGAGATCAGTATTTCTTTCTAAGTAAAGTTTTGTGTCAAATAGTCGTAAAAGTTGGGTTTTGAAGGTAATCTATCCTTGTGCTTATTCATCCTAGTCCAGCGGTTATATGGAGGTTATATGGCTATATGCAGGCTAAACTGAAGAGATTGTGAAAGAGATTGCAAAAAATTCTTGCACGTTAAGCCAGATCTCAACAAGTTGAAAAAATAAGGGTAAATGTAAATAAGAAACCATTCAGAAGCTACAAGAATAAAGCCATCTATGGTGTGATTGTATTTCAACTGCTAAAATTTAGACTAGTCTTTTGTGTACTCCTTTTGGGAGGCCTTGCTAAAAATATGTTTGCATTGGTATAGTGGGTTATGGTCAGACATAACCTAATTGCCCAGATATGCTTCATATTCCTTTCTGGCAATCTAATCTCCCACTGCACCCTTCAGGTCAGAGGTACCGAACAGGTGTCCCATGGGCAGCATTTGGCCCACAACACTCCTGAATACAGCCCAAATTAGATTAAAATGCAGTTGCTAAATGTTAAAATAAAAATCAATAGAACATAGATATTAATATGTGGTTTTCTAAGTCAATATGCTGCCTACAAGAATCTTTATTATCATTTAGCGGTCCCATTTCTATTTGATTTTGACGCTGCTGTGCTAGACTACAAAGCCTCCAAACAACATCCTCTGAGAAATTCAACCCATTCAACTTTGGAACTCATGCCTTGGGATCCGTGTTGGTCCTGTGTTTTGGGAGAGTACATGAGCATAAAGTCATATAACATTCCATATCTAACTAACCTCATCTGTACCTCATATTTCCACCACAGGTATCTTGCCAGTAGTTTTGTGGCTATAGGTGAATCCTTCCCCCCACCCCAACTTTCCATGTCTCCCTCTATGAACCATAATCAAATCAATACTTCCATTGCCACTGGAAGGAGCATGCCCTATGCCTCCACCAACCATCCAATCTCCCTTGCCACCATTCCTTGCATGAGTTGTCTCTGCCTCTTATAAGACTCTTGAGAACGGGGTTATTTTCTTTTTATATTTGTATTTTTAGTATTTAGCACACACCTCTTCGTATATATATATATATATATATATATATATAGAGAGAGAGAGAGAGAGAGAGAGCATATTGCAACTTTCCCCATCATGGTTTTGATATTATCGCAGATAATAATAAAATATTAAATGGGATTTCTTGGGGGGGAGGGGAGATTTATAGAGGCCACAGATGACATGTGAAGTCCAGCAGACAACACAGATATTATGACCAAATACTTAGCCCAAATCTTATAATAAGGTACTGTAAATACTGCATAAAAGTAAAAGAAAAAATTCAGACTTCTCTGATATGAAAAGAGGGCCCAAATTTTTTATGTGGGTTTTCCAGATAGTGGACACACTGTGCTCCTAACTCCCACAATGGGGATGGGATAACTGCATACATAAAGAGTTTAGTAAATGCTTTTCACTTATTCATTCATTCATAGTTGCATATGGTTTCTTAAAATTCCATGAACCTCTGTTGATTTTCTTTTTTTTTCCCCCTAAGGATAAAGGATTAAAGACATTAAATTACATAATATTCAACAATCAATGCATTTTTAATCCAAATGATCAAAGAATCACATTTTAAATATTTTTAAAGTGATCACAGCATTGGAAAATTTCTGTTTAGTGATCATTCCACAGGAGAAGATGTAGCCTAGCTCATGTTTAAAAAACCAAATAAAAATGCCTTCAGAGACCTTGGCTGCACAGCCAGCGGTCAAATGTTTCAATGCTTCATTGCTCCTGTCCCTGTTACAGGTACATGTGACAGCGTTGCAGCGATGAGTGGAATTTTAAAGAGGAAGTTTGAAGAAGTCGATGGCTCCTCACCCTGTTCCTCTGTGCGGGAATCAGATGATGAAGTTTCTAGTAGTGAAAGTGCAGACAGTGGGGACAGTGTCAATCCATCCACTTCTAATCATTTTACCCGTGAGTACTCAAATCACATCTGGTGCCAATTGTTTTGTTCTGCAGTGTTAAAAATTGTGTTGGATAAGACATATTTTTAACCTACATGTTTATTGGGGAAAAAAAAATTTAATGGGTCTAAAAAGATCCACAGAGTTATTGGCTAAAGTTGAAGTATTCTTAGGCAGCATTATCATGAATTCCTATAATATGACTTTATTAACCAGCTGGTTCAATTTTTTTAAAAAAGGATACAGGGAAGGGAAAGGGCTCATTGCTGAGTCCTAGTGGCCTTAGTTGAGAGAAGGTGGATTTGTAAGAAATACTGGGTTCAAAAAGTCATAGAACTATAAAATTTTCAAAGAAAAAAGAAAGACTTTTAATTAATCTAGTTCCCTCATTTAAAATAATTGCACATTTTTTATATCCTTCAAAAAAGGGCCAATAAGTTAAATCACTTATATGTGTATCACCCAAACAAGGTACCTCAGGTTTAGGGTACTTAAGGGCCTACATTAACTCAAAAGCATAGTGCATGAGCCCCTATTAATGTGTTTATTTTTAATAGTCAGCCAAAGGACACAATTAATTCAAAGCAAAGGTATTTAATGAAGTATCATATAAGAAAAGTTACCCATAGAACATTCCCCCATAAACTAAAAGCACACTCTTTATGCCATAAATGGGAAGAGTAGATATAGACAGAGAACATGTGGATAGGCATATGTGTATGCACAGAGTACTTGCATGTAGGGGCAACTCATGTCTTTTGATGATGTTACTGTTCTTCCTCCCTGACGTTGTTTCCTACTTGAAACATATGGTGTATAGTCCCAGCCTGGCAACTATTCTCTGTCTTGTAGGCATGTCAGGTAGTGTCTGCTGGTCTCAGCTGGCTACTGTTTTAACACTGTTTCAGTGCTCTTATGTTCATGTTGGTCTTAAAATTGCTGAGTGCCTCTTGACTACCAGCTTCTAGGCTTCATCTCTTCAGGGGAGTTGCTGTTAACTTGCACTGCTTATGGACTACTAGAGTGTGGTGGCTAGAAATTCTTTCTCTGGCAAGGGCAGACCAAAGGCTCTTTTCTCATGGTCAAGGCTATGTTTGACTCATCATAAGCACCAAAGGCCTGGACCAGGCAGAATGCCCCTAGACTAAGATTAAGTCAGGCTTTTGAACTCAGTTTCTTCCTGCTAATAGGGGTTTAGGATATCCTTGTCCCAGTCCTCTATAGGAATCAGTAAGTCTTTGTAACTACTGTTTAACTTCTGATTGTCAACTTGCAGTGCTTCAGAACCCATAGAGTCTTCCCTTCCACCAAAATAACAAGGGCTGGCTCATTCTGAGGCCATCCTATTTTATCAATTCTTCCAAATAATTGAATAGGGGTGGAAAGGGTACCCAACAAAAAAAATCAAGTGGAGTCCTTTTCAGCCTTAAGGTTCTCCTCAATCTTCTGGCATATATTATGTGTGCTTGGTAGGCAAAAAAACCTTAGACACAGAGTCAGCCAAGCTACTTAAAGATATGGAGAGAAGTAAAAATCTAAGGATAAAATGAAAGAGGCAATATCTAAAATAAAATAGAGGTAATGTAGCTTAATGGATAAAGTGCTAGAATTAGAGTCAAAATCTGATTCTGACAAGTTTCGTCTGTGTGACAGAGGACCAATCACCAAACTCTCTGTGCCTTAGTTTCCTCATCCATAAAATGGGTATAATACCAGAAGTACCCACCAGCAAGGGTTAAAAGATTCAAATAAATATAAAAACACTTTCCAAATTTTAAAGTATTTTACAATAAGGCAATAACTAAATGTTAAACACCTACTAAGTGCTAAGCACTCTGGTATCCCAAAGGTCTTAGTGCAGTTTTAATCTAAGACCTTTGGGACACCCAGTATCCACTTATTGAGCTAGCCTTGTGATTTCATTTGTATAGGGAACTTTCAGTGAGGAAATTCCCTCTTTAGCAGCACAGGTCATCTCCAGCTTTACAACTTAGAATCTTGGAGTTTCGTGGATTACTCAGAGCTTAAGTGACTTGTTCAGCATCATGCATCCAGTCTGCATCAAACATGAACACTTGAGCCCAGATCTTCATGACTTTAAGGCCTTTCTGCCTCTCAAAGCACTCTATTTTTCAGTTTTTAGTTTTTGCTTTTTAGAGGGGGGAAGTGTCTGAGGCCGAATTTGAACTCGGGTCCTCCTGACTCCAGGGCTCAAAGCACTCTACAAAGGCCAGTTATTGTTCTTATTCTTATTAATTAGAGAACTACTTTTTATTCTTACCCTTGTCTTCCAAATTTAAGCCAAGAAACTTTATTCTGTCTGTAAACCAATACAGAAAACATCTATTACTTGGAATGTGTAGAGTTCATCTGTTATTAACTATGACAAAATATGTCATGTTATTATCATGACAAAAGCTTGGACACATATTTTCATGAAGGGACATATTTTGATAAGGTCCTTGCTGCATTGCCCATGAACTGCTATTACAAAGTTAGTGTCTTAAAAATGCCTGGTTTTAAATATACAAAAATAAATGGTTAAATAAAATATGAAAGACTTCTTAAAAAACAAAAGAATGAGCTATTTGTTTAGCCATGTTTTGAACAAGGGTAAGTCAAATTATGCTATGTTGTTTTATAATATATGAGTATTTTTGAGTATAAATTGGACATTAGAAGTCACTTAAGAAAGGGCTATGTGGGGATGGGGACTGGATCTGTGATTTCAGGCCCATAAACAATCATATACAAACTCCCAAGTGAGCAAACTCTGTAAGTGCTCTCATTATCTCTGGCCTAGACTGTTGAGATACCCTCCACATTGGTCTCTCCGCTTCAAGTGTCCCCTTACTCTAATCTATCCTCCACTGAGATGTTACAGTAATTTTTTAAAGTGTAAGTTTCAACCATGCTACTCTTCTTCTGGGTAAATTCTGGTGGCTCCTTATTGCCTTTAAGATGAAAATCCTGTGTCTCACATGGAAAATTCTGGCTTCTTTCTCCCTTTCAGGTCTTTGTATGCTTTATTTCCTTCCATGAACTCTCAGATCCAGTCCTACTGGCCTATTTGTTATAGTGCACACATTTTTGTTATATCTCACTTCACTTTGATCTCTGCTTTCGCATTGACTCTCTCCTGTCCTTGAAATTCCCTTCTCCCCTCCATCTCTCGGACTCCTTGGCTTCCTTCAAGTCTCTGCTGACATGCTGTCTTCTGCAGGAGGCCTTTTTGGGTCCCCCAGCTACTAGTGCCTTAACCTCCAAGGTTACCTTTCATCTACTCCTTTTTTTGTTAATTCAGTTTTATTTTATTTTCAATTCTGAATTCTCTACCTCCCCCTTTCCATCATTGAGAAAGCAAAAAAGAAACAAAGAAAACCACAACCTCCCTTACCTAAGCAAAACAAATCCCTGCGTTAAACAAGTCCAATCATATATATGGCTCACTCTCAATTCTAAATGTATCTTGTAGGTACTTAGATATTTATATGTCCTCTCCCATTCAGAGAAAGTGAGCTCCTTGAGGGCAGGGACTGCTTTTAAGTTCTTTCTAACTTTAGTGCTTAGCATAGCGCTGGGCAAATATAGACACTTAATAAATGTTTGCTGACTACCTTATACAGTTTTTTTAGGATTAAATGAAATTAATATATGCAAGTCCTATATGGATGACAACTATTATCATTTCCAGACACTCATATTTGTTGGTGTCCTGAAAATGTGGCATTCACAACCAAACGTAACTCTCTAGATGTGGTCTGATCAGTGCAGAACATAGTGGGACTGTTACCTTCTTTGATTTTGAGATTCTTCTCCCTTAATGTAGCTTAAATTTACATTACTGTTTTTATTACCAATTGGTTCTGGTTCATATTGAACTTGTGGCCAATTAGAAAGGCTAAGCCTCTTTCTTATAAGTTGTTTTCAAGCCAGTTTTCTCATACCCTGTACTTGTGCTTGATTGCTTAAAAAACAGAGAAATTTAAGTTTCATCTTAATAAATTTCATCTTGTTGGTTTTGGCTTAGTATTTTAGCCTATAGGGAAAGGTAAAGGAGAACAGGAGTATGAAAGAGTAAGAAATGTAGAAATACTTGGAAGGAGGTCTTAACTGATTAGTGAAAGAGAAATGAAAAATGAAAGTTGACAATTTATTTAAACTTTGTCTTGAAAATAATCAGTTAACCCCAAAATCATACTACAAACTGAATTCAACTCTTAATGAATTTGGTTCCAAATTTAGTTGGAATTATATAGCTGGCAGTGTATAAGAGACTTTCCCAAAGTCATCACAGATGGCTGGATGTCCCTACACATCATGAAGATTTTCAGATTAGGAGCTTCCATGGGTAAGCTTCTTATTTGTCTTATAACCATTATGGTGAGTTAGTTTTCTTTGGTTTAAGAAAGCCATTAATTTAAGCCCATTTTCTTTTGTTTGGTCTTCAGTCACCATCCTTACTATTTAGGAAAATAAAGACTGACATCATAATCTTGATAAGTGTGCTAATCATTCTTGCCTTTGTGGAACAGACATTATTTAGCTTCACAGGCTTCCAAATCTTTCCTTGACCTTACCCTTGATCTCTGACCCATAGAGATAAACTCATGCAAACACATTGGCCATCTGCCCTCCAACAAGTTTTTTATATGATCTTTTTTTGTATGTGTTCACTTCTTCAGTTATGTCAGTTCTCAAAATCTTTGCATCAAGTATATTTCCTTTATTTCCAGCCTTTTTTGTCTTGATAAGTCTCTCAATAATATAATTTGTATAGCATTGTTTCTTTAGGCTGCCTCACCCTTGTAGTTCTTTGTTTTGCTATCACTTAATTATCCCTTTCATTATACACTTTATATTATAATAATTCTGTTGTTTCCATAACCAAAAGTGATTTTCAATCTATCAAAGTATGTGTGTCTCACTTGAAGAAAATGTGAATATATCTATATATCCATATCCATATATCCATATATCTATATATCCATATATAGAAATAGCTACATATATAGATATGAAATTGACTATAAATAAAGTTCTTAGTGATTGTTTACATTTCAAAGAGGATTTTGGTTTTGTTTTGTTTTGTTTTTTAATATAGAAAAGGAGCTTTTAAGTGCGGAACAAAGACTGGGGAGGGGGTAGTGTGGGAGGTGGAAGATGACCAAGAAATTCAAAGGAATAAATGCTAATTAAAGATCAATTAAGGTGAAACATCTGTGAAGTGTGTGTCTGTGTGTGTGTGTGTGTATTAGTTGGGGAGTTGGTTTAGAAAAAATATCTTACCCACAGCTTCTTAGGAGCACATCTGTTGCCTATCACTTTTTTTTCAGTCATGGCTGTTTGATTTCATAAATTGGTTCCAGTATCAATTAAAAATATTTGCTGTTCTGTCCAACCTGATACTATGGTGAGATTAGTGAAGTATTCATTTATTGCATAGTCTGCCCAAGAGTATTCCACAGTAGTGGACTTTGCCCTATCAAGCACGAGCAACTTGCCAAGTCAATCATAAAACCAGGAAAGCCCCATTTTCTCTGCGAGTGTGGAACTCCTGGGGCCACACAGCCATAAACAACTTTAGGTGGAGGACAGGGACTTTACTAGAGTGACAAAATTATCTCATCTATCCTGGCCTTACAAAGTGTAGAGTGGCTAATAAACCCTCTGAAGAGTCAGCTGAAGTACCTTTGTGTTGAATACCCAGGATCTAAGACAAGATGACTTGTTGGTTGCAAAGAGTTTAATAACAGAATGGCCAGAACATAGATCTCTGTGGGAATATAGTGGAGTGAGTAGGGGGAAAGGAAAACAATGAGATCTGGAGGTAGACAGACTATTGTACGTTTGGAACAAAGTTGAGATTCACTATAGCTTGTCTATTGGCCCATTATAAGTTTGCAAAAATGGTTATTGCCTGCCTTATTGGAGACCCTTAATATGACAGATACCCAATGAACAGGGAGACAGCCATAGTAATTTAACTTTAAATGTATTGATCCTTTAAAAGAAAAAATGAAAAACTATGATTTTAATTTGACTTGGGACGTCGATATACACATTAGTTTGAAACCCTCCTCTTACCCTTATTAGTTATGAGACTAAGGACAAATCATTTACTTTTTTGAACCTTAGTTTCCTTATTTCAAAAATGGTAACAATTCATTTCTTAGGAAGACATTTGTTAAGTGCATCCCAGTAGATACGAAACAGTATCACAAAAGAAAGGGTATATAATAAAGTTAAGTATTTGTTCTGGCAAATGATTAACAAAACAGTGTTCTATGATTCTACATAGGATGAACTCTAGACAATGAACAATCTTGTATACTGACTGCTCTGATGGCTAGCTCCCATTATATTTGTTATCTATATGTAATAATTTGTTTGCTGTTGACATTGTAGGTGAGATACACTTTAAGAATTCAACAAACATTTATTAAGCATTTACTGTATGCCAGGTAGTATAACTGGGTGTGAGAAATACAAAGATAAAAGTGGAAACAGCCCCTGTTCTGAAGGAGCTTATTGAGGGTAGCAAAACAACAACCTATGCAAGAGTAAATTTTGTACTTGGCCTAGGACCTTCCCAATACTTTGGGTTCATACCAGATCTGATCAGTTCTAGGGGTTAACCCCAAAAAGTTATACTCTTAAATTTCCAAGTATAGTTTGTGTTAGAATTTCCATAGATAAAGGTAAAAATGTAAGGGGCAGCCAGGTGGTACAGTGAATAGAGCACTGGCCCTGGAGTCAGGAGGACCTGAGTTCAAATCCAGCCTCTGACACTTGACATACTTACTAGCTGTGTGACCTTGGGCAAGTCAATTGCCTTGCCTTCAGCTCCCTCCAAAAAAAACAGAAAAAAAGTGTTCCCAAACTTTCTCATAAGCACTAAAGATAACAAATGCACATCCATGGTGGATATACTTTATTGCTTTGTGCAAGAAATCCAGAGGATACAAGCAGGAGCCTCAAACTTAGAGAAAATCCATAAAGTAAAATATACGTAATAATTATCTGAAGGAATTCACATTCAAATGGATTCTGAGCGTTGGTTTAGATTCTCCTAGGAGGGAAAATATGCTGGAAAATAAGGTTCAGTATTAAGAAATGAAAGTGGCAAAATTATTTATTATGATACGTAAACTTAGAGGACGTATGCCTTTAATATCATGAATACTTTCTTCAAGAAGAAAGTTGGAAGGCACTGGACATGGTATTCACAGAACACCATATCCCAAAATTAACAAATGGAAAATAACTGGTAACTCATAATTTGAACTGTCCAACAGTGGAATGACTACTTCTGGGGGTTGGTGAATGCTCCGTTACTGGAAATCTTTAAGAAGAGATTGAATGGGGGCAGCTAGGTGGCGCAGTGAATAGAGCACCAGCCCTGGAGTCAGGAGGACCTGAGTTCAACTCTGGCCTCATACAATTGACACAAAAAAAACTAGCCGTCCGACTCTGGGCAAGTCACTTAACCCCAATTGCCCTCCAAAAAGCAAATAAAAAAATAAAAGAGAGAGAGAGATTGAATAATCCCTTTCTGGGATTTTGCAGATGAATATTATTTGTGAGGTATGAGTTAGATAGATAACCTTCCTCCATACTTGAAGATTCTATGCTTAGTCAACCTTTGTTAATATGTCCTAGCCTTCCTTGACCTCAGTGCAATAACTCGACATTTTGAGGATCTCTGGAGACAATGGCTTAACCCTAAGTAGTATTTTTAGTCCTAAAAATTTCAATCAGATCATAGGAGAAGATGTTGTTGGGTTATCAGGGCTCCTGCTTGTCTGAATAAGTGCCAGTACATTATGGCTCCATAATAATAGTTAATATCTATGTAGTAGTTTAAGACTTCCAAAGCCTTTTCCATATAGTATCTCATTGAATCCTTATGATAATCATGTGAATTAGGGGCTATTATCTCCATTTTGCAGATGTGGAAATTGAGTTTCAGAGAGATCAAATTACTTTCTCAGGGTCACAAAGTAAATAAGCATCCGAGTTGGGGTTTGGGGATTCAGTTCCTCCTGATGCCAATTCCAGCGCCCCATCTGTTTCATTATTGCCCCTCTTTAGAGAGAGCTGATCCCTCCAGTATTGGCTAATTTGATGTTCCACACATGCTTGCCCTTCTATCTACCATCTCTGTGCCTTTGTATTGGCTGTTTCCCATGCCTAGAATGCCCTCCTTCCTCACCTCCACTTCTTAGAATCCCCAATTTCTTTAAGACCCAACTCAAATACTAACTTCTTCGTGATGCTTTTCCTGTGCTGGGGTTCCTCCTGCTAAAACTCCTTCATAATTATTTGGTGCATATTCTTATATACGCATGTCTGTACTTAGCATCTCTTCCACAGGGATATAAGCTCCCTGAAGATAGGAACTTCTGTTTTTATCTTTGTTATATCTAGTGCTAAGCATAGTGATTCCCTCATAGCAGATGCTTAATAAATGCTTATTGGTTAATATTAAACTATTGTATCTTGTTTATATCAGGCATATGTAGATACAGAGAAACAGAAATGCCAAATATTGTAGGACTGTTATTCTAATTAGGGCTTTCTTCATAAATCATTCCTTTTTATCCTTCATCAATTAGGTGGCTCTTTTGAGAACTCTTTAGTTGCCCTATTTCTTTGCAATAATGATATGCCCAGGAGTGAACATCTGTACATTATAGTTAGAGCAGCTTTGAAGATAGTTTTTTAAAAAGCATTAAACTCTCAGAGATTCTCCCCCCTACAAATTTCATTGGTTCCACCACATTTATCAGAGTATCTAATCCCTTATTCTAACTATTCTTGCCTCCTTCTTACTACTTTTATTACTGAAGAATAGCTGAGTTTATATGGGGATAATGAATCAACCAGACTCTAGTAATTAGTCCACTTAGTTCCAAATCTAGTCAATTCAAACAAATGATAAATATTGCTATTTTTAAACTGGAATCTATCAGTTAAATGGTTGGATTCACCAAATTGCCTGGTGACTTTGGCACTCTGTAAACGCAAACAGAGACTACACAGGCACGAGACTACTGAATATAAATTTCCCTCTAGCAAAAAAAAAAATTCAGAAAATCCAACAATTGGACCTCTGAGGAAAAGGATGTATTAAATTTATATTGGGCCTACTGCCTAACCATGAGCTAGAATCCTAACAACATACAGTATTAGTACTAAAATAGACTTTAAATACAATCTAGTTCAACCTCTTCATTTTGTGGAAGGAAACTAAGACACTGAGGCCTTAAATGACTTTCTCCAAGTCTCACAGAGAAACTCAGGTCTGGGTCCCTTCACTCTTGTACTCTTTTCACTCCTGCACATGAACACTGTTATTATTAGGCAATGACAAAAATATCACTATTGGATTTTTTATTAGCTGAATTAAAGGATGGTGAAAATAACTTGGATTTCCAACTATACTTTCATTAAATCCCACATAAAACTGATGCATAAATAGATTCATAGCATCCACTTATCCAGTGACCAGTCAGTCAAGTTGTATATAAGGGACCGGAATGAGCAAGACAACCTTATTTAAATATTAGAGGAACTTACATGAATGTGCAAATAAACAGCATCCTCAGAAGCAGATCTGTTTAGACTAAAATTGGATGTAACAATCTATTAGATTACTATCTGTCCTATTCTCTAAAGCTAGTGTTATAAAGGAATTCGATTACACGTACTTTTTTTCCTGGGGTAATACATGGTAGAGAAAAAAATAATATAACTCTTAAAAAACCTGCATAAAGTTAGAGAATATTCCTTCATTGAATGTTTCTTTATTAAAAATAGTAGGTATTATGTGTTGTGATGTATACAAAGTATAACATGGTCATCCATGCCTAGTCATATATTAAATACATTTACATTTCAAACATAGCAGTTAAAATAGATACTCAACTACATTATAAACCAGCTCATGATTAAGTACTATCAAAGGACTAAGGTGTCTCCTAAATCCCTTCAAGAGACAGAAATGTAAGGTAAAATGTGATCTAATTAATTGTAACATGTTATGGTGATGTAGTCATTATGTAAGGGTGATGGTCTGCTGGGAGTCCAGAAAAGAAGCCAGTCGGTCCTGAGTGTTAAGTGACTCTCATGGCTCACGCTATTTAGGCCAGCTCCAACCACACTTCACTCTGCATTCAGGGCGTCTTCTCACCATCTGTCTTTCTAGTGCATGCTTACTTTCCACTCCACCCCCAGTTCTTTGCACATAGCAGGCATTTCAGTAGCTTTTTTGGTTGAATTCAACAACTTCCTTAGTATCTTAAGGGCAGCAGAGAACAGTAGAACCAACATTTGACACAGTCGTGAGACTTGGGTTTTAATCCCAGCTTGGTCAATAATTAGCTGTATGTGACAATGGGCATGTCATTCTGCTTTCTCTGGGTCTGAGTTTCCTTATCCAGAATACAAGAAGGTAATGATTATCCAAACTCCAATCTTGCTCTTACATTCTATGATATTTCACTATGACTTTTTTTAACTAACCAAAATAAGGTTTATACTTGAACGTGATGTAATTTTAAAAATCAAATTATTTTAATGAGAAAATAATGGTTTCCCTTTTCCAAACAGGACACTATCTGTAGTACATTTTTTAAATGATATTAAAGATTATTATGAGCAATTAAATCTTTGCAAATATTTACATTTAAATAAATGATATTTTTTTTTTTTTGCTTTTTGGAGGGCAGTTGGAGTTAAGTGACTTGCCCAAAGTCACACAGCTAGTTTTCATGTTAAGTGTCTGAGGCCACATTTGAACTCAGGTCCTCCTGACTCCAGAGCCAGTGCTCTATTCACTGTGCCATCTAGCCTCCCCAAATAAATGAATTTCCACACACACACAAAATGATAAAACATTAGAGTCACTGCAAGTCTCTAACAAGATTTTTTAAAATTTGTCTATTCATTCCAAATTAAATCTTTCTATCAGTAGTCATAAATAGTATGAGTAGATACCATGCCCTACTACTTTTTGCTTTATATTTTTCCTTGGTAATCTTTATTCTTACCTATATCTTAATGATTATATTACATTAATATGTCGGTTAGTCATTTCAGTCGTGTCCAACTCTCTGTGGCCACATTTGAGATTGTCTTGGCAAAGATACTGAAGTGGTTTGCCATTTCCTTCTCCAGCTCATTTTACAGATGAGGAAACTGAGGCAGATAGGTTTAAATGAATTGTCCCTAGGGTCACACAGCTAGTATCTGAGGCTGAATTTGAGCTCAGCTCCTCCTAACTCCAGGGCCAGCATTATATCCACTGTACTGCTTTGCTGCCCATTACATTAATATGCCAGGATTTACTCACCAAGTGCTATTATTAAATATGTAAGTAACTTCTAGTTTTTATTTTTATGTTTTTCCCCTTATTCTAACTAATACTCCTTTCTTTCAAATTACTCTTGTTCCTAAATCATCTAAATAAGTGCATTTCAGTAAACTTCTATGAAGTAAATTGTAGGAGGTTATTTATTTTCTGGTATTTCCTCAGTTCTAATCTCATTTTGGAAAAGGGGTCAATGAGAAAGATAGAATTTAAGGTGAAAGATTTGCATGGGGTACAGAATTGTAGAGATCATCCCAAGGTTTCTTGATAGTACCAGCAGCAGCAGCACAAATCACTCTACTGTATAACTTCCAAGAGCCAGGAAATTGCAAAGTAGATGGAGTTAGTGTCTCTGGGACTGGAAGGGAATGAACACTACTTACCAGTAGGTAACCTGAGCAGAAGACGGTTCTATGGCCCAGGCCTGGAATTCCCTGCCATATGGCTCAGAGCTGCCCACTTAATACCTGGGGAAAATTGGGCACCATAAATCGAGTGACATGGCCATGTTGTTGTAAGTAAATGAGGCTTAGGAATCCAAGCACTTTGATTCCCAGGGCTGGGTGAGCTCTATGGAATTCTGCCATTTGGTGTTTGCTGCCAATTTCCTGGAGGGGTCAAGCAGTCACGGAAACATTGGACAGTGGATAACAGGAGCGGCTAGGAAGAAACATCTACAGCAAATATAGCTATGGCAAAAAAGAAGCTGATTTTTTTCCCTAGAGAATGATAAATCAAGGAACAGACTGCCTCAAAATATAGATTTCTCTCCAAGTCTACAATCAACACAGAATAACTTATTTCCCTAAATTCTGCTCATTTTTCTTCTTCAGCTTCAGTACTTCATTGGCTCTGTCAGCCAACAAATATTTATTAAGCTCCTACTATGTTCTAGGCAATGTGCAAAGTGCTGGGGATAAGAAAGGTAAAAGACAGTACCTGCTATCAAGAGCTCACAATCTAATGGAAACAACACAAAGGACATGGCACAAATAAACTATCCATAGGATGAATTGGAACTAATCCACAGAGGGAAGTTACTAGAATTAAGAGGGATTAAGCAGTATTACCATTAATGGTGCAGATTGGCACTTAGATACGACTGCATTTTGTACATTTAAATTTTTTTTAATTATCTTTTAAAATTTTTACTTAATTCAATTTTATTTTATTTTGACTTTTGAATTCTCTCCCTCTAGCCCCCTCCTCCAAACATTGGAAAGGGAAGAAAAACAAATACAATTACAGATTGTCTTATTCTGTGCACTTCTCATCCATGTTCTCTATAGAGGCAAATCCTTTAAAGCTGATTTATCTGACCCCTAAGCGGTCTATTTCTAGTTTTGTTTTTGTCTTTAAAAAATTCACTGAGTTCCAGTACAGCACTTTGAACAATCTATTTTCTTTTGCTCTCACTATGACTAGTTCCAACTACCTTTCTTAGATGGTACCTTTTATAGCACTTCTTTGATAGGGGCTATTGTTGGCACTCAGTTGCATCCCACTTATACATGTTAGATGTTTCTCCATTGTCCTTTGGGTCATTCACAATTTTGGTTTGTTGGAAATTGTAGCTTTCAATGATTTGTAGATATATGGCATCAGGGAGGAATAGTGCTGTTAGAAAGAAGGTTTAGTCCCTGAAAGCAGTTTAAGATGGTTCAAAATGTTACTCAATTTTCCAAATGCAATTCATGCTTTTTTCTTCCTTCTATACAATTTTGGAACCAGTTCATTGCTCATCTGAAGTGCCTGCTCAAGCTATACTCATATATCATTCAATGACTCTAACATTAGTATAAAAATTATCTACCCAACAATTTATAAGCCAAGGATCTGAGATCTTTTGTATTGTATAGAATTAAGAACCCTAACTCGCATACCCTTTTAGTTTACTAATAGTTAAAAAGATGATTTTTTTTTTACATTTTGTGTTGAATTTCTAATGGTAATAATCCATTAAATACAGCAAACACTGCCTAAGGGGATCTGGTTCGAAATGGACAAATTAATTAATTAATGCTTATTAGTTATTTTACATATATAACCCAAGAAGTACATTAGTATTATAAAGCTCTATTAATAAATAGCCTGCGTAATATTACAAAATACAATGACTGGCTCTGAGCATTTCTCCACTTCAGTTTTCACAGAACTGATTGAGCCTTGTAACTTTCTTTAGTTTTGACCAAAGCTCCTGCTTCATAGAAGTGCCATGACCTCTGTGGTTTCCTGCCCTGGGGCAAATCTTTTTTTAAATTTTATTTTCCCCTAAGATCTTTAAGATCACCTCAGGATTTGCACGCATGAAACATAGGTAAGTTGTGAATGCTGCCATTATTGAGTAAAAATAGAACAACAGCCCACAAGCCATGGTGAGAAAGCATGGAAGTGGTTTGGGGTGAAAGGCACTTTTAAGGTTCAGAAGAGAGTGGGGATTATATCAGTTTGAACTTGTATATCTTGAATTTAGCACAATAATACGCCAAGCAGGTATGTGGTTAGATAGTGGATAGAATGCTGAACCTGGAGCTAGGAGGACTTAAATTCAAATCTGACCTTAGACACTAGATGTATGATGCTGGGCAAGCCATTTAACTCTGTTTGCCTGAATTTCCTCAGCTGTAAAATGAACTGGAAAAGGAAATGACAAACTACTCCAGTATCTTTGTCAAGAAAACCCCAAATGAAGTCACAAAAAGTCAGACACAACTGAAAAACAAATGAACTGAATTAATACTTACTGGTGCTTGCTCAATTTGCAAAACCAAGGCATTGGTGTTCACATACCTAGTAACTGATCAAGTTTAGTTTTCAAGTCTACTGGTTAATGACAGCCAACTAGTTGGATTATAGACTAGTCTAACAGTTTTATGGGTGTGTGTGTGTATGAAACGTGTTTATATATACAAATATAATAATCACAGATAAGATGCACGGAGAATCATGAATAACAAACATTTATTGAACTTCTGAGTTTGTACCACTAAATTAGGTACTATCAGATTTCTGAGTATCAATAAGTTGTAGTGGTTGTTTTGTGAATATAAAGGCAGAGAGGCTACTGAACATTTTTATAGATTTGTCTGTAATGTTTAACAAGGAAGATTTATTTGAAGAGATGGCTTTTGAGCTGAGTCAAAAGAAAAAAAAGCAATGCAGTTGAGAAGACTTTCTTTCTCTTCTTGAGATTGGATATAGAAAAAAGCAGTAGTATACAGAGGTGATCATAGCAGGGTTGAGTCTGTAATGCGACTGTTTGCTCCCATGAGACTGATAAAAGACTTTTTTCAGGTCTCCAGTTAGGAATTGATACTAAATCCAAAATGACAACATTCCTTTTAATGCAGTAAAGGAATAGGATTCTTAGCATTAAGTACATCGAATGGTTTAGGGGAAAACAAAGAACGACCATCACAATCTGAAAGAAAATCTCCCCCCTACAAATACAGATAAAAAGTTCTATAAGGTCATCTGCCATTCACATAACCCTCTTTTAGGACATTAGAATTAAGAATGCTAGAACTTTTTCCAATGCCCTACCTTGACTGTATTCTTCTGTTTTGTGAGTAGCAAATAAGAGAAAACAGAATTGAAAAAATAATAATACAATCATCTAAACCAACCCTTGTCATTGTAGCATTATTATCTAAAATTTAGCTCATTTTTCTTTCCCCATAAACCTATTCTTCTAAATTTACTGTTTCCATCCACGTCACTATCATCCTTTGACTTCTCCTTCTCCCTTAGCTCTCACATCCAGTCATTTGCTAGGTCCTATTCCTCTTCTGTGACATTTCACACCCACATCCTCTTCTCTGTTCCAATAACTACCAACCTAAGGCAGAGCTTCATTACGATTCATTTACCTAGTACATCGGCCTAATACATCTGCCTATCGTTCCCTACAGTCTACCTTTCATACTGATGCACAAGTAATCTCCCTTATATAGAATTCTGTTCATGTCCTTCCTTGACTTAAAAAAAAATCTTGTGGGGCAACTAAGTGGTACAGTGAATAGAGCATTGGCCCTGGAGGCGGGAGAACCTGAGTTCAAATCCAGCCTTAGACACTTGACACACTTACTAGCTGTGTGACCTTGGGCAAGTCACTTAACCCCAATTGCCTTACCTTCTCCCCCCAAGAAAAAAATCATGATGAATATTCATTATTGTCTACCTACCATTTAAGACCTTCTACAACTTGGTTCTATCTTTGAAGCCTTCTCTCTGTTACTCTCCTCCATTTACTCTTTCCTCTATCCAAAATGAACAACCTACTAGCCTACAAAGACAATTTATTTTCTTGTCTTTTCTTACTATTCTTCCCCAGCCTTCAAACCTTTCTTCCTGATTTTTACCTGTTGAATTCCTATCCATCCTTTAAAGTTGATCTCAAACACCACCTTCTTTAGGAAGCCTTGCCTGCCTCTTCTGGGTGGTCATGACTCTATCTCTGATGTCACATAACAGTTGTTTTGTTTTGTTTTTTTGTAACTCATAGCTCTCAGTTTTGGTGTCATTTCCCAATGTGACTGTAGACTATGGGCACTGTGTCTTATCTAACCTTGTTTATTCCTTCTGGCCCAATGCTTTGCACACAGTGGAAACATAAAAAGTTTCCTATTGATTATTAGAGCATGTATCCCACCACTTCACCCTCTATACCTTCCATGTCTTAATGGATGAAATGGTCATCTATTAATTTTCACCATAAGGAAATGTCTTTTTTCATAATCAGACAGTTTTCTTTTTTTTCAACTGCATCCCATTGTTTCTATCCATGCCTCAATGTACAAGACTAAATAACAGTTTTCCTTTAAACTCCATAAATGATTAATATTCCTTATCTTAGTCATCACTTAATGAGGCTCCAAAGATATCATCTTTCTAAACTTGTGATGTAAATTGCTCCCCATTCATTAGGGTTTTTGTTTCTATTTCTCCCTCTAATCGTTTTTTAATCTCATAGAAATATTGAATTATCAGTTGATTAGGGTTTATAACATTTCTTTAGATGAGTAATCTTGAAATACTTTTACTTTCTTTCTTAAAAATATTCCATATATTTATCTTCTTTTTAGATTCTTTTGCCTGTTGTCTAGAGTTCTTTCTTTATAATATGCTAGATTTTAGAGTCAAAAGTCATGGGTACATAGGTGGCTGCTAGGTGGTGCAGTGAATAGAACACCAACCCTGGAGTCAGGAGGACCTGAGTTCAAATCCAACCTCAGACACTTAACACAAAAACTAGCCGTGTGACCATGGGCAAGTCACTTAACCCCAATCGCTCTCCAAAAAGGAAAAAAAAAAGTCTTAGTTACAATTCCCAACTCCCTTACTATTTGAGTAATGTTAGGCAATAAGCCATGCTGGGCCTCAGTTTTTTCATGTCCCTTCCAGCCATAATTCTATGGTGTACATATGCACATACCCCCCCACACACACATTATGTACATATGTATGTATGTATGTATGTGTGTATGTATGTATATATGGCTAGCTAGCTATCATATGCAGCTGTTAGGCACAGTGAAGAGAGCACTATATTTGGAACTTGAACCCAGGATAATCTCAGTTCAAATCCTACCCCAGATAGGTATTGTGTGGCCCTGGGAAAGTCAATTGACTTCTCTCTGCCTTAGTTTCCTCAGCTGTAAAATAGGAATCATAACAATACCTTCTTCAGAGCATTGTTGTGGGAACCAAATGAGAGAGCATGTGTAAAGCACTTTGGAAACCTTAATGCACTATTTAAAGCTTAGCTATTATTGTTGTTGTTGTTAAGTTGTCTGTCTTAGAAGTAGCATCCTACACATAACTGTTAGGTCTCATAAGCCTCTTATGTCATTTCATTCTTTCACTTAGGCTTCTTTTTAGTTATGTTTACATGGAAGGAAATGGATAATAATTCTGTAAAGGCGAATGAAAAGAATCCTCAGATAGGTAGGATGAGAACCTGGAAAGAGTAGTGTCATGAAAACCAAGGGAAAAGAGAATGTTCAAGAGAAAAGGAGTGGTTAACAGTGCCAGGAAGTGCCAAGGTCAAGTATGATGGGGACTGAAAAAAGGCCATAAGGCTTAGCAATTCTCCAAGGCTTAGCTTGGAGAAATCCATTTGTCATCATTGTTGTTATTGCCTCCAACACTACCGGTTTCAAACATCATACAACTTTGTAGATGAATTTAAAAGATCATTATAACTGAAAAAATGCATTGCCTGGCAGCCATTCTGATGATGAGATTCTCCAAACTTTGCTCCATCTGCCCTTGGAGTACAGACATGGATTTGTGCTCAGAGCCTTACTGGTTTAGTACAACCTGTCAGACCTGGATTTCCTGCCTAATGCTGTAAGAACTGAGGGTCATCATCATGCCAAAATGAGTCATCAGAAGAAACCTTTAGCAAAAGTGTTAGCCCAATAACACTAAAATCATATTTTTCTATTTTTAAAATACAGCAAATGCATTTTCTTTCTTTTCACATGTCCCTCTTTTGTGCTTGGAATCTTTTCAGGGAAAGTTGATTCTATTAATATTGTATGAGGCAGAGTCAATAAGGTGAATTTAAGTGTAGCCTCAAAATATTTCAGAAACATGAACAATTGCCAGTTTTGTATTTTGGAAACTATGAGCACACTCTATTTCAACATAGTTCAGAGGGTTTGAGAGCATATTATAGGCAAAACAAATCTATGGAGAATAAATAGCTAAATATTTGCTACTAAGATTTTGTTGGTTTCCCCCTAAATGTAGTGAAATAAAAGACAGGAAGGAGAGAAAATAAATGCTTATCAATAATTTTGAAAAGAAGATAAAAGAAATGACCCCTTAGTTATTTCATATGATTATTGTTTGTTACCATTTTGGTTGTTTTTTAAGTGTTGGTTTAGTTGGTCATGTGTATACAAAACTGCTGTTTTTCCTAATTGATTAAAATGTCTTGCCATTTAATTTTGATAAATATTAATTAACCCATCAAACTTTTTTAAAGATGGAAAAATATTGATTTTTATTTAGGTCTTTCTGCTATTGATACTTTTTAATAATTACTTTACATTTTTATTTTGAATTCATTCCCTTATTCAACAAATATTTATTGAATGTCTGCTTTATGCAACACCTTTTCCTAGATGCTGGAAGAGGTACAAAAATCAGTAAGGCACGGTCTTACATTTCAAAGAGCTTATAGTTCATTAGCAAAGATAAGCAATGTATAGAAGTGGCCACAATACAAAATAGAATATAATAAATTAGTATTATATTGCTAGTTTTGCCTTTGTATCCTCAGGGCTCAGCACATTCGAAGTACTTAAATGTTTTTCATTCATTCATGAGAGTTCATATTGGAAGTCATTTTTTGGTGATAAAAGAAGGGAATAAAGGCTTCATAGAGAAGGTAACATTTGGCCTAAATTGGTCTTAAAAGGATGGATAGGATTTTAAGTGGAGATGGCAGAGGAAAAGAATATGAATAAATATCAATAAAATATCACCAACTTTATATTTTAGAAACTGAACACTCAGATTGATTAAAAACTCCAGGTAAAAAAGGCATTGTACATATTGGGAGTTGCATAAATGAGGGTAACCAATTATGAAATGTGTAGAAGTTTAAGTCAATAGAAACAAATGTTTGCCTTTGTTTACAATGAATATTGGTTGAGATTTACCTCAGTTCACAGATCCTATCATAACAATTGTGTAAATAAAAATAGCATTATAAAATAAGAAGATCATACTCAAAATGAGGCAATCCAGGAATGCCAGAGAGGAAAGCATAATGGGGGGGGGGGCATTTGGATCCGGAATTAATAGAAGGAGAAACAAAAGAGATATTTGATATAGTGGAGAGTCAGAAAGGAACTTAAAGGCCATCTACTGTAATCCCCTTGTTTCACAAATGAGGAGACTCATGTCTCAGAAAAGTAACTTGTCCAAGGTTAATAAGTGGAAGAGGTGGGATTCTCTGGTGTCTCTGGTTCTTTCTACTGTCCCACACTGAGAGAATCTACTGTCAGGCACTTCTGGACAAAACAGTCATGGAATTATGATATTGTAGCAATGGGAACTTCAGTAGCCCAGATATTGACTGGAATTCTCTTTTTGCTAAAAGCAGAGGATTTGATAAGTTGTTGACTTATCTTAGGTATAATTTTATTCTTCCAAAGAACTAGGAAATAACCAAAGAATGCTGTTCTAGACATGACTCTAAGGTATAAGGAGGGATTAGGTGCTGAAGAATAGATGGTAGGAAACTTGGTGGGGAGAGGGAATTGATCATTTTGTCTTAGAGTTTGTGACAAAGAAGAAGGAAAACTTTTCATGATATGCTTACCACCAGCGATTTTAAAGGGTACAGAAAAAAGATGAGGCCTCATGGGTTAAAATTTTACAAAAGCTGGCTCAAGAGGGTGAGTGTATGTATAAATTTCTATCATGAAAGCAGAAATAATAACACTGATTTTTTTTAAGTGGAGGTGTCTACAGAAATTGTGAATACACAGGGAGCTAAAATGTTTTTTGATGAATATAGAAGATGTAAGCAAGAGAAGGAAAGGAAAAATGAATACAAAAGAGAAGAACTAGCCTATGATAATGGGGAAAGGAGTACAAAACCTCAAATGAACTGAGGCCAGTGATTTTAAGGTTAACAAGAGGAACTTCTTTAACTTTGCTAGAGACTTTGAATGGATGCAACAATGATACTAGATGATGCCATGAAATCTGATTTTACTTCCATTTTCTCTCAAGGAGAGTGTTTTTTTGACCTTGTGAAATGAGGAGTTTGGATTTGGTGCTCTTTCACACCATTTAGCATTTGCTTTAGAAAGCTGGTAACCCAATAATCACACTAGAAAGATGAACGACAACACATGCACAGAACTTAAGTATCTTCAGCCATATTTATTCAAATGAAGTTTGGGGTTGCCATCAGCTGGTTCTTCATCTCACACCATGATTCAGGATCTTGGCTTCTGATTGCTATCATCTCTGGACATTTCCAGCTCAGGAAAAATTCCAGTAAGCCTATGAAATCTGGCTCCAAGCCTGCTTCTGAAGTGCTGGTTTAAGGGACTCAGTGGAATGTAGGTCCACAAATAAAGCAGTAGCTTGAAGGTGGGGGTTCCTGGATTTTCATTATGTACTATACAAGAGAAACCTTAGTTTCCCACATAGGCTATAACAAACCCAACAAATTTTCCTGCTTCTCAATTTTTCTTTATACTTTTGAGCATTTTAAGTGGTGGGGAGAGAAAAAGTTCATAATCTCTATTCTTGTCCTTATCTATTGCAGCGGTTCTCAACCAGTGGGTTATGTTCAATTTGTAACAATGAAAATACATCTTGCATATCAGATAGTTACATTATGATTCATAACAGTAGCAAAATTACAGTTATTAAGTAGCAATGAAAATAATTTTATGGTTGGGGATCACCACAACATGAGGAACTGTATTAAACGGTCATGGCATTAGGAAGGTTGAGAACCACTGATCTATTGTCTCCATTCTCCAATCTCTGCTTTGGGCTTCACACTTGGTTGAGGGGGTAAAGAAGCGTAGCAAAAAGGAAAGACAAAGGGATTGATCACCTGGGTCACCCTTGGGCTAAAGTCTGTGAAACATTCTTATCTGTATATGTGTAGGGCTTCACATAGATAGCATCATCTATACAGTGACAGCTCCTTGGGTGAATGGACAAGGGTCCCCATGGCTCAGATATACAAAGTTAGTGAATGGCAAAAAACAAACAAAAAATCACCATCAGAGTTTCTAGATGGTCAATCACGGGAATGCTACAGATAATAGCATATTTAGAGTTCAGCAAAGCACTTAACAAAAACTCTTATGTTATCTTAAAGACAAATATGTTAGGTATATTACAGTATCATGACACAGATTCAAAAATCATATGGACCCAAGAGCAATCATTAGTGGGTCAATAGCAATTAAGAGGAAGGTCTTTAGTGTAGTGCTCCCAGGGATGTTACTGGTATAATATTTTTATCAGTGACAATTGAAGATTTAAATTGCAATCTATTCAGCACCTATGTGTTCTAGGCATACAAAAACAAAAATGAAACATTCCCTGCACTCAAGAAGCTTACTGCATTCTTCTGGGAAGATAGTGACACACATACAAATAAGCAAATGCTTGATAATTTTTAGAGAGAGAGATCTTTGATATGGAGGGCTTCACTGAGAAGGTGATATCCAAGCTCTCTTGAAGGAGAAGATAACAATTCTGAGAAATGGAATTGTGGACATGCATTTCTGTCAAATTTGTTTTAGGTAGTGCAGCAAACTGAACACCAACCCTGGAGTCAGGAGGCCCTGAGTTCAAATCTGGTCTCAGACACCTGACATTTACTAGCCATGTAGACTTGGGCAAGTCACTTAACCCCAATTGCCCTACCCTTCCCCCTCCAAAAAGCAAAAAAAAAAAAAAATTCAGATTAAGTGAAACTAAAAGCTAACACATTGTAGGACAAAGTCAGAAGATTTTAAGAAGGCTGGATCTAATAAGATAAAATTTTAGAAGAATAGTACATAAACCCTGTATTGAGATTCAAAAAAAATAAATTTCACAAGTATGGGATGACATTAGACAATAGTTCCCATTAGATCTTGGGGTTTTAGTAGACTCTAAGCTCAATTGCAATCAATAATTTAATTTGGCAGCCAAAAATCCCTAGACTAGATATAGCCATATTATCTAGAAAAAGAGAAATAGTCTCATCATGCTCTTCCTCATCAGGTCACTTCTGGAATGTCATATTCAGTTCTGGGCCCAATATTTTAGGAAAGAAGTTGATAAACTACAGAGTACAAATAGAAAGGTGACCAGGATGCCAAAAGAATCAAAGTCTATCCTACATAAGGGTTAGATTAAGAAACTCGGGGAACGTAGCCTGAAAGGACCAGAGACTATGGAAGGACATGATAGTTATCTTCAATTATTTGAAAGACTATCATGTGAAACAGGGAGTTATTTCCTTTGATTCTAGAGGGCAAAACAAGGAAACGATATGTAGAAATTTCAGAGAGATAGGTTTTGGTCCCCTTGTCAGGAAAAATTTATAGCAATTAAGAGTTGTTCAAATGTGGAATAAACTTCCATGAAAGGTTCCAGGTCCCTGCTCATTGTAGGTCTTCAAGGGAAAACTGGATCACTACTCACACAGGATATTGTAGTTCTTGTTTATTGAAGTTCTTGTTTAGATACAAGGAAGAATAAAAGGCCTCGAAGGTCCTTCCCAGCTCCAAGATTCTGATTCTTTGAAAAGAGCAATTTATGTCTCTTTCAACTCAGCAAACTGAGTGTGTGTCATCCTCATACACAAATGATGGAATATTGTAATTACTTTTCTTGACAATTTTTGAGTTTTCTTCACCAGTGTTTTTTGGCCCCTCATATTCTTTAAGTAGTTGCCTATAGAAATTGGAGTTCGTTATATCAATATCATTTTGACTTTGAGGATTTTTCATTCATTGAATACGACACTAAGTACCACCATCGTTATTTATTCACCACTCAAAAACATCATTGCACTTTACTAAGCATTGTAAAGCTCAAAATGTAAAGTGAAAAACCATGGTAGAATTCAGGCATTTAACAAGAGAAGATAAACGTGTGGGAATACAATATAAGTAACTTACATAGTTACATATTGATGAGTATGCCCACTAATCCAGGAGTCCTGAACCTAGCCTTCAGGAACTTGTTGTTGTTGTTGTTGTTTTAATGATTTTTATTTCCATGTAATTGGTTTCTTTTATAATTCTATTTATTTTATTTTATGCATTTAAAAACATTATTCAGAGAAAGTTTTCACCAAACTGCCATAGGGGTTCATGTCATTAAAAAAAGCTAAGAACTCCTGAAATTAGTATAGAGATCATGTTTTATTCTTTTCTTTCTTTCTTTTTTTTTTTTTTTTTTTGCTTTTTGGAGGGCAATTGGAGTTAAGTGACTTGCCCAAGGTCGCACAGCTAGTAAATGTTAAGTGTCTGGGGCCTGATTTGAACTCAGGTCCTCCTGACTCCAGAACCAGTGCTCTATTTACTGCACACCTAGCTGCCCCCATGTTTTATTCTTTATTTATTCCCTGCATCACATACATTGCAATAATAAACTTATATTTATATTATGACTTACCAATCCACTTCCCTACAACAACCTGTGAGGTAGGGAATACAAGTATTATTACTCTCATTTTACAAATAAGAGAATTCACCCAGATAATAAATGTTATATGCTTCACAGGTGCTAGTAGCAAGCACTTCACAAGTGGGGAAGGGAATAAACATTTATATAACACCTACTATGTGCTAGATGCCTTTAAAAAAACCTTATCTCATGTGATCCTTACCAACCCTAATTAAGCCTATTCTACAGATGAGGAAACAGAAGCAAAGAGGGCTACCCCTGTGACTGCCCAGGATCACAGATTTAGTAAGTGTCTGAGGTGACATTTGAATTCAGGTCTTCTGATTCTAGAATCAGCAGTCTATCCACTGTGCCACCAAGCTCCCTCTAAGAAGCATGAGGTTGAAGGCAGTATCTCTTACTAAAGTTGGAGGGCCCTAAAGCCTTGCCTTAGGGTCCAACTAGATTTAGACAAAAGGACATGGGTTCAAATCCTGTCTATCCTATTTAATACTTGTCTTACCTTGGGTAAGGCACTTTACCTCCCTAGGACTCAGTTTTCCCATCTGAAAATTGAAGTGGTTGGACCATATACTTTGGGTGCATATTTAGTCTAAATCAAAGGCACTGTCAGTTCTAAATCAATGGTCCTGTGATGAGCCTTGCAGCCTTCATAGCAGTAGAGTTTCAGTTCTGACTCAGAAACATTTCCCTTGGTACTTTCTGCTTAAAGGAACCAGATGAAATAAGCACATACCACACCTCCATATGACAAGGAGGTGTTCTTCAAACTTGACTTAAGATGGTAGCCTTTCCTTCCATTCTTAACCAGGTTAGACTTGGTGCCTGAGAAAAGAATAGCTCAAAGCATTATAGAGAAGTGGCAAACCACTCCAGTATCTTTGCCAAGAAATCTCCATAGACATGAATAAGTAAATGAGCAAAAAAAGAATGCCATTTCTTTCTCCAAAGTGGCCTCATTTTAGGGACTGAGGCAAATGGGGTGACTTGCTCAAGGTCACACAGTCAGTAAATGTCTGAGGCTGGATTTGAACTCAGATCTCGATTCAAGGTCTGATGCCCTAGTGATATACATTGATAGATATCTAAATATCTTGACTCTATGAACTGTTTTACCTCCTACTCCCTTTTTTTCCCCTGTTACTTTTTCTGCTTTATCTTCCTTCTTTAAAAGGTAAGTTCTTAGAGTCCAGGGATTGATTTTGTTTTCGTTTTTCCTTGCTTGCCCCTTGCCACAGTGCCTAGAACATAGTAAGCACTTAGTCAATACTTTCTTTATAATTAGGAGAGGGTGACAAAAATCACAGTTGTCTGTATTAAAAACCAAATAAAAGTTTTTTGTATTTTAGGTTAAAATGATTCCAAAGAACTAACTGTATTATTTAGGCATCTTCCATTTCCAAAGAAACAGAAACAATTATGTTGCATGTAAATCACTTGATTGATTATATGTACTAATAATATAAATTGCACTTTTATATCCCTCTCTAAGCCCTTTCTTCAGTTCAATAAACATTTATTAAGCCTGCACAGGCATGCAAAGCACATACTTAGTGCTGGTGGAGAGAAAAGGTCAGATCAGACTGAGTCCCTGTGCTTTCTTCTCACCTATAGGCCTTTATAGGGTTGTTCTCAAAGCTTGACATTTACCACATTTCAGTGGAACTTTTCCAAAATTTTGTTTAGGTAATCTTTTGAAAAATATGTAATTGCTTTTTTGTATCTATTCTGCAAGCGTAGGTTTCACCATTTCTGAAGGCTTTACATTTTAGTAATTAGAGCATTATTAATCAAGGGTATCTTTCTTTTTACTTCGTCTAACTTCTTAGCTTTGAGTATTGGTGCTTAGAAGTGACATGCCTTCTCTGATTTTGATGGAGGAAATAATATAATCAATAATTTCTTTAAATTGCTGAAATGCTATATCTGTAATTTTTTGGAAATGAATTCTAAACAGGTTTAAAGATATAAACTGAAATAAATTATTTAATTCCCCAGGCATAAAAATGTAAATTATTCAGAAACATCAAAATCTGACAGTGACAATTTTTTTCAATATGATCTTGTCTTATGTAACTTAGTATCCTTGAATATAGCAGAATTTTAAAGGAATATTTAGGAAACAATTCAAGCAGTAGGGAGGGAGGAGGTTACCATAGGAGTATTGTCCCTGAAATAAAGAAATTGTTAAGAATTAAAGGGATTGGGGCAGATAGGTGGCGCAGTGAATAGAGCACTGGCCCTGGAGTCAGGAGTACCTGAGTTCAAATCCGGCCTCAGACACTTAACACACAAAAAAAAAAACTAGCCATGTGAACTTGGGCAAGTCACTTAACCCCAACTGCCCTCTAAAAAGCAAAAAAAAAAAAGAATTAAAGGGATTAAGTTTGACAGTGGATACTCCGTCAGGACTGATGGTCCATAAATTTAAACTATAGAAAGATTACTAACATCATCACTTCATTCAATAATTAATTGTAACTAGCATTTATATAGAGATTTAAGGTTTACAAAGTGCCTTTCATATGGTACAGGCCCATATTAGCTCATGCCTAGACTATTGCAGTAGCCAGATGGTTGGTCTTTGGGCCTCAAGTCTCTCCCCACTCCAGTCCATCCTCTGCTCAGCTGTGAAAGGAAAAAAATTTAAAATCCTTTTTGGCATTCAAAGTCTTATGCACCTGGCGTCTGTCTACTTTTGTTTTGACCTTGAGAGCAGCACAAGTTAAATCAGCTATTATTATTATTATTATTATTAGTCCCTATCATTATGATTTACTGTTTTTCTTTCTCTTTCCCTTTTAACTTATGATTTATTGTTCTTCTTTCTCTTTCCCCTTTAAGAAGACATCATAAATTCTTTATAATTGTGTCTCACCCATTTTATCTTCCCTGCTTAATCTTAACTAGCTTCAGTCTTCCTGTGGCACAGTGTTGCTCTATCACCTTTTCCCCGGTTTTCATGTAGTGAAGTTATCTCTATTTTCCTGTTACTTTCTTTAACCAAATGCATATTATAGTATCACAGTCATTTCACATTTGTATTTGCTTTACACTTACAAAGCATTATTTCACTTGATTCCCCATAACAACCCTGAAGGGTCAATAGAGCAAGTATTCTGATCTCCATTTGATAGATGATGAAATGGAGGTAACAGAATGATTTGCTGAGTTGTAGAAATAGTAAATGTTTAGAAACAGTATTGGAACCTAGTATCACCTTTTTTTGTCATTTCATTTAAGTTTTTATGTTATTTTGTTTATGGTAAAAAAAATTTATTTTCCCCCTCCCACTTTCTCTTAAAAAAAAAAACTAAAAACCTAATGTGCCTAATGTACGGTCAAGCACAGTAAATTCCTGCATCGACCAAGCTCAAAAAGCATATGTCTCAATCTGTGCCCTGAGTTAATCACTTCTCCATCAGGAGGTAAAATGCATCAACATCAGTCCTCAGAAGTCATTGGTCAGAGTTCTTACGACTTTCAGAGCTGATTATTGTTCTCTTGATTCTGGTCTCTTTACTCTGCATCAGTTCATACAAATATTTTCAAGTTTCTCTGGCACCATTCCCTTCATCATCTCTTATGGCACACTTGATCTTGACATATTCCATTCATTCATATATCAGGTTTTTCAGTCATAACCCAATTTACTGGCACCCTCTTGGTTTGTGGTTTTTTTGTTACTACAAATGGAGCTTCTAAGAATGGTTTTTGTACATATGGTACCTTTTTTTAATCCTTCTTTGATCTCTTTGGGGGCATAAGTGGTGGTATAACTGAACAAACCTAGTGTCATATAGTCCCAAGGTCAGTGCTCTGCCCACTGTATCACAAATGGCTATTCACTGTTAAACATTCCACATCACATCTCTGAAGCCAGAGAAGTCATGAGGTGGAAATGAGGAGTGAGAGCATTCCAGGCATGGGGGACAGCCAGTAAAAAGGCAGGGGATCTAGAAATGACGTGTCATGTACAAAGAGTAGAAATTTGGCTGTTGTCGTCCTTTGACTTTGGTCATACAACACGCAGGTCTATGATTCACACTCTCTGCTATATGTGTATGACTCAGTGGTTGGAGTGTCAGGCCTGGAGTCAGGAAAACCTAAGTTCAAATCCTACTTCAGTCATTTGCCACCTGTGCAAACCCTGAGCAAGTCACTTACCCCTGTTTGCCTCAGTTTCCTCATATGTAAAATGAGCTGGAGAAGGAAATGGCAAACCATTCTAGTATCTTTGCCAAGGAAACCCCAAATGGGCTCATGAAGAGCCACACATGACTCAAATGAACAAAAAGCACAAGGAGCAACAAATGGGCTATTGTCTGCCCCTGACTTTCTTAACACACAACTAGATCTATGTAAAGCCAATCAGCAGTAGATTCCTGAGAGAATGCTACTGTGAAGAGCCTTTAAGATTCGGATTACACAGTATTAGTGAACACTCTGTTTATTCCATTACAAAATCAGATTCAGTACAATGTTCACAGTTTCAACAGTTC
>CM053596.1:173469541-173530776 GCA_028646575.1 Pseudocheirus occidentalis
TACTTAGCCCTAAATATCAAACAAATTGATTACCATTATAATCTATGATTTACATCCTTTGCTATTCTTGCCAGCCCTTATAGCAGGAGTCCTACAAAAATCTTGTTATCAGAATTTAAATAATGTAAGTAACCTTTAGTTTCTATTCTTCTCCCTTATTTAAAAAATAATCATGATAAAAATGCCAGCTTCCATTAGCTTGTGTATCCTATCATACATATAACACAGAGGTTCCCAAACTTATTTGTCCTACTACCCCTTAAAAAAAAATTACTCAGCAACCTCCTGAAAAATCTACTTTTTAAAAACTCTTTAATGATTTTTTATATATATGTCCTTTTAAAAAATCTAATTTTTTAGAATGATCCATCTTAAATTGAATAATTTATTGTAAATTTGTGGGGGGTTTCCTGTATTAAAATTTTGATGATGCAATATTACATCACATAACCATATAGCATCCCACTGTAAACAACTCATTACACACACATACTCCTGCAGAAACATGCTGGACTTCCCAAAAATGGGTGACACACTCACCCGCCAACACTTGCCTGTTAAGATCTGTCTGAAGACTTGACCATTGATTCCATTGTAACTTGCATTTTGTGTGTTTATCTGGGAAGTAATGTAATCACTATGACTTTAACTCTGTTACACAACAGATGAAACACATAAGAACAGTTTTTCAAAATTTTATCTTCTCTTCTTTCCTTACACCTCCACCACCCCCTTATTTTTATTCAACACTCCCCCCAACTGCACCTGCGGGCTACTACCCTCCTACCCATCATTTCAGTACCCTCCAGGCAAGCAGTATTATCCACTTTGGGAACCTATGGATAACACATTAAAGTCCTTTCATTGCACTGGCTATTTCATGTTTTTTTCCTGTCTCCTGGAAGACAGAAGCCTTATGCCAACAGCCCTCACATATTTTAGTAAAAGCTTAAATATCAAATCTAGAATCTCTTTTTATCTTCAACAAACTTGATTGTGCTGCTCACATTCTTAGTTGTAATAACTAACGTTAAATCACTTGCATCCTCTAATGAGTACCCAACATCAGCACACAAAATTTCTCCCTTTTTATGTATCTTTTCTTGCTCTTGACATGTAAGTACACACACACACACACACAATCCCTTCACTATTATGTTTAGTTTCCCTTTCACTACCATGCTAACCTGTCCATTTGACCTTTGTACCTTCCATCTTGAGTTTACCACTAACACCCCTTTCCCTGTCTTCTTCTGTGGATTTACAATAGAGCTCTCTTCTGAACAGCATTCCTTCTTTACTCAGTAAAATCTGCTTTTGTGTTCTTCACCTTTTTTGAGGGGATTTTTGTGTTTCCTAGTCCTTCCTAGCAATTTATTCCGATTCTCTTCACTTTGCCTCCCCTCCTTCTCCCCCTACACACGTGCACGCGGACACACACACACACCTGAAATTATCTTGATTTTTTAATCTCAACATAAAACTCCAGTTATTTGGTTTCCTCTTTCTTCCTAGATCCTTGAAACTGTGCCTGCTTCATTTTATTTCAAAGGAATGTGGGGGCAGTTTGCAGAAACATGGTCTTTTTTTTGTCATAAAGGTAATGAAGTTTAACATTTTTATAGAAGTACTGCTATTCTTTTGCCTTCTACCCATGAAGTTTTTGCTGACTACTGACTACTACAAGATTTCTTGTACCATACTGATGTCAAAATTTTTATTGTTGTTAATTTTCAGTCATGTTTGACTCTTTACGTCCCCTTTTGGGGTTTTCTTGACAAAGATACTGGAGTGGTTTGACATTTCCTTCTCTAGCTTATTTTACAGGTGAGTAAACAGAGGCAAACAGACTTAAGTGAATTGTCCAAGGTCACACAGCTAGTGTCTGAGGTTAGATTTGAACTTCCAGGTCTGGCACTCTATTCATTGTGCTACCTAATGTTCAACATAGATATTAAAGGACAGGCTTTTTTTTTTAACATGTCCCTTAATATCTATGGAGATGATTTTTAAGCCAAAAATCAAGACATATGGTCTGATAAAGAATATTCTTTTCACAAAGTCCTATTAAAAGTATTAAAAGTATAAATATATATGTGTGTGTGTGTGTGTGTGTGTGTGTATTATGCCCAATACATATATACTACATAGATTTTGGGTTTTTTTGAAACTAGATATCCTATCTCATCCAGATTGGAAGGAAAATTGCTATGTATGAGTCCAACCACATGACCATTCAGTATGGTCTAACCTAAGCTGGACTGACCCTTCTTAGGCAGGCTGGTGGCCAGGGGCTACCCAGGGGCTCACTGCATTGATGGAAGATTTATTGAAAATAATTGATCAGTTTTAGCCTCATTTCAGCTCAGAATTCACTGACTAGGGTCAGTGTTCTTAGCTACAAGTACTTAAATGCACATGCCACCACGCCCAGCTAAATGTACACACACAAAAAAATCCAATGGTTTTTGCTAACTGTACCTGTATATTACCCTTCTCTGTTCCCCACATGAAAACTAGCCCCTTTGGGACAGCTAGGTGGCGCAGTGAACTGACCACTTGCCCTGGAGTCAGGAGTAGCTGAGTTCAAATCCAGCCTCAGACCTTTGACATTTAACTAGCTGTATGACCTTGGGAAAGTAACTTAACCCCAATTGCCTTGCCTTCTCCTCTCCAAAAAAAAAAGGAAAGAAAAAAGAAAATCAGCCCCTTTGCCAAATATAGATTCTGTCCATCTTAGAACTAGAAAAGATTTTAATACATCATTTAGACCTTATTTTTAGGTGAGAAGACCAGAGAGATCGTCACTTGCTACAGTCATGCAGCTAGTCAGTGACAAAATTGGGGCTAACCCAGGGTTCTTTCCTCTCTGCCACATTCTATTTCAGACTTAGCTTTCTAGTTTTGACTGGGAAAGGTACCTGCTGATTTTCCTGGAATTGTTAACACCTTGCACAGTCTCTTTAACTAAACCACAATGTCTCCTACCTTCACTGGTTTACCCCCTGAATCCTTTAGCTTTGGTTCCTTAAGTGGAAGAATCCTGTTTTTGTTTTCTTCCTTCCAATAATCCTGTCCCCCCTTCCCTTGATAGAGTCAACAGAGTAACAGTAACTTCTCTGGGAGAAGTAACTTAATCCCAGGGATTTGGTTTACTTAAAGCACTCCTCTAGAATTCATCTGACTTTTATGAGTCAGGGTGCCTTGCTTTGTGGCTGCCCTCATCCTTTTGCAAAGTAGATTCTTTGAATAAATCCCTTAAGCACATCTTCCTACTTGTCTCCTCCTTCACACGGTGCTGCATAGGCTTTTCTGTCCTATGGCCCCTTTTACTTGCCTTCCTTCTTTCTTTTTAAAAATAATCTCTTACTTTCACCCTGCCACAGTTTTGTTTCTTTTTTTTTCCCCTGGCTTCCCTCTTCTTCCAAGTTCCTATTTGCAGCAGATATTCACCATGCCTGTAACCAAGGCCAAGAGAAAAAAATAGCGCTCAGCACACCAAACTCCCACAGTTTGTTCCTTAAGCTTTAGGAGTTTTTCTACCTTCAGATTCATGACAAATGCCCACATCAGGTTTTCACTGTCCTTCTCCGTCTCTTTGCCTGCATGATTAAATTTCCAGCAACTGCTCAGTCCCTTCCTAGCCTGGACGGTTTTACTGCTTTCTTCACAATATTCCACCATTCTCACAGGTTATGTTCATTTTAGTCCATAAGTTAAAGGATGCAATATATTATTAGGAAAAGCTAGCCAGATTGTCAATCAGTAGAAATGGATTCTACCATTTATTATTGGATCTGTATAAGAACATCTTTGGATTGAATGATAGAATTTTTATAATTTCTGCCAATTTAAAAAATTCTACCATTTAGTCCAAAGATGATCTTACACAAATGAAAATGAGATTAAAATGTTACTGTGTATATACACACATATACATATATATGTATATATATATACACACATAGGTATAGATACAGATATAGATCTGGGTTGACATCCTGCCTCAAACATATATTGACTAGATAACCCTGGGCAAGTCACAGACTCTTTAGGGTTTTAGATAAATACCTTTGAAGGACAGTTTCAGGGAAGGCACCACCCTGTATGAGAGAAAGAGAATTTTCTCCTTTTATGAATAAAGTTCTAAGTCCGGTCTCTATGCCTATTACAGATTTATATTCCTTCCCAAATCTAAATACTCCCCCACCTCCAAAAAATTAAAACCACTTTTCCTATGTCAGTGGTCCGTAAACAGAATGACCTCTGCTTTTAATGCCTTTCTACACTTTTTCTCTTTGTCTCTCTGTGGAGTAGCCTTAACTTCTGACCCCTCTCCCACCCTGTTCTAATGCTATGTATTTATGGTCATTTCCATTTTGTTGTGCACCATACCACCACTGTGTGCTTCTGAGCCTTTCTTCTCTTTCCATTTCTCAGGTTCTATGACACTCCCCACTCCACCCAAATCCTCCCTCTCCCTTCCTCCCCTTGCTTCTCTATTTTTCAGTAGATCTTGTTGGGAGCTTGTTGACCTCTCTCTCTCTCTCTCTCTCTCTCTCTCTCTCTCTCTCTCTCTCTCTCTCTCTCCCTCTCTCTCCCTCTCTCTCTCTCTCTCTCCCTCCCCCCCCTCTCTCTCTCAATTTCCACAGATGTTTTTCCTCCTCCTGCTTTCCTTTCAGCAAGCCTGCCCTGTTTTCTTTCCTCTGCATGAGTGCTCCCTCTCTCCTCTCTGTGGTTCTCTTCTTGCACCACTTATTCATCCTGACTTACTTTGTTTTCCTTCTTTTCCCCCTGCTATGACCTGAAATCCATCTTCATTTCCCCACTTGTAGTCCCAAAGCACCTTTTAATGCCTTCCCCTGCTCACAGAACCCCAGGTGGCTTTCTTTTATTTTTAGCAGCTGTTAAAATCATAGTTGTTTCATTCTCTCCCTCTACCCCCTTGTGCTGGCTCAGCTGTGCCTGCCTCCCTTTTTACTGTGAAATGGGCGTGGGCAGTTTTGGTAAATGTGTACTTCCTTGCCACAGAGGTTATATACCACCCCCTTTTGCGAGCAGGGGTTGCTGTGTCCTTGTTCTCCATACAGAAAACTCTGCTCCTAATTACATGCTGCACTCAGATGATTTCTGGCAGCATTATAAATAGCCTGTCTTTGGCTGTCCCCTATACCAGCTAAAATGATTGTCCCTAAGTGGAAAAGCACCTGGCAGGTGGCTAACACCATACACCTCCTTACCATACCTCTGTTTCACACTTCTATTCTCCAACCCAAATCCTAAAATTCTCTGCCACTTTCCCCGAGGCTGTTAACTCTCTTTAAACAGGTCACAATATTTCCTTGGTTCAGAGCAACCAGGATGGTGAGGAAGGAATAGAGAATATGCCATAGGAAAATCAATGGGAGGAACTGGGAATTTTTCTTCTGGAGTACAGAAAATTTACAGAAAACATGACAGTTGTCTTCAAGTATTAGAAGCACTCTCGTGTGTAAGAGGGATTAGAACCATTCTCCTGGCCCCAGAAGGTAGGACGAGGTGCAAACAGTGGGAGATGCAAAGAGGCAGATTCTAGTTCAATGCAAGGAAACATTTCCTAACGGTTACAGCTACTGGACTAGATCATCTCTGAGAGTCCTTCCAACACTGATATTTTGTGATTTTTGTTTTCATTCTGGAGGATAGTAAAATGTCTCTAGCCTTGACCTACTCAGTGAGGGAGATTACCCCAAAGTTCTTCCAGCAAGTATGGTCTTTTTCCTCCCTGATGTCAAAATAATCCCAGTTTGTCTGCTAATACCCATAACAATTTCATTGTTATATCAAATATAAAAACACATCACATTCTTCGCTCACAAGCACGTGAATTAAAATGTCTTATGATTTTAGCTCTAATTGAATTATCAGGGTCACCACATATTATTTTGGTGGAATGGCTGTACTCAGTCTTATTTAGTCTGCCCTCAACATGAATGTTCCCTTCATTAGATCCTCCTGCTGTCCTCCCAAAACTGCAGAGTTTGGGTTTTTTTATTCTTTGCCTTCTGTCATTCTTATGGAAGGTAAAACCGAAATAGCATCTCTCCATTTCTCTTTTCATGATGATCCATCCTCTGCTATCATGCTCTAGCTCAGTGGTTCTCAACCTTCCTAACGCCACAAGCCTTTAATATAATTCCTCATGTTGTGGTGACCCCCAACCATAAAATTATTTTCGTTGCTACTTCATAACTGTAATTTTGCTACTGTTATGAATAGTTATGTAAATATCTGATATGCAGGATGTATTTAAATTGAACATAACTCACAGGTTGAGAACCGAACTCTTCAACTTAATTGGGGTGTTTCTCTCCTAAAGAATTAAATGGTCAACAGGTGACACTTACTGCACCCCCCCCAACACTTGAAAAAGGTGGGGGTTTTTACATATCCAAACTCCCAGAGTTCAACTACTGCCCCTCTCTTTGGCTCTTTTTTCCTTCTCTTTTATTTTGGAGAGAGAGGATCTTCATGATTTACATCAAGAGTCATAACAAAGATGAGGCAAATGAAGCTCTTGACTAGGGTGTGCAAACTAGAAGGGTGAAGAAAAAGACATAAAATATGGAGCTACTATCTTAATTGTTGCCATGCCTTTGTAGTCCTTCCAGTCCTACCTAAAATCCCCACCTGCTACCAAAAGACTTTCCTGATCTTTACTAAGTCTGGTGCCTTTTCTCCATGGATGATAGTTTACAAATTATCCTGTATATGGATTGTTTGCACATGGTAATTTACCTGTTGTACCTTCCCTTGGACTGTGAGGTCCCAGAGAGCAAAACCTATTGTTCACCTGTCTTTATATCTCTGACACTTGCCCATAGTAGACACTTAATATATGTTTATTGATTGAATGACTGGGATGGTGGAAGGAGGAGAACATTTACTTCCATATTCTTGACTCGTGGGCAAAATTGACCAGTTACATTGCTATTTTGTTTTTTTGCCACAGTGTGCTCTGTCTCCCTGTCGTCTTTCTTCTCCATATCCTGACCTGTCTCCATGAACTGTTCCAGCAAATCCTATAGTACCTCTCCTAATGTTTTCTAATAACATGCAATGATCTTTTCCACAGGCAGAGCTCTCTTAATGTTTGTAGCAACCCTGTCTGATAGTTTAGGCAGCTACTTGTATTCTTACCATTTTATAGATGGCTACCTCGAGGCATATGGTGCCTTTTCTCTGGTTATATAACTATCTTATGGTAGACTGAGGATTAGCTTCTCAATTTCATGATTCACATTCTATCCACCACACCATGATGCCTGAATAAGGCAGTGAAATCTCTCTTATCACACATGGGGTACCAATATCCCACCCCCTTCCAAATAGATATTCATTCTGAAACAAGGATCCCTTTCAACATTTTTCCAGTGAGAAGTCAAATTATGAGACATTGACCACTAGAACTATTGAATTGTGGAACCAATGAAAAACTGAAGGAACAATTTAGCTTTGATCCTATGAGAGCATGCTCTCTTTTTTCCCTTTAAATTTTTTTCCTCTTTATTTATCTTCATTTTCTACTCTGCCCTTGAATGATTCCCTTGTCTATTTCATACTGCCTTCCCTGTTGGATCCTATAATTCCTTTCTTCTTTCAGAGCTGGGAAACCTCTTGCTGATTTCCTTTGGTTTAACTCTCTGCAGCTTAAAAGGGTGGCTGGCTGCCTTTCTCCTTTGTAGTTTGGTGGAGTTTATTGTTTAAAACAAGGGTTTTGACAAAGAAATCTCAGCAGGTCATACAACACCTTAATCTCCATACCTATACAGAGTTTAAAGTGGCCTAGAATAAGAGAAAGCCAGGTTACAAAGGCCAGGAGTGAGTGTTCTATGGCTTTATTTTTTTTTTTTAAATCTTACTTTCTGCTGGAAAAATGAAATTCCTGATTTTTCAGTTTACAGGTCATTAATCATGAAATTTGCAGTGTCTGATTTTGTCTTTTCATCTTATACACTATTTGCTTTTCCCTCATTTGTTTCTTTTGCCCTTTTTTTTTAATCTTTATTTTCCTTTTCCCTATGTGCTTCGTGGTTCCACCTCCTTCTGCAATTGTTTTGCCACCTGAAAATTATAAATTAAATTTATAAAAGGTAGTAGTCTTACCTTTTAAAAAATTGGACATTGGGCCCAGTAAGTAATAGTGGATTGGTTGGGTGTCTGGCACCACTGAAAATCTTTCTAATTGGTCCAGGTGTGTTATAGTACATTTCCTCCTGCTGCTCACCTCCCTAGCCTGTACCACTGAGGCCTGCTGTGAATCTAAGATATCCAGGATGTCACTCCCAATCCTTCCAAGGGAATCCCAATACATTTACATACACTTTGTTTCATTTTCCTCTCCAAGATCACAAGAAATCAGTGAATGAAGATGTTCAGGAAGGATTTTACAACAATATATATTTATACAGTTTATACAATAATATTGTAAAGACAAACAACCTTGAAAGATTCTGGACATTTGATCAACACAGTGACAAACCAAAATTCAAGAGGATTTAAATAATGAAACATGCTGCCCACCTCCTCATAGAGATGAGGGAACTCAGAGTACAGATTAAGGCATGCTTTTTTTTTTTGTGAACATGATCAATGATGGAATTTATTTTGATTATCTATACATGTTTGTAATAGTTTTGTTTTTCTTGATTTATCAAGACACTGGTAGTGGAGGAGGTGGAAAGGAGAAAATGCAGACTTGAAAATAAAACAGAATTGATTTTTACAAAAGTTTACATTCACACAAGTTCTTATACATGTAATTAAATTCTAATTAAATAATACACTCTGGACTCTCTTTTCCTTGCCCCCATTTCAGGTACCTGTATCCTGCCTCTCACCTCCTTCTTTATTCAGCTTTTTAAAAATATGTCTTCCCTTATTAGAATGTGAGCTCCTTGAGGGTAGACTGCCTTTATTTCTGCTTGTATTTGTATTCCTAGCCCTAGCACAGTACCTGGAATATAGTAACATTTAATTAATAAATGTGCCTTGACTGCCTGACTAGATATGGAAATGTTAACTATATTTCTTCTATCCCACAATATAAGGCTTATACCAAATGCAATAGAAGTGGACTTTTAAAAAACTTTCTCCCGTTGCTACATGTGTAGTTCCTAGGTAGTAAGGATTTAATCTGATTTCTGCACAAATCCGTCCATTTTGCTGAATGATCTTAGAAAAACATGGATAGGCTTGCATGAAATAATGAAGAGTAAAATGAGCAGAACCAAGAGAACTTTGTATAAAGTAACAGTAATGTTGTTTCAAAAACAAGTTTGAGTGACCAGACCATTTTGACTATTATTAATACCCAAATTTAGTTGGAGGGAAATACACACACAGACAGAGGGCAGAGGGAGAGTGGAATATGAAGGAATGATATCTAAAAAATAAAATTAAGGGGGTGAGAGAGGAATGTACTGAAAGAAGGAGAAAGGGAGAGGTAGAATGGTCTAAATTATCTAAGAAAAAGTTTTTACATTAGAAAGGAAGAGGGGAGAGGGGAGAGGGAATGAGTGAACCTTGCTCTCATGGGATTTGGCCTAAGGAGGGAATAACATATACACTCAATTGGACACGGAAATCTATCTTACCCTACAGGAAAGTAGGGGGGAAAGGGAGAAGGGGGAAGGGAATGATAGAAGGGAGGGCAGATTGGGGGAGGAGATAGTCAGAAGCAAACACTTTTGCGGAGGAAGAGACAAAGGAGAGAATTAAATAAATGGGGAGCAGGATAGGATGGAGGGAAATACAGTTAGTCTTTCACAGCATGACTATTATGGTAGTGTTTTGCATAATTACACATGATGTATAACATATCAAATTGCTTGCCTTCTCAATGAGGGTGCGTAGGGAGGGAAGAAAAGAGAGAATTTGGAATTCAGTTTTTAAAATGAATGTTAAAGATTGTTTTTACATGCAACTGAGAAATAAGATATACAGGCAATGAGATATAGAAATTTATCTTGCCCCTACAGGAAAATAGAAGGGAAGGGAATAAAAGAAGGGGGGGTGTTGAAAGGAGGGCAGACTGGCGAAGGGGTAATCAGAATGCACGGGTGGGGTGATGGGAGAGATGGGGGGGGGAATTTGGAACTCAAAATCTTGTGGAAGTGGATATTGAAAACTAAAACTAAAAAAAAAAGAGAAAAAACACCCAAATTAACTACAAATGACATATAAAGGAAGAGGCTCTCTACATCCAAAGATACAACTAATAAAATAGAAGTATGTATAGAATGATTTTACACTTATATACATATTTGTGTCTAAAAGGAAGAAAAAGAATTTTACACAATAACTTTATTATATTTTTAAAAGTAATAGCAATGTATACATAATAGATTTGCAGTTTCATGAGTTATTTTCTTATGCTTGTTTTATTCCATAAATTACAATTTTTAAAAAATAAATTTTAAAAATATCAGTAAGAAAAAAACACCAAAATTTGCCATTATTATACAAGTCTTCATATCACTAAATTCAAATAACCTTTTGAGGTTAGCCATCTGTGCTCATACAGAAGCAGCAAGTTGTAGTGGATAGAGAGCCATCCTTAGACTCTGGAAGATCTGGGATCCAGTCTAGCCTGCCTTCATTTAAACTCTCAGTGCTCCTAGGCACCTTTAAATTGCTGAACGGTAGCCAATTTATGCTGGTAGAGGGAATTTCTTCATTGGGAGTTTCTCTATACCAGTGAAATCTCAGGTGCAGGTTAAACAAAGTCTGTCTGATAAGATACGTGTTAACCTTTTTCTAAGAAGGAAAATACTCAAATGTAACCTGTGACATAGGACCTCCAAGACTTCAGGTTTCATCCTGACCCAGAAAGAACAGTTTCTCTCTCTTTGTTTCATTGCTACAACTTGGATTACTCCAGTGAAATCTCCATATATTGATATATCTACAGACTGATATCTAGCACCCATTGCTCATACCTCCTTGGAGGATGAGCTGAAATGCCAAGCATTCAAATTCTACTGCAGAGGGCATAACTCTGATTAGTGAGCCATTTTGTTTGAAAGACAAAAGTACTTTTGCCTTAAAAACTATTTTGTGGACATCTTATACAAGGTAAAAGCACTCAGAAGCAACTAATGCAAAGACATTCTCAAGGTCTCTCTGAAGACCTTTGGAACTGATTGTGAGACCCAAGAGATACCAGAAACAATTAGGAAAGAAGATACTTAAAAGTAAAATAAATAAGTAACAATTGCACAAAGAAAAATAAACAAGGGAGAGGGGGAAAAAGAACAAAAAAGTACACAACAGAGAACAAAAGAAAACACACAAGGAAGCAAAGATGGACAATTCTCAGCACAGTGAGGATTATTTATCATATAGGCTTTCTTGAAATGAACATCTATTATTACATATTTTGAATCCTCTCATGTTCTGCAAAGCACACGATGGTTTTTTTTCTTTCTAACTTTGTATTTAAGTTCCAATATTTAAGTTTATGCTACATTTTTGTTTCTTTTCTCTATTCTGTATTTGTGTTCTGGCCATTGAGTCTAAAATAAAATTTTGAAAAAGAAAAGAAAAATAAACAGGAGAATAAGGGGGGTGGAAGAAATACTTCCGTCATCAAAGGGGAAATCTAGTCTCAGAAAAACTCCCAAGGTGTATGGACCTTTGCCCACAAAGATTTCGTATTTATAGTTGCTGGTATTCAATACTTACCCACAAGTGAGAAAAAAATGAAATTTCCAGATATAATAGGAAGCTAGGTGGTATAGGGGGCAGCTAAGTGGCACAGTGGATAGTGTGCCAATCCTAGAGTCAGGAAGACTCATCTTCTTGAGTTAAAATCTGGCCTCAGACACTGACTAGCCCTGTGACCCTGAACAAGTCACTTAACCGTTTGCCTTAGTTCCTCATTTGTAAAAATGAACTGGAGAAGGAAATGGCAAACCAGTATCTTTGCCAAGAAACCCTAAATGGGGTCACAAAGAGTCAGACGCAACTAAAAAATGACCCAACATTAAGGTGGCAAGGTGGATAGAGTGCTGGTCTTGGAGTCAGAAAGACCCAAGTTGAATTTTCCCTCAGATATGTAGTAGCCATATAACCCCAGGCAATCTGTGTTTCATTCAATTTCTTCATCTGTAAAAATCAGACAAGGCTTAGACTTGATGGTCTTTAAGGTGTCTTTCATTTCTAAATCTGTGAATCTATAATTGGGAGCCTCTGGTGTTTGCTGAACACTGGAGTGACATAGTCAACCCTGTACTTGAAGAATGTGCCCTTGGCAGTTATGGGGAGGACAGACTGAGGAGAGAACAGACCTGATACAGGGCGATAAATTAAAAGGCCACAAGTGAAAGCTGAGAAAGGTATTAACTAGGGAGGTGATATGATGGGAGAAAAAGTACAGTGGCACCTTGACTTACGAGTTTAATTCATTCTGTTACTAAGCTCTTAACTCAATTTGCTTGTATAGCAAATCAATTTTCCCCACTGAAATTAATTGAAATACCATTAATCCATTCTAGTCCCCAAAATGCCACCCCAGTAGTTTTTGTTATATATTTTTAAATAAGAAAAAGTATTTGTAAATAACAAATATTGTATAAAAACATAATAAAAGAGAATGTAAAGAAATAAACTGGTTTTATAAAGTGTATATTTACCTTGGATATCAGACAGCTTGAGCTAACAGAAGATACTGGCGGAGGCAGAGGGTGGAGGAGACAGATGGAGCAGGTTAGAGGGGTTTTGTTTCATGCTCTTTCTGTGACTTTCTTTCACTTACTCGCTACACTCTTTTTTTTTGTTTTGTTTTGTTTTTATTTTGTTTTTGTTGTTGTTTTTTTTTTTTTTTTGCTTTTTGGAGGGCAGTTGGGGTTAAGTGACTTGCCCAAGGTCACACAGCTAGTTTTTTGTGTTAAGTGTCTGAGGCTGGATTTGAACTCAGGTACTCCTAACTCCAGGGCCGGTGCTCTATGCACTGAGCCACCTAGCCGCCCCCTCGCTACACTCTTAATGCTACACTTTATCCCTGAACTTAATTGCTATAATATCTTTTTTACTTTTGCTTAATTTTCTTCACTGGCGAGGTAAACACGGTGGACTGAATGAGTGAGGCGGGGGATACTGGGTGGGCATTGGGTTGTGGCGTTTGCTGTGCCAACTAGCGGCAACTTGTACCTCAAATTCTGGCTCACAATTCAAAGCAAAAAAACAACCGAGTAACAACTCATATCTCGGAAATCTTGTAAGTGGGTGCACTCATTTGTCAAAGTACCACTGTACATGAGTGTAAAAGACATTGAGACAGGGGCGGCTAGGTGGCTCAGTAAATAGAGCATCGGCCCTGGAGTCAGAAGGACCCGAGTTCAAATATGACCTCACACACTTAATACTTACTAGCTGTGTGACCTTGGGCAAGTCACTTAACCCCAATTGCCCTGCCTTTTCTCCTCAAAAAAAAAAGAGGAAGATGTTGAGATAGGATTGATAAGACCAGAGAATTGACAAGATATGTGAAGAGGGAAAGAGGTAGGAGTTGAGGATAACTTCAAGTCATCCACATAAAAACTCCCATGCAATACATATGCTTAGAAGTATGAGGCTGCTCTTGACAGAAATAGGAAAGTTCAGAAGAGGTGTGAGTTTGGGGAAACAATAAAGAGTTCTGCTTTGTTATATGTTAAGTTTAGATGCCTGTGTAATAATCAGCGTAAATCTCCAGTAGGCAGGCGATGGTGTCAGATTGGATCTCAGGAGAGAGCCTAGAGAGAGCTACATTGATCTGGTTATCTTCTTTTAGAGGTGCTAATTTAACTTCTGGGAGCTGATGAGGTCACCAAATGAGAGAATGCACAGAGAGGAGAGGAGGCCTCAGGCCCGAGCCTTGGGACACCCATAGTTAGTAGGCCTGATATGGGCAGTGATCCAAAAAAGGAAACTGAGGAGCCACTGGACTGGGAGAGCCAGGAGAGTACATGTCACAAAAACCCAGGGAACAGTATCACGAGGAAATAGAGTAATCAGTGGTGTCAAGGTCTACATAGGAGTCAAGAAGGTTGAGGACTGGGGGAAAAAAAAGCCTATTAAAAAATCAGTAGTAACTTTAGAGGCAGCTGACTCAGATGAGTGATGAATTGAGAAGCCAGATTCAAAAGGGCTGAGAAATGAATGACAGAAGAGAAAGTGTGCCAACAATTGGAGATGGCTTTTTTCCTAGGATTTTGTACTGTAAGGAAAAAAGTCTAGAATGCTAGACTGTGTGTATTCTGGTATGTAGTGAGCATTTGTTTAAAATGGGGCAAGACCTGGATTCAGTGTGGTGCTGGAGCTGACCAGTCATTAAATTTTCAGCACAAGCATGCAAACCTTTGTAGCAAATGCTACAAATCAGCCTTTGAGTTATTGTTTGGTTGGTTGTCTAGACTTAAGAAAGTGATAGAGAAAATGGGAATAATGCAGAATAAACTTAAAACTTGAAGATGTAAACCTAAACATTAAACTTAAAAGTGTGTTAGGTACACCTTTTGTTTCCAAGTGTTGGTTTACCAGCCTGCCCTCTGCATAGGTGAGTTTGTAGACAGCAGGGAATGAGCCGATATACAAGGAGAAACTGAAAAGTGGTCAGAAAGAGACAGAGAGACGCAGAGATGGAGACAGAGACAGACATCAAAATAAGCATAGAGCAAACAGGACCACTTCAGTGAAATGCACTAGAATTCAGAGAAAGAGGTTTGACCCAGCTTATGGGTTTTTATTTTGACTGTATATTGCAGAATAAGCAAGTTACTTGGATATTTTAAATTAGTATATAATTAGTGTAAACCTGAATGTTAGCAACAAAAAAAAATGACCTCCATGTTACTTCTCATACTATACAGGTATTTAAACTATATAACGAGCAATAAATAATAATAATAATGATACTTTTAAAGAAAGGTCACTAACTGCTATGCTACTCTATCTTCCTTTATATTATATTTGTCCTGTTTAAATTAAAATGGGCAGCTAGATGGCACAGTGGATAAAGTGCCAGGCCTGGAGTCAGGAAGACTCATCTCTCTGAGTTCAAACCTGGCCTCAGATACTCACTAGCTGTATGTGACCCTGGGCAAGTCACTTAACCTTATTTGCCTCAATTTCCTCATCTGTAAAACGAGTTGGAGAAGGAAATGACAAACCACTCCAATATCTTTGCCCAACTCCCCCCAAATTCAGTCATGAAGAATCAGAAGCAACTGAACAACAGCACCCACTACCAAATGCTATGCTACTCTCCTCAGTCGTATTTTATCTATTCTCTTTAATTTAAAACACCTAACCTACTTGATATTTTTTATAACTATCTAAGAGCAGAATGCTCAACTTTGATTCATTAATGCAATGGAAGTAGTAGTGTAAATGTGTTTCCCTCATGGGACATATCAGACATTTGCAGTACAAGTAATGAAATGCTTTCTATTGCCTGGTCCCCAGATAATTCATTCACCCTTGCCTTTCTTTTACTGCTACTGTTATAAACAAGTTTTTTCAGATGGGAGGAATGGGTCATAATCTTAACTCGTCATTTAGTATATTCTGAAATGCTCCATGCTATAGTTAATTCAAATGCTGCCTCTTCCTTCCCTAGATTTTCCTCTCCTCTCTCCCCTCCTCAAAATTGTTTTGGGAAAAGAACTGAGTGGATCAGACATTGATTCTCAAGTTAAGAGTTTAAAACCACTTAAAACATGTATCCCAATTGTTACTTAATGATACCAATTTAAGTGATTTAAACCTTGTGCTACCCTACATTAGGGAACTTGAAAGATAATGCTAAAAAAGCAAAGCAGCTAAGGTTATTCTTTATGACTTCTTTCAATCATTTAAATTATCTGTAACCTTGTTGGATAGTGATCATTAACCTCCTGGAGCCTGCTGGTCTGAGTGACTGTCATTTAACTTGGGAGTAGGGGTAGAAAATCCACATACAGATCATACAATATCAAATTTTGATATCCATTTTTTTTTACTATATATGCTTTTCTAGGCCTTCTACTGCTACATTCTAAATGTTTGGCTGGGTTCTCCCCCGCCCCACCAAAAAAAAATCATAGAGAGAAAATAATGTTTTTTAAGATGCAGTCATCTTGCTCTCTGAACCATAGTCATAATTTATTTTGCAAGAATAAGAGGATCTCTCTCTCTTCTCTCTCCCTCTCCCTTCCTCCCCCTCTACCCCCCTCTCTCTTTCTCTTTCTCTCTCTCTCTCTCTCTGTCTCTCTCCATCTCTCAGTCTCTCATTAATAGAAAAGAAGGCAACAAGGGTGTGACAGAATTAAACAATTTGAAGTATGCTAAAGTATGCTATAGAGGAATATCTCTCCTATGACTTTGTATTGCTCAGAATTAGAATAATTCTTATTTTTGCCTTCAAAGAATCTTTTGAGAGATATTCAGGATGGAGTACATATTTGGTTGATTCCATCTTCCCCACCTGTGCCTGTATGCCCAAACAGAGGGGAGAATAGACCAGCAGCCTAAGGCAACCATGCTGCTCCCACAAGAGGAGAACCACTCTCTCCCTGTGAGTTTGTATTCACAGTTGAGGAACCACAGGAGCAGAGCCCATAGCAAAGATTCCTCCAGCTGTGCTCTGCAAGACCCTAGGTCCCATTTGTCTTATAGCCACAGGCCTTTTTAAGTTTGAGAAGCCTGCAGAACAGATGGCTATAGTACCTTGGGGGATGGCAAAAAAAGAAGGCACTGAGATAATTTTTTCCTCACCTCCTGGATCACCTTCCTAAGAACACAAAGGAAATTCTCATGCATTTGCAGCCAAACCTCCTTGTGATAAATACCTGCTGGGTGACAAGCAGAACTAGTAGGAACTGAACTCAAAAAAGTTGAATTGGGAAAACATTTTTAAAAAGTCATCACTCTGAGTAACAAATATTAAGCTGTCATGCACCACAACTTGTTCATACTTGTCCCCTAGCACGTATATCATTGCTGTATATTTGAAAGGAATAGCAAATTGTGCATAGTAGTTTCATGTGCAAACATCTTTTATTGTGCTGTTATGGAAATGCTTGTTTTATTCTATAAATTAAAAATAAAATGAAAAATATTAAGCTGTCCTCCCTCAGATAACCAGTTGTTTTAATATTTTTGTTCTTCAAGAGTCTATATTTTATCCCTGGAGGTACTTCTTTCACTGAGACAACTCATATATCCCTCTATCCCTTAATAGATGACTTCATGAGTTATTTTAATGACTATAAACCTTACATATCATTAATTTTCATGCTTACTAAAGTAGAATTCTAGAATTCTTAGAGCTTAGAGGTCATCTATCTTGAATAGGCCCTTTATTTCACATTTGAATAAACTGAAACCCAAAGAAAAGTAATTTGTCCAAGGGCACACACTGAATCATTGGCAGTACCAGAAATAGGACTTAGCCCTTCTGACTCCCAGTTTGGGGTTTTTTTGAGACAAAGCTTTTGTGGAGCAACCAGAATAGATGTTTGGTTTGTTTTTCAAGATTCTCCAGATCAATCAGTTAATCAACAAACATTTATTAAATGCTTCTCTTTATGTCCAGCACTGTGCTAGCTGCTGGAGATACAAGTACAAAGAACGAACTACTTTCTATGGGTAAGGACTTATATTCTAATGGGAAGACATACATATATGAATATAGGCAGCATAAATGTAAGGTGAATACAAACACGCACAGTGTACTTTAACTATAAGGTGGTTTTGGAGAGAGTGCACTAGTGTTGGGAGTATGAGCTAGAGATCAAGAACAACTTCCGGTGCTTAAGCTGTGTCCTAAAGGATGTTATCTGAGTTGAAATGTAGTACATGCCAACTTCTATTCATCTTAGACCACAAATTTAATGAAACTTAAGGGCTCAACTGCCCATATAGGGACAAAAAGAGAATATACTCAAGGAGTGTGTCATTAATATCATAGGATTTCAAATCAAAAAGGACCTGACAAGACTGTCTAGTTTTAACGATTTCATTTTACAGATTAATAAACTGGTCCACTGAAATTAAATGACTTACTGAAGGCTATCCAGGGAATAAGTGGATACATGAGACTGGATCCCAGATCTCCTGACTCTGAAGCCAATGCTCTTTCCTCTACTCTACTCTCAAAGAATCCCAGAATTTCAAAGTTGGAAGACAAATCAGACATCATCTTGTCTGACCAGTACTTAGAAAAATGATCCTTCCAACAACTTAACTAACAAGTGGCAGTCCTCCAGGCTTTGCTTAAACACCTCAAACAAGGACAAACGCACCACTTCTGAGACAACCCATTCCACTTTTGGACAATTCTCACTGCTAGGAAGATTTCTTGCAATCAAGCATAGTTTGCTAATTTCTACCCATTGGTATTAGTTCTGTTCTGTGGCATCATAATATCATAGACAGAGCCAGAAGGAACCTTAGAAAAAAATCTAGTCCAACATTCCCATTTTACAGATAAGGAAATAGGCCTATAGGGGTAAAGTGACTTATTTGAGGTTGCACAGCCTTGTGGCAGAGCTGGTTTTTGAACCTGGGTATTCTGACTTTAAACCTTATGGAAGGAGCCCCAAGCTCCAACTGTGTGAACATGGTGAAGTCCATTCATCTTCATGAGCCTATTTTCTTCTTCTCTGTAAGATTAGGCCTAGGTGTCATAGAGTCAGGCAGTCAATTTAAAAAGCATTTATTTAGCACCTACTGTATAACAAGGGCTGTGCTAAGAGCTAGGGAGGACTGAACAACCAGTGCAAGGGCTCGGAGATGGGAAATGGAGCACTATATGTATGTATGGAATGATTTTACATATGTATGTGTATAATGCATATATACATATTTGTGTCTAATGGTGGCCATCTCTAGTGTTGGAGGAGAGGAACAAAAAGAAATTTCCATAACTTTTACATATTTAAAAGGAATAACAAATTGTATATAGTAGATTTGGAAATTCATGTGCAATCATCTTTTCAATATACTTTATTATGGAAATCCTAGTTTTATTCCATAAATTAAAATATAAATTTTTTTAAATAGCTTTTTAAGATCATAAGTTATAGAAGAGGGGCGGCTAGGTGGCACAGTGAATAGAGCACCGGCCCTGGAGTCAGGAGTACCTGAGTTCAAATTCGGACTCGGACACTTAACACAAAAAACTAGCCGTGTGACCTTGGGCAAGTCACTTAACCCCAACTGCCCTCCAAAAAAAAAAGCAAAAAAAAAATAAGTTATAGAAGAGTTCATTGGTTTACATGTGGGGAAAGAGTTTCCATATTGGGCTATTCCCACATAAATTGGGACCTTAAAAAAAGAAAATTTCCATCTGTATTCTGGTGAGATGGTCAGAACTCATCTGGAGTATTGTATTTAATTCTGGGGACCAGGTTTTAGGAAGGACATTGATTAGCTGGAGAATGTTCAGAGAGTGGTGAACAGGATGGTGAAGGCCCTAGAGATAATGACATATGAGGATCAGTAGAAGAAGTTGGGATGTTTTACCTGGAGAAGAGAAGATTAAATGAAGACTCGTTACCTGCCTTCAAGTATCTCATGGATGAGGAATTTGACCTGTTTTACTTAACCTAAGAGGTATGATCAGAAGCAATGGATCCAAGTTGTAAAGTGACAGATTTAGACTTAATGTAAAGAAGAAATTCTTAATAATTAGTGATCTCTAAAAGCAGAACAGGCTGTTCAGGGAGGTAGTGGGTTGCTCTCATTTGAAGTCTTTAAGCAAAGATTGGAAGACTGTATTTCCAGTTTATTGTAGAAGGAATTATTTTTCAGGTATGGACCAAAGTCTCTTTCAACTCTGAGTTTCTGCAGCTTCAATCTTAGCGGTCAGAAATATAGGAGTTTTGCAGCCTCTATCCACTCCTGACAATCCATTAAGTATCTTCTGTGATAAAAGTACTGTGGTAGGCTCTAAGGCATACAAAAACAGAGGCCCTGCCTTTGAGGAGCTTATGTTCTCTTACATTTACACAAGTAATTAGTAAATTATTTTTTTAAGTAAATACAAAATAATTTCAAGTTTTTATCAAGTAAGGGGTGGATGATCATTCGTCAGGTATTTTGAAGAGGGGATTCTTTTCCAGATATGAATTAGACTAGATGGCCCCTAATACTCTTAGCTCTGAAGCACTGGAATTATTTTGAGACTAGTAAGATGTGGAAGAAGTCCATTCTAGACATAGAGAAAGTAGATAGAATACAGAGCTTTGAGTATGACATTAAGGACCATTTGTCTAAAATATAGAGAACATGAGGGTAACGATATAAGATAAAATGGGAAAGATAGGTTCAAGTTGGGGTGGCTAGGTGGCGCAGTGAGTAGAGCACCGGCCCTGGAGTCAGGAGTACCTGAGTTCAAATCCGGCCTCAGACACTTAACACAAAAACTAGCCGTGTGACCTTGGGCAAGTCACTTAACCCCAACTGCCCTCCAAAAAAAAAAAAAAAGCAAAAAAGATAGGTTCGAATCAAAACATGAGGAGTTTTAAAGGGCCTGGCTGAGGAGTTTGTATTTTCTCATAAGACAATAGGAAGCAGGGAAGTGATAAGATCAAACTTGAGAAAGATTTTTTTTTTTTGGCAGTTAGATTGAGGGTGATCAGGAAAGGGGGAGAGATTAGAAGTACAATAAGTTAGGGGAGAGTATTACAACACCATAAGGGGATAAAAACCTGGGTTAGAAGGCTACATGAGTAGAAAGAAAGGAATGAATGTGGAGGTAGAATCACTAAAATTCAGCCACTTTTGATGTGATATGAGAGTTGGAGCAAGGGAAAAGGAAAAGTCAAGGATGACTGCAAGATGGTCAACCTAGGTATCTAGAAGAAGAGAGGTGCCTTAACAATGATAGGGAATTTGGGGAGAAAGGCTTGGGTTCATAAGAAAAGATAAATGTATTCCTTTTTGGACATGTGGAGTTTCAATGAACCAGTCTAGAGTCCTCCGGGGCTAAGAAGGTTTTATATCCATTTCCCTGAGGCTAGAATGAAAAGTATTAATACAGCTGGGTTTTCTCATTGAGGCTAGTCCCCACAGGGTGAAGAAGCACAGCTGAACCTCTGATCCTGCCTGGGGGCCTTATCGCTATTTCCAGGTAACATTCTCCCAGGTTGGCCTTGCACAAAATATAATTAAAGAAGGATTCAGGAGTGTGGGACGAGCTGGTTTCTAGGAAACAGAAAAACCCTCAACAGAAAAGTTAAACTCTAGACATGAACACCTAACATACAAGTAGCCATGAAGTCAGTATAGGCTTATGGTTTTATGAGCCAGTTTGCAGGATAAGAAATTTCACTGCTATGCTCCACAACATCATATAAATGTGTGTAAATATAGAACAGGATGAATGTAGAAGTAACTGGTACAAAGGAGAATGATAAATTGTAAAGGAGAAGTTCTGGCAAAATGGTATGAGGAATTTATAGAAAAGGGGATCAGGAATGAGGTTGGAGGAGTATATCAGAAGTAGAACATGGTGGCATCTGAATTAAGCCACGCAAGAAAAAAATGAAAAGACATCAATAAATGGAACATTGTGCAATGGGGAGAAGCCATTCTAAGGATAGGGGATGGCATGAACAAAGGTCAAAGTAAGGTGAAAAGCAGAAAAAAAATAGTTTGACTGGCGTATAGATTATATGAAAGGGACAAGATAAGGCTGCATGGGTAGTAAATTAGTTGGTTATTAGATTAGAGGTTTTTTGAGTTAGAAAAGTAATGTGATTATATATAGAGGTTCATTATTTGCTGTGGTGCTGAAGTTGGATTGGAGAAAAGATAGACACCAGTGCACAAAGATCAATTTGACAGACAGATAGTAGATGATAGAACCAAACATTTGAGTACTTGCAAGATAGTAGATGATAGAACCAAATATTTGAGTACTTGCTTTATGTACAGCTAGGATCTGTGTGTGTGATGTTAGAAAGTTCTAGAGGCATAGTTTCTGGGTAATTTAATCATTTTATTAATAAGGCTAGCATGTTTATTAATAAAAAAAGAGGTCAGGGGCAGCTAGGTGACACAATGAATAGAGCACTGACCCTGAAGTCAGGAGGACCTGAGTTCAAATCTGGCCTCAGAAACTTGACACAACTAGCTGTGTGACTTTGGATGAGTCGCTGAACCCTAATTGCCTTGCCTTCCCTCCTCCAAAAATAAAAAAAACAAAAATAAATAAAAAGAGGTCAGTGGCACTCTCAAATGCCAAAGACTCCTCATGCTGGTGGACTTACAGTTTATTTGCCCTTCGAAGAGCACCAAGGGCGGCAAGCAACTCTGATTGGTTAACAATTAATGAGAGAATGAATATTATAATGAGAGATGGGCTATATTACAATGAGGGACTTGAGGTACATCACTTGGATCACCCAAATCTTGGTCAAAGAGACTTATCAACATACATATCAAAAAGGGAATCCCCTTCTAGCCCAGAACCGTCTGACCAGACACAACGAACAGGAATTCACCCATTCTCTCAGCCTGGTGGAGTAAGTCTTTGAGAAAGATTTCTTCCCACACTGACTGATTTCTGGATGAGGAAGTAGAAAAGGGAAAAAACTTTGGCATTGATTCAATAGTTACTTATTAATATGGGAGAACATGAGGGAAATAATCATTTCTCTCATGTGCTAAGCACAGGAATATAAATAAATTAACAAGTGAGACAATCCTTGCCCTCAAGGAGCTTACAAGCTAATGAGAAAAGGCCAAAAAAACAAAACAAAACAAAAAAAAAACCCGAAAGAGGCATAAAGACATAAAGAGGTTAAAAGGGAAAGTGCGTGGTAGCTTAAGGAGTTGACAGCCAGATGAGAAAAAGCAAGAACTCACCTGTGAAAGTCCAGGGACTCTGGGTAGGTTCTGGGGTTGGGAGAGGAGGAGGAAGAGGGGATCGATGGGGATGGCAGCCATACTGCAGGCAGCGTGGTGATGAGATGGCCAGGAAGAGGAATTAAGAAGTTATTCCAATCATCTAGATATAAAAAAATGAGGCCAGGAACTAAGGCCCAAGTAAAGAGAAAGTTATGTAGGTAGGATCAACAAAACAATACCACAGTACGTATTAGGCAAATGAGACAGAAGAGTCATCAGTTGACCCCAGGGTAACTTGGAGCATAGAGCTGGAAGATTAGTTCACTTGTTAACTAGGTTAAATTTAAAGTTCTAGTGGGGCAATCCAGAAGGAGAGATCAGAAAACCTACTGGAAATAAAGGACTTGAGCTCTTAGGAAGAGATGGGAATAGAGACATTTGATTTAGGAGTCATCTGCAAAGCTAGAGGCAATAATTAAATCAACAATAGTGAATAAAATCAGAGAAAGCATAGAGAGAGGCAAGATAAGAGGACCTAGGAGGGAGTCTTTCAGAACATAAAAGGACAAGTGCATTGAGATTTTTTCTTGCTTTAGACCTCTAAATCTAGATGGAACTGGTCATGTTTCCTTCTATACAAATACTTCCCAAGATGCCAGGGGCCAGCCAGCGTGATCATCTGACCATTTTCCCTGCTATTACATGTGTATCTCATCCCCTACCCAAGCACCCATCCACTCTTTAATCAGGGAACAGTAATGAATTCAATTCAACATTACCATTGCTATTTGAAAAGGTCTGCCAGTCTCTGCGCTGTGCCTCAACTCCCAATCCTTGTGACTGCCTTTACCAAAGCTCCCTTCTCTGGCCATCATTCCCCAATATGCTATATCCCCCTGTAGAATATATCCTCCTTGGGGGCAGGGATCATCTCACTTTTGTATGTGTGTGTCCTTAGCACAGTGCCTGGAATGAAGCAGATAACAAATACTTGTTGATTGATTAATTAATGAAGATAGATTTTTGCTTAACCAATATACATTCTCTCGTTTGGTCCTCTTAATGATAAACAGTATTTACATATAATATATCTGATTAGGGTTAAAGATTATAAACAATAGACAATAAAGTTTGTATCCTTGATCATATTTTCATTAGTAAGCAACATGTTCTAAGTAGTTCTCTGAGCAATTGTGGAAAACAATTTTATCTATGTACCTGTACTTTTATGCACATATGGCAAAGTAGGAATATTCAAATTTTCAATATATTGATGGTAAGATATGCTTTTATTTTTATAATGACTATGTATAAAGTAAATGAAGACTTTTTTTCAAAAAATGTTCTGTTGATTCCCACAGATGCTAGAGCAAAAACCCCCAAACTGTTTGTTATACCAAATGTTTATTGAAACATTTGCTAGATGGTTTGGCCCTGTTGGAGGAAAGAAAAGTAGGTGATGAAAAAACAAAAAATATAAATAAAATGTGTATTCTAAAATTTTTGTTTATTTGTTAATGTCACACATAAAACATGTCTGAATAACCACTGTTGAGTATACTTTGCTCATTTTCTGTGTACCATCTTTTATGGTATTTTGATATCTTATAAATTGTGGAATTATTTTAAAAATCCATGTTTAAGCATGTCATATATAAAGATAAATCCGTATGATAATGACATTAAAGATTTTAAATAATGACTTGATTATAACAGAGGAATATTCCAGTTCTTGACAAAACTGAAAACAGTTTTGATCAGTCAGTTTTAGAGAGTACCTCCAAAGCTGGAAAAATTCTGAAATGTGTGTTCAAGAGTCCTCTGGAAAGAAAAGACATAGACTGAATGATGCCAAATATGAGTAAATGAATAAATGATAAAGTGAAATGTAAAGACATTGCTTGTTTCCATGGAGATAACAATCAGTCAAAAGGTAATTAGAGTATTTAATTGATTCATAAATTATAACAAATGTCACATGACTCCTAGCAAATGGAAATACTTAGTTGGGTAAAATGTGGCTAACATTCAAGTCCCCTAAGAAGGAAATACCATGATTACCAAGGACTTGAGAGAGAACAATGAGTTACTGGAATACAGAGTATATAAAAAATATCCATCATGTTCTATTAAGGAGCTGCGGTCACATTAGAACATTTGTCATTAGCTAGAACTAGAGTTTCAAGTTGTGGGAACTTCAGGATCTATTCGTGTAGAAATGGAAAGCATTAAATGTGACCGAGTTAAAGTAGAAAAACTGAAGAAACTTATCTAAAAAATCATGAAATGTCCACAAGTCTCCTGTTTAAGTCATAAGATATTTCAACAGTAGTATCCTGAATCATATGAAATACAAGATTTGCCTATCAGGCGGGCATACCAGCCTAGATGAAAGAAATGGAAAGGGGAGGGAAGGAGTACTCATTCATTAAGCATCTACTTCATGCTGAGAACTGTACTAAATGTTTTGCAAATATAATACACCCCAGGAATTAGGTGCTATTTATTAATTCTTTATAAATATTACAACGTTCCTGGGAAATGGATGTTATTATGACACCCATTTTACAGCTGAAACTGAAGCAGACAGCAGTTAAGTGACTTGCCCAGAGTCATTCAGATAGTCATTCAGAGCTGAGGCCAGATTTAAACTCAGGTCTTTCTTGCTCTAGCCTCTGCATTCTATCTATTGCACTATCTAGCAAAAAGCTGCCCTGAAGGAAAGACAGGAGATATTATGTGCTAAGAGAGTGAAAACTACCACTCCCTTGACCAGCACCTTCTCTCATTCTTTGTACTTGTATCCCAAGGGCTTAGTGCACAGTGCCTGGTACATTGTAGGTCTTTAACAAATATTCATTGATGGATTGATTGTTTGGGGGGAATAGCCACGTAGACATCTCTTTTTGAGAGGTTGCTTCAAAGATTAGCTACTCTAAGCTAGTCTTGTTCTTCCTCCTATCCTCCAAAAATCCTTTTCCCATCCTTCAAAATTCCAAGGTTACTAGGCAACTGAAAGGATAATTGTTCCATCAGTGGAAAAGGCGAAGGTTAGAGGAGGGATGGGTTTGGGGGGAAACATGAGTTTGGTTTGGGATATGTTTAGTTTGAGATATCTGTGATATTTATAGGTGAAAATGTATGGCGACCAATTTATACTGTAGGACTGGAGTTCAGGAGAGAAGTTCCTGCTAAATAAACAGACTGGGAAATTGCAGGGAAGGAAAGGGATTATAGGAAATTATACACATTCCTAGTTATCCTTCTAAAAGCACAGTGATGGTCCCTATTAACATATATTTACCTTAAGAGGTTGATACTAGAGTAAAAGTGGGAGAAGATGGGAAAATGTTTTCTCAACTCTTTATGAGCAGAAGGGCAATCCTAAATCAAATATTGAAACAGGCAAAGTTTGTCTTTTCACATCCTGTATGTATAAGCCATTTGAACACTGGGCATTGTCTATATGAGAAATAAGGTGAAGCTAGCCTATGAAGAAGTTTGAGAGCAATGGCCCTGAGTCTGTGTTTGATCCAGAGGACATCCAAAGAGAATGAACTTGTGGACTGAGAATGGTGTGTGTGAGTATGTGCATGAGTACATGTGTGTGTGTGCATGTGTGTGCGTGAAAGAGACAGAGAGAAAATGGTGAAAGATAGGAGGTGTTACAATAAATAAGAGATAGTCACAGAATTTTCTAGTGGGAATAGAACTTATTTTGGATGAAGAATGCTCTGAAAAATAAAGTCTACTCTTATTCTGTTCAAGCCCCCTCTTTATTCCAGAGAATATCATATCTTCAATTATTAAGTTGAGGAATCTTTTCTTTCTTTCTGTACACTCTCTCAGACCTGAACTTGTGATTGACTCTGATACAACAGAATAGCCAACTGCCAACATTAAAGTAGTATGTAAAGAGGTAAATATATGTTTTGGTTTTTTTTTTGCTTTTTGGAGAGCAGTTGGGGTTAAGTGACTTGCCCAGGGTCACACGGCTAGTTTTTGTGTTAAGTGTCTGAGGCTGGATTTGAACTCAGGTACTCCTGACTCTAGGGCCAGTGCTCCATTCACTGCGCCACCTAGCTGCCCCCCCATAAATATATGTTAATAGGGACCATCACCGTGCTTTTAGAAGGATAACTAGGAATGTGTATAATTTCCTATAATCCCTTTCCTTCCCTGCAATTTCCCAGTCTGTTTATTTAGCGCTAATTTCTCTCCTGAACTCCAGTCCCACAGTATACATTGGTCACCATAAATTTTCACCTATAAGTATCACAGATATCTCAAACTGAACATATCTAAAACCAAACTCATGTTTTCCCCAAAACCCATCCTTCCTCTAACCTTCCCCTTTTCCACTGATGGAACAATTATTCTTTCAGTTGCCTAGGCTTGAAAAATTCTTCCTTCCTTTTTGCCCCTCATATTCAGTTAATTGCCATGGCTTATTAACTGTACTTCTGTAATATTCCTTACATTAATCCTTTCTCTCTACTCATATCACAACCACACTCATAAACTACTACAGTAGCCTCCTTTTTGATCTTCCTGCTTCCATTGTCCTGCCTCTTTAATCTGTCCCCCACATAGCTGCAAAAATTTTATTTCTAAAGCATAGATTTGGCTCTCCCCCCCTCGCTCTCTCCTTCTCTCTTTCTCTCTTTCTCTCTCTCTCTCTCTCTCTCTCTCACACACACACACACACACACACACACACACAGAATTATCTTCAGGGGCTCCCTATTGTCTCTGAGATAAAAAATAGACTCCTTAACCATGCATAATCTGGTTCTTATCTCGCTTTTCAATTTTGCTTCATATAATTATTCCCCTTCTTGTGCTTTCTTTTCCGGTCAAGCTTTCCTGTTAACTGTTCCTTGGACATGATACTTCATGTTCAGCTTCCACAACTTTGCTAAAGTGCTCCTCTCATGGAATCCATAGCAGGCACTTAACAATTCTTTATTGACTGACTGAAATTACTCTGCATTATGTGGATTATGCTCCATTGTTGCTTCCTTGTCTCTGTGGTTCACATAAAATGTAAGAAACTTGAGATCAGGTATTTATTTCATTTTTGTCTTCTCAACCTCAATGCCTAACAGTTTCTTTAACACAATAGACCCTTAATGAAGAATCATTTAATTGAATTTAACTGTTGAAGACTGTAAAGCTTCTGGGTTGCTAAGAGTTATGTATGATTCAGTGTCACCAAATGTCAGCATTGAAAGAGACTCCAGAGGCCAAGCAGTCCAACCCATTCCCGAAAAAGAAGCCTCCGATACCTGACAAGTGGACACCTCGCTTGGGCTCCGAAGCCCTTGGTGAAGAGGACCCCATTACCTCAGAATGCAGACTTTTCCAATTTTGCTATAATCATGGTTCTAGCTTTAGTTACTAGAAATTCTTTTCTTTACATCCAGTCTAAAATGTACCTATTTGCAACTTTTCCTGGGATCAGAGCTGTGGAGCTGGATGGAGGTTTTAAGGTCATGTAATCTTATTACATCATTTTTAGATGTGGAAAGTGAAGCTTACAATGGTTCAGACACAGGTCACATAGCTAATAAGTGACAGAGATGGGATGTGAACTCACATCTTCCAAATCCAAATCCAACTCCTTTTCCATTGTACCATGCTGCTTCTGGTCATGTCTAGTTCTACCCTGTTCAGTCAAGCAAATCCAATCATATCCTTCCTCTGCATGGCTACCCTTCAAGTTCTTGCTTAGCTCTCAAGTTTTATATCCCCATCTCTAAGTCTTCTCTAGGTTAATTATCTCTAGTATCATTTTTTGTTTTGGTTGTTCAGCCATTTTTAGTTGTGCCTGACTCTTGGTGACCCTTTTGGGGGTTTTCTTGGCAAAGGCACTGGAGTGGGTTGCGTTTTTCTTCTCCAACTCATTTACAGATGAGGAAATTGAGACTAACAGGGTGGAGTGATTTCCCCAGGGTTACATAGCTAGTAAATATCTGAGGCCAGATTTGAACTCAGGGAGATGAGTCTTCCTAACTCCAGACTGGGCAGTCAATTCATTGCACCACATAGATGCCTAGTACAATTACTGGATCCGCCAGTAAAGCCCTACATTTTTACTTCACAGAGAAGGAAACTTCTCCTTTTGAGTCAAACACTGATCAGTATAGGAATAAAAGATTTCTTTCTTTTATTAGGATAGAAAAGAGAAAGATAATTAGATTGTGTAACTCTAATGTCAAAAATGTCTATGTCACAAAGAACCCAGGATAATTTGAGTAGAGTTACCTTTCTTTTCACTTGAGGCCCAACCCAGAAATAAGGGGTATCTTTTAACAGTAGACTCGTAGGCAATGTACTTGCACTAAGTCCATACTTGTAACTGTGCTGGTCCTAACAGATCAAAAGGAATGTTATTGTTAGGGAAAGAAGAAACAAAGGACATGGTAGACCCTATGGTAAGCAAATTATCGTACACAGTCACCAACTGAGCATTCCCTCGTGTCACTTGTAATTAGACTGGCATCTTATTATCTCCTTTTCAGTCCTTCTACTTTGGTTTTCTATGTCATTTCAAAGTGGTGCCTTCCCTTGGGGTTGGGGGCGAGGGAAGATGAAGAAGCTCTCAGCACTGGCTAGCATATGTCTCACTGGTGAAATTTAAATCTTTTTTTTTTCCCTAGGGTGCTTTTAGATTATATTCTGTTCAAAAGCAGATATTATTCCTCTTATGTTTTATATACTATCCTGACATAACATACTAAATAATCATAATAAAAATGGTAAAAAGTATATTTCTGCAGTTCTTAATGGCATTAGAATCTATTGAAAATGGAAATACTAGATAATATTTAGTTTGGGGTTAAAATTTTTTAAATATTAAATATTTTGCATTTAATTGCTGGGGAAAATAAGGAAAATTTGGAGGAAATGCAACTTAATTTCAAAAGAAAGTGCTGTTCTTAGAAAGTTTTGATTACTTCTCTTTTCTTTGAAAGAGAAGTTATTTATTATGTGCTTTATGATATATCATTTGAATATCTTTCACTGATCCTTATTCTACACATGTAGCTGATTATTATTCTAAAAGCCTTCCTGACCCTTTGCATTATATTTAGACACAGTTACAGAAAGATAATTGGAATTTTAGGCCATATTTTAATGACAATGTTTTGTGCTAATTCAAAATGCTATTAAAAGGAAAAGACAAAAGGGAAAGTTTAAAGGAAAGTAAAAATTTTATTTTTGTTAATTTGTCTTTTTTTTCCTCTGAGTTCCTATTTTATTTGGGTTTTACTCTTTGATATCTTCTTCCTTTAGATTATAACAGTAGCTAAAATCTTTATGCTTGTTTCTGCTGATAGCCCAAGGATCCAAACCACTGGACTCACATGAAATGAGCTTTCCAGTAACAAAAATCTCTCTTAAGCCATGTCTACACAAGTTAGAATCTATAAGAGAGTCACAAAATGTATGCAATCTAAGGATAACATTTCATAAGATGTTGAAATTTAGGTGAAATTTGGTTCTGGCCTTCATCTAAAGATCCACAGTAGATCCATAAACCAACAGTGGTGGAGTGTCATGGAAAGGGTATTGGACTGGGACATAAAACACTCTTTTCTTTCCTAAACTCACTACCAGTTTGGCATGATGATTCCCACTTTCTGGGTCTCAGTTTCCTTATATGCAAAATGAAGAGCTAAGATAGGTCATTTTTGGTTTCTAATTTCTATGACTCTGTGACTTATAAGTCTCATAATAATGACAAATTATCTAAAAGAATGTAAGGTCCTTGAGAGCAGGGACAGTTTCATTTTTGTCCTTGTATGGTGCCTAGCACAAAGTAGGCTCTTAATTTGTGCTTTATTTCCCACCAGCTGCTCTGTTTGGTTTTAACGCCATCAGAAACATGCCCTGACTCCTCAGCTGGATACCTACTGGTGCTACCCCTACCTGCCTTTTCAGCTTTCTTTTTCATATTGACTTCCCACTTTAGACTGTAGGCTCTGTAAGGGTAGAGACTCTTTCTTTTTCTTATGTGTATTCCTAATGTGTAGGACAGTACCTGGCACATTGTAGGTGTTTAATACATGTTAATTGACTATTGAATAGATGGATATAGTATAGAGAAGTTACAAAACACTTAGCATTATCTCATTATCTCATAAGCAGAGAAAAGGGTTGGTGTAATCAGAAGCAGAATGCTAATTATAACACATCTCTCTTGTCTTACTAAAGCCTGGATCTGTAGGCCTGGATTTTCTTTTTCACAGGACCAGTCAATGATATTTTAACAGCAGAGCTCTTTTTGTTAATCATTTCTAAACATTCACCTAACACTTCCTCCACAGGTGAATTCAAGTCATAGCTAGTTTTCCCCTTGTATCTTGTAGGATTTCAGCTCTGTCACTGAAGCACGGCCAGATTGATCTGAGATCGGCTGTGGCACAGAAGTTGAGTTATTTTAGATATTCTGAAATATGGCATATAACAAGTGGCTTCTAATATAATAATTCTGTGTACCTTCAGAGAGCAGAGACAGGGATATACTTTCTTTGTTTTATGTGTATCTGTATAATGGGGCAGCTAGGGGGTGCAGTGGATAGAGCCCTGGGCTTGGAATCAGGAAGACATGAGTTCAAATCTGACCTCAGACACTTACTAGCTGTGTGAACTTGGGCAAGTCACTTAACCAGATTCACCTTAGTTTCTCATCTATGAAATGAACTGGAGAAGGAAATGGCAAACCACTCCAGTATCTTTGCCAAGAAAACCCCACATGGGATCGGGAAGAGTCAGATACAATTGAAATGAATAAACAAGGATAACAAGTGTGTGTGTGTATGTGTGTGTGCACACGCATGCATACACGCATGTTTAAATAGTAGATGGTTTAACTGTAGTGGCATAAGTGTGGCACCTATGATTTCATCAGTAAAGGGAACTATCATGTGAGGTGTCCATGCCTTTTCTACATTTTATAGATATACCAAGGGCAGAGGTTCTCTCTTGGAAACCCTTTATGCTTTTAAAAATTACTCATGGCCCCAAAGAGCTTTGTCTGTAGCTATCCATATTTATTGCAATAGAAATTGAAGTACATTTAAAAACTATTCAGTTAAAGTAACAATAATAAACCAATTAAATAATATACTTAATTTTAATGAAAAATAACCATTTTACAAATTGAAAAAATATGTAGTGAAAAGTGTAGCATTATTTTACGTATTTTTGCAAATCTCTTAAATATCTAGACTAATAGAAGACAACTGGATTCTTATGTTTACTTCCACATTCACTCTGTTACAATAGCATTTTGCTTTAAGTATATGAGGTGGCCTCACACAGACACATAGTTGGAAAATGGAAGAGTATTTTAACAGAAAAATAACATCTTTATATTATATGAAAATAATTCTTATCTCACAGAGCCCCTCAAAGGGTCTCTGGGACCTGAGAATCATGAGCCTAGAGCATTGAGAGGTTAAGCAACTTGCCCAGGGTCACGTAGCCTATATAAGTCAGAGACAGAATTTAAAACTAAGTCTTACTGACTTCAAAGTCTACTCTCTATCCAATGTGCCATAATGCCTCAGCATAGATGACATAAGGAAAAGTAACTTACATATCTAGGGATTTTCCATGCACTCACCATTTACTGATGTATAGGTGCTCTTCCTAGCTAGTATAATAAAGGAGTGACATACAAATATTGATCATAAAGATATATAGGAGGAAAAAAGAACATAGATTATTTTCTTGTCCTTCTGAAAAGTAAGCTGGTTGTGTGTAGGAAACTTGAGACATTTAAATTAATTCTCTCCTTCAAAAAAATATTCTCGAATTCTATCCCTTTGCAATGCACTATGTACGCTAGGCAGTTTGTCTCTTTGGAGATAACTCAGCTAATAAACACAGCTAATTAGATAATGAGGAGAAAACCTGATGGCGCTGCCCAGAAAGCAGCAATACAATGCAAAATATGGTTGAAAATGTTGCAGTTTTCACCTCTATAAAGTCGATTGGAATAGATGATCTCCAGCATCATTTCCAGTTCTAAAAACTTTTGTGATTCTGTGACTTTTCATCCTGATAAAAATTCACCACATTTTCTAATGACAGCAAGCAGAAGGTGACATCTCAGTAGCTTCAACATAAAATGTTGAAAATGAAAATGAAAATGTATCCCCTTTAAAATCTGGAGCCATAGATTTTCTTTTAAAATGTAAATCTCCCACCATGCAAAGTTGGTGATGTAATATTGAGTCATTAGATCATTTTCCTACCCTTTTGATCCCCTTTGAGTTTTTTTTTTAACTTAGTCTTTTAAAGAGGGTAAATATGGGCAAAGGTGTGCAAGTATACAAAACAACTGAGTTTCAATGTTCTGTAGCCCCCGATAAAGTTTAGAAGCATGATCTTTCACCCAGTGTTATTGTTTTACAACAACTGCTAAGCAGTCATGGAAAAGCTTCCTTTAAGAAATGTTCTGACCTGGATTATCATGATGTATTATGCTTGACAGGTCTATATTGTTGAACTCCATGAAATACTGTGTGGGAAAGTAATTGAGCAGGTGGATAATCCTGTGAATCCTTCCAACAAGAATGGTTCATGGTAGCATTGAGAATATGTTTTAAAAAAAAAAAGGCAGGAAAATAGGTTAGTAGAGCTGAAGAAAAGCAATGTCTCCTCCTGTCACTGTGTGAGAATTTTAATCAAATGGCTTGCCTCGTGCAGCTTTATCTTGCTCTGAAATATTCCATGTCCCCCCAATATTTCTCTGGTGGTGGTAATGAATTGCATTGCCCTCTTACTTGTAAGAGGACGGGGATTCTGCTGAGGAGCCATATGGTTCACATTTATTTTAATGTGTCTTTGACATCAGGAGAATTGCTGAGACAGCGGAGGAAAATGCTTACACTTTGGACTGCAGCCAGAATGGTGATTATTTATGTCTAGAAACTACCCTTTTTCAATAAAAAAGAGTGTTTGAGAAACATTATAGGCTTAAGATGTCACTCATATTGGGATTTTAATAAAACTAGGATGCGTGTTTTTTTATTCTGGAAATAGATGTTACCTTAACTGTAGTGAAATTTTGCTTCTTATGCAGGGGGTTTGGGGTTGTGTTTTCATAAGCCTTTGTACATGTAGGAGAAATTAAGGAAGCGAGCTAGGAAGTAGGTGGCACTTCTCATTTTCTCACAGATAACCGAGGAACATTCTTTTAGCAGCACTGAAAGAAATAATACTCTGCATATATAATGTCTTCCATCTGTGTATCTTAAGGCTCTTTATAAAAGTTAATTGTTTCTGGTAATGTTTCTGTGAGGTAGATGAACATTCTTAAAAAATCAATGGGGACATGGAGAAACAATTCATTGACAACCGGCATAGGGCCTCTTGAAGAGTGGTGAAAATGAAAATTGTTTAGGCAGTTAGGTGGCAGGATAAATAGAGCACCTGACCTTAAGTCAGGAAGACCTGAGTTCAAATGTGACCTCAGACACTTACTAGTTATGTCACCTTAGGCAAGTCACTTATGTTTGCTTCACTTTCCTTATCTGTAAAATGGGATAATAACAGCACCTACCTTCCAGGGTTGTTGTGAAGATCAAATGAGCTAATAATTGTAAAGTGCTTAGCAAAGTGCCTGGACACATAGTAGGTGCTATGTAAATATTATTAAATATTTAAAATTTTAAAATTGCTAAATATTATTATTGATTTTTTTTAACAAATAGCTGTCATTGGTTTTCATATATCTTAAAACGGTAATGTCTATGTGTTAAAATTTTTTTGGTAATTTCTCTGAAATATAACATGCCAAAATAAAGGAATTTTCATTTGGGAATCATTTTCCACAACTAAAATGAATATATGGCATATTCAGGCTAAAGTAGAATGCTGAGAATATCTGGCAAAGATCAACTTTATCCAAAAACTATTTATTAATTTCACATCATTAAAAAAAAGGCAAACATTTTATAGCTAAAAGGAATCTTAAAAAAAATTTTTTTTTTTTTTTGCTTTTTAGAGGATGGAAGGCAGGGCAATTGGGTTAACTGACTTGCCCAAGGTCACATGGCTAGTAAGTGTTAAGTATCCGAGGTCACATTTGAATTCAGGTCCTCTTGACTCCAGGGCTGGCACTCTATTCACTGCGCCACCTAGCCGCCCCTAAACAGAATATTGAAGGTCATCTAGTGCACCTCCCTAATTTTACAGATGAGGAAATTGAGGTCACACATCTAGTAGCTGAGATTTGTTATGTTGTACTGAGAATCTGAAGTTCATTTCATGGATTTTAATAAACAAATTGTTTAGTGACTGCTCCTCCTCAGATGGTAGAGAAAATGACCACAAAGGGTGTCAAACCTTTAGACCTAGACCCTTTGATGTGTATAGTTCCATAGCTCAATGGAAAGAAAAAGAAAGAAAATCATTGAAATAAAATAGGTGTACAAATTAGTAGCATACATTAATACAGTTTTTATTTCTTTTTCTGACAAATGTTATGCTTAGACTTGCTTTGAGGTGGTATGCTCTTTGAAGGAATGGTCTTTTGAGTGACTATCTGAGACTAGTAGAAATAATATTGGTCTTGGAATCAAAAGACCAGAATTGGAATCATAATCAAAAAGCCCACTGCACAGGATAGTTGGGAGGGACGTACTCTATAAACCTTTAAGAGCCATGTAAATGTCAATTATTTTTGTCTCATTCTACCCGTCATGCGTAGTATTGATTAGGACTTGTGATGCTATAAAGGTTTCTTCTGCAGTTATATTACTGTTTTAGTTAGACTTCAAGTTTGACAGCAGTCCTTAGTCAATTTGGTGTAGAGAGTAACACAGTTTCATTGTCTGTCCTCTCCTCTTATTTGAATATTTTTGCTTGGAAATATGGCATTTGCTTTCATAGAACAAAGATGACAAGGTCCAGTTTTTGTAAGCAGAGGAGACATGTTTAATGGAGATTATCTAAAGTGAAGGATAATCCTTAGTGAATAGCAGGGTGAGAATGAAAAGAGGGCTTTCTTGGGAAACTAGTCACCTTTCATGAATTAATGATTTTATTAATTTTTTAATGGTATACCCAGTTTTCAAGGTTGAGAGGTTTAAAATATATATCCATTATTAAGATGCAGTTTTCTTTGTCTCTATCCTGAGCTATAGACCACTGTTTTCTCCAACTGAAGAATTAAAATCTTTGACACATAATTGATCTCTAGGATGGTCTTATAAAATTAAATTCAGTTTTACTTGTACACTGAGCTCTCTGGGCATGTCTTATGAGTTAGATTCTCTGCAGAGAGCTGGAGTCTCATAAATGAGAATCACTTACTGGCTTGTGAAAATGGAGCAGACAGCCTGAATGGAAGGCAACGTGATGTGCATGTTCATACGCCAAAACAAAGCTCACGTCCCAGGAGTCATCTTTTTAATTATTGCCAATTCTTGCTTTGTTTTTTAGATTGAATGTGTTGTCTAATTGCGCATCTATTATGGAAACCTCTATGCCTAAATGTATTCTTGCACAAGATAGTTTTTATCTTTCTACTTTTATCATAGTATACATGTATTAAAATAATAATCTAAACAAAGGGAATGCATTTTGAATTATATCACTCAGGAGCTATTATGTACAAAAGACACAGCCACCTCAAGGGTAATTCACTATTAAGATTCTCTCCTTATGAGGATGGACCATGTTAATCACTAAATACTCTATCAGATCTCTGTCAAGTACAGGGTTAGTCAGTCTTTTCAACAGGACAGTATGACGGCTAGTGCCTGTGTGTAGATATATGTACATGCATCTTATGTGATCTCAAATTTAGTATCTTATTATTTTTCATTGGGGATGTGGGAGGAAGAATGCTTGAGAAACAGATCTATTTAGGCATGTAGTAAAAAAAAATCTTACTACCATTTTTTTTTCATTTAGCATCCCCTTTGCAATAGTTTATCTAATTTTGCTTCTTATTTTTTTAAAAATGACATCTACACTTGGCAGCAAACATACATTCTAACAAGGAACAAACTAGTATTCAAGGTTATGACAGACAGCATCAATGTCTTCAGCAAGAAGCAATTGTTCCCCTTTCTGTTTTAAAACATTTGTTTCTCAAGTGTTGAGGGCAGCTGTTCAGATCAAAGGTCATTGATTGGCTAGCCTTTGTTAGAGCTCCTCCTGTGCCATATTTTGAACACTCTCAGCTTCACTGTTTACACTTCATATGGAAAAGTAAAAAAAAAAAAAAAGTATTTTGAAGAAACCACCTTGGGATGAAACAGTTGTTTTTAATAGACACTTTTTCTATTGCTTTTTCTGACATTTAGGATGATTAAAGATACTTGGAAACTGGATTTTTCAAAACTGCAAGCAACACATTTGAAGTCATAAACATAAGGCATTATCCAGATAAAGCTAATAGCTGGAAAGGCAATGGTCCATTTGAGTCTCCCCATCTCCCCAAAGAATATGGTCACGTGTGAAAGATGAACAGCAGGACTCCCTTGTGCAGTCATTGAAGGTCCTGTTACTCATAACAGCTTATTAATTAGTACTCAGGATAAATGTTTCCTTTTTATGTACCAAGCAGTGTGCCAAGGACTAGAGATACAAATAAAAAAGTGGGACACCCTTTGCTCTCAATAACCTTACATTCAAATAGGGAAGACAGTGGGCAGCTAGGTGGTACAGTGGGTAGAGTTCTGGTCCTGGAGTCAGGAAGACTCATCTTTCTGAGTTCAAATCTGGCCTCAGACACTGATTAGTTCTGTGACCCTGGGTAAGTCACAACCCTATTTGCCTCAGATTTCTAGTTTGTAAAATGAGCTGGAGAAGGAAAGGGCATACCATTCTAGTATCTGCCAAGAAAATCCCAAAAGAGGTCATGAAGAGTTGGAGATGATTGAAAAGGGAGATGGGAAATATCAACATAGGGAAATATTTGCTAGGGAAAGGAGTTTTGGTCTGAGAAATCACAGGGAGGGTGAGTTGAGCTATAGGGCAGTCAACTGACATATACTTCCCAGAAGCAATGGAGTGGGAGTGGCAATAAAGGAAGGTATATACAAGATGGCAGAGAAGATGACCTGAAGAGATGGATTAATTGATGAGCTATGAAACATGGGGGAGCTAGATATAGTGAGCTAGGTAAATTGACACTCATCTAGTCAGCAGTCCTGAGGGTTCAGTTCCAAAGCTAGAATTCCAGAGCTGGGTGCATTAAGTTCCCCAAAGACTTGGGAGATGGATTCTAGAAATTTGGCATGAAGGATGCTGGTCCAGGTAGGGAGAAACAAGCATTAAAAGCAACTAGAGAAAGCTTCTTGGGACAGAATCAAAAAAGCAAGAAGGGAAATAGAATTTATTGGAAAGAATAACAGCGTTGGAGACACAGAATCATAGAGTTGGAAGGGATCTAAGTGACTATCTGAGATTTATAACTGAAAAAAAAGACCTCAACAATATATTGAACAAATGGTCATCAAATAGTTGGTTAAAGATATCCAATGATAGAATGTCCTTATCTTCCAAAGAAACCAATGCAACTTTTAGATAGTGCTTATTGTTTGAAAGTTTTTTCCTCCTTCAAGCCTAAATGTGCATTTTTTGCACCTATTGCTCCTAGCACCACTCTCTGGTGGCAAACAGAACAAGTCTAATTTCTCTTGGACAATCTAATCCAATTCAATAAACACTTATTTTTCCATGAATTGAAATTAAGGTCATTGGCCTATAATTTATTGGCTGCTTTCTTTGCCCTTTTTTTGAGAAGAGAGACATTTTGCTCTTCCCCAATCCTGTGGCACATCACCTGTTCTTCATTGTCCCAGAGATCATTGATGCTGGTTCAGCCATCACACTTACCAGGCCTTTTAGTGCCTGAGAACATAGTTCACCTGTACCAAATGGCTTGTGGCTAGGTGCTCTCTTGTTACCTCTTGTGGCATCTTTTTTTTTCTTAACCTAATGACAATTCTCCTTGGCAAAGAAAAAAGAACCAGATTAAGAAATGAGCATCTAGGGGCAGCTAGGTGGTACAGTGAATAGAGCACTAGCCCTGGAGTCAGGAGGACTGGAGTTCAAATCCATCCTCACACACTTGACACATTTACTAGCTGTGTGACTTTGGATAAGTCACTTAACCCAATTGCCTTGCTTTCCTTCCTCCAAAAAAAAAAAAAAGAAAGAAAGAACTGAGCATCTTGGCCTTCTCTCTATTATCAATCATTGTGGTTCTCTCATTATTCTCAGGTAATCTTAACTGTTCTTTGGTTCTATAATTTTTTCCCAATATACTTTAAAGCAAAAACAAACTTTCACTGCATTATGTTCCCCACATCCTGATCTCATTTTGAATGTAGCATTCCTAGATTAGAGGATCTGGTTTCAAATCCTTGCTTTCTTTGCTACTTGAATCTGTATTTCTCCCATCTGTAAGATAAGGAATTTATTTTTAGAATTTAATTCAGGAGGAGAGACAGAAGACAGAGATAGAGAGAGACTCACTTATAGCATGTGTCTCTTTTGGTCCTAGAGGTCTTACCAGTTCCCTTCTTTCTTTCTTTCCTTCCTTCTTTCTTTTTTCTCTTCCTTCTTCCTAATTTGTAGAATAAAACAAGCATTTCCATAACATGTATAATAAAAGAGATGATTGCACATGAAACTGCTAATCTGTTATGTACAATTTTACTATTCCTTTTAAATATATAGTAAAGTTATCATGTAAATTCTTTTCTTCCTTTTTTCCCTTCCCTCCAACCCTAGAGATGGCTACCATTACACACACACACACACACATTTATATGTATACATATATACATACATGTGTGTATGTATATATGTAAAATTATTATACACATAATTCTATTTATCAGTTCTTTCTCTGGATGCAGACAGCATCTTTCTTCTTCTATCCTTTATAGTTAATTTGGGTATTTACACTAGTCAAAATGACTTATTTGCACAAAGTGATTCTTAAAACAATATTGCTATTACCGTATACACTGTTCTCCTAGTTCTGCTCATCTTTCTCTTCATGATTTCGTGCAAGTCTTTCCATGGTTTTCTAAGATCATTGAGCTCATCACTTCTTATAGCACAATAGCATTCTATCACAATCATACACTGCAGCCTACTTCCTTCTAAAGTGCCTACCGGTGAGTACGAGTGCATATCTACCACACATTTGTTGGAAGGAAAGTGCTTCAAAAACTGCAGGTGTTCTATAATTGTGATTTATAGTTGCTATTATTAATATTATTGCACTTTGAGTCTATCATAGAATTATAATTCAGAGTGACTTTCTGGTCCTAGATATTCCCCATGTTCAGGAACTTAAATCATTTTAGTCAAGTATGATTCCATACCCTTTAACTTTCTCAATAAATGCACTCTATAATCTACTGAGTGATTCTTTTCACAGTGCTATTTATGATATGTTAATTAAATTAAATTCCTCCCTGCCCAGATAGAATTTGCCTCTAATACTGATATGACAATAAACAATTATTATGCAAAATAATACCAGATAAGACTATTAGAAAGTGTTATGCAAGGTATAGGGGAAGAAGTTGTTTTATGTTAATCCTAAAATATGATCATGTTAAAATAATTTCTAAACATATTTATCTTGCTCAGATTGCCAATCCCTAGCACAGAAATTAGCCTAAAAACACCGCTTATCTCTGCCCAGTCAGGTATTATTTATATAGAGTCTTCAACTTAAATTTGTGCTCTCAGATTTCTTTTGTAAATCTATTGTTTAAACTTAGAACATATTTCCTGAAGAAATAATAAATCATTATAAATGGTGGGTAGGTTTCCAGTCTTGTCCACAAAAAGCCATTGAATTTAGAGCAGGGTGCTATTTTTACTGTTCTTAACCACAACTGATAACATTATTTCTATGGGAAAGTGCTTTCCCATTCCTAACTGCTCTTCCCTTCTGAGGTTAAGTTGATAGGTTTGGGGAGGGAGGGAATCTTTGAGGAAAGGAATCCGTATTCCTGTGTACCAGTACTTTTAAAACACTGTATCCACATAAGAGAAGGTATCTGTCGAGGTTGCTGACTTATGGAACAGGAGGCAATCGCTCACCCTAGGGCGGCAACTTAGAATGCTTTTCATATACTTTTGTTGTTGTTTCCACCTCTTCATGATCTTGTTGTCGTTTCATAGTGCGTTGTGGGGTCCCCTCAAAAGAATTCACAGACTTAGACCATCTCCAACCCAAACAAATGCATTTATTGAAAGTAACACCTCTCAGTAAGCAGGCTGAGTTCCAAGAAGGAACCAGCAGCTTCAATAAGAAAAGACAGGTAATTTTGTAGTGTAATTATGTTGATTATACAACAGAAATTATTATTAAAAAGGTAGGAGGGGTTTGTCAAGGGAACTAGGTAATAGGAGAGGGGTCCCAGCCTTGGCTAGAATTGCCCATGCAATTTCCCATAATACACAGAAAAATCCATTGGGGTGGTGGGGAATGTATGGATGAGAATGATATTATAATAAGTCTCTCTCGTCATAAGTTGCTATTACTGTTCAGGCACCTTCTTAGGGAAAGTCTCTTCTATTGTTTTGGGATCTATATCCTGCATGGGCATTCTGGTGGTGCTGCTTTCTGATTGGCTGGATATTGTGCTCCTGTCTGACACTAGATAGATATGATTGTGGTTGAGTGCATGGACACACCTACTGTTTCTGTGAGAAATGGGTCTGGAGACAGTAGCCAGCTAGAGGCAGTGGCTGGGATTCCTTCACATAGATACATCTGCTGTTCTAGTGAGGTATGAGTTCATGGACATGCCTACTGTTTTAATGAGACAGTGAAGCATATATAAGGAAGTTAGGATATTGAGGCTGGCAGCCTGTGGTGCGGCTAAAGCAAGATTATGCGGTCAAATTAGGACATCTCTGCTGTTCAGTGAGGCCCATAAGGAAGTTAGAATATTGGGGCTGGTGGCAGATGCATGAGGATTCCATCAACCACATTTGGAGTTTTCTTGGCAAAGATATTATAGTGGTTTCCCATTTCCTTCTAGTTTTTACAACTGAGGAAACAGGCAAACAGGGCTAAGTGACTTGCCCAAGGTCATACAGCTAGTACAGGTCTGAGGACAGATTTGAACTCAGAAAGATGAGTTTTCCTGATTCTAGGGTCCACACTCTATATACTGTGCTACCTAGTAAATCAATCATTCCTAAATTTCATTGGTGGTAAAATTTCATTTCATTCTTGAATTTCACATTCATGCTTGATGACATAGTCTCAGTTCTATGGCTTTAGAACTGAGAGGAAGAGAAAAGTGTTTTATTTAAGTACATCTGTATCTAATCCAAAGAGCAGTAATTATAGTAGCCACTTCTCTGCCTATGGCAAAATTGCTAAAAGTATGAGGTATATCTCACCTTTAATCTGTAGGCCCATCCTCTCTAGCCCTCTAAAAGCTCTAGGGATTTTCTCTCCAGAATCTGCCAACTATCTGAAATCTCTGTGAATGCCAGCTCAAAAATATGGATATAAATTACAGCATAATTGTCTGATTACATAACAAGCATGGGACAGAATTGTCCAGAGTATTGAAGAACCTTCCAAGTAGTTTTTACAATATAGGTACAGCCTTCAGGCCCTTAACAAATGTGAAGATAAATATGTACAATAATAAAAATTATCTAAATAACTTTGATACCTTCTGGCTGTAAATCTGTGATAGGATCCTATGCCAATAAAATTAAAAGTAGCAGGATTTCTCTCAATTATTTCTTGAAATGAGTGCCTTAAAACTTAAAAAAAAATTTTAAATGCTGACTATGAAAGAGTGTATATATTATCATGAAGTAAATAAGTTATCATTTACTCAATTCCTCGTGCCCACAACATAGTTGAAATCACCATCCTAATGAAACAGTTCTCTTCAGTAACCAATGATTTTTTTAATTGCTCAATATGGTGGCCTTTTCATTTAAAGCTTTTCACAACCATTCCTTTCCTACCTGCTCTAATCTTGCCATATAATACTTCTTTAAACACACACACACACACACACACACACACACACACCCGTCAAATTGGCCTTCTTCCTGTTCTTCACACATGATACTCCATTTCCTCATTTCCATGATTTTGTATACATTATTCCCCATACTGAAATGTACCCTCTCCTTACCTTTCTTCCTCTTGGATTCCCCAGTCAGTTGTCAAGTTTTATTGATTCTATCTCCACCAATTTTCTTGTTATCCTCTTCCTTCATTTCCTCTCATTCCCTGCTTCCCCCACGGATTCTGGTGCTCATACTCTAATTAGCCCCCTTGTTTCCAGCCTCTCCCTTCTCTTCCCCAATACATTCTCCAGATAACTGCCAAAATCATCTTCCTAAAACACAAGCCTGACCATGTTGATCCCTTATCAGTGATTTCCTATGGTTTCTAGGGTAACTTAGGAGTTGAAAATTTAAAGCTTTCCACAATCTAGCTCCTGTTTTTTTTTTCAAAAAATTGTTTTACAGTTATCCCTTCCACAAGGATGTGACACCCTACAATCAGGAAAATCTGTGTAAAAATTTTTGGCCCTTCTTTGTACCAGAGAAGATGTCTGAATTATTATAGTATTAATAGATAAAATATGTCATATTATGCATATATTTTATGTATTTCTGAGTTTCTAAACTTATTCTGTGTCATCTGCTGGCCTTTCCCTATTGGCTATGGTTTCTGTGAAACTCCCCCAAAATTCCCATTTAATTTCTTAAGCTGGCCTGCAATATAATTAGACTGTGATAGGGAAAGTTGTGATGTGGAAGGGATACCTTCCAACCTATCTGACTCCCTCCTATCTCCTAAACCTTCCATTTTCATCTCTTCCTTCCTGAATGAACCTTCTTGTCTAAGTGTACTTAAATGTACTTCTTCTTCCTCACCTTGCCTTCACCTCCGTTTATGTGCTTTGTCCTGATTCCCTCAGTTCTAGGTGCTCCTTCTCACCGCTAATTACCTTATGTTTGGTTTCCAGAGTACATGTTCAATGAAGGGAATGGTCATTTTGGAAGAATAATGATAAGCTCCAGCGTCCAGAAGAGGACAATTAGGAGATGAGTCTTGAGTTCATGACATAACAGAATTGCCTGAGAGAAAGGGGATATTTAACTTGGAGAACAAAAGACTAAGTAGGCACTTGTTAGCTATCTTCAAGTGTCTGAAAGACTGTTATGTGGAAGAAAGTTGTTCTGTTTGGTCCAAGGCCAGATTCTGGAGGGAAGACTGAAACTTGTTAAGAATTTAGGCTTGCAGGGCAACTAATTTGCCACAGTGGATAGAGTTCCAGGCCTTAAGTCAGGAATAGTCATCTTTGTGAATTCAAAAGACACTGACTAGCTGTGTGACCCTGGGTAAGTCACTTAACCCTCTTTGCCTCAGTTTCCTCATCTATAAAATGAGTTGGAGAAGGAAATGACAAACCCCTCCAATATCTTTGACAAGAAAATCCCAAATGGTATCATGAAGAGTCAGACATGATGGAAAAACAACTGAACAAAGGTAAAATTCCTAACAAAGCTATTCCAAAGTAGAATGGACTGCCTTGGGAAGTTGTGGGTTTCTCTTTCAGTGGGGGGTCTTCAAGCAAAGGATTCAGGGACCTTTGTTGGAGATTTTTTTTTTTGTCCATGTAGAGAGTATCCTAAAAGCCTTTGTAGATTTTTAATCAATTGAAGCTTTGTTGTGCTGGCTGACCACTGAGGTCTCCTCTAACTCTGAAATTCTGTGATTTCTCCCCACATTTTTCATACCCCAAATAACTAGCACAGTTGCACACATTGATGTTTTAGTGAATATTTGTCAAATCTGACTCTTTTTAAATAAGGTGAGACTTCAGGTTAAGAAAGTGTCTTTGGTTCCTACTAGGTGTATAGCATAAGGCCTTAAAGAAGGACCTTTAAAATCTTTCCAATAGTTGAGTACTGGAAGTCTTGGCAAAGTGACACAGAATAATGGGAAGAGAACTAGATTGAGAATCACATTGTGCGATTTTGTCCAAGTCATTTTATTCTCTTTGTTTATACATCTCTCAATTAGGATTAATCATACCAATATCTTGTTCCTTATCATGTCTTAAGGATAAAAGGCAAGAAAGAATATAAATATTTTTAGGTAACAAGAAGAAAGTTACCCTACAAATTTTCAGTGGAAGGATTGTACCTATCTCCTTTTATATTTAATGTTGTCTTTGAAGTCAGTCTCAGTTGTTTTCTTCTAAGAGCTGTCTCTTTTAAAAAAATTAAATGCGTTTTTAGAAATCTAGCAGTACATATGTTCACACTTATAGAATAAGCATTTATATTTATTCATTACTGTGTGATCTTGGGCAAGTCACTTAACCCCAATCACCCTGCCTTCCCCCCATCCAAAAAGAAAAAAAAACCAAAGCAATATCTATATTTAAATTGATCAAGTTCACTACATACAATATAATAACTTTTTAGTCTTCTTTCCTCTTTCTCAAGATTCCTTGTAATCTTTTTTAAGAGCAATCTGGCTCTGTGTTATAAAAGGTCCAAAAAATAATTATACCCTTTAACTCAGAAGCTATGTTCTTGGGAATATATTCTGAAAGTATTATTTTTAAAACAAAAACCAAAGTACTCTTTGTCCAAAAGTTTTCTTAGTGACATTATATACAATTAGAAAAAAAAAACCTAAAAACCTATAAACAACCAAAATACCCAGCAATAATGGAATAGTTTAATAAATTGTAGTACAATAAGTTAATGGGATATTAAAATATAATTACTATAAGACCAGCAATCATGAGGAAGAAAAATTTGGAAATATTTTTATGGAATAATGCAAAGAAGGAAAAGCAGAACCAGAAGAATAGAGTATATGGTAACTACAGTCATATGAAGGAAAGTAGATAAAAATGAATGTCTGTATAATTTCACATCTTCCTTGTTTGTTTCTTTCCATTTTCTTGTATGTGTGGGTAGGTTTGTATCTATAAAATAAAACCATTTTAATGTAATCTCATTTTAAAGAAAATAATAATTTTATTAATTTTTTTTACCAAATGTAGATTTTATAAATATTGGTAGATTGTATATTGGTGTAACATGATCAGTTTTAGGAAATAACTTTCCTAATGTCACTGCCCATGCAGCTTTTTCCATGGAACTCCTCACTTTGGTTCAAGGTAGTATTCGCCTCTCCCAACTCAGTCTGTTTCTCAACTGGGCCCGAAGTGAATGCATATTATAGTACAACAACCATCAAAATGAGAACCAAGAAGTTTTCATTCTAGCTGTTTAAATCACTTTATTTCTCTGAATTCTGATGGAATGAAGGGGGTAGGACTGAATTATCTCAAACAAATATTCTCTTCCAAAGATAAGTTTCTATAATCCTTATGTGTAGGGGTAACCTGCCAGCTTGTCTTGGTTTTTTTGGTTATTGCTGTTTTGTCTCTCATTTGGTCTGTCAGTCTATGTAAGAAATTGGACGGCACAGGCTCAAAAGAACAAGAAAGGTACCTTTCTTGTTGCTGATGCCTCTATACCTTCTTCCAGCCTCATTTAGCTCTCCTTGACCCCCACCACCCCATACAGAGTAAAACCCCATTTGGGGTTAATATCATTTTAACAGAAATATGATTATAATGAAAGTGATCAGTTAAAAAACTTCATGAGACCAGAGTTCATCGAGCCCAGTTTCCTGAGAATGGAAATGCCTAAGATCGCTCCTGTTTTCAGGGAAAGAGCTACAACGTAAATCCAAGTCTTCCAACTCCAGAGTCAGTGGTTTTTTATACTATACTGTGCTTCTACCCTTTGAATAACTCTTTACAAAATCTGATATATTTGACTGATTTTATTTTCATGAATTCTAAATACTAGCCAGCAAAAAATAATAATTACGGTGTGTTTTATCTTCCACCATTAGTTACATAACCTTAAAGAAAATTCCTAGTGTTACTGTTTTCCAGGGATTTCTTTTTCTTAAGGAATAACCTTAGACCCAATCCATTTTGTAAACATTATTTTCTTCTCTATTGGTATAAGTATGTAAGAAATAGACAGACACACACTTTTGTCTTCCTCATTTTTTACAAGCAGCAAATTGACCCTCTGACAGCTACAATTTTTCATTGTCACTTCATTTTTTAAAAGCTGCAGTTTCTGTCCTATCCCCATATGCCTCGAAGTAAATAAATGAACCCAAGAATTTCTCCCTTTCTTCCTTCCCAACTGCTACTAACATCAATTCTCCAATAATTCCACATACTATTCACTTGAAAAAGAAACATGAAAAAAAGAATGAGAAAATATAACAGTATATATAATAAAGGAACAGAATAGGAGGTAGGGGTAGTCTGACAGCTTGTCTTGGTTTTTTTGGTTATTGTTTTGTTTTTCATTTGGTATGTCAGTCTATGTAAGAAATTGGATGGCACTGGCTCAAAAGAATAAATATTTTACTACCTCTGTTGGAGAGTAAGTCCATGGTCTCATTGATATGGGTATCCTTTGGTCTGTTCAAAGAAATTATCTACAAAAGTCTGAGTACAGTATTCCCTTTTCTCTTTTTGATTAAGGATAACCTTGGAATTGTGTAGATCATTCTCATAAAGATCTTTTTCTGAAGATAGAGCATGATTCCAGAGGACCAGTAATGAATATGTACAGGGTGCAGACTGAGCCATATATATATAAAATGTATGCATGTATGTATATGTATGCATACACATGTATTGTATATGTATGTATATCCTTTAAGGGAGTTCATTTTGCTTAATTATGCATATTACAAAGATTTTGTTTTGCTTTTCTTTTTTCAGTGGGGTAAAAGGGAAAGTAAATAGATTTATGTTAATGAGAATAGAGAATAATAATAGAGAAGTGGGGGGATGGAGTAGATGTAATGAGTTATATGCACATTCAGATGAGGTGATATTAGTTTTACTTAATGTTTTCCCTTTAATAACAATAAAAGCACTGCCTTAAGGTTTTCAGTGCTCTTTACAAGTGTTACCTCATTTTATCCTCACAATAACCATGTGAAAATAGGCACTATTATCCCCATGCTACAGATGAGGAAACTGAAGCAGACAGGAGTAATCTGTAAATATTTATAATATTACAATCAAATTTTGAAACTTTTATTCTTTTAAAAAGAAAGTAGGTTTCTGGGGTCAGTAGTTAGTGATGTCCTTTCATCTCTCTCCCCTCACTGATTGTTTTTGAAGTTTTAATACCATGAGATTATACTATAGATCATAAGATCATAAAGTCTGATCTCCAAAGGATCTTCCAGGCCATTTGGTACAACGTCCTCATTTTACAAATGAGTAAATTGTATCCTGACATCATCCAAATTACTAAGGTAGTAATAGAATAGAACCCAAGTCCTATGCCTTGAAATACAATGCTCTTTCCACTGTACTGTACTACCTTTATTTATATTTTGATTTTTTTCTCCCAACTATTATTCAAGCATTCTGTACTTTCAAAATCATGTTACCTCTAGCACAAATTTCTTCAGTAGGTATTTGGTCCAGTCCAGACCTGCTTTCTCTTATCAGCTACAGAAGTAGTAAAGTCAAATATGATAATTCCAAAAATATTAATTTTTTAAAAATAATAGTTCCATTGTAATAAACATTGAAGTAATTTGCTAAAAGTATACATCAAAACTCCTTCCATGTTCTGTTTCTTTGTCATCTTCATTCCAGTTTCTTCTATACATTCTCCCAGCATAATCTTAGTTGAGTCTAATGCTAAGCCTTTTAAAGATTCATTTTTTTTCTATTTGCTACTTCATTGTGGTAATTACAGTAGTTAAAATTGCCATAAGAAATGGTGATAGTCAAATTGAGTATCTTTGTTGTTATCCCTTCCCAATTTCCCTCTCTTGCAATTATTTTTTTTTTCTTTTTGGTAGCAATCGGGGTTAAGTGACTTGCCCAAGACCACATGGCTAGTGTCTGTCTAAGGTTGGATTTGAACTTAGGTCCTCCTACCTCCATGCCAGTGCTCCATCCACTGTACCACCTAGTACTCCCCTTACCTCCCCCCACCAATTCTTTTGTATCAATAGCTTGTTTTAATAGATAAAATTGGAGTTATAAGTACATATGGTCTCTTCTCATCTTTATGTCAGTTTTGCTCTCTGCTCCAAGTTGTCAGTGGTCTGACTCCACACAAACAACTGACTGCCAAGTCAGTAAGAAAGCACTGATAAGATAGTTAACTTCATTCTCTGGTGATATTTGTTTTTGCTACATCCAGTGACATGTGAATCTTTATATAGGTATGAGGGTCTGAGTAGTTGTCTGTCCTTTTATTTCATTTCTACTCCTAAGGACTTTTTCCAATCTATTTTTTTTTCTCCTGAGCTTATCTTCTCATTTAAGTCACTGAACATCAAGGTAGTTGTTGACTTTGGGGGATTTTTTCATGTTCTTTAATGAATTTCTGTACATCATCTTTTACAACAGATGATGGTATATAAGCTGCAGTTATCTGCCACGTTAGATGTACTTTTGGACTAACTGAATGGGTTGCTCATTTATTTTCATGCTGCAGCCTGGGCAATAGACATTCATCCACTTGGCTTTCCCATGTGAATTGTTAGAACTCTTGATTTTCTGTTGATCTCATTAATGAGACCCTGTCATACACAAAGTGAAGAATCTGGAGGGACTTTTGCTTGTGCTTATCATTAGCTCTGTAAAGTGAGATGACCAGGATTCTCATGAAATAATGTTCCTTATTACCTTTAGGCTGACAGCGAAAGAATTCTACTGTATCATTTATTCATCTTTTCTTCTTTATATCTTCTAATTTCACGTATAGAATGAATGTGGTTCAGTTGATATGATTCAATTCCCATTTTTGGTGTCACAATTTTTTGATCATTAAAGAAAAATTTCACATTTGGAGTACCAAGCTTTAATGTTTACATACTGTCTAAAACTTATTATTCTTTTTTTTGCTTGCTTTTTGGAGGGGGAGAGGTAGGGCATTGGGGGTTAAATGACTGGCCCAAGGTCACAATGGCTAGGTTTATGTTAGGTGTCTGAGACCACATTTGAACTCAGATCCTCCTGACTCCAGGGCCTGAACTCTATTCACTGCACCACCTAGCCACCCCCATTAAATGTTGTATTAAAATAGATTTTATTCTCATTTTTATATATCATATCCTAACTTCTAACAGACATATATAAACTTAGAATCTTTTTGTCTTTCAGAAGTGCATAGGATCAACTGCTTATTTTGTTTGTTGCTTCCAGAGGCTGATTTTTTTTTTTTAGTGTTGTCTTGAATGGGATCTCATCAACTGAAACTATATGTGTGTATGTGTATGTACATACATACACACATGTATAATATGTTATGTATATATAGAATGATTGGCAAGCCATAAAGCACAATATAAATATAGATTATGTCATTCTCCAAAATTTCTACCTGTTTGAACCTTTTTCCCTATTCTAAAAAAAACAAAAACAACCTAAGTTTTGAGGGGCACAGGAAAGGATACAAGCATAAATAAAAAGGACTTCTTATAGCATACCTCTCACTTATGGTAACTTTAGCTAAATGTCTTAAATTTTAAAAAAAAAAAGTAAATTATATAAATGAGATCTATGAGAGAAATCTATTATCTTTAGTTTCTCTGCTATGTTCCCATATACTATATGGACATCGTTTGGGTTAAACTCTTAGCTATGACATATTGTGGACTTTTCAATATCATTGTAGCATTTCAGACTTTGAAGAGACATTTAAAAATAACTTCAAACGTTATTACAATACACTTTAACTATAGTTATGCTTATGGAGGACAAATTTTTCCATTATCCTGAAACTACTTATGTAGTGACTTTGGTTCTGAATTCTGTCATTCTATCTTCTGGTCTCAAAATCAAAGATAATTTTTAGATTTCTTTAATATTTTGAAATCATATTTAGTAAAAAAAAAAATAATAAATGTATTTGTCACAATTGTCCCATTGCTAGTGGAAAGGGCATATCAGTAATCATCATCATACTACTCCCAACTCCACAATGGATCCACTCATCCTCCTTGTTACTTCTCAAATTATAAGAAAAAGAAAAATTATAAGAAAAAGTAACACATTACCCATGACTTTTCATCTAGAAAAAAAAAGTGCTGGGATGCTTCAGGAATTTCCCTGTCCTCTCTGCGAACCTCAATTCTGATAAAATCCTGCAAATGGTATTTTGGTGCTGTACATAGTACAGTACCAAAGATACCAGATAAAGGAAAAATCAAGACAAAGTTGTATTGATCATATTTCTTTTATGACTGTCTACTGCTATAAGTATACAGAGTACAAACTGCCATGCTATCTTTATAATATAGTTAATCAATGTAACTGGAATATTGAGATTGCTGTTATTCACATTTTTTAAAATATAAAGAAAATAATGTAATTGATCCTTATCATATTTTTAAATTTTGCTTATAGAAAAAACTATTTGACCAGCATGTCGTGTTCCAATGGTTTGGAATGACTTTGAAAATAAGGGTTTAAGGGGCAGCTAGGTGGCGCAGTGAATAGAGCACTGGCCCTGGAATCAGGAGTACCTGAGTTCAAATCCGGCCTCAGACACTTAACACAAAAAACTAGCCGTGTGACCTTGGGCAAGTCACTTAACTCCAACTGCCCTCCAAAAAAAAAAATAAGGGTTTAATCATATTTTTGTCAGTCAATAAATATTTATTGAGAACCATATACCTGCCACTGTGCCAAGTGCTAGGCATACCCCCCCCCAAAAAAAGACAAAAACACAGCCCCTGCATTAAAAGATCTCATATTCTAATAGGGGAGAAAACATACAAACAACTGTATACCATGATACACACGTATACATACGTGACTGTGTGTGTATAGTACAGTTATTTGCATGTTATATAGAGAGGACAGGAAGGAGAGACAGAGAGACAGAGACTGAAACAGAAAGAGGTAATGCATCCAGTTGGACGGCACTAGCAGTGGCAGACTATGGGGGTGGGGGAAGAAGAGTGAGAAAAGCTTCCTACAGAAGGCAGGATTTGAGCTGAGGCTTGAAGGAAGTCATTTAAGGTAAATGTGCCTAAGCTGAATAGTAGTTTAAGGTCACTAGCTCTCCCTAAATACTGTGCAAACTCTTGGAATTCTGATTTCTCAAAAGATGGGGGGAAATTCTCATTTTTAAATGCTATTGGTTGCATCAGAAAACTTCATTAAACTAAAATTCAAGAGACTGAAGAGAAGGGGAATTTAATATCTATCAATGCCATAAGAACCATTTATCTGCACTTGGAAAATCTTTGGAGCAGCATTTTTTTAAAATATCATTTCTACTATTATCTAAATCGACTGGGGGTGGCTAGAGAAAAATTCCAAGTGGGGGATAGGGAGATACTTTCCTTTCTATCAGCCCATCTCAGATAGGTCATTGCTAGTGTCATCTTGGACACAAAGGGAAAAAATTGTACCCTAAACTATAAAACTTTTAATATTAATAATAATAATAGCATTTATATAGCTTCAAGGTTTGCACTTTGCAAATGTTATGTCACCTACAAATATATGCTCATTTTCCCCCTTTAATGTATTTCCTTCTATTGCAGCATCCTCAATCTTGAAACGAGAAAAGCGGCTGAGGACGAAGAATGTTCATTTTAGCTGCGTTACTGTTTACTACTTCACAAGGAGACAAGGTTTCACCAGTGTTCCCAGTCAAGGAGGAAGCACGCTGGGCATGTCCAGCCGCCATAACAGTGTGCGCCAATACACCCTTGGTGAATTTGCGATGGAACAGGAGAGGCTCCATAGAGAGATGTTAAGAGAACACCTCAGGGAGGAAAAACTTAACTCTTTAAAGCTAAAGGTAATCGTAATCTCTTTTCCTAATCCCTGTAAAAAGTTTATTAATTTCCCTTGGATTTCAACTATCTCCCCAATCCAAATTTAGCATTTTGTACATCTTAACTGGTACACACTTCTGATTTTAAACAACACAGTAGTAGTCATGTTGAAGACAATGTGGTTTCTTCGGCAGACTTTGAATGTACAGCAGGTGGAAGCTGTACTTTGAGATCAGGTAGGTGAGATGCTCCTCCAATCACAGACCCCCCCAGTAACATTCTATATGAAGTTGGAACCATGCTTGAAATTAATTGACTTTCTTACCCAGCCAATACCTAGGAAACACTCTCCTGTGGTTGTCATCTGGTAAGGAAAATACTGTCTTGGATGTCCCAGAAGTGGTTGTAATCATTGTAAAGAGTCATTTTTTGAATATCAGAATTCCATGAGATTACCTATCCACTTACCTTTATCCCTTTCTTTGCTATTTCAAAGTAAGCTTGGAAAGCTTTGATATGTTCTCAAATGTCCTCTTTCTCTCTTTACGTTGCTTATCTCTGTTTCAGATATCACTGTGAAACATTCACCTCAAAGAAACTGACAAGGGCACAATGCACATTTTTTGGCATTATTATCATCATTAATAGCAATGATAATAATTTTGCAGGGTTTACTGCCAGTTTCCCGAAGCATTTCTCTATCACCCTCTAGATTTTTTCATAGTTACGTTAGCGCCAACCAAAGTATCATGCTTCAGAAGAGTGCTTAACATTCCTAGAGTGATTTCTGGTTAGTTTTTCAGTTTCCCTCTTCTCTTACCTCCCTTCACATCAACTCCATTCTTCCACCTTCCCACCCCCCCCCACACACACACCAAAAAAAAAAAAAAATGAAGATTTTGTTTTTCCCCAGGCATCAGTTTAAAAAGCAATGCACAGGTAGAGATATATTCTCTTTATTTACTAAGACTAAATTAAAATCTCCTATCCTCTGGGTAAGGAAAAGGAACTGTGCTCTCCAGGGAGTCCTTGTTTCATGGCTGGGTATTGTGTCCTCTGGTTCTTAACAGCTGCTATAACTGTGATTTTTGTCCAATGCTAAACGGATTCATTGTGGCACATTTTGAGGTACAATGTGTGAGTCATTAGTGTTAGTGGGAGCTACACAGCTTGAGGACCCTGAGCAAGGTTGCACATTGACTTAGTTATTATTCAGCTATCTCTAGTTCTATGGCGGGGTAGGGGGAGAGAAGGGAACAGAGACAGAAACAAGACAGAGAGTCAAGAGGCAGAGAAAGAAAGAGAGTGAGAGAGAGAGAGAACAGCTGAAGCTTAAAAGGAGTAATAATAAAAATAGCACGTTACAAATGATTCCTTTTCAATTGTCCTTAGATTGGAAATCTGAGGAAGCACTTTATTGTCTACTTTTGAAAAAAAATTATCCTGGGTGAGGAACTTACCTTGGTTTGCTGCTGATAAGAAAAGTTTAGTGATTTTCCTTGAGTTTAAAAAAAAGGAAAACATATTTAAAATCTTTTAATTTTACATTTAAAAATAAATTCTACATTTAAAATGTAGAAAGATAGTGGAGTCTAACAATCTGAACTTGATTTAATTCAAAGTGAGCTGATCAAAAGCCATATGGGAAGATGAATAATGTGAAAATTACCACACCAAAAGATCATAAATTGAGGGTGGGGAGAGTACTGTACATTGTCTTTAAATGTCTGGGGTAACTTTTGCAACATATTTATATTTTAGCATAATTTTATGGGGTTTTAGGTCAATCTGTTTATACCAAGGGATATTTTCTAATAAATATATCCAGCAGTGTGGTTTTCTGACTTTTTGTAAATTTTCTTCTATGGATACAAGGAAAAGTGAATGTTTTAACAAACTAATTAGGATCTGAAGAATATGTTCTCAGGTTCTATAGTAATAAGTTTGATTTAAATTATATATTGGTGTTAGGAATTGTTGAGGAATATTATTTCAGTAGCAAGGAATATATTCTTGGATATTAAGAAAGTTTGTGCTATGAGATAGATTAATTGTTAAAAACACGTTAAAGCATGTAGGTGTTTAGACACATCTAATAGGATGCAATATCAAGGTTTATTTACTGATTATAGCTTATGTCTTGTGGTTTCTAGTTTGGCTGATATCTGAAACTGTGGAATAACAGTTTGGTTTTAATTATAATCTTTAATTAAGTTGAAATGTTAAATTGAACTGATGAATACCCTCTTAGGGAATCTATGAATAGCAAGATATACTAAAAGCACTTTATCTCCTAAATTTTGTGCCTTAATTTTTATGTGATAATGTTATATCTATCCTGCTTGTGGAGAAATCATATCTTTTAAAATAGAATAAAATTTCCATGAAGGTAGGGACTGTATTTATTCATTTTTGTCATTGTGTTTCCAGTGAATAATACATTTTCCAGAACATAGAATCCCAGATCTAGAGCTATGAGTTATCTTAGACAATACCCCTTCACTCCCTCCCTATTTTCAGATATAAAAATTGAGTTCAGGGGAAGTTATGTGACTTGCCAAAGATCACACATTCAGTAAAAGTCAGAAGCAGGATTTGAACCCAGGTCCGCTCATTTGTGTACTATTGTGTTTTCCATTGTACTCCATGGTCTGATTGTTAAATGGCATAAATACTTATAAACTGGCAGAAAAGTGATGCCCTAGCTAAATACTGTTAGCCTTGGCATATCAATTTGCAAATGGGAAAATAATGCCCAGATAGAATTGATTTGTGTTATTTTATCCAGTTGATACTAAAATGAAAATAAAGTTTTTGTTGTTTAATAAAAAAGAAAAAGAGATGGGGCGATTGGGTGTTGGTTGTTGGTTTGGGGGGGGGGGTTTGGAGGGGGAAAGCAAGGCAGTTGGGGTTAAGAGACTTGCCCAAGGTCACACAGCTAGTTAAGTGTCTGAGGTCGGATTTGAACCCAGGTTTTCCTGACTCCAGGCCAGTACACTATTCACTGAGCCACCTAGCTGCCCCAATTGCAAGGTGTTTTGTTCTTTTTACAAACCGATTAGTAAAATAATAGTACACCATCTTAATGCTGAATATTTGCAGACTTCCCAACCCTATTCTAAAGGCTAGAAAAATCTGGCACTGTTTCATGCTGGTGAAGTTAGTTGTAGTCAGCTTTATGTGCCAAAGAGTAGGCATTCACTTGGGGTGAAATCCAGAGTGTGCAGGGAAGAAATCTCAGCTCCTAAAATATCTCCCCTCCTGGCATTTGAAATCTCATGGTTAAAGAATCATTGTTTTGTGGGTGTCCTTTTGTAAGTATCCCTGGGTACTATGAATAAATTAGTCTAGTCACTTTCCTACTTTACTCTGTGACTGGAGATTTGGTCCTTTGGAAGATGGGAGCTCAGGAACCTGGGGGCCCTGGAAAGGACAGAGAGGCAGTGGTGCCAAAGACAAACTTGACCTGCTTCATGATTTTGCCCAGGACTAGGCCTCTATAAGTCAGGGGAAGATCTGGAAGCTAGTGAAAACAAAGAGGGTAGAATGTAACTGCTAAGTATTTATTAATGCTATATTAGCATGTAACCAGTAAACTACCTCCCACAAACTAAAAATATATTACCCATATATGTGCTTTTATATGAAGGAAATTTTCTTTATGTTGGGTAGAGCTTCTCTGATATTTTACAAATATATGTTCCTATTTGCAAATTGGCACTTTACAATAGTTATTACAAATCCAAAGAGAAAAGGAGTTTCTTAATGTTACTATGTGAGAATTGCACAACTGAAATAATAGGGAAACAAATTGGTTTCCATTCTGCATGTTTCTTATTTATAGCTATAGTCGGCCCTTAATTGTCATTCATATGTATTAAGGCACAATACTGTATGTTTTCAGCATAATCCATTTGGAAAGTAGAAATGGATTTGGAATATATTTAATTTTTTTAAAGTATTCCAGACATTGTCAATAAGCAGTTAATAAAAGAAGTTAATTAAATAATACTTTTTTTCTGTGTTTTTAGAAAAAAACATTCTAGTTTTAAAATTACAATACTGTCTTTTTCCTTCTCTTTAATCATTCAAATCTATTATGCACTTGGCAGTAATCAATGAAGTCATCTCTTCCAAATGAAACTCTCCTTTGTACCACATTGTTAGACAAGTGGGTTAGCCTTTCCAATTTTTTTAGTTACCTCTAGGAATGTTTTTAAATCTGTAAAATTAATTAAGCAACTACTTGAACATTCAAGAAACCTTAGAATCATAAGCATTTCTATGTCCAAAGCAAAGTGTTCTTTGGGGTTCTGTCCTTTTTGTCTCAAGAGATTTCATTTCACTTTCAGAGCTCTGTGTAAATGTGAATGACTTTTGACCTTAGATTATTCTTCATCTCAATTCAGATTTCTGAAGTGCTTCGATGGTTACTGTGCTTAGCACTTTTATCCCATTCTTCATCAGCCACCAAGATAGCACCCTGTGACCTGGTTCTCAGTCATGGATTTTTAGTGGAAACATTATTTTTTTTTACTCCTTTCTTCTCCATGTTGAAGAGGTGGTCATATCTTGCATTTTCTTTCTGTGTTACATCTTCAACTTCTGCATCTTAGCCTATGTCCTTAAGGCATAGGTTGCACAGGTAGTGGGACAAATGTTGTTAACTTGTAGAACTTGTAGAGCACATATTAGAATGAATGCCATACTGTGTTCCTTCTACCCCCAGCCTCGCTTTCAGTCTCTCTTTCCCCACCCACCAACCTCTAGCCTTCATGTTACTATAGCCTTGGAACCATCTCCATCAGAGTCCCAGAATACTCTAGGAAACAATAGAAAATTAAAGATTGGTTACTAGAGTCATTGCTTCAACCCATAAACTATTGTTATTTCTAAGGTTTTTATAGCAATCTTCATCAGCACTATAAAAACTGTGCCTGTATCATAGTTACTTATTTAGATGGGTAATTGCCTGTTAATTAAAATATTCAGTGAATCCTTAATAATAATGATAATAAATAGGTAGACAGATGAATGAATGAATAAATAAATATGATAGAGACTAAATAACTAGTTTAAAAATATGGGAAGTAGGGATCACCAGGTGGTGCAGTGAATAGAGCACTGGTTCTGGACTCAGGAGAACCTGAGTTAAAAAAGGGAAATAAAGGAATGACCCCTTACCTCTAGGAGCTTTCATCCTAAATAAGGATGGGGCAAGGACCAATGAAAATATTTGAGGAGACAAATAATGTATAATATTTCAAGCCACATCAATATACAATTTTGACAAATGCAGAGAGGGAATTTAAATACATTAGGAACAGAGTTTGAGAAGGTGGGTAAGCATCAACTAAGCAATCAATCTACAAGCATTTATTGATTGCCTACTGTATGATACTAGGTACTAGAAATGTAAGTATGAAGAATGAAATAATTCTTATTTGGAAGGAACTTACATTCTGCCAGAGGAGACTCCATATTTACATAAGAACTGACAATAAATCTAAGGTGGTTAAAATGTAAGGCAGGTACAGCACTAGTAGTTGTTTCTGATCACTTGAGTAGAAGGGTATTTTGAAGGAAGTGAAGTATTTCATGAGGATAGTGTATATTCCAGGCTTGGGGCATGACTAACAGCTACTGAAATGAAAGATAAGTGCTGGCAGTGAAGAACAAAGAGAATTCCAGTTTGACTGCACCTCAGATTGTGGGAAATGGAGTGATAGATTGGGGGCAGTTTGTGGGGGCAGAAGCAAAAGGAAGCTAATGGAGTTTACTAAGCTGGAGAGTGACATGGTGAAATGTGCCCTTATGGAAAACCACTTTGGCAATTAATTGTGTAGAAGGTGGATTGGGTGGGATAACTTGAAGCAGGGCATTTTTTCTTTAAAATTCCATGCCTGACCAATTCAGTTAAATTTTGAAAACTGCCTTCCTATGAAATATAATTAAATAAGCAATTATATTCAAATCCTGCTTCTGACACATAAAACCTATATGACTTTCAGAAAAACATTTAACTTGCAGGGCTTCAGTTTCCCGAACTCCAAAGTAAGAATGATTAGACTGCATGGCTCCAGTCTCCTCCAGGATCCTCTGCTCTTACATCAGATTGTCAATTCCACTCTGTGCAACTGACATTCATCTTTCAGAGCAGTGGAGTCAGCAAGATTTATTGTGCTGGTCAGCTCTGTAGTGACCTCCTCAGTTTATTAAGTACTGCCAACATTATTCGATGTTTGACTTGTTTAAAGAGAAGAAAAGATAAGAAAACTTCATTTACCTAATGATTAGACAGTCATTATAGTACAGTCAAAAGAGTTTGGTCTTTGAGTTCAGAAATGCTGGACTTAAGATTTGACTCTCACTGGCTATATGATGCTTAGATAAATCACTTATCTTTTTGAGTCTCATTTTCTTCATCTGGAAAATGGGGTTAATCATGCTGGTACTACTTTCCTCAGTGTTTTTGGTGGGAGGGACTACTTTGTAAATCTTAAAATGCTATAGATATATGAATTGTCATTTGTTACCATGAAATATTGACTTCTTCCTACTAACATGCAATTTGGCAAATATTTACTTAGAGCATTTGCTATGGGTCCCAACTGTTGATTGAACCATTGTGATATAGTGGTTCAATCTGGGGTTTTCAGAGTCTGGCGTTTTCTCCTTTGAGAAACTGCCATAATATTTGCCCGTCTCTCAACCTATTCTTCATGATATCTCAAAGATTACCAATATTTCTTCTGTGGTCTCATTTATTACTCTAGGATATAATTTGTCAGGGTCTGGCAACTTGAAATCATTGAAAGGACTTGGTGCTTTTTAACTATCTCAATTTTTCATTCCCTTTTAATAACGTTTGACCTACCCTTTCCAGTTTTAGGATAATTCTTATGTAGACTATATCCTTAATAAAGACAGAAGCAAAAGAGAAGCCGAAAAGCTCAACTTTCTCTCTTTTATCTCTTAACACTGTACCATGTTCCCTAAGCTATAGTCTTATCACTTCCTTGTTCTTCTCACCCTCTTTCATTATTTACTTATTTAACAGTTTATAAGTGATTAAGATATTTTCAGTAACAAGCATAGCTTCCACATAAAATGATGGTCTCTACACTGTATTATTTTCATAATTTTTCAGACACTTCCACTCCCTGTAACCAGAACTTATATTAACAGTAGGAAATCATAGTCTTTGAAATCTACCAAAAAGACTGAATCACAGCTCAATTGTATTTAAAAGACATTTAAAGAGTTGAATGATACTATGAATTTCTGATCTTATGAATATTCTATTTGTTTTGTCTCGTAGCTATTGCTTAATTTATACTGGGTCTTAATAGCTACAAATTGTTGAGTGGCTAGGTGGTGCAGTGAATAGAGCACCACCCCTGGAGTCAGGACCACCTGAGTTCAAATGTGACCTCACAGACACTTAACATAAAACTAGCCATGTGAACTTGGGCAAGTAACTTAACCACAATTGCCCTGCATTCCCCCCTCCAAAAAAAAAAAGTTATAAATTGTTTTATGTACCATCTTTCTTGATCCTCCACATCAACCCTGTGAGACAAGTGGTGTTTTATTATTATTGTTTTACTTATAAGGAAACTGAAACTGTGAGAAGTGTGGCATGGTATACGCACTGAAGGATGTAGTCACCTCAATTTGCTCTGCCCTCCTCAGATAACTTTGGGAATACTGTATGAAATTCTGGTTGGCATATAGCAGGAAATGCCTCAGTAAGCTGGAGAGTTTCCACAGAAAGGTGACCATGGGAGTGCAGGGTCTGCAGATCCTGCCATGGAAGGATCAGTTGAAGGAACTCAAAAAGTTTAGCCAGAAGAATCAGGGGGAACATGATAATTGTCTTGAAATCTTTGAAGGGCTATCACATAGTAGAGGGAACACACTGGTCTTCTTTGGCTTTGGAGGGCAGAACTGGGATTGATAGTTGTAAGAAGCAATGAAATAGGCTTTGCAGACGCCGCCACCGGGAGTCATCGTCTTGGTTCCGTCCGCCAGACGCGGATCCCCACCGCCTCTTTCTCTGCGGTAGTGTCCAGCCCAAGCATCTGTGGCCATGGCTAACCCCAACGTATACTTCGACATCGCCGTCGATGACGAGCCCCTGAGCCGGGTTACTTTCGAGCTCTTTGCAGACAAGGTTCCAAAGACAGCAGAAAACTTTCGTGCTCTGAGCACTGGAGAGAAAGGATTTGGTTACAAGGGATTCTGCTTCCACAGAATCATTCCTGGGTTCATGTGCTAGGGTGGTGACTTCACATGCCATAATGGCACTGGTGGCAAGTCCATCTAAGGGGAGAAATTTGCTGATGAGAACTTCATCCTGAAGCATACTGGTCCTGGCATCTTGTCCATGGCAAATGCTGGACCCAACACAAATGGCTCCCAGTTTTTCATCTGTACTGCTAAAACTGATTGGTTGGATGGCAAGCATGTTGTCTTTGGCCAAGTGAAAGAAGGCATGAAC
>CM053596.1:173530876-173577640 GCA_028646575.1 Pseudocheirus occidentalis
GATGGCAAGACCAGCAAGAAGATCACTATTGCTGACTGTGGACAGCTCTCATAAGTTTGTTTTCTTTTTTGTCTTAACCATCAAACCATTCCTCAGTAGCTGGAGAGAGCACCCCCAAACTCCATCTGCTCTTACACCCTTTAATCCTTGTTTTCTCACTTGCTGCAATTCTCTTTGGATTTCATTTCCTTTTTCCTTCCACAAGTCTGGCTAGACAACAGAGTTATGTTTATGATTATGAAATAAGAACTAAACTACAAAAAAAAAAAGAAGCAATGAAATACATTTAGGCTTGATGTAAAGGAAAAGTTCCTAAGAACTAGAGATGAACCAATGTAGAATTAACTGCCTTGGGAGGTGGGAGGTGGCTTGCCATGGGAGGCCTTACCACAAAGGCTAGATAACTGCTTATTGGGTACAATGTAGAGAGAGACATTTTCTAGGTGTGGTTCTATGGGACAATCCCTGAGGTCCTTGCTGATTTAGTCATTAGGTGATTCTGTGACTTGCCCAAGATCACTCAGCTGGCAAACAGAACTTGCACACAGTCTTCTATGTCCTTCTTGAGGTTCCTTTCACTTAGACCCACAGTTGGGAGGACAGCAGATAGACATCCTTCTAAAAAAGATTTTAGTAATTCTACTTACGTGAACTATGGAATGTTATTTCTAACTGTACAAGAAGCATAAATAAGCCTCCTTTAATGTGAAGAACTAACGAGGAGCAGCTAGGTGGCTCTGTGAGTAGAGGACCAGTTCTGAAGTCAAGAGGACCTGAGTTCAAATCAAGCCTCAGGCATTTAACACTTACTAGCCATGTGACTTTGGGCAAGTCACTTAACCCCAGTTGCCCTGCCCTCCCCCTCCAAAAAGCTAGCTAAATGAATGAATGAATAAATAAAGGACAAATTCCTGTCTTATTAAAAAAAAAAAGAAATAACGAAGCTTTGCTTCCCTCTAAGTCTCTTATAAAGATAAGGTCATTGAAGCTGGAGAGGAAAGCATTGAGTGTGAATGCAATGACTAGCCATAAGAAGCAACTGTGAAGATAAAATGATATGATGACTATGAAAATATTTGAAGATGCCATGCAAAAATAAGTCTTAAAAAGTATAAAAGGTCTTGCTTTTATCCACATACGCACATCTGGATATAAATAATGGATAACAAAGACTGGAACACTGTACAGTGCCTTTCTGAGTAAATCTCGCAGCACACTGATAACATAGCAGGGACAGACACTTGAACTTTTTTTATTCTCCTTTGCCAGTTTTTGAGGAGGAGGTAGAACATGAAAGGTGAAGGTGACCTGGATCGTAACCATGATGGAGAAAGATAGTGTGCGTCTATTCACAGATAAAATTTGTTTCAGAAGAAGCAATATAGATGGGCAAGGGTCTAGAATAGTATTAGGCAAGTTGGTTTGGAGATGAGAAAATGTTCTCTCCTCCCTACTCAGATCCGTGGCAAGTGCACAGCTGTGTCTCAGGCTGAAAAGGTGTAGACAGTATCAATAACAGATTGTGGTGTTACACATTGTTACAATCTCCATTATTATCTAAAGACGTTTATTTATAAATGCTTCCCTAAAGTTGTGAACAGATATTTACAAAGTTACACTTCTGTGCCATACATTGTGCCCCATGCTAGCAATACAGAGAAAGTCCTTTGTCCAATATAACACCTTATTTAAGTGTGGAGATTTTCAAAAGCTAGGTGAGTTTCCAGCAAAATTCCTGGCAATTTTTACTACTACTGGTATTGATCCAGCAAAAGACTCTAAATCTGTCATCTGAAGACCTGCCTCCATAAATCCAGAGACTCATCCCTAGAATTTTGCTGCTAGCTGATGAAATTTTTGACCATGCAATTTATTGAATCATTTATGGTAGTGGAGAGGGGCTGCAATCTGTACCAGCAAATGGATTATTCTCCTGAATGATATCACTGATCCCTGAAGTCTTAAAGACACCAAACAAACAAAATGCATATAAACACAATTCTTACCTTTGATGATTTTACTTCATGTGAAACATAATACTTGCACATGGGGAAAAAATAAACAAGAACTAAAACAAAAATATGAGGATGAAAGACAAATGATGCGTCATATGTCATGGCTAAAAACTAAAGACAGCAAAAGAAGAATAGTTGAATGTGTATTTTTTTTAATTCATTTTTTTCAGGTTCACATTTTCTCTCCCCACCCCTCCTCTTCAACTGAGAAAGCAAGAAAAACAAAAAAGCCAGGAACTTGCATAGTCAAGCAAAGCAAATCCACATGTTCATCATGCTTTCCCCCCCCCCCACCAAAAAAAGGCAGATAGACAGACAGACAGTTATGTCTCAAGCTGCACTCTGAGTTTCTCCATCTGGAATTATGTAGTTAAGTCCACTGGAATTGTGGTTGGTTATGGTGTCGACAGGAGTTCCTAAGTCTGAAAGCATATTTCTTGAGCTCAGCTTCCCACAGTGTAACGGATGACTACAGAAATTCAAAAATATAAATACAATATCATTGTATCACATCAGGAGTGTTTTTGTACAATCCTTTCCCTACCCTTCTTCCAAGACTGGCATCTCCTTTACTATTCTGTTACCTTCAAGTAACAGAGAATGATAAAAAAAAAAACACTGTAATAGTCCTCCTGGGGGCAAGAGCAGCTCTGGGTGTCATAGAATAGTCCACGTATAAAAGAAAGGCCAAAAACGGGGGGGCAGAAAGATCAGGAGGTTGGATATGCTACACTTCTAAAATCTCAATGATTGTCCTTTGCTATGGGCTGTGGGTGATCCCATGTGCCATCTCTATAGACAAATTATCCTGGGAAACTTCCAAAGTCCCCTACCCCCCACCACAAGTTTGTTTGGGGTTTTTTTGTTCTTGTTTTGTTTTTGTTTTTTGGTAAATAAACAGATTGTGGGGATTAGGTGTGAAGGACAGAATTACAGAGACTTAAAAATGCCATATATTCTGGCGGTATGAATATTGTACTGGGAACCAGAAAACCAAGCAAAACACTTAGCTATGAGGAGCCAACAGGTGTACCTATTTATATCTCTTTTTTTTATATCTCTACCTAGAACGAGTGGTATGAACTTGGACATGTCATTTGTCTCTGTAGGACTCAGGTTTCTCATCAGTAAAACAAGGATTTTGAATAAGATGGTCTCTAGAGTCTTTTCTTGCTGCTCTAAAATTCTATATTTGAACAGGGGCGGGGCGGGGGGGGGGGAGAAGAGCAAGGAATAGGGAAAACAACTAGAGAATAAAGGAACTCACTCAACCTCTATGATTTCACGATCAGTAATAATGCTAATCAACTTAAACAAAACAATTGCTAACCCCCAAGGACGTCACTAATCAGAAATAGTTTACAAATTTGATCCACGTTTTTTTCCTTCTCCACAAATATTAGCCAGACTTTCTAGCCAAGCCTTCTGTCTCTATCCTAAAATAATGCATCAAATGCAAAAGATGAGGTATAAGACTGAATATGTAATTGGAAGGAATCAAAAAGAATAGTCCAAAGAATTCTATGTCAAGAGTGGGTGTATAACAGATTGAAACTGTCAGCTGTCCTCATACTAATCTGGAAGGTGTCTTAAGAAGGTGGGATTTCAAGAACTTTAAATGATAGAAGGAAAAGAGCACTTAGCAAGGCTAGAGGGCATGAACATGGCCATAATGGTGCACTATTTGGAAAACAGCTTAGAGGTGGCACTAGATGAGCAGAAGGAATGGTTTGGGGCAAGCTGGTGAAGGACTTTGAAATAGTTTTAGCAATAATGATGATGGTAGTTGACACTCAGATAGTGCCTTAAGGCTTGCAGAACATGCTATGTACCTATTTTCATTTGATGCCCCAAATCAACTGAAAACCAAGTTAGGGCATTTACAAAAGTAGAATTATTTTGCAGAGTCAAGGGCAAAGTTAGGAAGCATACAAAGAAAAACCAGTCAGAGTGACAAGTGATGACAGGATCAAAAGGGAGTGGGGGTACTCTACTTAGTTCTAGTGATTATAATTATATGGCATATATGCAAAAAGAAAACTGAAGCATACTCAGATAGTAAAATGTGTTTGTGTTTAGGGCTTTGTGGAACTAGCAATTCAAATGAAAACCAGACAAAAGAACAGAATAGGAATACAGAGTAGTTGAGCAATGACAATAGTTACAAAATATGCTCTATATTTGAACTTGAAGCCTTGTATTATTTAAGCACTTTAAAATTAAACATGCTAGACCTCATCCTGCTACCTTTTGAATAAAAATTTGAAGACTGAGACTGCTGAATTTTTTAATTTAATATCAGAAGATACTGGAAAATTTTAAACAATATTCCTTCCATAGTTGCTAGACTGTCTAAAGGTTCTTTCTAAATTATCCCCAGAGCCTAGAGTCCAATTAATGAGGCATGAAAAGCACCCTGGAAGTCTTGTGCATCATTACTCACTTATGCTATACATTCATGGGCCACCTTTGAATTAACAGGAGAGTACTCTCTGAGAAGAATAGGCATTTTGATTGGCACTAAAAATGAAGATAAGTTACATTTATTATCATCATCTCCCTTTGGTGACTCATCTTGGCACAGAAACGACACTGGGTTCTTGAATTCTACACCAACAGAATCCAAGTTCTGACATGCTCTACCTTTTTGGAAAGGCTTTTAAGTACATTCCCAGCAGCAACAACAACAAAATGTCTGCTTTCTAGGGAACAGACTCTGGAGAGGCTCATCAGCGTTATTCTATACACTTGGTGATGAATCCTTTGGACAGTGACAATGAAATAAAGAAATATATGCAAAAGCCCCTCGAGTGGCTCCTTTCTGTTCCTGTAATGATGATGACAGAGTGGTAGGAAAAGATTGTGTTAAGAATCACACAGTTCTTCAATAACTAACACTAAAAAATTGAAACAACACTCAACAACTCAGTCAACACTAAACTGTAAACACTTCAATAAGCACACTTCTAAAATGTTGATTGAATGACTAAATAATTACCGTGACTCTAAAAGTGAGATCCTTGCCCAGTGACCAACAACTAGCCATCATAATTAAGATTTCAGGATGGGGGTGGGGGGGGGTGAGAGAATGGTCAAGTTGAATGAGGGGAAAATCACATCTTTATTTTTATTCACCTCTCTCTGAAACTTATCGTTTCCTTCAATTAGGAATTTTTAAAAAACATTATTCTGAAAAGTGGTCCATGGGTTTCACTAGACCACCAAAGGGATTCATAAGAGAAAAAATGGTTAAGGACCCCTAATGTAAATATTTTTATGAATGAAATCAGAAACCAGGTAATTATACCCAAAGGGCAATGGAGAGGTATATGGTTGACCAGAACAGACTGCAGCATATTAATAGCAAAGAGTTAATTGCACAGGACAAGCAACATTAAGTATATTACCAGACTGATATAAAACTGAAAGGCAGAGTTAGAAGTAACCAGTCCCACACCCCCTTATACTAAACTAATAGTGAGCTAATTTCAATAACTCTAAAGAGAAGGTTCTAACATACTGGGTGAACCCCTGGTGAGGATTTAGGGGAGAAACTAAAGAGTCACACAGGGTGAGGAGTGGGTGGGTTATGACCTGTACCTTTGAAGGGATGACTGCATCTGTGAGATCCCAGATTTGTTGAATTATCTGTTATCATCAGAGGATCGTAGGGTTTACAGCTGGACAGGAAATTTGTGATCCATCCTGTATTTTATAGTTGAAGAAACTGAGGGCTGGAGGACAAAGACCTAGACAAGTTGCCCAAAGTCACAAAAAGAAATAAAGACTCAAATATGGAGGGCTAATTAGCTATTTGTGATGAGACAAGTTAAAAATTCCGTTTTTCTATTAACATATTTTTCAGATCAGTGTGTCATTTTAGAGTGCTTGGAATTTGTAAGTGAATAAACTAGTGTTCTTTTGGTGTTGAAATCTTTATTTTTTCTTTTTTTGGAGGGGGTTAGGCAGGGCAATTGGAGTTGGGTGACTTGCCCAAGGTCACACACCTAGTAAGCGTTAAGTGTCTTGAGGCCAGATTTGAACTTATCCTCCTGACTCCAGGGTTGGTGCTCTTTTCACTGGGCCACCTAGTTGCCCCTGTGGAAATCTTTAAAGCAAGAGAATGGAATAATCAGCATCTTACAAAGGAAAAAAATCAAATATTTTCAGGTAATCAGAGTTGGGGAAGCAGAATTTCAATAAGAGTTGGTTGCCATTTTGAAGCTGAGAAAGATTTCATTCACGTCGAAGTCTTAAGGGAAAGTCAGATGAGATTAGAACTAGAGAGTTCATGTGGGCGCTGGGCTCTGAGACTCAGAAAAGTAGCTTCTGAAATGTTGAGTTGTAAAGCAGAACCCACACAGGCACAGGACAGGGGAGGGCAGGGAGAGAAATGGTTTAACGGTCAAGGCAGAAATATGCTAGAGGAGGATTTTAAAATTTACTTTTGCTCTAAATGTCATATGCCATTTGTTTATTAACAATCTCATTTAGCACTTCATGAAACCTTGTATAGGAAATGAAAAGTTATTTTTGTTAAGCTTTCTAATGTTCTATGTACCATTTTATCAGAGTTCATAAACCTGCTCAGGCATGTTCTCTTCTTCCTAATTCTGGCAACTGAAAGCCTACAAGCTAAGATGACAGCTAAGTGACATTTTATACTTTATAACTATGAAATAATGCAACTTTTGAATGCATTCCTCACTGAAGTTATTAATATTGCTACTGTAGTTTTAAAAGCCAGATTGAAAACAAGAGATTCGTTTTCTCATGTGGGTTTGGAAGCAATTCCAAAAGGTGAACAATGAAGCTGGATTAGAGAATAACGGTCTGCCCTCCTAGGGACCCCACTTTAAAAGTTATGTCATTCATTAAGATGCACAATTCTAGGATTTGTTTTTTAATTTTATGTTAGGGAGCAGCTAGGTGGCCCAGTAAATAGAGCACTGGCCCTAGAGTCAGGAGGACCTGAGTTCAAATCCGACCTCAGACATTTAACGCTTACTAGCTATATGACCTTGGGCAAGTCACTTAACCCCAATTGCCCTGCCTTCCTCCCCCAAAAAATGTTTCTTTTATACTTCCATAATGCCAATGTAATATTGGCAGCACCCACAATCATGGTAAAGACCATGACAATAAATATCACATGATACTGGATTACAAAACATACCAGATTCTCCAGGTCAGTGGTTCTCAACCTTCCTAATGCCATGACCCTTTAATACTCTGTGGGCATATCTGCATGTGGGCAGACCTGCCTAGAGATAGATAGAGGGGCCGTGTCTCAGTGTCTCAGGGACACCTGGAGGTGACAGACAATGGAGGGGTAGGCTACTTTATGGGTAACAGGTTTGGGTATAGGTGTTTTGATAGGATCAAGGGCAGGAAGTAACTGGACAATGGAGGGCTAGGTTAGGTTAAGAGTAACAGAGATTTGGTCCTAGGATAATAAAAGGCTTATGGTCTCAGGCAAATGCCTCATCAAGTGGGAAGATTCAATCAGAGTTCAAGGGGTTTCCCAGAGCCTGTACCCCATAAAAATGACATAGAATCTACTGAGCAGAATAGGGAGAAATATTTATATAACATTGTAAATACAAACAATTTTGAACTCCTTAAGAACTCTGATCAATATAATGACCAATCACGATTCCAGAGGACCCAATGACGAAAGATACTACCCATCTTCTGACTCAGGATGCAGAATGAAGCATATATTTTTAGACATTGCCAACTTGGACATCTGTTTTGCTTGACTATGCATATTTATTATCGGGTTTTGTAATAGGAGCTGGAGGAGGGAGAGAAAATAAATTTTTGTTAATTGAGAAAGAGAAATGAAGGTAATTTAAAAATAGGACAATAAATGTGTTTTAAAAAATTAGAAAGATATGCAAGGAACTCATTGACCAATTCAGATTTTTAAAAGACATGTACTATATAACCTATACTAATTTGCTTATCAAAATTTTTAAGAGGGGGAGAGAGAAAATTTGGAATTCAAAAATTTTTTTAAATGAGTATTAAAAATTGTCTTTACATATAATTGGAAAAAATAAAATACTATTTATAAAAAAACAAAAATAAAAGACATGTACATATGATGGAAATAAGTAAGTACAAGTAACTTAGAGTGAATACAAATTAATGGCATGGCACTGTAAAAATGTCAGGAACATTAAATCCTAGATGGAACTGAGATTTATGATGAATGCTAAGGACAACAAAAATGCCCTTTAGATACATTGAGGATAATAGAAAGATTTTTTTTTTAAAGAATAATTGGACCGTTGCATTGATGGGATAAGATAATGGTAATAGCTGACAAGAGAGGTGGCAGAACTATTGAACACCAATTTTTGGTGTCACGTAGAAGAGGGAGGAAACTTGCTTTACTTGCTGGCAGTGGATAGAAGTTGCAGAGTAGAAGAATTCAGCTGAATATAAGAGGAAAATCCCTAACCACTGGAAATACCTCCAAATAGAATGGTAACTAGTTTTGATTGACCATAAATTTCTTTCTACCAGAGTCTTTTGAGCAGAGAATAAATGACCTTTGTGAGGGTATTCTAAAATTGGGGCACAAGTTAGATTAGATAATTTCTGAGACTCCTTCCAATTGTGTGATTTTATCATTCTGTAATTTTATAAATTTGGAATATGAGCATATATTTAAACTACATTCTATTGCAGTGAGAATACCTTTGATAAATTTCTTAATTTTGCCATGATATTGACTTTTTAAAAATTCCATACTAATTAAACTTCGTATTAATTTTACACATGAGGCCTACCCTCAAAGCCAGGAAGATCTGGGTCCCTTCTGTAACACTTTGGCTATGTGACTTTATCATGGCAGAAATTTAAAGGGGTGCATTCAAAGCATTCAAACCCTTACTCCTCTAGGCAGCTCTAAGGCCATAAGTTGCAATGAAGGTGTTGGTTTACTTTTATCGGTAAAGAAGGATTCCTCACCTAGGAGTTTTCTGTATCAAGGAAATCATAGGTCCAGGCTGTATCCTTATTAATTGACACAACTTTCACTACCACAGAAATTGATGGTCTGCTCTATACCTCCTAATCTTTTGACATGAGGATCTTTACCAAAATGCACGCGCACACACACACACACACACACACACACACACACACACACACAAAACTTATTTTAAGCTCTTACGTTTAAAAAGTTTGAGAGATATAGAGACATAATTTCTGGGTAATTAATCATTTTATTAATAATGCTAACATTTTAAATGCTAACATTAATAAAAGGAATGGTCATTTTGATGGGGTACAGGCTCTGGAAACCCCCTGGAATCTTCCCATACAAATGACACATTTGCCTGAGGCCATAAGCCTTTCATTATACCTGGGCCCAAATCTCTGTTACTCTTAACCTAGCCTAGCCCTCCATTATCCAGCTACTTCCAACCCTAGATCCTATCAAAATATCTATTCCCAAATTGTTACCCTTAAACTAGCTTACCCCTTCATTGTCTGTCACATCCAGGTAGCCTTCAGCTATTTCCTGCTCTTAATCCCATTCCTGGAGTCTGACCTCAGTTCCTCCAGATCCTCATTAGACCTCCTCAAGACCCTCCCTAGACTCTCCTCTAGACCATTCCCTAGATCCCTCCCACAGTCTCTCTGTATATAAGTCCCACTTGCCACCAGAAAGGGGCTGAGATTCTATCTAGTGCAGATTCACTGTGTCAGACTGTTCTGGCCCACTTATGAACACAAAGGTCACAAATACTTAAGCTCCTTAAGAGTCTACTTATCATGGCAAACCTTTAATAACCTTTGTCTTAACTGGCTGAGAGAAGGCTTGAGTCTAATTCATTTGGCAGAATCTGGCATGTTGGTATTTTGGGATCTCGAGCACCACTAAACCCCAAACCTCAACAATTTGACCATCCCTGTTTGGCCAGAGAGAACTCATGATAGGGGGCTCACAGTTTATACGCCCTTGGAAGACTGGTTGTTCCTGAGAATGGCCATCAATTCTGATTGGTTAACAATTAATGAGAGAATGAGAGGTGGACCCACTTCACTGATGGGTTGGGGGAATATTTCCTTGATTACGTCATTTACTTCTATATTGCCCAGCCTAGGGCAAGCTAATCAAAGAATCTATCCCCACCTAAACCTGTGTAGAACACAGTGGGCCAGAATTCACCAAGATAAGATGATCTAGTTGTAGTAAATTCTTGGCAGAGTTCTGTAATGTCCTTCAAAGGCTGGGCTTTGAACAAATAAATGAGGACTTTAGAAATGTTTTCTCCAATTCATTGGTTACTAATAATCATTTCTTTCAAAGAATATGAGGGGGGTGCCTAGGTGCCATGAACAGAGCACCAACCCTGGAGTCAGGAGGACCCAGTTCAAATCGGACTCAGATACTTAACACTTACTAACCCTGTGACCTTGGGCAAGTTACTTAACCCCAATTGCCCTGCCTTCCCCCTCTCCAAAAATAAAAAAAGGAAATGAATAACAAAAACTAGATATCAAAGCTAGAGACTTTTAATAGGCTGGGTACAAACATGAGAACAATTTGACCGATAAAAATAAAAGTCAAGGTAGAGAGTGAAAAGCAATTATGAACAAACAAAGCACCACAAACAGGTAATGAAGACAAATCATAAAGACCACTGCAGAAGGATCCAGAGGATTTCTGAGAATGAACAGATCATTAAATGGCATTAGAGAGTAGCACGTACCTGAGTTCAAATCCGGCCTCAGACATTTAACACTTACTAGCCATGTGACCTCGGGCAAGTCACTTAACCCCAATTGCCATTCCCCCCTCCAAAAAGCAAAACAATAATAATAATAATGATGATGATGACATTAGAGTGACATAAACAAATGACATTAGGGTGACAGAGATTTTCTGTAACTTATTAGTTAGCGATTGCTGCGATCTCTTTGTCTCGTGTTCTTTCAAGGTTCCATCTGTGTGTTTTATCTTCCTGAGAGCAGAGGCCAATGTTTGCTTTGTTTCCTCCCCTACAAAGGGCAGGAGTTTCTTTATAAATATAGTTGACTGGTCAACATTTTTCTGTGAAGGAGAATGTCAAAGAGTAATAAACGTCTTAAAAGACAATTGCTTTTGCAATCAAAAACTATGATGGAAATTATAAGTAATGAAGTTTACCAATGAATGAAAATGATTTTAAAAAGAAGCTAAGCATGATTATATGTATGAGATTGTTATGTGTAAAACAGATCCTTTGGTATTTTTTAGCAGTAAGTATGCATAAATTTGAACTCTTCTTTCTAGAGCAGAGTTACTTGCTTGGTTCTATTTCAGGCTAAGTTTCTAGACAGTTCCCTTCTTTTTCTTTATCAACGTACTCAGAATCTCCTCATTTCCCCCTATCAGAGTTCTCAGCCCATCAATGTTCTGGTCGGTTTTTGTGTCTGAGATCCTAAAACCACAATGTAGTATTTCCTGGAATATACCTTTTCTGGGAGCCCAGTATTCAGTGTCATGGTTTCAAGGACAGTGTGTTTGCTGACTTAGCTTGAGATGACTTCCATTAAGATGCTCTCACCTCTGTCTGTACAAGGGTATATTTATTCTAACATCAGAGCTGCCCACTACAAACCAGGTCCCAAAATGACATTAACAGATGGGTGTTGATAACCCTTCACCTTCCTCACAAAGCATAAGCAATAGGTTTTAAGAACTCCTCAACTGCTGACATCAGGAAGTTCACAGTTCTAATTATTATTATCAGAATGTCTAAAAGACTATAATTTTATAGTTTTTATTTTTTCTGACTTAAGAAAAAGAATGACTGCTAAAATATTTCTATCTAAGGGGGAAAAACCGTTTTACTATGATTCTTTTGGATTATACATGTCAAGTGGTATAGAATAGCTAGTCGCACTCAATTTGGAGAGAAAATGGCAGTAGACTTGCCAAATACTCGTGATAAAAGTGTGGACTGCAGGAATGAAATGAGCTAACCCTCTCGTTTACTCTTCTGTGCTCCTAGATGACTAAGAATGGAACCATAGAATCTGAAGAAGCCAGCACTCTTACATTAGATGACATTTCGGATGATGATATTGATTTAGACAACACGGAGGTAGACGAATACTTCTTCCTGCAACCCCTGCCAACAAAGAAACGTAGGGCGCTGCTGCGAGCCTCTGGAGTGAAAAAGATTGATGTGGAAGAAAAACATGAGCTGCGGGCCATTCGCCTATCAAGAGAGGACTGTGGCTGTGACTGTAGAGTATTCTGTGATCCGGAAACTTGTACTTGCAGCCTTGCGGGTATCAAGTGCCAGGTAAAGATCTATGCAGCAGGAACTTGGAAGTAAAGAGATTAGAAATCCACCACTAAACAGGCAATTGTATCATGTGGAATGAATTGCCAAATATAGGAGGAACCTGCACCAATAGACACTCAAGGGCAGGGACTCTGGTGTGAAGGTGATAGATGAGATTAAGGCACACATAGTAACTGTGGACACCTAGGAGACATATTTATATGGAATGTGTCTCTAAATGTGCAATACAACATGTGGGAAAATTTAGAATACATTTGCCACTGGCTGAATTATAATTTACAGCATCTAAGAATTTCGCTTGGTGTCTAAACAGTAGTCTGAGAGAAGATAATAGCAACCCTGATCCTTTAAGTTTCTAAAGAACATATGAGACAGCACAGTGTAGTGAATAGAAGGCTAGACTTGAATTGGAATCCTGTCTCTAATACTTCCTAGGGATGTGACCTGGACAGGTTGCTTAACTTCTGTAGGCCTATTTCCTCATTTGTAAAATGAGAATGCTTGCCTATGATCCTTTGAGCCTCTGATTCTGCTATTAATATGTCTGGTTGCCTACCATTCCATGTAGTATGCAAATGATATTTAATTAAAGCTTATGTATTTTAATGGGAAGAATACTGGACTAAGAGTCAGCAAACCTGGATTTTGATTCAGCCTCTGTCACTGGGTAGATGACGTAAGATTTGCTCCTTTCATTGGTTAAAAAAAGCCACATTGAACTAGATGCCATCCAGCTCTGTCATTTTCTGTTACTTTCTGTGATTATTTAATTGTCAATTTCCTGAAGAACCTTGGCTTCCCCAACAGGGAAGCTCATCCCTGCAGTAATATGAGTGTAGTTGCCATACTCTGAGCCTACTTCCCCCCTTCAATCAATAAAAGATAACCCTTAATGCTGCCTGAGGGATACAGAGAAGAAACCCAGATATGGGAGGAAAAAAAATGGGCAACAAAACCAGATTTACTGGTAGAAATTATTTTGGTTTTTGCTATAGCAGAATGACAGCAAAGGAACTTGTTGCTCTTCCTTTCTCCCAAAAGAACTTTAAAATGTCACCCACTGCTGTGGCTCCTGTCTCCTCATCCCACCACAGGTGAAGTAATGGTAACCAGGGCCACATGTTATTATTTCTTCTGCTCTCTGGAAAGCTGAAGTGAAATATGGAACCTTGTCAGTAAATATCTACTGAGTTCCTGGGCCCAAGTTTACTCATCTGTCAAATGGGGGAGTTGGACTAGCTGGCCTCTGAAGACCCATGCAGTTCTAGGTCAATGATTGGTGACATGAAGAAACAAACAAACAAACAAATACATTTAAAAAGAGGAGTTATAATTATAAAAAGTCTAAGTCCTTGAAGAATTTAGCTGTGTCATTTGATATTTGAGTACTCCCAATGTATTGATGACTACCTAAGAATCTTGGGAAGTTAATAGAGTAGAAAAATACTTGACTTTGAGATCCTTTCAATGTAATAGGGGTCATGGTAGAGAGAGAGAAAAAAACAAAGAAGTACTTGGAATGGCAACATGAATACACACGACCACAAGTAGAACTATGTAGATACACAGAAGGGCTGAGGATCTAGAAATGGAGGAAGAAAACCAAGGGAAGATTATTGGAATGAATGGAATCACGTGATGTTCAGAGAAAGGGGAAAAAAAAGGAAAGAATATGTGCCAAACAAGGAGACTGGTATGTTATGATGAATCAGACAAGCAAGAAAGACTGTATGAGGTGAAGAACACTTAGAGAACAAATGAGAAGCATTGAGTAAAGCTGAAAAGAAGATAGGGAAACATTAGGAGCAAAGTGAGTACCTGTTGTTTGGGAACTGACTAACCAGATAGATATTTAACGGAATGTTATAAGAAATTACAAAAAGGAAGAACTCAGAGAAACTAAGGAGAGTGGATATGAAACAATGCAAAGTGCAATAAGCAGAATCAGAAGAATAATATATGAGAACTACAATAATGTAAAGGAAAAGAATACCGAAAGGAAGCCAAATTCTGATCTTTATATCAAAGAAGAGGTGATAAACATACTTTTCTCCTCTAAGGAGAAATTAATGTGAGGTGGATCATTCTTTAGATTGTAAGTAGTTTTCATTTTAGAGCAAGCCATGAATTTGGAAGTAATTGCCATTAGAACAAAAAAACCTGATTTCATTCACTTTTTACAAATTAAGTTCTGGTTTGCTAATCACCTGGTTTGGTGTCATTTAAATTCCCTGAATCAAGACTCACACTCAGTCATAGAAAAGACCTGAATTATTGCTTTGCTTGTTATATTTTCATAATGTGTTCTCTTTTTTTTTTTTTAAGGTGGATCGAATGTCTTTCCCATGTGGTTGCACTAAAGAGGGATGTAGTAATACAGCAGGTAGGATTGAATTTAATCCTATCCGAGTCCGGACTCACTTTTTGCACACAATAATGAAACTGGAACTGGAGAAAAATCGAGAGCAGCAAATTCCAACACTGAACGGCTGCCACAGTGAGATAAATGCTCACACTAGTTCTATGGGCCCTGCTGGTCACCCTGTGGAATATTCAATTGCAGAGAATTTTGAGATTGAAACAGAACCCCAAACAACAGTGATGCATTTGCAGTCTGCAGAGGAATTAGATTGCCAAGGGGAGGATGAAGAAGAGGAAGAAGATGGGAGTAGCTTTTGTAGTGGAGTTACAGATTCCAGCACACAAAGTCTAGCACCAAGTGAATCAGATGAAGAGGAAGAGGAGGAAGAAGAGGAGGAGGAAGATGAAGAAGATGAGAAAGGAGATCATTTTGTGGAAGGTCTGGGCACCCATGCCGAAGTTGTGCCTCTTCCTTCAGTTCTCTGTTACTCTGACGGCACTACAGTACATGAAAGTCACTCTAAAAATGCCTCTTTTTACACTAGCTCTTCAACTTTATATTACCAAATAGACAACCATGCCCCAGGCACCACGAATCAAATTTCTGAGAACTATTCTGAAAGAGATACTGTTAAAAATGGTACCCTTTCTCTGGTGCCTTACAGCATGACATCAGAGCAGTTTGTTGACTATGCCCGACAAACAGAAGAGAGCTATGGTAGCTCCCATTACCCAGCTGCAAACCCCTCTGTAATAGTCTGTTGCTCTTCATCAGAAAATGATAGCCATGTGCCATGTAATAGCTTATATCCTGAACACAGGCCAAACCACCCTCAAGTGGAATTTCACTCTTATTTGAAAGGTCCCTCCCCAGAGAGATATGTTTCTGCTTTGAATGGCGACAGCCACATAGTTGAGCATCCTGCTGAAAGTTCCTTAAGCCTTTCGGAAAAGAGCAGATTGCACGAAGAATGCATCAAGTCATCGGTGATTGAGACCGTCCCCGTGTAGTAGGTTAAGTTGTCCCAAAACCACCTTCCTATATTTAAATGCACTGTAATTTAATTGGATTTCCTAGACTCAGCATTGTTTTAAACTGTGGACCAAGAAAACTTGGACTATGGTTAATGTTCCAGATACTTTTGTTTCTTCTTTCTAGCTTTGGGACAGTGGCATTGCACAAATACAAGTTCATACAAGGATTTTGAAATAAATCAGACATTTTTGATAAAAAAAGAGCTAAATTTAAAAATGCATATTTCAGTCACTGACCCTTCAAACTCTGTGAAACCTGCCAACCTGTATAGATCAAAGCTCCAAGTTTTTTGATTATCGGGCCTGTGCAAGATTATTAACTAATACTTGGAAATGATCAGATTTAGAGTCCTAATTTTCAATCTATCTCAAGTTGATGGTGACTTTTTAATGTAAAAGTAATTATTGTAAGAAAAAGATTTAATTGTTCATATGTATTTTATTTATGGTAGTTTAGCAGATCATGTTTTGATGGAAATTAACCTATGTTCATTTAAACTTAAGAGCCACACCAGAGCATGCCCACATGGATTGCATTTAGCGTTCCATCTACATTTCTATGAACATTACTAATACAATCTGCAGATACTTTCTTAAAGGTGAACTAGGCCTATTTTTGCTATTTTGAACAAATAAATGAATCTATTTGTGCAGGTCCATACACAATTTTCTCTAAAGGTAAGGGTTAGGACAATCCTCCTGCTAGGGTCTGGATCAGTGCCTTCCCACAATTAGTTCCAGGGAAGGAGGTAAAAGGAATTGCCACTTTAGAAACAAAAACAATAGAAAAATGGCATTGTCTTTGTTCTTAGCTTGTCTAGTAGCACCTTTAAGCCCTATGCCCCCACGTGGAAATGCACTTTAGTGCCCTTGGCAGTACCTGCTAAGGTATAGGGACTGTGAAAATTTTAGGGGGTTAGTGGCTAGGGTAGAAAGTTGTAATTATCGTGGGGTTTATATGATACAGTAGTCTTAAAATAATATTTTTTGTGAAAGAACAAATAAAGGTTTTCCTCAACCAGTCTGGGAATCTAAATCAGAAGTCGATAAGAGCAGAGTTATAATGCTGTCATGTTATAGGAAGCATGAAATGGACATGGATAGAACAAACAGATTTTTTTCTACAAAAAGACCAATCCTTGCAAACTAGATGTATAGAGAGATTTCAACTTTGTAATGAACAGTATGACTAGGGGCCATCACCCAAATATTCAACTAGGCCTTAAGTTTCTGAAGCATTATGAATTTCTCTTGCCTGGGACAATTAGCAGGAAAATCCAGAATGCATTATTTGCATTCTCATTACCTCATGTTCCCTTAACTTATTAAAGGAACAGACACATGGAATCTAAAACATGCACTCCTGGCCTTTAGATTATCTGCACTTGGTTTGCTGGAGAAGGATTTCTAGGATCTCATTTTTTCTGTAAATTGACTTAGGTAACTAAATAGCGTGCACTACCTTTCTTTCAATGCAATATGACACTTCACCTGTTTCAGTATTTTGTCCTATTGATATGAAGTATCATATGTTGTATGTCGGTTTAAAATGTAGATTTGCCTTGCTGTTCAATGACTGCATTGCTTCTTAATTTGTATGTCTTTCAGACTTAGGTGTTTAAGGATATGGATTTAAGCATATTGTAGAATGTCAATTCTGTAGATTTCATTCAGTAGCTCTCAAATATGCTTGAATTTCATTGGAAAACCCTTGCTAAAACTTGGTGAGGGAGGGAAGGGTTAGGTAATTTGTTCACTTGACAGCTAATTCTTTGATAATTAAATTATTTCTCCCTCTTCCCCCCTCATTGCCCACACCACCCCTCTCCACAAACACATCCTGGCCTAAACAGGTAGGTCTTTCTCTCACTGTCAAAGGACCTTTGGATTTCTTTCCCAGACAGGAAAGTAAGGTGGGTTAGTGGTATCCCTTTAATAATCAACCTCAACCATAAGGCTTCAAATTTTTATGGTATCTATTAAATATATTTGGTGTTTTCTCTCCATAGTAAGAATCTAAAGAGAGTACTTCCCAGGAGAAAATGAAAGGGGTACCTCAAAAGCAAGGGTTCCTCAAAATGCAGTATAGAAAAGAAGCATATTTAATCTATTTGTGGGACTGTTAAATACACTTTCTAATCTGAAAAAAAAAGAAAGATTTTGAAATGTCCACAGTACAACAGCCTAGAAGTCGTCTTTTGAAAGAGCCATAAAGGAGATCTGTGATCTATGACAGGGTTGAAGGACAAAAGAAGGTTTGGCTTCTCACCTGAGAGCTATTTATGGGACCATTTGATTTAGTGAGAGTTAACTTTCTGAGGCAGCAACCACATCTGATGATTTTACCCTTATCAAGGATAACTGGCTTCTCTCTGAGCTTTGCTTCCAAAGTGATCCCTAACCCAGCAGCTGCTTGTTCTCATAGGTAATCAAAGGAGAGTGTGCAATGACCATGCATATAGGCAAGAGAATTATGCCTTCCTAGTTCTCCAGCAGATTTTCCATATTTTCACTATCCATTCCTACTCTCTTTCATATCCCCCCCTAAAAAAAACCCCAACAACATATACACTAGCAGCTTCCTGCAACTTTCTTCCTTTTCCTCTCTCAAAGGATATAGCAGGTGTCAGATATATGACTGGTAATATGCAGAGGCATACTTTCTCCTTAAATTCTAATTGGATCTCATGGATTGAAAAAAAAAGTAATTTTTTTATGTAGACTAGCATTTTTGGAAACATGATCAAAGATATATATGTAGAGAGAAAGAGATGGTTATATATACAGATACATATCCTAATATGTATATATAACATACAGATATATGTATATATATACATACATATATACACAAATACATATGCTTGTATATCTGTACATCATCTATATATGTATGTGTATGTATCATTGGATCTATTTCTATTTTGCTCTTTTTCTGAGTAAAGTTAATGGAGCGCAGAATCAATCCCCTTACTTTTTCCCCCCATCAATATTTCCTTTATTCAACATAACTGCCCACATACCAAAAAAGTTAAATATTTCTTCAGAAGTTTAAAATGGGGTGAGGGGGGGTGGGGCATCAAGTAGGAGCCACCCAATTGGGATATATTTGTAAGGTCCTTAGTACTTAGACTCAATAACAGGACCAGCATCTGTTGTATTTATTGCCTCAATAACTGTTGTTCAGTCTTTTTCAGTCCTGTCCGACTCTTCCCACCAAGACAAATTATAGTCTCTTTTGCCACACAGTCTTTTAGTCATTCACAATCTATTGTAAAGCTTCTTTCTCTGGACCTTGTTTTGCTTCCAATCCTGTGCCTTTTACTTCTCAGTCACTGTTGAGACTGAACTGATTTACAAGTCAGGTGGTTGAAGCTTGTTACCACCACTGTGTTTGGTGGTTTCTGGGGAAGAAAGAAGGGAAGGAAAATATGGCTTTATTCTTTCTTCGTTTCATCTCTTGACCATTGAGATATAAGTAAAATCATTTGAATTCCTATATCCTGTTGGACGAGTGAGAAACCAGTTATTTTATCTTGGCTAAAGAAGCCATCTGTTCCAGGCAGGCTAGCCCCAGATGAGGAAGAAAGTCCCTGAAATAGAAAGTCCCCACTACCAAGAGTGACCCAAGAACTCACACTTATATTTTGAAGTATCATTGTTCATTTGAACATATATAAATCAAGAGACGAATTCAGAAATTGTGTTTCGTTATTGTGCTGTTAGGCAATATATCTTCAGTACCATACAAACGCTGGGTCGAATTCCAGTTTGTCAGTCAACAAGCATTTATTTTATGTTTACCATGTGTCAGGAATCGTGCTCAGTACTGGAGATGCAAAGAAAAGCCAAAATAAAAATCCTTCCCTACCTTCAAAGAACATACAAGATATATACAGAATTTATGGAAGATAATCCGAAAGGGAAATGGAGCATTAACAACTAAGTGGGAGGAAGAAGTCTATTTCAGATGAATTTTCAAGAAAATGAGAGGACAGAAAGTCCTCTTCAGTTCAGAGCTTCAGGTTTTAAAAGGACACATCCTTTGCTCTTATCTTTTGCTGTTTTTCCATTGTTTCTGGTCATGTCTGACTCTTCATGACCCCATTCAGAGTTTTCTTGGCAGAGATACTGGAGTGGTTTCCTTCTCCAGCTGTCATTTTACAGATGAGGACACTGAGGCAAACAGGGTTAAGTGACTTGTCCAGGGCCATACAGCTAGTAAGTGTCTAAGGGTCAGATTTGAACTCACAAATTACTCCTGGCCCTGCATTTTATCCACTGCACCACCTAGCTGCCCTTTTCTTATATTTTAAAGAGATTAAAATATTAAAGCTGACCTTGAAGACTAAGGATATCTTCTACCAAGTTTATACCTACCTACTATTGCTTTCTAGTACTAAATGCTGAGAGGAATTGTAGGGTTTGTTTCTGAGGGAAATTTGAGGTAGAAAAATGCCATGATGTCTATCATGCAGTTTTTTTTTTCATTATAGCATTGTCATTTGGATAATTTTATGAAATATGTCCTAATGAGCATTTTCTTTTAATTCCTTGCATATTCTAAACTGGTACCACTTTACTGATGAATCAGCCAGGGTACAAGTACAGAGAATCCTCTTTCTCTCCCTTTGGGGAAAGTTTCATGAATCAAATCTGGCCTCATAGAAAAGGGTTGGGACAGGTCAAATGAAAAGACATAAATGAAGAGGAAACTATTTACACCAGGCTGTTATTTTAATGTTAAATCTACGTGTGGTACTAAAATAATACAGACAAGCCTCCACCAAACTGTCACAAATGGATGTAGAATCGCACAGAGCAAAAGCCAGGAAAACTTACAGGAAATCTCAGAAACATTCCAGAACACTTTTAAAACATGCTATTTCTATAGAGCTCACCGAAGGTAACAAAATTCTCATCGTTTTGCACTCTCCCCTTTGGCACCTACCAAAAAGTGCATTGGCAGGTGGGATCTACAGGGACTGTATCTCTGCTACCTGAAGCCTACCTTTTAAGAACTATAGAAAAGCTTCTACTCTGTCCATTGGGAACGTCCATGTCTCCTAAAAGCAGCATTATGCAAATGGCAACCTAAAATGTCCAAAAGTCAGGGTTTTCTTAATCCTTGGAATGTTTTACTGACCCTAGAAACAATCCTAACCTTAAATAAGTTGCAGACATCACGAACTCACTCTGGGAATGCTTTCTAAGCACTTGGAATAGATCTAAAGGAGGCTGTATTCTTAATCAACCTCAAAAAAAAGTCTTAACCTCTGGGAGTTCTGTTACAATCCTACAAGATTCTTTGCTGTTGCAGGGGTAAAACTTTTAAATCCCCACACCCCAAAGCATCTAGTTATATGCAAACAAGATGGCTGCTCTGGTCAAATGCTTGTTTTTTCCATTTAATTGGTTTTATTGAGCAGGAAAAACAATGTTAGAAATTTGAAAAAAAAAAAAACCTACTAAGACTAGTAAAACAGTGCCTTGGGTGGAAAAACAAACCAACTTCTTGCCCAGCTGTAATCTATTAAGAGTCGTTAAAAGAGCTCGACAAAGGTATGGTGGGCTTGACTCTTGTTCAGCACCTTAAAGCCAGGTCTTGAAGGACTGAATCCAATATGCAGAAAAGGTTCATTGAAAGATTGATGTCAGAATCACAGAATGTTAGAGACAGAAGGAATCTCAGGGTTCATCTAGTCCAATTACTCAGAACCCTGACTTTCGCATCTGCTTCTGAGCAACTATTTTCTTTACTGCCTGCTAGTTACGAATCATTTGATGATCAATTTTAAAACATCAGAAAGATTAGGACACATTGTTTTAAAGGTTAGTGAGGTATCAGCATGTGGGAGTTTTTAAGTGTTTCCCTTCATATTTTGTGTACTGGTCCTCCAAGATTTTGTGTACATATCTCCTCCTCAACTGGCAGCCTCTAAAATTCTACTTTGCCGACCCCATAATTTTTCAGGGTTATTTTATAGAGATGCTCAAGTAATTGGCAATTGTGGTGAATGTAAATATTTTTCTCAATAGGCCATGCTTAAGGATTCCATGTAGCCTGGGTTTTATCTAGTGTTAGGTATCCTTTCACTGGTCTGAACTTCTGCTATTTGTGTGAGCGAATATTTAACTGGTTGGTTTTTTTTTCACTCTGAGAGTAATGAGGCCTTATTGGACAGATTCAGAGGGCAAGAAGGTGCATCAGAACAGGATCCAAATCACAGGCAAGTTTGAGTTTCTTTGCTGTTGGAGGTGGGGTGGGAAGTGAGATACAGATTTAGAAAATCTAGACTATTTAGCAATTAAAAGAGTTTAAGTCACTTTTGATTACTCATTTTATTAGTGGCAACTAGAGGTCACCAACAACTACAGGGTAATTATTTTTATTAGATAGTTTAAACTTCCTTGTAATTCAATAAAAATATTTTTTGTGGGATCATTTTCTTTCATCTCCAGTAAAAGCGCTGGTGGAAATAAAGAGACAAATGAATGGTAATTAAATTTCTATTTGATGTTCAATGTACTAATTATATAATTCCTTTCTTCAGTCACTTTATCCTTGTGATGATAGGGTAGTTAATAGGACAGCAAATATTTAAGGGTGGATTTGAGGCTTTTAAAATAATTTAAGAATCAAAAGTGAATTAGAAGAAAGCAAGAGAACATAGATTTGTGAAGGGTATAGGCTGAGATGGTTTAAGTTGTATGTAATTAATGTTAGTTGGAGAAAAGATTCTTTATTGAGTCTTTTTTCCCTTTTCCTTTTCTTTGGCTTCCTCTCGACCTTCTCATCTGGCCTGGGATTATTTGGAATTATTTAGTAGAGTACACAGAAGAAAACTGGAAATCACTTGGCCAATTTAGAAAATTTGGCTACAGAAAATTTGTGTTATATTGCATCAACCAGTAGGACAGCGAGCCACGTTGTCGGCCTTGTGGGATTTTAAAGCAGGAAGGGACCCTTAAAGATTTAGTTCAAACCCCTCAGTTTACAGAGCAGGAAACTGAGGGTCACAGGGGTTAAATGACTTTCCTGTTGCCACAAAGCTAATTACTGTCAAATTCAGGATCCAAAACTAGTTTCCTTTGGAAATCCTCTGATCCCCCCGCCCCCCAAATGGACTTTTTCCATACTGTTGGAGCCATTTAAAGGGAGGGCCTTAAGACCTTTAGTCTCGTATGAAGTGTTTGTGGTGTCAGGTTTTAAAGTTTGATAACCCTGGTTTGAATCCTTGGGTCCTACCTTGGTTAAATCTCTTCACTTCTCCTCCTCCTCATTTGCCAGATGAGGATAATAATACTTGCACTACCACCTACCTCACAAGGAGGTGCTTAGGGAAGTGTTTCACAAACTTTAAATTGCTATAATTTACCATTATTGTTATTACCCTTTGACTTCATTTAGTGGCACTGGCTCTTTTTCATCCCAGCCTGAAAATTTTGCCCATGTAGCCATCAATAACTTTTACAACAAAAAGTCATTGTGACACTCTCCTTCAGGCTTAAGTCCTACTGACAATCCTGTTTTGTTTTGTTTTACTTTTTTCACAAACAAAAAGTGAGGAGAAAATATTCAAGTGTAACGCAAAAATACATTTTCCCAAAAGGGAATTAAAAAGCAAACAAACCCAAATGCTGAATCTTTAGATGTGAGAAATTAATTGCCTGGTTTAAAAAATAAAAATAGTTTAGGTTCTGGTAACCAAACAGATATGTCTGTGTCTTGTTCTTAGAAAGGTTGCTGGTGGCAAACTTAGTATTTACTATATAGAGCATGGTTGCTGTTAGACAGGAATAGGTATTTATTTGTTAAAGTCATGTCCCACAATCTAACTCTAGTTCTCCTATCAATCAAGTTCACTCATTTGGAATCCTGATTAATTAGACACTGACCATGCCACAGGGACATCTTGGAGTAGTTTGCCTTTTCCAGGTTGCTCACAATAGCAAGCTATGTGTGAATAAGGGACAATTGGAGCTCTTTGATACTCTTCAGATCTTAAAAGACTTAAGACTGGAAGAGATTTCTAGAGGTCATCTGGCCATCCATCTACCTCCAGGGAAGACTGTCTCTCAGGCATGCATGACCCTAACAGGACAGATACCCATCTATTCTTACACATCTCCAGGGAAGGTTTCCTTGGTAACCCAACCATTTTCCTTAGTTTCTTCCTACAATTGGAAAGTATCTTGGCAGGTCTTTGTGGACTAGGCACCTGGCAACAGTTGTGGTGATTTGGCCCATGGTATCAGAGTATTCAAATCTAACTGTGTTTTACCCACAGTCATTTTAGGATTCTACAGATCTGCTAACAGCTTTATTTTTTCTGCCTGATAAGAGATGGTAGTGTTGGTACAATGGCTGGTGATCTCAAGTTCTTTCAGCAAAATTATTGCCATTTGATGATTGGGGAGATGTCAGGAAGAGTGATTGTTCCAGAACCCCAGGGGGAAGTCAGCATCCAAGCTCAGATCAGGTGGCTTGACTTTTAAGCTAGACTGTTTTCTGAGACATTACAGACACAAAGACTGAGCTTTTCTTGGCCCTCAAGCTATAGAATAGGTGCTCCTTTATTAACCTCCCTTTCATCTGAAACAATAATTTAGAGCTTTCTCTCTCCTTGGGAGACTAGACTAGTTTGGGAGGGGGGGAAGGGGAAAGAATAAAAATCTCCTGAGACACAGCAACCAACTAGCTCACTCAGCCCCTTTGTCTCCAAGTTAGTTAAACAGCAGCAGCCTGCCTTCTCAGGGTTCTTGGAAATGATTTGAAAAGCTGTCATGTTGATGAGGGCTGAAAAAGGAGGAAGAGGTGCCTAGAGCAAACCAGGGTGGTGACTTTTCTGACTACATGATTTGACACATGCATTCCTGCATGTTTGGAGGTACTGTGATAAAATGTTCAAATTTAGTCTCAACACATGGCCAGGCAAGGGGTATTCCTTTAACAAAAGTCACATTAAAACAGGGGTTCTTAACCTTTGTGCCCTGGACCCCTTTGGCAATCCGGTGAACCCCTTCTCGGAATGATATTTTTAAATACAAAAATAAACTACATAGGATTACAAAGGAACACAATTATATTGAAACAATTACCAATATTTTTTTTAAGTTCATGAATCTTAGGTTAAGAACCTCTGTGTTAAATACATTTTTCCCCATTGAAATGAGAATTCTTCCCTTTTCCCCCCCATATTGGACATAATTAGATATCTATTTGGAGAGAAAATATTAACATTGGTCAAATCATGGCAAAGAAGAGAGAAACCCTGGAAAAAAAGAAGAGAAAACACCCCCACTCCTGCCCCAAACCCCATCCCCACCCCCACCCTCGGCCTTCAAAGTATTGGATTATTTCCCTGTAGCTACATCTCTTCCCCGACAAACATCCTGATGCCCTTGTGTGAAAACGGCCACAGCTATGCTTTGAATTCCAGTGCACACAAACTACCTTACCTGCTCAAAAAAGAGAAAATTCTGTATTCTTCATGTAAAGACTGTTTAATGATTTGGCCCTTGTTTTAATGGACTGTAGGCACTTCTCTGGAGATATGTCTGAAGTATAGTTTGTGAAACATATTCAAAAGTGTTTGATGTAAAATAAGCTCTAGACATTTACAGTGCAGAAATAAATAGTCAAAAAGCTGTAGATTGCAACTCTGGTTCCTAAGAGCCTCTGCCGTTATTGTGTCTTAGTAAAATTGATCTGCTTTCTCTTTTTTTCCTTGCATTTCTTGTGTAATAGCTTTTAAAGATAAAATTATTAATACATATGTACTGGTTAATGCCTGTTAACATGGAACATGGCATTTTGTTATTTCCATATGTTCCACTCAGCATCACAGGGTATATAAATATCAGTTTGGTAGGAAAAGGTCACCTGACATTGATCTTCAAAAATGCATTTTCCCTCCCATTTGGAAAGTATCATTGGTTGCATGGACAAATGTCACCATTTGCAGTTGTTGGGTTTTTGTTTTTGCTTTTTTATCTTCATTGGTCTGAGTTTTAAAAGTCATTAATGTCTCTGCATTCAAGCTGGGTGGCAGCTGTTGTCAAGGGATTCTCCTAGTAGAATGTACCTAATAGTAAATCAAAGAAAGGCACTGTGAAGTCTCCTTCTGTCTATAGAAACCGCTCTGTCGTTCAGATTTTAGGCACTATTTCCACACAAGGGAAGTCTTCTTTTCACAGAGTAGGGTTATTTGGTGGAAAAATGGTGGGTTTTGGTTTTTCTATGTGTGTGTGTGTTATACACACACATTGCTTTTTCCTTTTAACACAACCAAAAACTAAAGTAGTATTTGCCATTACGGTTGGATTATGTTGTTCATTTGTTTTCATTGTTACTGTTCAATTATTATGACTTCTGTAGATAGAAATAGTACCATAAGAACTGTTTTTATTACTGTTACATAAAACCTGACTTGTAAGAGGTGAAAGGGACAAATGTTAAAACAGAAATCCATACCCATAGTCATTCTACACTAGAACTTCATGTTATATGTTATACATTAGATTGATTTCTCTTGTGCATAAGCTATAACATCAAAGATGCCAAAGGGTAAATGAAATAAGCTACAATAATATTCAACAGAAGTTAACCTGGACCTTATGTTGTAATAATTTATTCATATTAGCTGTAGTCTTCTGTATTTATATTTTCCGTATTTATTATGAATGATATGAAAAATTGATGTATTTATTGTGGCTTATTATTGCAGTGTATATATTACAAATGAGCATTTTTAAGTATTAATCTGATTTCTTTTGTTAGTGGCACTTGTATTATGCTGTACTTTTTATTATATATTGTACAATATATTGTCCATTTGTTTGCAGCAAAGTAAAACAGGTTTCTACATTATATCAAACACTGCATCTCTGAACTTCCTAACTTCTAAAACTGCAGCAAAACACTTACTTCCACAAGGTCACCTGCAGGCATACTTCCCTTTATGCAAAATGTGTGGGTCAATTCTATTCGCAGCAGTTGATTTACATAGAATTTCGGAAATGCTTTCTCCTTGTTTTTTAAATTTTTAATTAGCTAACCCAAGCTTCCTCCAGTTTTCCCTACTGTCTGTTGATTAGGCTCTAAACAAAAGCAAAAGCCCTACCCTAGGTTAGTTCTCCACTCCAAGCTCCCTCTTCAGATTTTATTTTTGCAAAGCAAAATGTCGAAAAAGCAATGGGAACAATCCCTGATTTAATTACCTGGTAAAATTGAGTTTTTCTTCTTTAAAGTAGTGCTAACTATACATTCATATTGTTACACTAATATATGCGAACAAGTAGACTGCTTAGTGTTCAAAAAGCATTCTTTCTGGGGCAGGCTCAAGGAACAAGTCACTTTCAGGCATATGTATTTGTAACTAGTTTTTATTTTCTTGCCATCCAATAGGTGGCAAAAGGAGAGAATTTGAAACTGAAAAGAAAATAAAATTGAATTTTAATGTTTTTAAAGAACTTAGTCTTAAGTGAAGAGTTGGGGTGTAAGCTTATGTTGGTAAGTATCACATAGGAAAATAGCTGGTTGAGAAGGGACCAGGCTTTCAGAGAAGGGAGAACAATGTGAACAAAAGTCAGAATAGATTTTTTTTTTCATTTTATCCTCACAACCAACCCTGGGAGGTAGATGCTATTATTATCCCTGACTTACAAATGGGGAAATTGAGGCTGAGATAGGTTAAGTGACTTGCTCAGGGTCACACAGCCAGTAAAATACGAGATGGGATTTGAACTGAGGTCTTCCTGACCCCAACTCTACCACTCTCTCCACTGAGCAATCTAATGGTCTAATCTAGGTAACAGGTAGGGCAGGGCCAGATTATGAAGGGTTTTGAAAATCCTTAGGAAAAGTGTGTTTTTTGTCCCTGTAAATCAGCAGATTAGTGAGACCCTTTAGAAGATATTTGATTGGATGAAAGCAGTGTTTTAGAAAGAGGAACACGTAAGCATGATGGAAGTCTGGAGACTGAGGCCAGTCCCAAAGCTTGGGCAGTGATTTATCCACCAAGTATGAAGACCCCAGACTTAGGCTGTCATAAGGACTGGAAAGATAACAAAAGCTAACAAAGACATTTCAAAGGGAGGAACAATACACCTGGATGACTAACTGGGATGGAGATGAGGAAAGCATCCTAGGTGATTCCAAGGCTTTAAATCTAGGAGACCAGGAGGAGGGGGCTGCCAGAACTCCCGCCTGAAGGACTGTGTGACCCTGGCCACTTTCCCTCCTTTTGCCTCTGTTTCTGTTATCTGTAAATTACAGAAGCCAGATTCAGTGGCTCCTAAGGCCCTGGAAGGTTTTGTCTATGATGCTATGAATTTTGGGTCAGGTTGAGTTTGAAGTGATGGTAACTATATATTATACCTACACACACACACACACACACACACACACACACACACACACACACACAGGATTTAGCAAAAAGTTCAAGTGAAGATATAGATTTGGGAGTAAACAAATGTTTATTGAGTACACATTCTGTGCAGAATATTGTGCAAAGCCCAGTAGGTGATACAAGCATAATAAAACCCTGATCTCTGCCCTTATGTGTAGCATTGTAGGTGAAGGCCGTGGAGACACAAAGGAAGCTCTGAGAGTGTGCGCAGGATCCCTCGGTCTGTCGGCTGGAGTTCTGCTCCAGCAACCCTCTCTTCCCGGTCTCCTAGATCTAAAGCCTTGGAATCACCTAGGATGCTTTCCTCCTCCTCGTCCCTGTTAGTCATCCAAGTGTATTTATTGTTCCTCCCTTTGAAATGTCTTCATCAGCTGTGGCTTCCCTTCCAGTCCTCATGACAGCCTAATAGACAGAAGCTGTAAGAGTGGGAAAGGGAATGAGTGTTTTAGACACGTTCTATGTGCCGCGTCTAAGCCAAGAGCTAAGCACTTGATACATTTCTTATTGGATCCTTACAACAATTCTATGAGGTGCGTGCCTCAGTTTACAGTTAAGGAAACTGAGGCACATCAAGCATAAGTAGCACTGCTAGTAAGCATCTGATTTGAACTCAGGACTTTCTGCCCCAGGCCCAATGCTGTATCCATTATACCACCTAGATCTCTAGAAAGCTGAGGAGTTTGGGGGATTTATAAATTTGAAACAGAAAGAAGAAAAGAGGAAAGCACCTCTGAGAGAGAGGCTGGGAGTCTCAGTGGCTAGGCAAGGGTTACTGTGTCCTTTTTTTTTCTTTTTGGAGGGGGGAGAGCAGGGCAGTTGGGGTCAAATGACTTGCCCAAGGTCACATGGCTAGTAAGTTAAGTCTCAGAGACCAGATTTAAACTCAGGTCCTCCTGACTCCAGGGCCAGTGCTCTATTCACTGCCACTGCGCCACTTGGCCTCCCCTGCTGTGTACTTTTAAGAGCATGTGATCAAAAGAAAGAGTAAATATGTAAACATAAATTCTTTCTTAAGAATTTGTGACTGACCCCTCTTCAACCTGATCCTTGTTGCTTATTCTCCTAGGTTAAAAGACTACTAAGTACTGTTTTGCAGAATGAATCATTCTATCATTCTCCAGGAATAATATTTCTCAGCAGTCTAAACTTCTAGGTGGCATCTCCTTCCAGAGGAGTGGGGGCCAGGGAGGTTCCCCTGTGACAATTACCAGGATATGATGTTGGTGATCAACAGGATGCCAGAGAGTGTTGGCCTTTGCCTCTTTAGAAAGCTAATTATCTGAATCATTCAGATGGAAATTATATTTTTGCTTGAATTACCCAGAGAATTGAAGCAGAAGTAGGCCTTTTCAATTGAGTGGTGGAGATAATTACCTCACTTAACCAGGAGAGACCGGTGGTAGAGAAGGTGAGAATCGTCTCCCAAACACATTTGCCAAACAATACCTGACTTTCCCCAGGGACTTTCCTCAGCCTAGTCACCCAGCAGGAACAAGTTTGATGTTTGCTACCTCTTGGGTGGATAATAAAGCCAGGTAAGCAAACTGTCTGCTTCAAAAGAATGACTTTGTCCGGTTTTCTTTCTTTCTGGCCAACTCTAAGACTTCTCAGCACATGCTTCCTGGAAGACCCTGATTTTTAGTAAGAGGTCTGGGTGAGTAGGTAGCTTTGAGAAAAGTCGTCACCGTCAGAGTTAGCATTAATAAAGCACTTACTATGTGCTGGGCACTGTGCTAAAAACTTTACAGTTATTATCTCATTTGATGGGAGGTAGGTGTTGTCATTATCCCCATTTTGCAGATGAGGAAAGTGAGGCAGACTTTTATATAGTAACTTGGCCAGATCTTCTTGCCTCCAGGCCTGGCTCTCTATTCACTCTGCTACCTACTGCCTCTATTGCATTTATTATAGGGGAAAGCCAAGAAAGAGACTAAGAACAAGGTTATAGCAATCAAAGGACAGATAGCAATGTCTTGGTACAGGTCCTATGTAAGAGAAACTTATCTAATCATAAAATAATTCATGTTTAAACTTCAGTTATTCACCAATGACATTGTATACACAGGGTGGGGAGTCTTTAGGAATTAGAGATTAGAAAATAAAATTCAGTAGATGTATAGAAAGGCAGTTAGGTGGTGCAGAAGATAGAGTGTGGGAGCCTAGAGTCAGGAAGATTCAGCTTCCTGAATTCAAATCTGGTCTTAAACACTAGCTGTGTGACCCTAGGCAAGTCACTTCACCCTGTTTGCCTCCAATTCCTCATTTGTAAAATGAGCTGGAGACAAAATGACAAACCAATCCAGTATCTTTGCCAAGAAAATGCCAAATGTGTCACAAAGGGTTGAACACAACCGATTTTGACTTAACAACAGATATTTTATAAACCATTCATTGTGTTCACAGCAAAAGAAATGGAAGCCACTGTCTCAATTCTATTGAAAAGTTTATACTTGGGAAACAGTAGTAATAAGTGAGCCAAAAACAGAAATTGCGACCAGTTGTGAAATCCAATGGAAAACTTCTGTTTTTTTGCAGTCTTTGTTAGATTATTTGAATTTTGCAATGGCTCCCCCTCCTGGACAACTTGCTGAACTTCCTTTAGGATTCTTCAATCCTAAAATGCAATTTAAGATTAAATGATCATATATTTAGAGGTAGAAAGGTTAGAGGCCATCTAGTTCAACCTTCCCATCTTACAGATAAGAAAACGGAGACCCAAAGAGGTTTAAGTGACTTGTTTGAGATCACACAGGTAACAAGTACAGAGCACATATTCAAAACCAGATGCTCTAAATTCTGGGGGGATTCCTACTATACTAAAAAAAGACTTAAGATAAAGACAAAGAGGTTATTTAGATTTTAAATTTATTTTGAAGAAAATGTTATATCTTAATATCATAATAAAGTATATTTGGTGTTCAGGACAATTTTTAAAAGGAAACTGACTTTAAAAAAAAAAACAACCAAGCTTTAGCCCACCAGGATTCATCTTAGTTTTGTTTTTAATTACAACCAAAAAGTGTTATGGGGATATGCTTTCTAACAAATACACCAAGAGGTCATAGGTCAGCTAAGTTTTGGACTAGAATGGCCTCTGGGTTTCCTTCAAACTCTTGAGATCTAATGAGCTTTATGAATCACTGAATCTGAGAGCTGCTCAGAACTTTAGCAGGCCCCTAGTCCAGTATTTACAAGAAAAGAGTCCTCCCTATTATCATACTATGTAGATGGTCATCTAGCCACTGCTTAAAGACCCCCAAGGAAGAGAACTCCACCCAGTCCATGCCACTTTTGGACAGCTCTAATAAATAGTAAGAATAGGAAGGATATCACGATTTCTAGTCTGACATCTTTGTAACATCTATTCATTGTTCCTAGTTCTGTGTTCTAGGGCCAAATAGAACATATTTGATGTCTGCTCTGTATGCTGGTCCTTTAAATACTTGAAAACAGCTGGCTGTCATGTCCACCCTGAGCCTTCTTTTTTCCAGGTTAGACAACCCCAGTTCTTCCAACCAATCCTATTTCCTTCAAAGTATTCATGCCACAGGAAGATGGTGAATGGCACTAACGCCAGATACAATGTTTCTCCCCTTCTGGAGAATTCTTTAGAGTTTGAGACATATTGTTTTGAGACCTTGGGTCACGGCAAACCTTTATCCTGCAATGATTGTTTTAATATTTGGAAAAAGTAACTGCAGAGCTTAGTCTGGTAAATACAGCAAATCAAATGTGACCAAATCAGTTTGAGATCCTCTAGCTGCAGGGGGCTTTCCACAGGAAGTGGGAACTGGGGCACTTCCCCAGATCTAAATTGCCATGCCCCCCTTTAGCAGACTGTGAATAAAAATGTGAGTAGGTCCTTGAGGGCAAGGATCTGGTCCTTGCCCATATCTTTAATTTAGCAGCTAGTATAACAAATTAGAACAACAAGATCAAATTGATATATATTTGAAAATGGCTAAAAGTATCACAGAGCCAAAGCTGGTAAATATAACAGGCAAATTAAGCCATACTATTTTGTTGATAAAACTAAATATAATCATTAAAATAATGTAAGGGTTTGGAGGTTTTTTTGTTTGTTTTTTGTTTTGCATGACTATAAACTAGGTTTGTTTGCAAAAATGTTTCAAAAAGGTTTGGGTGGGATTGTGAGAACAGTAGATAGCCTACCCATTATTCACTTGGAAGGACAGCATTTATTTGAATGTTTAGATTCTATGTGTTTGTATGAGAGGCAGCATGTCATAGCAGAAAGAACCACCTTTGGAGTCAAGAAGAGATAGGCTGAAGGCCTGTCTAACATATACTAGCTGTGAAACCATGGACAAGTCACCTAACTGACCTCTCAGAGCCTCAGGCAACTCTCAAAGACAAATGACCAACTTGACCATGTTGAGGGTATGTAAGAACCATCATCATCATCATCACCACCACAGCAACATTTCTGTAGAGCCCCCTTTGTGCCAGGCGTTGTGCTAAGTACTTCATGAACATTATTTCATTTGTTCCTCAAAACAGTCCTGAGAGGTAGATGCTATAATTATCCCTATTTTGCATTCAGGAACAAATGAAGTAAACAAATAAAGTTATTCGGTCGAGATCACACAGCTAGTGTCTGAGAGATTTTCCTGAGTCTAGGCTTAGCATGTCACCTAGCTCTCCTCTCCACACCAATAAACTAACGCATAGCAGTTGGGTCACACTCAAACAGAAATGGGGGCCTCTGATCCATACATAAAGATCCTTGCAGGCTGTATTTGTATTTTAAGCTATATTATTATCATTGTTTTAGTGTATTTTTATTTTGTTAAACATTTCCCAATTACATTTTAATCTGGCTCAGGAGCACTTGGCTTCATGTGGCCTCTGGGCCATAGTGGTTTTTTGTTAAACAACTCAATCAGTCTCTCCATGGCCCTTTTTAAGATTTTCTTGGCGGAGACTAGACTGCCATTTCCTTCTTCAGCTCATTTAGTAGATGAGAAAACTGAGGCAGAGTTAAGTGACTTGCCCAGGTTCACACAGCTGGTGTCTGAAACCAGATCTGAACTCAGGAAAAGGAGTCTTTCTGACTCCAGTTGTAGCACTTTATCCACTATGCCACCTAACTGCCCCCAACAGCAGATGGAGTCAGGGAGACCTCAGTTCAAATCTCACCTCTGACACTTAAGAGCACCTAAGTAACCATGGGCAGATAAATTGTTTAAACTCTGAAAGCCTTAGGCAGCTCTCCAAATCTTTGTTATAGATGAATTGTGGTCTTCAAAATACACTGACATGTTTGTTTTTAAAAATCAGTCATATAACTTTATAGTCAAAAGAACATCAATAAAAGTTTTCTTTCATTTTACTGTTATCAAAAAACCAATTTAGCAGCTATTATTAGGCTAACTGCTTGGTGAGCTATGAACTATGATTAATAGAATCAAGGTTTACTAGACAAAAACATATTGACAATGAAAATTTTATGCCTTAAAAGCAATTTCTTATTTTACAAGGTCACTGTAATATAAAAGATTATTTATACTAGCAGGATGGACTATATCAACTTAATTTCCACATATTTAAGTTGTCTATCCTAAATAGGTTTTAAAAAAATATTCTTTAGTGTTAACAATAAAAGAATTACCACTGGAGTTAATACTTTAGGTGATTCAGGGGAAAAGAACATTTCTTTCTCCAATAGATCAATGAGTCCAGGCTACTGCCCCTCCACCCTCCCAAATGTAGATGTCAGTAGAGGAGACTGGTATAGTCTTTTACAAATAAAACATAATTTACTTTGAGGCTTCTGGGGTGTTTGGTTTTTGTTTTGTTTTTTTAAGAGAGACCACCTGATTACAGCTTGTAAACATCCTTAATGAGTCTTGTGATGTTAGCTATGATAAATTGCTTTGACCCAGAGGCTTCCTGCCTTTAATTTGGTGAGCTAAGCAGTGAAGTGAGAAGAGCAGCAGCCCAAGGTCCCAAGTCTTAGGGTCAGGAGGACTAGGGTGTTCACATCTGCAAGGGGGAGACTACCAATAGTGTGATGAGGCTGGCAGGAACATTAAATGCAGCTGTGGATCCCACATTTCACAAGGAAAGATGTCAGCCAAATCACACAGCAAGTGGGTAGCCGCACTCAATTAGAAATAAATGCTTACTTACCATGAACAGTCCAAAAGCAAACTCTTCTCTCTTCCATTTGTTTGGCTCCCTTCCTTTCTGGTTTCTTTCCAAGATGGAAGTGATCTTTGTGGAATGGGTACCATGGACAATGCCCTGTGCTAGTTGCTATACTAAAGGACCAGATCCTTGCCCTCTAGGAACATAAGCTCTTTTCCCATTTTATTCACACTGAGCTAGTGGGTGGCATAGCAATTTAGTTCTGGGGGACTGCCCCAGTTCCACTTCCTCCGGAAAGCCCCCTGCAGCTAGACAGCCTCAGCATAGCCACAGAGGCCCTATTCTTAAGCTTATTTTTTTCTTTCGAAATCGAAAGAACAGCAAATAATGAACGTATGTTGACTCTAAAGCACAACCTTGTAAACTACTACATAAAGACCATCTTGTTTGTATTAACTATCTTCCTACCTTTAAATAGACAGTGGGACAGGTCTTATATTGGGCCACAGTCTATTCCAGGTAATATCCATTAGGAAGTACACTTAAAACTTGTTATTTATTTTTGTGAAACTCAGCCAAAGCCCTGGAATTTAAAGAGAAGAGGACTTGGATATGCTAATAACAATGAGATAAGTCATCAATGTAGTCAATATACATCATTAAAGGGAAAGATATCAATCTCAGTTTATCAAATTGTCTGCAGAAAGTGAGGAAACAAAAAGAGGGGTAGGGTGCTGTGGAGGGAGCCCTGGATTCTGAGACAGTGGTTCTCAACCTTCCTAACACTGTGACCCTTTAATACTCCTATGTGGGTGTATCTGCATGGGAGTGGACCCGCCTGGAGATAGAGAAGCGGTGTCTCAGTCCTAAGACCATCAGAAATATGTGTTTTCTGATGGTCTTGGGCAACCCCTGTGACTCCTGTGAAAGGGTTGTTCCACCTCCAAAGAGGTCGCAATCCACAGGTTGAGAATCGCTGGTAAGAGAACCCGGCTCCTCCTTTTGACTTGGTTGTTGCTGTTTGGTCATTTTTTCGGCTGTGTTTGACTATTTGTGACCCTATTTGGGGTTTTCTTGGCAAGATACTGGAGTGGTTTGCCATTTCCTTCTCCAGCTCATTTTACAGATGAGGGACTGAGGCAAACAGGGTTAAATGACTTGCCCAGGGTCACACAGGTAGTGCCTGAGGTCAGATTTGAACTTAGAAATATGAGTCTTCATGACTTCCAGGCCTGGCATTCTACCCACTGCACCACCCAGGTACCTTGGTCAGACTAGGACCAGGCAATTAATCTCTCTAGGTCTTAGGTTCCTCACCTGTAAAACTTGGGGGAAGGGGTGTGAGAGTGAGCCCCAAAGTCCTTTCTAGCTCTTCAAATCATTAATCCAATTCCAATGAATCCCTATTGGATGTAGGGACTGGACCAGTGATTTCACTGGTATTGGAATTGAGGAAATAAAACAGAACCAACTCTACAAGAACAAGGTAAAGCAGATTTTCTCATCCACCATTGTAAAAGTTATCTAATGACCTTGGATAAGAGACAGGACTACTTCCACTCAGCTGTCTTAAACCAAAGATTTCTTTAACAATGGTAAAAGATTTAGTCACCTCCACTTCTCTTTTTACCCTAGCACTACCACTGTGCTTTGTCGCCACCTTTGTCTCCCTTTTTAGTCTTCTGTTGGTTGTCTCTTTTTTCATTCCACCTTTACACTTGGGACTGGGTGAATGTTGGGACCCAAGTTCTCCCAAGATGAATCTTTTGGGGGGAGTCACTTTCCACTATGTGCTTCTCTAAACTATTAGAACAAATCTAATATTTTCTTTCAATCTCTTGAGTTATTTGTCCTCCAGTATCATCTATGGATCATCCAGGAATGCTAACAGAAAAATTCCTCGACAGGGACTCTCAGATAAGGAAATTCTCTTTAACCGGTCCGGATTTGCGCCCCTTATATACTTAAGAGTCTTGGATCATGGCCAGAGCAACAAGGAGGTTAAGTGTCATACCTAGGATATGACTTCTAGGGTATGACTTCCAGGCATTGCTTATTCCACTACACCTTGATCCCTCTCTCAGCTTCCTCACTTTCCATGGACAGTAAGTTAAATTGAGATTCACAACTTAGATTGTCCTCCCTCCAAGCCTGGCTCTCTAACCATTTTACCATACTGCTTTCCTGTTCTATTAAACTTTAAAACAACAACAGCTGGGGAATTCTATCCTCATGCATAGATAGAATGCCAATCAAACAAGTAAACCTGCCCCTAATTACTGGTCAGACTGAGGAACCTGCCCTTCCCCCGCCTGGAGTAGGGTCTTTTCTATTTTCCTTTATTAGTCTGATTTCAGGGACTTGGGTCATTGAGAATTGTGAGGTAGCCAGAAGGGAAGAGTGCTCTAAAAACTAGCTTCTCCTGTTGGCTGACTAATCATGATGCAACAGGGTTTGTAAAATCCCCTTGGGACTCTAAAGCCTCAGTCTGTTGCAAAACTGGGCAAGTAATCTGTCTGAAGGGAATAATTATCAGACTGGGGAAGCAAGGTTTCACCAACTCTATAGAGACAAGATTGAGGCCTTTGGCTTTTGTATCATTATAGGGCAAGCCCCTATTTTTGACTGCAAAGTTCTTAAAAGGCTTTCTATATGAAGTTACCTATTTAGAAGAGAAATTATTTTCTTAACAAGGAGATGAGGAGGGGTGATAGGTGTTTCAGGGACCCCAGTGACCAGAGTCCCTTGGTGGCAATCTGGAATGAATTCACAGGCTCAAGCATTCTGAGTCAAGTTGGTAAACGTTTATTGTTATGCTTTATTGTAGGCAAGAGTTCTTAGGGAAGGAACCTCCAACCTTAAAGGGGTTGAGTTAAAGTTTGTATAGGATAATCTTTGGTATAACCTGTGCCAATTATGCTAACTAGGTGAGTAAGGGTAGTATTAGGGAGGAGTTAATGAGTAGTCAGTGCTTAAAGGAACATGCACTTTTAATATCTACTGCTCAGAGAAGGAGTATTACCAATAATTCACTGAGAAATAGCCCAAGGCAGGGTTGCATGGAGGTGTGGTTTTAGGCTTGAAACATCACTAAGTCAACTTGCAGTCAGGGCTGACTGAGAAGTGCCCAGTCTGCTACCCATCAATGTCCTCTTTGAAAAGATGGGTGTTGGGAGTATACATATGTCCCAAGCTAACAAGGGATCCAGGATGTGCATAATGGAACTTATAGATATCCAGTGAAGGATTCATAGGTGCAGCTGGTTATTATATTAATGGGAGATAAACATTTCATGAATAGTTGTTAGCCAGAGTACTAGAAGGGAGAAGGGGCAGAGATAATGCTCTGAGGCTGGGGAAATTTGAGGCTAGAGAAAAATAGGATTTTACAAACTGGGGTTCAAGCACAGGCACCCAAGCACCCCATCAGAGAGTGTAATCAATAGCAGGCTAAGCGTTTGGTCTGTCTCTTCCTCTTTCCTTTCTTATGTGTCAAAATCAGAACTTGAACTCAGGGTCTTCTAGACTTCAGGGCAGCTAGGTGGTTCAATGGATAGAGCACAGAGCCTCGAGTCAGGAAAACTTTATCTTCCTGAGTTCAGATCCACCCTTAAACACTTGCTAGCTGTATGATCCTCGGCAAGTCACTTTCCTCTGTTTGCCTTAGTTTCCTTCATCTGTAAAATGAGCTGGAGAAGGAAATGGCAAACCACTCTGGTATCTCTGCCAAGACAACCCCAAAAAGGGTCACAAAGAATCAGACATGACTGAACTTCAAGGTTTCAAGGGATGCCTTTTACTCACTACCAAAAAAAACTGATTCCTGAATTCATCAACACTTTTTACCCAACCGCCATTTTTTTCTTTTGTCCTAAATCAATTACAAAAAGTTCACATGTATTCAGAGCTTAATGGTCCCAAAATTTCTTACATTTTTAAGGTCACAATTTATCCTAAAGCACCTTTTTACTCATATTATCCCACTGCCACCACTGAAACCCTCCAGCTGATGAGGTGTAGGCTCTGGGACCCCTGCCCTTTTGAGCTCTCCTTGAATCTTTGAGGTACATACTCTGGGAAACCTCTTGAAGTCTGATTGAATCTTCAGGAGGCATTTGCAGAGGCCCTAAGTATTTCATGATGGCTGGGCCCAAACCTGGTACTAGCCTGGCCCTCCATTGTCCATCTGCTTCCTACCCTGGAGCCTTGCATTGACCTCATTAACTCCACCTGAAGTACCGGAGTCTGACCTCATTGACTCCTCCTGAAGACCCTCCCCAGGCTCCTCCTCTGAATCACCCCTAGATTCCTCTGTATATAAGACACCATCTTCCCTCCATCTTTGTCAGAATGCTGTAGAATGCCCTAACGCACAGACTTGCTCTGTGAGAGCATCGAAGAATAGCTTAGCAGAGACTTGCTCAGTAAGAGGCTACCCCATCCCCCAGAGGCCCCAAGTATTTCATGGTGGCTGGGTCCAAACCTGTTACTAGCCTGGCCCTCCTTTGTCCATTTGCTTCCCACCCTGGAGCCTATCAAGATATCTTGCATTGACTTCATTAAGTCAACCTGAAGTCCCTCCCCAAACTCATTACTGGAGTCTGACCTCATTGACTCCTCCAGAAGACCCTCCCCAGGCTCCTCCTCTAGACCACCCCTAGATTCCTCTGTATATAAGACCCTATCTTCCCTCCAGCTCCGTGAAAGTGCGGTAGGGTAGCTTAACAGAGACTTGCTCTGTGAGAGACTTGCTCTGTGAGAGCGCCATAGAATGACCTAGTATAGACTGGCTCCTTAAGAGTCTACCCCATATGATGAACTTGAACTTTCAATAAACTTTACTTTTTCTTTGGCTGAGAAGACTTGAGTGGAATTCTTTCAGCAGGATCCAGCATGTTGGTATTTTGGGGTCTCAGGCAGCCCTAACCCTCTTTGGGTACCTCTTCACCACCCTTCAAGACCTGCTTCAAATTTTCAGCACAAAGCTCTTATTGCATCACTGATCCTGGTTTACTTAGCTCAATCTCCTCTTTAAATTAAGGGCAACTTGATTAATATTTTGCTTAAAGTGAACTATGCTTTTCCTTTCTCTAAGGTTTACTCCTTTGATGACGATTACCTGAAATAGAATATTGCTCAATGAAAGTCCTTACCCACTATATAATTAAATTTATAAGGACTAGTTATATATAGTAGTTATAAGAACTACATCCTAGGTGTTACTTTGGCAGCAATAATAAACATAAATTCCAGAGTAAATTATACACACTTTGCTCTGCATCCAATGAAAGGATTTTGCTAAGTATAGGGCCCAAGTGACTACGAAGAATTTTGCTAGCTGTAGGGTCTTCCCCAAGGGAGATGGGTGGGTGCTGGAGCCCCCTAGATACACCTACCCAGGCCTAAGGCATTTATCCTCTGCACTACTCATTTGGTACTTAACAAGACGCAGCAGTCTCCCTAGGGAAACTGTAAGTCTCTTGAGCTGTGGGGTATTTAGCTTCATTGTACTCACACCATTTAACAAAGGTGCAGGATTCTAGACATTCAATTTAATTTCAATTCTATAAATGTTTATTAAGCATCTGTTAGTACCAGGCACAGTGCTTAAGATTGGAGATACCAAAAACCAAAAACGAAACCAGTCCCTGACTTCAAGGAGATTACAATCTAATGGACACTCAAGTGTCTGTTGAGGCAGCCTGATATACAGAGAAAAGAAGGCTTGATTTGGAGTCAGAGGACTTGGGTTAAAATCTTACTTCTGTTGTTTACTTGTAACATGACCTTGGGGAAGTCACTTAATTTCTCTAAATTTTTTTCCTCATCTTAAATGAAAGGATTTGACTGGATAACTTTTGAGGTTCCTTCCAACTTTCTGGATCCATGAGCATTCAGAGGTTGATGATGATGGGCCAGAATAGAACTAATTTCTTCCAAAATTAAATTTGATTATTCTTCCCTTACTCTAGTTTCTGAAGAAAGGGTGGTCCTTTTCCTCAGGAAGGCCATTGATCCCATACTCTCTCACATCCAGCAGATTCTCACCATCATCCTCATTCTCTAATCTTAGATTGTCCTCTATCTTCTGGTTCCTTCTCTGCTGCTTATAGTATGATCAAATCACCCCATTCAAAAAGCTCCGAAACAAAAAGACAAAATTCTCATGAAATTCTCCCTCCAATGATCATCCTGTATCTCTTTTCCTTTTGTCAGCTAGATTCCTTGAAAAAGCAGTCTAAGGGGCAGTAGAATAGACAAGCACCAGCTCTGGAATCTGGAGGACCTGAGTTCAAATGTGATTTCAGATACTTATTACCTGTGTGACCCTGGACAAGTCACTTAACCCCAATTGCTTAAAAAAAAAAGTGGTCACTCATGTGGTTCCATTTCTTCTCTTCTCACTGCCTTCTAAATATTCTGCAAAATAACATACAATCTCATTACTCAGATGAAGTGCCTTTTCTCAGACATCATCTTTGAATTCAACAGCAAGATTTGATACTGTTGACCACTTTCCTCTTCTCTCCCCTCTGGTTTTTCATGAAACACTTCATCATCCCCCTTCCTTTCCTGTTTTCTCCTCCTCCCCTCTCCTCTCCTGTCTTTCCATTCCTTCTCAGTTTCATGTGCTAGAGCTTCATTCACGTCATGCCAATTAACTATGGATTTTTCCTGAGGCTCTGTGATGGTCCCCCTTCTCTTTTCTCCCTAATCTCTCTCACTTGTTGACTTTATCAACTCCCCTGTGTCAAATGATCATTTCCATGCAGATAATTCCCAATGAATATGTTCCAGTATGGCATCACCTACTATATATTGAATAAATATCACGGGCATCTCAAACTCAACATGTGGAAATAGATCTCATTTTACTTTTCTCCAAACCCAGTGCTCTCCCTAATTTCCCTATTATGGTGGAAGGGAAAAGGGAAGGGAGAGAAAGGAAATAAGTGTTTATTAAGTGTGCTAGATACTGTCCTAAGGCATCATCATATTTCTGATAATTATTTAAGATCATTTGAACCACAATAAGGGCCAAAACCTGTACTAATCAACCAGAAGAAGCACCCTGGCATAACAGACATGCTTTGCTTTGCTCTCTGAGTGAACTTAAAATGCCCCTTCCTGTGTCAGAAACTGAAGCTGTCCAGGAGTATTTTTCTGTTTATGTGACCACAGAGGACCAGATACCTGGGACCTGACAGTTTCTTGAATAGTGGGATTCCTCTTATCTTGGTATTTTTTGGATATATGCTAATGTAAGGGAAACACAGATATCCTGAGATTGTAATTTCAATAGACCCTTTGGCGCTTAGTTTATTGTATTTACAACCCACTCAACTAGGAAACTTCCTTTGTCATTCTATGGTTAAAAACATCTGGAAGCTACAATTGTTGAATGACACAGACATTCTGAGTCAGAATTGCTCAAATTGTATAAAAGGTCTTCCATAACTTAGTTATCTCAGTCAGAGTTATCTTCTGACTCCATGTACATGTCTGCTAGCCTAAGAGAATAAATAATATGAATATATATCACCTAGCTTGTTTGCCTCTTTAACCAAACTTCCAGGTTGACACTTCCGATCCCCCAGATCCCAAATTTGACATTGTCCTTGACCAAATCCTATCATTCCTATCTCTTCTGTTTCTCATATATTCTCCTTCTCTTCAGCCACTGAACTAGTTCAGGTCCTCAGATCTCATGATTAGCCTACTGAGGCCCCATCCTGATTGGTCTCCCTACTTCAAGTTACCTCTTATTCCCATCCATTCTCCACAAACTGCAAAAGTGACATTCTTAAAGTCCAGGTTTGACTGTGTCACCTCCCTATTCAATGTTTACTCCACTGACCCTCTGTTACCTTTAGAATCAGAATCCTCTGCTTGACATTTAAAACTCTTGATGTTCTTGAAGAGGGTGCCCAAAGAGGGTTAGGGCTGCCTGAGACCCCAAAATACCAACATGCTGGATCCTGCTGAAAGAATTCCACTCAGGTCTTCTGAGCCAAAGAAAAAGCAAAGTTTATTGAAAGTTCAAGTTCGCCACGTAGGGTGCTAGGCCATTTCACGGGGCTCTCACAGAGCAAGTCTGTGTGCTAGGGCATTCTAAGGCACTCTCACAGAGCAAATCTGTACTAAGCTATCCCATGGCACTCTCACACCACGTGGAGGGAAGATGGGATTCTATATACAGAAAGGTTGTGGGAGGAATCTAGGGGTGGTCCAGAGCAGGAGATTGGGGAGGGTCTTTAGAAGTCAGATAAGGTCAGACTCCAGTAGGGAGGGTCTTCAGGAGTCAAGATGAGGTCAGACTCCAGTCTTCCCCAGGAAGGTTTACTTTCCCACAGCCTGTACCTCAAAGAATCAAGGAGAGCTCAAAAAGGGCGGGGGGAAGTCCTAGAGCCTACACCTCATCATTCTGACCTTTTGATACTTTTTCAGTTTTCTTACACATTATTTTCCTATATGAACTCTAGGTTTAATCATAGTGACCTACTTATTCTGCCCCATACATGACCTCCTTTTTCCATTTGCTTGTCTTTGCACTAGCTCTCCCCATGCTTGGAATGTTCTACCTCTTTACCACTATTTCTTAAAATCCCTGGTTTCTTTCTTTTTTAAAAGAAATATTATTTTGTTTTAAATTTATGGAATAAAACAAGCATTTCCATAACATAGTTGTAATGGTAATCAGTTTATCAGATACTTAGCACTTAGTAGCCTAGGGCTAAGTAGCACCTAGTAACTTAGGGCTAAGTATAGAAGGTATGAACTCTGTCCATTGTTGAGAAGGTATGAATTCCCCTGTTGACTTGGAAGAAGGCTATTGGCTGAGACAGGAGGCCAGTGCTGTATATAAAGAAGAATTTTAGAGAGAGAGGAGAGAATTGGATTTGGCTCCTCAGTGAAGGAAGATTCATGGAGAATGAAGTCAGCTGAGAAAGAGAAGGAGAGAGAGAAAGTGCTCCTCTCCCAGAATCTGAAAGCTGTCTGAAACGTGAACAGGATGGGACTTTGTTTGTTTGTGGCTGATACTTGAGTTCCAGACAAGAGAAGTGGTGAAGAGTTTGAGGTGTGCTGAACCCTGTGAACTTCAGTGTGTGCCGGGTATTGCCCTGAGGACTGGACAAGGACCTGGGAGCTGTTTATCATTGAGGACTGGACAAGAGCCTGGCAGCTTTCAGCTCCTGAATCTAAGTGATTGTTTGGCAGATTCAGGAGGGAGCTGGGACCAGGGAAGAGGATCCAGGGAATCAGAGAGACCACCCAGAGTCAAAATGAAGAAAAGGCCTCCCCTTGGACTAAACTGAGGTTTGTTGGAAATCAAGGGGTGGAAAGTTTGTGTGGTTTTCTAAGGATTGTATTAGGAGACTAAAGTTAATGGTTGCCCCATGAGTAGAAGATCAGCATATTGTTAATTGATTGATTGAATCTTTAAGTGTTAAGCTGGTGATTCTTTTGTAACTTGATTGATTGAATCTTTAAGTATTAAGCTGGTTTCCCTCTTAGGTTTCCCCTTAGGGAAACCAGGTGATTCTTCTTCTGTTCCTTGTTTTAAATATTGTATATAATATTGTGAATTGTTGATACTGTGAATATTGTACTGAATCTTAATTTATAATGGAATAAACAGAGTGTTCACTACTACTGTATAATCTGAATCTTAAAAGCTGTTCACAGTAGCATTCTTTTAGGAATCTACTGTTGCTTGGCTTTACAATAGTACAATGAAAAAGGATAATTGCACATGAAACTTCATATCTATTGTGTACAACTGGCTATTCTTTTCAAATATATAATAAAGTTATCATGCAAATGTCTTTTGTTTCCCTTTTCTTCCCCATTTCCTTTTGGTTTCTTTCAATTGGTTTCTTTCAAGACTCAGCTGGTGGCATCTTCTACAATAGAACTTTCCTGCCTTCTCCCCCCACGGCAGTATAGGGTAACTACTCTGTATGTATCTTTATCTACCTATATATGTGTACAAATACATATTAGGTCCACATGTTCTTCCTCCCAGTAGACAATAAGGTCCTTGAGAGTAAAAAATGCTTCCCTTTTGGCCCTTAGTCCCCATTTCTTGGCACAGTGCCTGACTCATAGTAGGTAATTAATAAATGCTTGTTGATTGATTAACCCTGAGGGAAGACATTTTTTGGAAGGCATGATTGATGTAGATCATATAATCATATCTCAAAAACCAAAAGGGATTTTGGAAGTCATCCAGTCCAAGCCCTTATCTTATATATGTGAAAACAAAGACACTATAAGGAAAATAAAGGACTTGGTCAAGGTCCTGTAGGTAGATTGTATGAGAGGCAAGATTTGAAACCAGGTCAGCTGCTTTCAAACTTGCACTAATTATACCCTAATTCCAAGAAAACGAACTTCCCAGTTATCTCTTCATAGAAAACATTATCAAGTTTAACTGGTAACAGAGAGGGCAATCTTGATGTCAAATTTAACATTTGTGCTTTGCTTAATTAATCCCTTTTGTGATGGGAAGGAGAGAGGTTAACTCCTTCTGTTCACAGTTATCACCGACTGGATTGATGGGCAGTATTTCCCTTACCTCACCAGAGAAGTTCCTTGGCACCACAGGTGCCAACTCTGTACAGCTAAGTAGCATGTAGAGTAGAACTGGTGTTAGGCACGGAGTTAGGAAAACCTGAGTTCAAATTCAGCCTCAGACATTTACTAGCTGTGTGACCCCGGACAAGTCAATTAACTCTGTTTGCTTCAGTTCCTCATCTGTAAAATGAACTAGAAAGGGAAAAGCCGAATCACGCCAGTATCTCTGCCAAGAAAACCCCAAATGGGGTCACAAAGAGTTGGACATGACTGAAAAACAAGTGAACAACAAGAAGCCAACTCTGAGAGATCTCTCAACTGAGAGATCTCCGTTTTTAACCAGTTGAATTGGAAGCTGACAAGTATGTCCCTGGCAGTCTGTCTTGAGAAGGAAACAAAGATAAATACTTATCACCAGCAGCAATATATTTCATAAAGAGATAGGATGAGTAATTTGTACGTACTGAACTCGGGGTAAAGAAGACCTGAGTACAAATCTTAGCTCAGACATTTACTAGCTGTTGGCCTCTGTACAAATCAGTTAATCTCAGCCTGTTTCCTCATCTATGAAGTGGGGATAACTACACCTTTTTTACAGGGATTTTGTGAAGAGCAAATGAAATACCATGCCCACAGTGTTCTGAAAAACCTTAAAGCACTATGTAAATGCCAGCTACCGGCCACTGTAAGGAGAAATTGGGAGGATTCTCAACAAAAGCGTCAGTGCACCTGACTCAAACAGTCCCAACTCCCAAGAAATTCGGAGGGTTAACAGCTTTGTTAAGGTCCTTTGCTTACTCTGGTGCTGAGTACCAACTGCTAGAAAAGAGAATGATCTATTCCCCATATGGTGTACTTTGCAGGGAGGAGGAAAATATAGATAAGGGTCAAGACTCTAGACAATTTTCTCTGGGTCTTCCTGGATTGGGAGTTCAGTGTGGCTTCAATATCTTGCTTTAACTGAATTCCCAAAATATCACACGTACCTGTATTCTAAAGTAAATAATCTAAATCTGAGTACAATTGGAGAAAGAATTGTGTAACTGGACTGTTGGGGAATGAGATACGTATGTTTCAGGGTTACAGAACCACAGAACATCAAAGTTGGAAGCGACCTCGGAGTCAAGAAGCCCGTCTTGTTCCAGAGCAAGAATCCCCTTTAAAACATCTCCAACAAGCAGATCCAGTCTTTGCCTAATGACAGTCAGAGAAGGGGAAACCATTATCTCCCAAAGAAGCTTTTCACTCTTGGACAGTTCTAATCCTCGTTGAGGTAGAGAGGTGAATGCAGTGAATGCAAGTCCAAATCTCCCCCTCGACACCTGCCTCAATATATAAGCACCCTTACCTTCCAGTTCCTCAACTTGTTCCTTTCCCATGATCTACTTACTTCTCTTATCCCACTTCAGCTACACAAAGAGATGGTCACCCCTTTGATCTTGCCATCCCCCACAAAATGCATCATTAAATGTTCAGAAACCCCGACAATCTCCTATCTCATCACAGTCTGGAATCATTCCACTTTTCCCTCTGCCGTGCAGTCCCAGATCCTGTTCTTCACCTTCACCAAGGCCTCCAAGCCTGGCCACACTCTCTTCCCTCCCTCATTTTGACCCCTTGCAGAATCAGTAGAACTCTGCATTGTTTATTCTTGAAAACATATCTTTACCCTCATAGACTATCACCAATCTCACCCTTCCAACCGTTAGTCAAGGCTTATGCTTGGTTATGTCCAAGTTAAATATATCCAAGTCCTTCAATAAATGTTTTTAGCTTCTAACTCAAATGGTCTTTAAAAAAAATCCTCGAATCTGGGGAAGATGGCGGCATAGAAGCAGCAAAGCACCACAGCTCCCACACAAACATGCTAAAAAACTCATAAAATGGGACGCTAAACAGATTTTCAAGCTCCAAAACTCTCCACAAGACAGA
>CM053596.1:173578140-173608558 GCA_028646575.1 Pseudocheirus occidentalis
TTTTTTCTTCACTTCTCTTATTTGGTTTTCAAAATCCTTCTTAAGCTGCTCGATGGCTTGTAACCAAGTCTACATTTTTCTTGGAAGCTTTTGGTGCAGGAGTTCTAACTGTATTGTCTTCCTCCCATTCCATGCTTTGATTCTTTTTGTCCCCCAAAAAAGGAATGTAAAGTTGCATTGCTGGGTTTGCTTTGCTTCCTTTGCCTGCTCATGTTGCCAGAACTGACTTTTGGGCTCAGTAGAACTCTGCTTCCAGAGGGGAAAGCTCTGTCCCAAATTGCTGTAGTTTCCGCAGCTGCTGGGAATATTAGGAGGCTGCTGCAGTCCCCACCAGCTTTGGCTCACTGAAAACGCACCCCATGACCACCACCCAAGACCAGGATCTGGATCCAGGCAGCTCAAGGCAAGAACACTTAGCCTCTGAATGTTTGCTTGGTCCCCCTGCAATCTGCAGGCTGGGAGCTTCTGAAGCAGCCATGTGGAAGCAGCTCCAGAGCTGCCACTTCTGCTGCTTCCTTGCCCTGGAGGCAGTTTGGCCGGACCTGCTTTTCTCCCCTGAATTTAGCCAAGTTCCATTGACCTTTCACTTTGTCCTTGTTTCTTATGGGTTGATAATTCTGAAAATTGCCACAGCTACCACTGATCAACTCTCATGAAGGCTCCAGGTGTGGCTTGTCCTGGTAGCCCTGGGGCCAAGCAGTGGTTTCAGACCAGGCTGGTGTCAGCTCTAAGCTTGCCACAATGAGCCCTTCCTGTCCCACCTGCCAAGCTGACTTCAGTAAGAGATGTGTTTTTCTGTAACTTTGTGAGTTCTAGAGCCCCAAAATTTGTTTAGAGTGATATTTTATGGGTATTTGAGGTGTTTGTGGGGCAGCTGTGGAATTTTCCTGCTTCTACACCACCATCTTGGCTCTGCCCCCCTAAAGAAAGCTCAAAATCCTTCTTAAGCTGCTCTAGGGCCTGTAACCAGTTTACATTTTTCTTGGAAGCTTTTGGTGCAGGAGTTCTTACTGTGTTGTTTTCCTCCCATTCCATGCTTTGATCCTTTCTGTCCCCCAAAAGGAATCTAAAGTTGGATTGCTGTGCTTGCTTTGCTTCCTTTTCCTGCTCATGTTGCCAGTCAATTGCTTGGCTGTGGGGTTCCGTAGAACTCTGCTTTCAGAGGGGAGAGCTTTGTCCCAAATCACTGGGGTTTTCACAGTTGCCGGAGCTATTAGAAGGCCACCATCTCTGCAGCCCCTACCAGCTATTTGTCTCACTGGTCATACACGCACCTCAGGACCACCACCCAAGACTGTGATCCCAATCCAGGCAAGTCAAAGCAAGAGCACTTAGCCTCTGAATGATCGCTTGGCGCCCCTGCAATCTGCAGGCCTGAAGCTCTGAAGCAGCTATGTGGAGGCAGCTGCAGGGCCACCACTTCAGACCACTTTTAGCTCTGGAAGCAGATGGCCACACCCTTTCCCCCAAATTTAGCCAAGTTCCACTGACATTTCACTTTGTCCTTGACTCTTATGGGTTGATAATTCTGGAAACTGTCACAGGTACTGGTGATCTGTTCTCCTGAAAGCTCCAGACAGCGCTTGTCCTAGACACCCTGGGGCTAAAACCACATAGGGTTGGGCTCTGCTCCCAGCAGGCTGCAATGAACCCTTCCCATCCACCTGCCGGGCTGTCTTCAGCAGGAGCTTTGTTTCTCTGTGATATTGTGGGCTTTGGAGCTCTAAAATTTGTTTAGAGTCATATTTTATAGGTATTTGAGATGGTTATGGGGGGAACTCACAGAGTTCTCCTGCTTCTACATTGCCATCTTCACTCTACCCCAATCCAGCACTCTAAATTTTATCTTTCAATTAACAAGCATGTGTTTATCTTCTCTCCTTCCCTCCATCCCATCTCCATGGGAAAAAAGGAAAACAAAACCACTGCAATAAATATGCATAATCAAGCAAAACAAATTTCTATACTATGTCAAAAAAAGGGATTTTCTTCTGCATTCCATCATTTCTCTGATTGGAGGTGGATAGCATTTTCCATAATCAGACATCTAGAATAGTGATTGGTCACTGTATTGATTTTAGTTCTTAAGTCTTTCAAAGTTGTTTATCTTTACAAAGTAGTTTTTCTGTAAATTGCTCTTCTAGTTCTGATCATTTCATTCTGCATCGATTCTTTTAAGTCTTCTCAGGTTTTTCTGAAACCATCTCTTTCATCATTTCTTAAGGCACAATGGTATTCCATTACACTCACATACCATAATTTGTTCAGTCTCTCCCCATTTGATAAGCATTCCTTCATTTTACAATTCTTTGCCACCACAATAAGAGCCTCTTTAAATAGTTTTGTACATATGGGCCTTTTCCCTCTTTTGTTGATCTCTTGGGGGTATAGACCCTAGCAGTCATATAGTATGGTAAAAGAAATAGACACAGTTTATTAACTGAAGGCATTTTTCTGATTTACTTTTCATAATGGCTAGACCAATTCACAGTTCCACCAAGAGTGAAATAATGAATTTGTTTTTCCATAGTCCTTCATACACTGTTCATTTTCCTTTTTTTGTCAACTTCACCAATCTGATGGGTGTGAGGCAGAACTTCAGAAATGCTTTAACTCACATTTCTCTGGTTATTAGTGATTCAAGGCATTTTTTCATATAGTTATAGATTGCTTGGATTTATTCCTTCAATGATTGCCTATTCATATCCTTTGGACATTTATCATTTGGGGGATGGCTCTTTTTATGGCAAATTTGAATCAGTTCCATATGTATTGGAGAGAAACTTGTTGCAAATATTTTTCTCAGCCAACTGTTTCCATTGTGAAGAACTTATTTTAAAAAATCCAATAGAGCATTTAATATTTGATTGGGAAGATAATAGGGAGCTTCTGAAATTTACTAAATATGATAAGTGGCATGGTCAGACCTACACTTTAAGAAAATCAGTTGGATATAAATAGGTCAGTAAGATCAATGAGAAAGCCACTGCAATAGCATAGACTTGAGGTTATAAGGACCTGTACCATAGTGGTAGCTATGTGAATGGAAAGAAAGGGAAATGTCATATACATATATACACATATACATATACATTGTTATCTTCATATATACGTGCATACATAAGTTTATTTGTATGTAAATATATTTACCTACAAATGTGTACATGTCTGAACAAATGTTTATATACATGTATGTAAAATTTATGTGCGTGTATAATAATTTTAAGATATCAGGAATTATAAGATATGATATGATATGATATATGATACAATACGATGCGATACGATATGATATAAGGTAAGAGGGTTCAGGGACAAATGGGGTTGTATCCAACACCCTCCTGTCTCTAAGTAGTCGCAGTTTATCTAAGCCCCTCCCGTCTCCAGGTAGTTGCAGTTTTATTTTCAGAAAGCAGAAAGCTTTGTAACTTGATCCTAAAATTTGGAGGAAAGCAACAGGATCAGGTTGATTCTTCTAAAGAATTGTGTGTGTGTGTGTGTGTGTGTGTGTGTGTGTATGAGACTGGCTTTCAAAAATTTCTCTATTATGAAAACTCAAAACCTTGAGCATGTTTGGTAATAAGATAAAAAGTTTGGATTTTTAATGCAATTTTGTAACCCTTTTGTGTAATTGTGTTGTAGTGTTTGTGCCTAGCCCTGAACTGTTCCTATGTATTTTTGGTATTCAATCATGTTTCTGTGAGCCCCTGTCAGGTCTGGCTAACTACTCCAGCACTGTGGATACCTCTGCTCCTGAGTGAACCTCTGAGCCAGGGGACCTGAAAAAGATGACATCAGATGCAGACAGCTTTCCCAAGAATCTAAACCAGGCCCGTACAAGAACTGCTACAGCTTTAGCTTATTGCTCTGCATTCTCACTGTGTTACCTTGACACCTCCACCCCTCTTCCCCCTGCTTTACTATAGAAAAGAGCAAGCAGGTTTCAATGACCACAGTGCGTGACCAAGTTAATGATTCTCATGAGAACAGAATATAGCCTGCATACCCAACCAGAATGGGCTGGATGTTTTGAACAGATCTTGCTGTTTCCATGAACTAAGCAAAGGTTAACATTAGTAATTGAATGTATAAGTAAAAGGTTTAGATTCCTGAAATAAGAATAAACAAACTTGGGAAAACATTCTTTTCTGAATAATATGGAAATAATTAAACCAAGGGAAAAGAAGTTTGTGAAGCAAAGGTGCAAACACAATGTTGAATCATATGATCCCATAAACTAAGGCTGGGATACATTTGAGCTGCTATAATATTCCTTCTTATATATTAAAGAATTTGGTAAATGGGTAGTTGGCTTAATCATCTGCCTGTCACTAGATATTTGTCTGTATGGAATAAGGTCCTTACATGGTTCAAATTGATGTTAGAATAATTGAGTATTGGAACAACTGATTGAGAGACTTAGCTGTTATTCTATTAATTACTGAAACTAGATCACAAACGTCTTCTATGTGAGGAAAAGAGTTTCAGTACAAATTTCTTAAAGGAAGGTAAATTATGGAATGCTTTTTATTAACAGAAAAGTCAACTTCACTCAAAGTTTGCTACTATTGTGGAAATAATATCTGTTTATACTGTCTGTTCTGTGGTGCAAACATGTTTTATTATAAGCAACTTATTGATATACACTGTTTGGGGATTAATTACTTATGGATCCTCCCAAGTCTTTTTGTGATAATTGGAGTAGAAATCAGCCTCTCCTATAAGTAAATTCATTTGTATAACTATTGAACTCAAAGAAAGGAAACTTCTAGCTGCAAAGAGTTGATAGAGTTGAAAGTTTCTATCTGTAAAGTGTGGAAATTTATGTGGGAATAACAAGATCAGATAATTCTGTAGGTCAGATCTATCAGTTTGTGAGGTTTAGCCATTAACCTCCCTTGTTTAAGGCAACACAGTTATGTTAGTAAAGAAAAGTTAATTAGTCTGAGTAATGGATTGTACTAGCCCATGATCACTCTACTTCTGGTCATTTTTCTCCTAACCTTTTTGGCTCATGTTTGTTTTCTCTCTCTGCCAGACTTATATTCTAGGCTCAGTGCATTCCACTTGCAGATGCCAGCACAGGCTGATTACCAACCACTGCCCAAAGTCGCTACCCAATACCCCTTAGATCCAGCATCTGCCAAGTTCCAGACATTGGCCACAGACCCCACCTCTCAAATGATGGACCCCTGTGAAGCAGGGCCAGCTCTACATCCTTTCTCAGCTGAGACCTTCGTCCCTTGTTCCCAAATGATTTGGGGTCCCATCTGTTTAAGGGGGGAATGATGAGGAGCTAGGGTGCCTTTGGCAAAGGGCATGGGTTCCCATTTAATAAGAACCCTTAGATCCAGGCCCAACTTTGAATTGTTAGTTCTTTAGAAGAAGCCAAAGTCTTGCCCAGAGTCCACATCCGCTCCATACTCCCCGTACCCCCCAAACAAGAAATGCCCCCATTTCTCTGAACATCTCCAATGGCTTCCCTTGGGGATGTGACCTACCCTAGACAGCCCCAGGATGAGGAGGTAGAGGAAGAATCTGGAAACAGATGTTGCCCAGAGGATTAGTCCTTCACCAGCTTTTTCACCTACAGGCATGATGGGTATCTTTGGCATCATCACCAAGCTAGCTCTGAGGAGTGTGGGCAGGGGGAAACTATCCCAGGCCATTCAAGTGACCAGCTGTGTTTGCTCACAACTGCAAAACTTCTCTGCACCTCCAAAATCCAATCCTGAGCCACAGTCCCATTCCCCAACAGACAGATAAGAGAGGGGACCCAAAACTGGATCAGGTCCCCAGGTGTTGGGGTGCCTTTGTAACATTATTGTAACTTTAGTCTATATTTGTTTTGTTTGGGTTTTTTTTTTTGGAGGGCAGTTGGGGTTAAGTGACTTGCCCAAGGTCACACGGCTAGTTTTTTGTGTGTGTGTTAAGTATCTGAGGTCAGATTTGAACTCAGGTACTCCTGACTCCAGGGCCGATGCTCTATTCACTGTGCCACCTAGCCGCCCCCTAGTCTATATTTGTAACTTTGTTTGTAATATTGTAACTTCAGTCTGTAAAAATCTCCTTGTGTGCCCCTGCTCAGACCTGTAATTGGCACCCCCCAACAAAAATACCACTGGGGGCTTGCAGGGACAGGCAGTCTGTGTCCTTCCACCCTATGCTAACCTGTGTGTTGCTGCCATTGAAACTGATAAGGACCAAGGGTCATCTAACCATGTCCTCTGAGCTCCTTACAATGGCATGCACCACTGGTCTTACCTCCTGCATTCCTGTCCATGTCTTAGCAGACTCTTAACTCCCCTGAAATGTGCATTTTGGTCCAATTGGTTTGAATCTCTGTTTAATTGATCACCCAGACTGGCCTCCCTTATAACATCATTAGCCAGTCCTGCCCTCCCAGGCTATGTGCAGAAGCAAGTCCAGTCTGTCATACTCATGGTCCTGCATATGCATTGAATACCCATAAGTGACCAGGAATCCATGATTGGATTTTTTCCTGAAGCAAAGGAAGGAATGAAATGGCCAAGAACTAGTTAAGATATGGACTCAAGATAGGAGTCAAGAAACTAGTTAGGAAAAGTTAGGTGATATTTTGTGAAATTAGAAATCAGCAAGCTAGAAGTCAGTGAACCAAACTGGGCGCTCTTTCTTCATTTTTCTTCTCCTATGTGCCCAGGTCATCATGCCCCGTGCCCTTCCTTCTCCTACTTCACCATCCTCTACTTTGTCTTAGTAGCAGCTTCTGTTTATATCTGCCTTAGTAACAAATTATGTTATTTGGACAATGAAGGTGAACTGTATATAAGATCCTGCATTTCTGTGCTATTTTGCTGCTCCTTTAATTGGCATGGAGACAGCTGCCAGCTGGCTAATTAAAGCTCCTTAAAACTTTTCATTCAGACTCTATGGTCACTCTGTTAAAACTTGCCATTTCACTATGATTGATCCAACACATGAAAAGGGAGTAATTTCCCATTATGTTCAGAATCACCAATATATTGAGTATTTCCACAGAAAGAAGAAAGGGAGCTGTAAAGGCAAAGAAGTCTCCAACAGCTTCCCATTGTCCAAAAAAATCAGCCTATGAAGAGTTGCTGCTCAGTCATGTCCTACTCTTCATGATCCTCATTTGGGAGTTTTTTGGCAAAGATACTGGATTTGTTTGCCATTTCCTTCTCCAGCTCATTTTATAGATGAGGAAACTGAGGCAAACAGTTAAATGACTTGGACAGGGTCAGATAGCTAGCAAGGGTCTGAGGCCGTATTTGAATTCAGGAAGACTGGTCTTTCTGACTCCAGGCCTGGCACTCTATTGCCTATACAACCTAGCTGTCCTTCCTACATACAGAGAGAGCCCAACTATTTTGCCAGCTCATGGGTCCAAGGGAACCAATAACTTTATTAAGTGACTGCCATGGCATTATAGCTATGGCATTAATTACAGAGTATGGCTTCTTAACCCACGTGGTATTTGTCTACAATTTACTCCCACGAAAAGATAAAGGAGTGAGGAAAATAAGTGAATAGTCTCTCTTGAACTTGAATACGTTATATTTCTCATTCTTACTCTTCCCAGTTTTGTACTGGGATCTAATGAGATAATATTTGTAAGATGCTATGAAAACCTTGGTGTGCTATATAAGCATTAGTTATTATCTGAAGTTCAGTTCAATAAACATTTGTTAAGAGCCTAGTAGGTGCCAGGAGCTTTACTAAGCACTGGGTATAAAAGGGAGGGGGGGAGAGAGGGTGAAACAGTACTCAGTCTCAAGGAGTTCCCAATCTAATGGGGGAGACGATGCAAAAAAAATATACAAAGTAAACTATATCCAGGATAAATAGGACATAAGTAAGAGGGGGAAAGCTCTGGAATTAAGGAAAAATTTCTTGTTATATTGTTTATCACCATCATCATTATTACTATTACTATTACTTAGGCTGCTCTTAATAAACACCTCTTTCTTTACTCCCTGGCCTCTTTTCTCTAATCCCCCACATGGGAGCTCCTTACCACCTGGAATCCCCTCCTCCTCATGTCTGTCAGCGCAGGCGGGACCTCCCCTTTGGATTGATAGCCAATGGTTGGGACTCTAGCTCTTGAGGCGTGTCCTTGTCTCGGGCCGCACACCGACCTCCTTTCCACGCGGCCCCGCCTCGAGTCCCTCCCCTTACCTCCGTCTTCCCTCCCCCCAAAAGCCCCTCCCTCCCCGCGCGCGTGCTCGTCTCTAGACCCAGAGCGAGGCTCCCTGAGGCGGTTCCGCCTCAGTCAGAGTCTGAATCGAGCGCGCGCCGCGGGAGTCGGAGGCGCGAGGAGAGGAAGTTAGTGGGCGGGCCTTCGGTCGAGTCTCCTTGGGGCGAACGCCCGTTTTCTTCGTTGTCTGGTGAACCATGGAAGATCAGGTTCTGAGGGTGAGCGAGTGAGCTCCTGGGAAGGAGGCGGGGGGATGGGGAGGGGAGGTGAGAATGAGGAATGTCGTAGGGTCGCGGACGCGGATTATTTTGGGGCGTGGGGCCGGCCCCGTGTGGACCCACCCTCCAGGCTGGCTTGGCTGCCCCCTCCGCTCCATCCCCTACGCTTACGACTGGGGTCACTTTTTTAGTGAGTCCTGCGGTTAGACTAGGGCCGGGCTGCACTTTCTGACCTCGAGGCCACACGATGTCGTGGTCTCTCAGTGAATTGATTCGATTCAGTCACAGTTTATGCGCCTACTCTGTGACTGGCGCCGGGGATACCAAGAGGGGGAAAGGCGTCCCTGCTCTCGTGTTACGGGTTAGTTTGTGGTAGAGCCTGAATTGCAGAGAAGACCCCAGGCCGACTCCTGTATGCCCTGAAGCTGTAGAGAGAGACCTGGAACTCGGCTCAGAGCTGAGTTCGAATTCGGCCTCAGATACTTAATAGTTTTGTGACCCTGTGGCTATATACACCGTCCTTTGACTGCCTCTGTTTCCTCATATGTAAAATGAGGATAATACTAGCACGTACCCCCACAGGGTTGTTGTGGGGATCTCATTGAGATAATTTTTTAAAGTGCTTTGCAAATTTTAAATCGATATATAAACGGTAACGAGCTGTTATTATCAGCAGCCATGGAGGGAACTACGCCACCAGGATCTCCCTACTGGGATGATTTCACAGGTCCTGTCTGGACTCTGGCTTCTCACTCTCAAAATGTGTTTATTTGCTGTTGATGATAGGTTTGAAATAACAGAATGAATGTTCCATTAACACTTGTGGATATCCTTTACTACCTGTTTAGGGGATTGTTTAATTGGAGAGAGGGGACCTAATTCCTCCTCTCCTAATAAAAAATGTGTTTGAGGAGGAGGGGAGAAAATGGAATAAATTCTGACACTATTCTTAAACATAAAACAGACTGGTTTAATGGGCTTTCCTTTCTATCCATACCTCCCATTTTCCTCCCCAAATTTAGGGGGCTTCACAGGTCTTTCCTCAAGGTTCACTGAAAAAAAAGAGTCATTAGGAAGGTTCTGAGTTTTAGGAATGTTACTTTGGAGATTAGGTATAATATAAAGTAATGTGATGCATGTTTGGCAGCTGTAAAATCAAGCAATGTAGATCCAGCATAAAGATTATGACTAATATTGTTCATGCCCACGAGGTTAGAGGTAGCAGGAAATGAGAATGATGAATTGCAAGATGAATATTTTGATTAAGTTCCTTATGTGCAGATCTAGTCACATCACTGCTCTGCTCAAAAACTTCCCATGGTTCCTCATTGCCTACCAAGTAAAGTTGGAGTTCTACTGCCTGGCATTCGGGGCCCCTTTACAACCTTATGCCACCATACCTTTTCAGCCTTTCAACGTATTACTCCTCTCTCCCAGCTATATTGGATACCTCTGTCTCCTGAACATAAATTGTTTATTTTTTAAGTCTCTACCTCTTCTCAAGCTCTTCCTTGTGCTTAGAAGGCTTCCAGCACCGTTTTTGCCTGGCAGCATCTCATTGATACTTTAAAACATGCCACTTTGAAGCCTTCCTTGCCCTATCAGTTTAGGAAAGGCATTAGAAACAATCAAATACCACATAATATCGTGTATTACAATTAAAAAGCAAAGTGCTGTGTTAAGTAAAGGAAAGTTGATAAGAACTGATAGGGCAATGAAATTTTGGGGGAGTACAGTGTTCCTGAGAACCTATCTCAGGATCTATATGCTAGGAACCTAATAAGTGTTTCTTCTTGTTAATTTAGATAATTTCATTTGTGCTTCAGATTCATTAGTATAGCCATCTCTTATTTATCCATTTATCAGTAAGTAAGAATTTTCAAATAAATCCTTTATCCATTCAAATAAATCTTGAAATTCTCTCCAGTAATATAGATCACAACTCTTCCATACCATTCTATCAGGTATTATTAGGTAACACATGCTGAAGCACTTCCTCAATTTCCCTTTTTATAGAAGGGATAACTGTTGGACCACACTTGTCATCCAGGAGTTTTTTTTTTCTTGCCTTCTCTGTATCTAGCCTATTTTGTTTTTATTTTTATCAAATATTTTTCTGATGGTATTCTTTGTTCTGGGTTTTTTCATAATTCATTATTGTAATGTGTTTCATCCTCACAACCACCTTGTGCTTCTCCATTGCCCTGAGAGGGATTCTCTATTTTAATTCTTCCAAGACTGTAGTGTTCCATGACTCAGCCATATGTTGATGCAGGTAAAATATTAGTAGTAAAAATATAGACCTTTATCTCATGGAGAAGTTTGAAGTCATTAATGGAATACTGTAATTTTCCATAGGCAAGTCAGTCCATTCTCTTCCTCCTGTTTAATTCTGTACCCAACTTTTCCATTTGCTGTGTCTGTCTAAGGTACAGATATAGTTAAAGATATGCTCTTTAGGTTGTCTTTCTAACTGCACTGTTAGTAGACATAGTTTTTTCTGTGCAGATGATTAGACAAATTTTCTTTTTTGCTTGGTTATTGGTCTCATCCAAGAGTCTCTTCAGTGTTTTGAAGCTTGATGCAACTAGTATATCTATATAAGCCTTTGTTAGCTTCCTTAAGATAACTTTTATTATTATTATTTTTAGTATTGACATCTTCTTTTTCTTACATCATCATGGTTATCTCAAGTATTCCTTCTCCCCCACCCAAAGAACCATTTCTTCATTGTCGTTATTGTTGTTTGATCATTTTAGACCTGACTGACACCTTGTGGGGTTTTTTTTAGTGTTTTCTTTGCTAAGATACTGGAGTGGTTTGCCATTTTCTTCTCCAGCTCATTTTACATATGATGAACTGAGGCACACAGGGTTAAAATGACTCACCTAGGGTCACACAGCTAGTAAATGTCTGAGGTCATATTTGAACTCAGGTCCAGCACTCTATCCGCTGAACCTTGCAGCTGCACTGAGCCATCTCAGCAATTTTTAGAAAGAAAGAAAAAACAAAACCTGATTACAACTGACAAATACCTTGAAAAAGTAAACACCTGTGGACCTTTAGGAACTAGTTGGTTGAGAGTGTCTTCTCATGTCTTTTAAATTCTGCTTGATCTTTATAATTTTGTTACATTTACTTTTTATTTTTATGATATCATTCTTTCATTTATATTGTTATGGTTATTGAGGAAATTATTTTCTTGTCTCTGCTTATTTCACTCTGCATTGGTCCATATTACTCTTTCCATGCTTCTCTATTCATCACACACTTCTTTTCTTAAAGCCCTTAGCTTCCAGCTATTTAAGTTCATTGCTTTAAGGAGTACTTTGTATCTATAAATCTTTTGTGGTAGGTGGATCCCCAGATATTTTATGCATTTTGTAATTATTTGGCATTGGACTTCCCTTTCTATTATTGCTTCTTATACTGTTAATTTTTGACAGTTTTATCTCCTCTTTACCTATCTTTATGGGTTTAGGGTTTTTTTTTCCTTGTCTCATTGTTATTGCTAGCATTTCCAGAACTATATCAAAAAATAGTGGGGAGAGTGGACAGCCCTCTTTCAGTTCCATATTTATTGGAAAAAATTCTAATGTATCATCATTGCATATGCTTGCTTTTTAGTTTTAAATAGATGCGTTTTAGGATACCTTTTAAAATTTTAGATAGTTGCTTTTTATAATTTTTTTAAAATAACCCTTTATGCCTATAATTTTGTAGGGTTTTCGGCACAAAAGAATGTTATACTTTATCATAGGTTTCTTTTGCATTTACTGAGAGGATTATGTGTTTTGGATATTTTGGTTTTTAATATGATTAATTATGTTGATTGTTGTCTTATTGGATCATCCTTATACCCGTGAAGGAAATTCCACTTGGACATAACGAATGACCTCTTGGATAAATTGCTGAGTCTGATAGAATTTTGTTGGTCAGTTTTGAGTCAGTCTTCATTATTTTGGCTGTTTTTTTTTTCTCTCCCTAGTTTAGGTATTAGGACTTTATAGTTCTCATAAAACGATTCTGACAGGATGTTTTCTTTCTTAGTTTTTGAGGATAATTTATGAAGTATGGAAACTGAATCCTTTGGGAACAGGAGTTTTTTCCTTTGGTAGTTTCTTGACAGCTGAATCTATTTCCTTTTTGAAGATAGATTATTTAAGGTCTCTATCTGGTCTTCTGATATTTTGGGTAGTTTATATTTTTGAAAGTCTTAACATATTACTGTGCATAATATATTCTGATTATTCTTTTTATTTCTTTTGATCTGGCTGTGATTTTACTTTATTTGCTGTTTCATTGATTTTTCTGCTCACTTTAATCAGATTAGCTAAAGATTTGCTAATTTTAATAGTATTTTCAAAGAACCAGCTTTTAGTTTTTATCATGGCTCTTTTTTTTTTTTGGTTCTAATTTATCTATTTCCTCTCTAATTTTTAATATTTCCCCATGTGCTTATTTTACATTTATTTGTTGACTTTCAAATTTTAAAAATATTAAATATTCAGTTTGTGAATCCTGTCTTTTATTTTCTTATGTATGTTTTTAAGGATATGATTTTTTTTTCCCTTAGGACTGCTTTAGCTGCATCCCAAAAATTTTGGCAAAGTGGGTAGAGTACTGGGTCAGAAGTCAGGAAGACCTAAGTTCAAATTCAGTCTCAGACCTGTGGTAGCAGTGTGACCTGGGAAAGTCAGTTAGTCTCTCTTTGCTTTACTTTCCTCATCTAAAATGGGGATAAACTAAAATGGGGATAAATAATAGCACCTACTTCCTAGGACTGCTATGAGGATCAAGCGAAAATAATTGTAAAGAGTTTAGTATAATGCTTGGCACCTAGTAAGCACTATATAAATATCAGTCACAAATATTCTTAATATTATTAGTGGTTTCAATGATTTGTTCTTGACCCATTCATTATTTAGTATTTCATTAAGTCTCCAGTTGGTCCCTGAACTAATTTCTATTTTAATTGTTTTATGGTTTGTAAAATAGGTGTTAATTATTTTGGCCTTTTTATATTTGTTTCTGTGTCCTGATACATGGGCAGTTTTTGTAAAAATTCCATGTGGTGCTGAGTATATTCTTTTGTTGACCCATTTAGAAGATGCCATAAGTTTTTTAGCTGTAGTTTTTTCTAGCAATTTGTTCAGTTCTGTATTTTCTCTTTTGTTTATCTTTCTATTAGACTTATCTAAAACCAAGAGAGAAATATTGGAGCTTCCTATCACTTTTTTATTACTGTCTTTGTCTTTTTGTAGATCAAGAAAATGTTTCCTTTATGAATTTAGATGCTAAGGCATTTGGGACATAAGTTCATTACTGATTTTGGTTTGTTGTCTATAGTTCCTTTCAGCATAACATAGTTTCCTTGTTTATCCTTTTTTATTTTTTGAGTGTTTGTTTTTGTTTTGGCATGATTGCAGCTCCTGGCTTTTTTTAATTCCCTTAATGCACAATAATTTTTTTTTCCCATTTTCTCAGTTTTATTTTGTTTATGTCTCTTTTTGAAACATGCTTTCTTGTAAGCCAGATTGTGGGTTTTTGTTTTCTTATCCATTGTGTTAATCTTTTTGTTTTATTGGATTGTTTTTATCTATGCACATTTACATTTATAAATTAGTTTTATATTTTCCTCCATCTTATATTGTTTGTTTTTTTCCTGAGTTTTGAGTTTTTCCTTCTTCTGTAGTAAATATAATACGTTCCTTCAGTTACTTTGCCTTAATTGTTTTTAAGGTGACTTCGTTCCTGTGATTCTCTTCCCCTCACTTTTGATCCCCTCCTTGCATTTGTTATCCTTTTCTCTTTGGGGTTTTGCTTATTAGTTTATTTTTCTCTTCTGCTTTTAATCTGCTAATATAATTCTTCCCCTCTTCCACATCACCACCCTTTTCCCTCTCAGTCAAGTAGATTTATGTTTTCTCTCCTTATTTTCTTCTAGTCCTGTTCATTAGATTTTTTTTTTATTTCATTTTTTGTGCCCCTTTCCAAAAATGACTTTTTTCACTCTCTTTATTCATCCTCTCTTTTCTAAACCCAATTTTCTCTGATTCATGAACTCTATACTTACCTGGCTTCTCTTTTCTCTATTTTCCTCATGCAACCAAATTTTCCAGGGTGCCGCTTCTAAACTCACCCCTGTAGGTGGTTTCTAACGGTACTATTCCTCTTTTCCATTGCATCTCTCTCCCAGAACAATACCAGTTCATTGCATTTATTGTCAGAGAGTACCCTTCTTTATGGTAGGGCCCCTCCCGCAGCCAAGTCCCTTATCATATAGCCCATCACTAATCTGTACCCTCACTTGGTTACCTTCCCCCCCCCCCCTTGCCTCAAAACCTCTTCCCTTTGTTCATGTTTTCCAACTCCCCCGGGGACCAGTTGTCCTGAGGAATTCCAGCTCCCTCATTTCTGAAGAAGGAAGAGTAGCATTTTCAAGTTCCAAATCCCCAGACTGTACCCAGAACAAGATCCCAGTCTCCCTTCACAGACCATGTGGTCTTTCATTATCCGTAAGAGCATTCATCAGTGGAACCCCTTCCCACCATCAAAGTAAGACTTCCTTTCTTTACTTTTTTTGCTTTAGTTTCTTTCATTACTTCCCCCTTCTCCTCATCCACTCCCCATTAGGCTCTTTTCTTTCTGAGACCACGGAAGTCACTTTCCCTTGTTAAGATCCCTGTACCAAGACCACTCCTATCTTTTCACTCTTCTCTTTTCTTGCTATTAGGAGATCCCTTGTTTTACAGAGCTAAGACCTAGCCAGCAAACTGTGCCCTGAGGTTGGCATAACAACACTTCTTTGCATTCTCCCTCTGGATGAACTCTGCTGCAGCAAAATCACTGAATTGACTCAAACCAGTACGAGGTGGTCCCTGAACTCAAGACAGGCACCTGCAGGAACCACATCCCCATCATGAAGCTCTACTATGAATAAACTGTCAGTAAGCAGACTTGCCTCGTTGTTGTGGTTACACCTCACTGATTGGTTCTTTGTCTAGCCACAACTGTATGTATCAAGACTTAGTTTTGCTACCTTGGGTCTCCTCAGTCTCGTGTGTCTAGTTTCCCTTCCCCAACAAAGTTGAAAAGGCTCTTTGCTTGTAACCTCTGTTGCTCTTTGGTCACTTATTTTCAAGGTTCAGTACCCCTCATTTCTATAACCCTTAATTTGACTCCAGTGAATTATATTCCTGTCTATTCCCCATTCCCTTCACTTCCCTTCATCTACCCTCCCATGTTGTAATGGAAAGAGAGACAGACACACACAGACACTCTCTCCCCCTCCCCATCCCCATTCCCCTCTCCCCCTCTCCCATGTCCTCTCTCCTTTTCCCTCTCCTCCTTTCCCCACCCCATTCACAGGTAGGCAGGGTGTTGCCAGTTTCTGTCCATAATGTATCATGCCTGCCTCTTCACCATTACTTCCACCAGACTAATGCCCTCACCTTTGTAAGGAGGTTTTTATTAGTCTCTCTGCTGTCTGTTATTGCTCCTGTCTTTGGCTGCTTTATATTTTCATTCCTCCTGCATTTGGGGTATTCAAAAAGCAAATGATCTCTTCAGTTGTGATTTTGTTTCTAAAAACGTTTTTAAATGCCACTTTATTATCGAACATTCATCTTGTTTCATGTATGGTTAGGGTTAGATTTGTAGGGTAGGTCAACCTTGGCTGCATCTTGATTTCAGTAGTTCTTTGAAACATACAAGGGTCAGCTAAAGAATGGAGAGTTGCCATATGAAGGAAGAATTGGAACCAGAATTAAGAGTGACTTGTGGCTATATGGAGAGAAGGACTTAGATTTCTGATAGAAATTTCTAATTATTACAACTGTCCCAAAGCAGAATAGGCTACCTAAGGGGGTGATGGGTTTCTCTTCATACAAGGTTTTCAAGCAGAGGATGTGTAATCCCTTGCCTATGATTTTTGTGGGTGTGAGTTGTGATAGATGACTTCTGAGGGCTCTTCCAACAGTGATGTTCTATGGTTCTCTCATTTTTCATGGAATTGCTAAAATGGAATTGAGAAAAGTCTAGATTGCTTTTTCCTACTTGTGAAAATTGAGATATGAGTGTTAATTTGGTAGCCAAGAAAATTGATATATAGAAAGCTAGGAAGATGGGAAAGTTTTGAAAGACTTGCTACAACATTAAGCCAAAATCACTTCATCACTAATCCCTGAAAATACCTAGTGATCTATGCTGTGTGCCACAAAAATATCTGAAAGGATAATACCTCATGTTACCCAATATCTTCCTAGCATTATAGCTGAGTTTTCCGATCTCTTCCATGGTGGAGTAACTTCTTTACCTCACTTCTAAACATATCTACTCTATTTTTCTACTGTGCTTCTTGGCCCACATATAGGATATAGGTAGTAATGGAAGTAGAGATCTGGATTGGACCAAAATAGCTAATGATGAGGGAAGAAGTGGCTGTGATCTTGGGCAGAGATTCATTGGAAAGATAATTGAATTTGAAGTTAGATAATCTGAGATTGAACTCAGGTGTTACCACTTACTACCTGTTGGTAGTAACAGTTCCCCTGTGGGCCAGTTTCCTTAGCTTTCACATGAAAGGTTTCAACTAGATGGTCTCAGTCCATTTCAGTTGGATCTATGATTTTTAATAAGTGTAACTTTCCTTTTAGCTTCTTTTCTATGGCAGTTAGCATACCCAAGTATGACACTTCTTGGGGGAAAAAAATGCTTTGAGCTGTTTGTTCGTTCATTCGAATCATTGATATAGAACTGGAATGGACCTTTGAGATTATCCAGTCCAGTCCCCTTTTTGGAAAGGGGAAGAAACTGAGGTGGAGAAAGGTTAAGTAAGGGGTGGCTAGGTGACGGAGTGAATAGAGCACTGGCCCTGGAGTCAGGAGAACCTGAGTTCAAATGTGGCCTCAGACATTTAACACACTAGCCGTGTGACCTTGGGCAAGTCATTTAACTCCAGTAGCCCTGCCTTCCCCCCTGCAAAAAAAAAGGGGGGGATGAAGAAAGGTTAAGTAATTTGTTCACAGTCACAAATAAGTGTTAGTGGCAGGATTCAAACTCAGCCTGCTGATCCACATTCAGTGCTTTTTTTTTCTCACTAAAAGATATGTTGTTTTTTCTTTGTTAAATTTGTTTTTCTTTCAGAATTTGATCAACTTTTATTGTCAAGAGAGATTTTTCCATCATGTAGTAATTGTTGCAAGTGAAGGACTTAAGAGGTATGTCGGTGACCCAGTTTTCAGGTTTTACCATGCATATGGCTTATTAATGGAAGGTATGTACTATTTTAGTGAATGTGTTCCTTATGCTTCAAATTATTGTTGTTAGGTGAAAAATCTTTGACTGTATCCTAATCTTATTTGGCTTTTAGGTAGAAACCAAGATGCTGTTCGAGAATTGGAGGCCATTAAAAACAAACAAGATGTATCCCTTTGTTCCTTGATTGCATTGATATATGCTCATAAAATGAGTTCTAATCCAGGTATAGTATACAATCAACATTAAACTTATCACAACACTGAAGATATTTACAGGTAAAGCCCTCTTTATTTCTAAAAACACTTTTGACCTACTCCATTCACGTCGATCTTTCTCTGACTTCTTTAGTAGTTGTAGTCTCAAACACTCAATATGATCTCATTGATTTGGGAATTCCTTGTTCCTTGATACAGATGACATTTCACCCATGCCTACCCGTTTTGCACCCATCTTCTCCATATCCTCCTCAAGATTAACCACTGGAGGTCCATCCAGCATGCCGGAGGATTTCCTCACTTTCCGCCTAGTGAAAATTCTAGTAGAGCACTCTAACCAATCACCTGTCACCCCTTGTTGTCACTGCAGGACATGCCTATCTTTTCCTTTTTCCTCCTTAACATTCTTATTAGTTGTGTTGCTGCCAGCTTACAGTTTTTTTCTTTCCATCAGCTTCTGTGTAATACTTAGTTTTTCAAAGGTAGTAGTGTTCCAAGTTCCACTATCATATAGAAACAGCAGTAAAATATTTATGTTGAAAAGTTGAACATTTGCTTTATAGGAAGTTTTGGCTCTGTAAAGTGCTTTGCAAATTTCCCAAATGCAGTCCACCCTTTCCTCTCTTCCTGACCATCTGTACCGTTTGTTCCAGAATTTACATATTGTTGGAAAAGTCTTGTTGGATTCAGACATCTTTTCCATAGTGTCTCTTTCAAACATTTTCATTCCTCCTTAAGCTCCCATTCCCTTCATTCTTTCAGCAGAGAACTTTGCTTCATATTTTATGGAAAAAACAATGAGGCCATTCTCTTCTCCTTTCTTATGTCTTATAATTCAGGTTCCTTCTGCCATTTTTTCCTTTTTCACCCTTGTTTCACATGATTAAGTGGTCTTACTCCTTACCAAGACCAAATCCTCCCCTTGTTCAAGTGATTGCATTCCATCCTATTTCCTCCAAAAGATTACCCCGTTGGTCACTCCACTCACTCAATTATTTTCAGTCTTCTCTCATGATTCATTTCCTATTTCCTGCAGATATGTTCATGTCTCCCCTATCCTGAAAAATATCCTACTTGCTTCTTCCATCCCTGCTATGAAACTATTTCTCTTCTACCTTTACTAAACTTGAAAAAGCCTAGAATAGGTACCTTTACTTTATTTCTCACTTTCTTCTTAACCTCTTATAGTGTGGCTTCTGATCTTATCATTCCACTGAAACTGTTTTCTGTGAAGTTATTAATGAGCTCTTAGTTGACAGATCCATTGGCCTTTTCTCAGTCCTTATTCTCTTTGACCTTTCTGCAGCCTTTAACCCCCTGTTGATCACACTCTCCTCCTTGATAATCTCTTTTCCCTAGTTTCTCAGGAAACTACTCTCTCCTGGTTTTCCTCCTACTTATCTTTCTCCTTTGTTGGATCCTTCTCCAGATCACCTCCCTTAATCATAGGGTTCTGTTCCGGCTCCCTTCTCTTCTCTCTCTCTACTATTTCACTGGGTGATCTCATCAGCTCCCATGGATTTAATCACCATCTGTATGCTGATGATTCTCAAATCTACCTATCTAGCCCCAGTCTGTCTGCTGACCTTGCATCTTCAACTGCCTTTCAGACATCTTAAACTGGATATCCAGTAGACATCTTAAACTCACTGTGTTCAAAACAAAACTCTTAGCTTTCTCTTATGATTTTGGGTTCCTTTACCATACTAGTTATTCTAGCACCCAAATTTGTATTCATTTTTTTCTTATAATTATGTAATATTAGGAGTGGAGTAGAACACAGAGGCTGTCTAGTCCAACCTGTATCTGAACAAGAACCCCTTCCCCAGCATATACCAAGTGGACATTCAGCCTCTACTTAAAGATTTCCATTGTGTTCTTCAAGAGATTAGGAAGACCCCTTATGAAGAATTTATATGAAAACAAGTACAAAAGTTGCACAAGATGAAAAGTGTTGTGATGTATATTGGGGGTTTTTTTGTTTTTGTTTTTTGCTTTTTTGTAGGGGCAGTTGGGGTTAAGGAACTTGCCCAAAGTCACATGGCTAGTAAGTGTTAACTAAGGCTGGATTTGAACTCAGGTCCTCCTGACCCCAGGGCTGATGCTCTGTTCACTGTGCCACCTAGCCACCCCTGATGTATATTGTTTTAGTGAGTAACCTGGTATATTTGATTACAGAGCCCCTTAAATATTAAAGTATGAGTTGTAAATGAAAAAAACTCTTTAAAAAAATACATGTCTGTAGTAGACTGTTAATGTAAGCTAGTTTTAGAATCTCAAACTCAGATTCATATTTGTTTATATCATTAATCTCTTACTAATGGTAACAATTCACATGTATATAATACTTAAATCCAACAAAGAATTATTTCCCTTGCCGCCTTAGAGCATGAAAATTCTGGTTTCTGAAGGACCCACCGTGCAGGAAAAGCATTCAACTAAATTCAGTTGAGCCCACCCCAGTGCTAGAATAACTAGTATGGTAAAGGAACTCAGAATCATAAAAGAAAGCTAAGAGTTTTGTTTTGAACACAGTGAACACACCTCACAAGTTTCATATCTAGCATCTGAAGGGCAAGCCTCAAAGTGAAAAATTATTCAGCTACAGGAACTCTCAAAGATCTACTGCTAAACCAAGAGGGATTACCATGAGTATTGTTAGTGGGAGTACTTGGACTGGTAAAAATCACAAGTACTTGTACACAACTTAGGAGCTGTGTTTCTTACAGAAAAGACCTTAGATAGTTCAAACTATTATCCTTATTTTTATAGATGAGGAAACTAAAGTTAGGAGAGCTTTATCAATTAAATTTATGATTAGGTCTTCTGACTTATGAATCCAGTGTTCTTTCCACTCTAGTCTGCTTCCAAATATGCATAGATAAGAACACTATCTAAATCTTTGCATAGCTTCCCAAAAATTTAAGAATAATTAGTCATTTGAAGAAAAGCTTGATTATTAAGTGCTACTATTGATTATTAGCTACAGGGACCTTAATCTGGAAATCCCTGCCCTAGACTATTTGTTAAGTTCATTAAATATAAGACATATATCCTGTCTATATGGGAAAGTGGATGTGTATATCCAGTAATCACTGTTCCGGGTATAAATATTTATTGGTGCCATTTAAAAACCCCAAATCTTAAATTTAGAAGAATTAATTTTTATTTTAGGGTTCTTTTTTTTCCCTTTCTAGATCGAGAAGCTATCATGGAACTGGATACTAAACTGAAGGAGTATCGTAAAACAGCTGGACCAAACGCTCTCTACTATGCAGGATTATTTTTGTGGCATATTGGTTGTCCTGATAAGGCTCGGGAGTATATTGACAAAATGATCAAAATTTCTAATGATAGCAAAGAGGTAGTTAGTTTTCGTAATTGTCAATGCAAGTATCAAAGATCTTCATTTCTTGAAGATCTAATACTGCTATATTTAAAGATGTAGTCTTGTTCCTTTGGATCTTTATTTTTTTTAGTTCCTTCTGTCTTATGTCTATAAACAGCAGTGTTTTAACTCATTTCATTATAATGCTATAAAAATTGGTTTTTATTTGTGTTACTTAGTGAGTCTCCTGTAAAATTTTCTCTTCCATTAAGTGAAGACCTTAATCTGAACTAGTCAGTGGAAGGAACATTACTTCACTTAACTTATCTGTATTTTCATGGAAAACAAACAAGTGGTTAAATAAAAACTTTACAATAGAAATAGAAAGTTGCTCATTTTAAGAATTGGCCTGATATTTAATTGAAAAAGTCAGTTACCTAACTACAAATTGACAATATATATTTAATCGAGTTCTTAGCCTCTTTCTAATGTATATTTCTGTTATTTTTTGTGGTCAAATTAATATTTTATTAAGAAAAAATGTTAAGAATAGTGTGAAGTTAAATTTTATTTGCTTGAAATTCTATTTTAGGTTAATACCTTGAGAATTATAAGGAGCTTTAAAAACCATTTATTAGCACTCCTTTGTTTTACAGATGAGGAAACTTAGGTTAATCATTCCTATTACCAAAGTCCTACTCTGATACCTTAACATGGCATCAAGGTGACTTATAGACTATGCTAGCCAACTGAAAGCTTTGACACTTCTTATCTGTCTGGAGAGACTCCAGTATAACTCCAGTGACAAGTCTATTCATAGCTATGTCTGTTGCCTGTGGGATCAGCCTACCCAAATTCATAAGAAGCTTAACACAAGGTTGGATGCAGAATAATAGATTGTTAAGCCTTAGTAACTCATGAAAGCTATATAATAAATTACTGAAGTCATCAGTGGATTGAGAGAGAAAGTAAGTGTGTGTGTGTGTGTGTGTGTGTGTGTGTGTGTGTGTGTGTGTGTGTGTGTGTGTGCATGTATGTATTTATTTATTTCCCCTGTTGACATTATTTGACCCTTTCAGGTGAGATCAGTCACATCAGCTGTTATAATTACATATATCCAAAAAAATCTACCAGCTCATGCTTATAAAAAGTCATATCAGTAATAAAAATTAACGCTTCATTATTTATGACCTCATTTATCCTTTTATTTTGATCTCTGGCAGCTTGGGCCTCTTATAGAGATTAAGATTGTCTTTACCTAAAATGAATGTTGTGTTTGTCCTTCGTTCTTGAAGAGGCCCATGTCATCAGGGAAATAATGACATGACTTGCAGTTGACTTTGATTTGAATGAGGAAGGTCTGTGCAAGGCACCAGCCTCACTTTCACCTCCAGAACCATCTGGGTCCAGTGGCCAGATGTACATCAGGATGACTAGAGATGGTTCAGGATGCATTGGGAGACCCTGGCCCATGTTGGCTAAGGTCTTTTCAGGTTCTCACTTTGAGTAAGGTTAAGGTCCATCCAGTGAATAGGCCTCTTTAAGAAGTTAATCAAAGGGATGTAATGATTCTGTCACTGATCTACTTTTCCTTGTCTGTCTAGGTGCTCAAGTTTGTTTTTTTAAACATGTCACAGAAGAGCAGACAAATGCTAAAATTATAGTGGTAAACTACCAAATTGGTATGCAAACAGCAATAAATCAATTTTAACAGTAGTTAATAGAATATTTGGCATGTTTCTTAATGCCAAGTACAGTGAACTGATGTTTGTTGGCCCCCACAGTAATCTAGTTTCTTTAATTCATGGTTGGCAAGTATTCGAAATCTAATTCAGTAGCACTAAAATGTATTTTCATGAGTTTGTTAAAGCAGCTTTTCTGTATTACAATTTCCAAGACTTTTATTCTCTACTTCTTATCAGTATATCTATAAATATCCAAAACAAAGAGAAATCTGATTAGAGTATTCCTTTTACAGGGACTAATTTTGAGAGCTTGGCTTGATGTAACCAGTGGAAAAGAAGCTTATGCTAAAAAAGCTCTGAGGTACTTTGACGAAGTGATACAAGACGGAAATGACATTTTTGCTATGCTGGGTAAGGTGAGTTCATAAAAATGGAGTTAAATATATTCAGCTTTTACAAATTAGTTCTAAAATATTTGGTACATCATGGTCAACAAGCATCTTATTAAGTACCCACTATATGCCATGGACTGTGTCAACCACTGCAATATTCTATATAAATTTGGATTTATACTTAACATTTGGATCTGCAAAAATCATAGCATTAGATAAAACATGGTTAAAGAGAATAGTTAGTTCCAAAAGAGCAGCTCTCTTATATTTACTTAACTGTTTATGTTGTATTTCCTAGTAGAATATAAGCTTTTTGAGGGCAGAACCTTTCATTTTTTTGTTTGTTTCTGTTCTCCAGGCCTTGTCACAGTGCCTTGCACATAGAAGTATACTTAAGTGTTTGTTGAATCATCTTATAAAATTAGTAGTGTTATAGTAGGGTTTGCTTATAATGTGCTAATAATAGTATTGCAATACAGTTTTGATCAAAGTAATGTTATGTAATATATATCTGAAGATAAGCCACATATCTGTGTAAATATGCATAAATGTACATGTGGTACATATTAAGGGGATGATTTTATGTATGCACACACACTTTATATTGTAGCAAAGTTATATCACTGCTAGTAACGAAAACTAGACTGAAAATTTTAATAATTCATTTGAGCCCAATTAACATAGTCTTTTGGGGTTAATGCTAATTCCCCTGCATATTACCCAAGAGAACAGGTGGCAGTCAATACAGACTAAAATTTAATTGTTTTCAACAAATCATTCACATAACAAGCATTTACTCAACCCCTACTCTCCACCAGGCATTATGCTAGACGTTTAGGACAGAAAGACAAAAATGAAATTGTCCTTGCCTTCAAAGAGCTTACAACTGGGCTCTCCTTGTAGTAAGAGGAAACAATATGTGCATGTACAAGTAGGTACAATAAATAAATACAAAATAATTTTCAGGAGATAACACTGGCAGCCAGAGTATCTGAAAAAGCTTCATATAGAAGGTGTCACTTGGCTGAGCTTTAAAAGAGACTGGGGACTCTGAGATGCAAAATGAAGAAAGAGTATAGTGTAGGCTTGGAATATTGGAGTTTCAAATGTGTAGAAGGGGCAGAGAGAAGTTAATTGTGAATGGCCTTTTCTCAATAAAATACGAAATGAATATCTTCTAATTTCTTAGATGGTAGTAAGAAGGGATAATATGTGTGAATCAAGAGAAGAAGAGAACTTTGGAAGTGCCAGTGTAGAAAAGAGAATGAATTAAGGAGAAGAAAAAATGGTTGTCTTACTACAAGGAGAACCCAGTTGAAGCTAGTTAACATAAATTTGTAGTTAATAGAGTCTACATAGTTATGTGACTTCTTCCAGCTCTCTTCAGCCTCAAGTGAGTAGAAGTAGAAGAGGTGGGTGTTGGTAGTAATCCAGGATTGGAGTTTGATAAGCATCAGTAGGATTAGAGGGCAAGGGATTTGAGAATTAAAAGACTGACTTGAGACCTGGAAAGGAGAAAGGTGTTGCATAATATTGAAGGCACTGTGCTGAGCTCTGGAAATGAAGAAACAAACAAATAATCCCCGCTTTCTGGGAGCTTACATTCTTCTTGGGAGATAATGGTTACATGGACAAGTAGATGAAATAATTTGGGGGGGGGGGAAGAAAGTACTAACGATTAAGGGATTGTCAGTCAAGGTTTTTCTGGAAAGTGGCACATAAGTTGAGCCTTGAAAAAGACTAGACGGATGAAGACAAAAGTACATTTCAGATTTGAGGTTCAGTGTTTAAACAGGCATAGAGGTATAAAGCCCAGTTTCAGCAAGAGCTAGTAGACTACGTTTATTTGTTTGGTTTCATTTCTTACTTAAAATATAGAGTGTGTGAATAGAAGTAACCTGGCATAAGTCTGGAAATGAAGGTGTGAACCAGATTGTAGAGGGAGCTTTAAATGTCAGGGTGAGGAGTTTACCTTTTAACCCAGAGGCAATAGGGAGCCCATGAAGATTTTTGAAAGCAGAGTGACATAGCCCTGTGCTTTAGGAATATTAATTTGATAACCTCTGGGAGGTTGTTATTTAGAGAAGGAAGAGACTAGAATTAGGGACACCAATTAGGGCCTTTTGCAATATTTTATTTGGTGGGTAATACATACCTGAACTAGAATAATGGCCTTCTGAATGGAGAGAAACAGAACAGATTTTGCAGAGGTAGAATCAATAAGACTTGAAAATTTGTTGGATATGCCAGAGAGGGAATACTCGATGACATGTACCTTTTTGTACCCTAAACAGCAATAGGGAAATTTGGGATGGAGGGGATGATTTTTAAGAGGAAAGGGGAAAAGCTCTCTTTTGTTCATGTTGAGTTTGGGATACTGATGGAATAAATATTCAGGTGGAGAGGTTCAGTGAACAGTTGTAAATATGGTTCAAATTCAGGAGGGTGATTAGGGAAGTTTGCTTAGATTTGCTAGTCATTAATGTAAAGACAATAATTGAACCCATGGAAGATACTGAACTCACCAAGTAGGCATCAATATCAAGCTAAATATAATGTTATACATCGAAAATGGTTCTCTCATCTACATTTAAAAGCTTTAATTCCATATTTTAGACTTATTTTGTTTTGCTTTTAAAATTCATGTCACAGTTTACCCATTTTTTTCCTGTAGGGCAGCGGTCCTCAACCTGTGGGTCGCGACCCCTTTGGGGGTCAAATGACATTTCACATGGGTCACAGGGTTCACCTAAGACCATCAGAAAACTCATATTTCCAATGGTCTTAGGAACCGAGACACCGCTCCTCTATCCATCTCCAGGCCAGTCCACTCACATGCAGATACGAGCACATATGAATATTAAAGAGTTGCAGCATTAGGAAAGTTGAGAACCACTGCTGTAGCGGATGAAAAAAAATCCTTCAAAAATCTATAAACTATTTACTAATCTCTCAGAATGTATTAGTTCTACAAAAGGTTCTGAGAATACATTTTGATTTGTTTTGTTTTTATTTACCTCTTGCAATAGCATTTTAAAAATTCTGTGGAGTTTCAAATATTAAATATTTAACTTTTCTAGATTAATACAGTTTTAACTCTTCAAAAGGATCACTGTTTTGTTATGACCTTTTTTCCCATTAGGTCCAGTACCTTGAAATACGCCAGAATTATTCAGGAGCTCTGGAGATTGTGAACCAGATGATAGTAAATTTTCCCAGCTTTCTTCCTGCTTTTGTAAAGAAAATGAAGTTGCAGTTAGCCTTGCAAGATTGGTATCAGACTGTTGAGACTGCACAAAGGTAAGTAAAGATAGGATCTTAAATATCATCTTTGACTTTATTTACATATAGGGGAATGAAGAAAAATATCTATATGCACCCTTTGTTTTCCATAGGTTTGAAGCAGAAGAACACAGCAGGCTCTTGATGCATTTTTTTGCTAACACTAGTAAATTAACTTCAGTTTGGGAGTTCAATTGGTTATGTTACCAATTTAAAATTGTGGATTTGGGTCAGCATAACAAAAGACCTATATGATCATGCCCTAAAGAAAAGGAAAAGCACTTTTACTTTAATAATGATTGAAATGTTTTCCTACAGGTTAATTCAGCAAGATAATCAAAATGTGGAATCCCTGAGAATGCTAGCCCTTTACTATTTGTGTAGGGAGGGAAATATACAAGAGGTAAGTATCTTAAAAGTACTTAATATTCCTAGATAGAAAACCGTTAAACATTGATTCCTCTCATTGCAATCTATGCAATTTAACCTTATGGGTTAAATGAACTTTGAATAGCGTCCTAATTGGTTTCTTTCCAGTTTCTTCCTTCTCTAATTTATACTTTCCATGTAGCTGCCAAATTAATATTAATATATGCTTTTCTATAATGAAACCCTGTTGTATGGCACATTACCATCATTATTTTCATCATCAAGAAGAAATACCATCCAGCTTTATCTCATTTGTGTCATCCGACAAGATATGAAATATCTGTTATCAAAAACACCAAAAACCACCAAAAATCAGCAAAATCTCTTCAAATATAGGCTAGTTGTTTTTATGAAGCCTTCACAATACACATTACTAACATAATCTATAAACACTCAACAGAAAGCAACGTACTGGCTAAGTAACAAAAAGAATTTGCCAAAAAGTTCTAGTGGTGTAAAGTGTGACATTATCAGTTATTGTTATTGTTGTTGTTATTGTTATTGTTATTATTATTGAAAAAGCAGCCCCAAAATGCTATATATCAATTATACTACTTTCATTGATAATTTCAGTGCCATAACATTTATACTGCCATTGTTGATTATTATAAAGCCTTTCACTCATTTTTCATAATTTATTTACATATTGCAAACATATAAAAATAGACCCATTTAGTGAAAATGTAAGTTTGTGCCATTCTCTATTTAAAATAAGCAATGAATACAGTAATTTCAAGAATAATTTATTTAAAATGTGCAATTTCCAGGGAGACAGTTTAAGCCCATTATGGTTCTGTTTAGCTTTAAATCTGTTGCCACTTTTCCTAAATAAAACTAGATAGATTTTTTTCCAAATTAAAGAGGAAGTTGAATCAAAGCATATTATTGATTTATAATAAGAAATCTGTATGAATGATATTAATCTATATACTAACCCTAAAAGCTCTTTAAACAGATCTTTTATCTCATAGAATCTTTCTCCAATGATATAAAAACAACATTTTGATTCAGTGGGATAAAATTCTCAATGTACACAAATAAACGATATAGATTGAAGGTTCTTTGCTTGAATCTAGAGTTTATATTTAATCATTAGAATAAAGGTGATACCTGCAAATACTCGGGTCTCCACCAAAGACACATTGAGGATAAAGATATTGAAGAGAAGACTGGGCCTAAAAAAACATTAACTTATTGACACTCTGAAATCAAAGCTGAAAGGAAGAAGACATTTAAAGCAAATAGCTCCATAATGACAGATTTAATGTATACTTTTTAACTTTTAGATGAACTATGACAAATTGGCAAAAATTCTCATATTAACAGAATACAAGACTTGTAACCCTAAGGCAGCTATAAAAAGATAAAGGAGAAAGAGGACTAAGAGACATTCTTGAGCACATCATGAAAAGGTCAGAAATGGACAGGAATACTTTTGGAATAGACAGATATTACTTCACCAAGCTTTAGCCCAGGCTGATAACAAGTAGTTCTTCTCTAAATGGAGTCTGTGAACCAGCTAAAATCCAAAAGGCACACGAATTCAGCAAAATGTAAATCCTGATTTAATGAGCATCCAGATGAATGACACAATCATGTAAATTTGTTTATGGAAATAAATGAATTTATATATTGCTGGGGTTTTTTGAATAATTTTTTTCAATGATTAGGCATTGTTTTCTCCCTCTTAATCTCCCTCAACTAAAAAAAAGTGAAAAACAAAGCAAATCTTCATTTTGGCCATGTCTAATATGTCTGATTCTAAATATTTAGTCTAGCATCTTTCTATTAGAAGATAAGTAGCCTGCTTCATCATTGATTCTCAGGAATCATGGTTGATTATAGCATTGATCAAGTTTCTTGAATCTTTCAAAACTGTTCACTTTTACAGTGTTGGTGTAGTAGTGTAAATTGTTCTCCTGGTCTATTCACTTCATTCTATATATGAGTTCATACAAGTCTTCCCAAGGTTTTTTGAGACCATCTCTTTCAGCATTTCTTATGGCATAATAGTACTCCATTACATTCATGTGCTATACCATAATTTGTCTAGCCATTCCCCAAATGATGGGCAGCCCATTGTTTTCCAGCTCTTTGTCACTATGAAAATAACTACTATAAATATTTTTACATATTTATGATAGTTAATAATAGCTTACATGTATATCATGCTTACTTTGTGTGGTAAGTGATCTACAGTTATTTCATTTAGTCGTCACAACAACCCTAGAAAATAGGTGCTATTATTATCCCAATTTTGTAGATGAGGAATCGCTAACATGAATATGGTGCTTACTATGTTTCAGTCACTGTAGTAAGCACTTTATTATTATTTCATTTAATCCTTACAACCACTCTAGGAAATGGGTGTTGTTATGCCAATTTTATAGATGAGGAAACTAAGGCAAACAGAGGTTAAGTGATTTGCTTAGAGTCACACAGCTAGTAAGTGTCGGAGGTCAAATTTGAACTCAGGTCTTCTGTCTTTAGATCCAGTGCTCTAGCCACTGAACCACGTAGGTACATTTAGGACCTCTTTCTTTTTCTTAGATCTGTTTTTGGTATAGGCTAGTAGGGATAGTACCGGAACAAAAATACAGTTAAGTAACTTTATAATTATAGTTCCAAATTGCTTTCCAGAATTGTTGAACCAATTCATGGCTCCACCAGCACTGTATCACTGTGTATGTTTTCTCATAGCCATTCCAGCAGTTGTCATTCTCATTTTTTTCATCATCTTTTCCAGTCTGACAGATATGAGGTAAAACTTCAGGGTTTCTTTAATTTATATTTCTGTAATGGTGATTTTAAGTCCAAGATAGCTTGGACTCCTTCCCTTAAGAGCTGCCTCTTCATGTCCTGGTGAATGGCTCTTATCCTCATAAATCTGAATTAAGCTCCTTACATATATTGAAAATGAGACCTTCATCAGAAAAATTTGTTGCAGATATTTTTTCTAGTTAACTGTTTCCCTTCTAGTTTTAACTATATTAGATTCGTTTGTGTAAAAAGTTTTGAATTTTTTATAATTAACATTTTCTATTTTTCGTATGTGATGCTCTAGCTCATGTCTAGTCATTGCATTAGATTCATTTGTGCAAAATCTTTTAAAATTGTATGTAATCAGAATTGTCCATTTTATCTTCTATTGCCCTTGCTATTCATTTTTTAGTCATGACCTCTTCCCCTAAATGTAGATGCAGAAGTATTTTCTTCCTTGTTTCTTTGCTTTGTTTGTGATTAATACTTCAACTGTTTCTGTCAACAGTGTTTTATAGTTGTATTCCTGTAGTTTTTGTGTGTATCTTAGCAAGCTGAATATTTTTAAAATAGCAATTCCAAGACAAGACCATTGCCACTAGAAATGATAGAAGAGTTAAGACTCTTGATCAAGAGGCTTGAATTTAAGTC
>CM053596.1:173609058-173640346 GCA_028646575.1 Pseudocheirus occidentalis
GCTGCTTCTCCCAATGGGAGTGGGTGACAGGGGAGGAATTGCAAGAATCTAGTATTTAAAGCTAAACAAGTAAATGCAACTGGGAAATAATACATACAGGGACGGGGTAGGGGGGAGCTCCCTGCCCTGCTAGAAAGCTAGAGAGGTGTTGGAGGAGGGCATAAAAGGGAACAGATTTGGGAGGGGTCTTACAGTGTGATCAATGTTCTGGGCTGGGGGGTAGAAACAAAAAGGGGAGAAAATTTGTAACTCAAAACCTTGTGAAAATGAATGATGTAACCAAGAAAATAAATTAAAATTAAAAAAAAAAGAAGTAATAGAGAAAGGGCTTAAGTTACTCTCTAATTCTTATGACTCCAAGTTTAGTACTTTTTCTACTATATCACATTGCCTTTACAAAAGTTGATTTTTTTTTTAAGATTCTGGAAGTATTACAAAAAAGGCATGGAAAGCATATGATGTTTTTCTACTACCATCATTTTATATTTAGGAACTAGCTCTATCTTTTTCAACTCAGCTAATTTTGGCTACCCTGAAATTTTAGTTTTTGGCAAAATATTTCTCTTATTCACAAAATAATTGTAGAGATTACTGAACATTTTTATATATTTTAATTAATTTTTTCGTATATATAGGCAATGTTGGAACTTGCACGTTTGTACCTGGCCCAAGATGATCCCGATGCCTGTCAGCGTCATTGTGCACTCCTACTTAAAAATGACCAAGATAACGAAGCTGCTACCATGGTTAGTGAATTTTGCTATAAGAGATTCAACTACCACAAATATAGATATTGGTTTTTTCTTTACACCTTCTCAAGAAAAATTACTGAAATAATCATATCTTCTAGGTAAAATTTCAGAAATACTTTGTTATGAGTTAAATTCCTACTTTATTACATCACTGTGATGTAGATGACCTTAGGTACAAAAATGCAATACCCAAGGATCACAAGCTCCATCATATCGATGTAGGAAAGACTTGACTCTGACAGCACTCTTAGGCAGCCCAAGAACCAGCCTCGCTAATTATGGGCAGGCTCATTATCAGTAAACTCGCCACTTAATGATGAATTCTTCAGCAATGGCAACTTAAAAACAAAGCAAAATACAAATTGGCTGTCCTGTGAGGCCTCCCTTCCATTTCTACACTGACAGTGGCAGAATGGTAGAAAACTGCCAAAAATTGTAACATTTTAAACAATCTGTAAACATTAAGTTTTAATACTCCTTATGTAAGGTCCCTTTTTAATCACTAATGACTGTACGTACTATTAGAAGAATTGAATCATATTAGTCTTGTCAGAAAAAAAAGGAAATTTTGAAACACAGAACTTCAGAGTTAGAATTTTACCTCAAATGCATTCATTCCAACCCATACTTGATAAAAAAATGTCTTATACATCAGTGATGTCAAACTCAGATAGAAATAGGGACCACTAAAGTATGCAAAAGGATCCCTGTGGGCTGCATAATAAAAATCACATATATACATTATCTATATTCTTTTGTATTTTTTGCTTGAATATTTCCCAGTTACATTTTAATCTGGTTCAGGTGTACTCAAGAGTATTGTGGGCCACATGGTTGACTCATCTGTTCTACATAACAGATATAACGTAACATAAATAAGTGATCATTCAGCCTTTGCTTGAAGATCTCCAGTGAAGAAGAAACATCTCTCCTAAGGCAGCCTATTCCACCTCTCTTATATTTCTAATTATTAAGTTTTTACATTCATCATGCCTACGTTTTCCTCTTTATAGCTTCCATTGTTTGTAGATCTATCCTCTGAGACCAGGCAGAACCTTCCAGATAATAGCCTTTCATATACTTGAAAAATGCTAAGTCTTCTCTTCTCCAGGCAAACTTTTCCCTGTTCTTCAATTAATCTGCGTATAGCATGAAGAAGAGATGTGATATGACTTAACTGCTAGTTTCTGGAAATTCTGGAATGTGCTTTCTAAACTATAGCACCCAGAACCAAGCACAATACTCTAAAACATTGCCTTAGACACAATACAAAAGGATTGTTACTTCCTTATCCCTGGAAACTATGCCTCCCTTAATGTAGACTACGATTGCTTTAGCTTTCTTTCATATCATCCTATTGACTTAAATTGAGTGTAAAGGACACTACAGCCTCCAAGTATTTTTTAGATGTATTATTGTCTTGAGTGCCTCTCTCATTTTTCATTTGTGAGGTTGGTTTGTTCCCAAGAATGAGATTTTTACATTTATACCTACTAAATTTTGCCTTTTTCCCACTCAGTTCTATGTTATGTCAAGGTTTTCTTGAATCCTAACTGCCACCTGTTGTTTTAGCTGTCACTCCCAACTTTGTTCACCTGAAAACTGAACCTTGTCATTCCTGTAATTATCCAAGTCACTGATAGAAATCCTAAACCACACAGAGCCAAGCACCAATCTGTAAGGCACCTCTCTGGAGACCTCTTTCCAAGCTGACATATCTTTAGTAACATTCTCTCGGCCCAGCCATTCAAACACTTCAGAATCCACATAGTTATACTAGAGTCTAGTCTTCATCTCTCTCTCATACAAACAGTATGAGAGACTTTTAATATTTTATTAAAATCTAGGCGAATTTTATCTTCAGTATTCCCTTGATCAGCTGTTACAGCCACCTTACTTCAAAGGATATACAATTAATCTGGCATGATTCAGTCAAAAAAGTTTAGTTTAAATATTTTTATAGGAAAAACAACATAGGTGAAGGATATCTGTTATCCTTTTACCTGTTATTGCATTTAACCAGACAGCTCATAGAGTTGGTTTACTGGCCCCAGAATAGAATAGAAAGACAGTGGTTGGCGTAACATTTGGGAAATTACATAGTACTTTTAAAGAACTTTTTTAAGTACTTTTTCCCTCTCCAAAGAAAAAGCCTGTCTTTTAAACATCAGCATTTATCAGGTGCTAAGGTTTGCCTGTGAATCAGTTTCTATGAATGAAAGTCACAGGTCAACCAAAGGGAATGCCTTTTGGTAAAAATGCACGATGGGTATAAATGAGTCACAATATGTTAATAAAAGAATTGTGTATACATTCTGTAAAGGGTATTATCATAAATAGAAATATGACTGGAACAGGCAAAACTGACAGATGACAGCTGACCCACATGCTTGTCAAGATCTAGAGGAAGATCTCCAGGACATTGAGTGAACCTCTGTGGAAGATCTACAGGAGAAGTTGAAAAAGATTCAGGCAGGATGTATATGTGGTTACAATCTATGATACTGGAAGGAGTTACTCACATTGCAAAGATTAAGGCTATTCTTACCATTAGTAAGAAAAATACATCATTGTTAAGTGAGTAATATCAAAACTTGAACATATACTTCTGTTATTTGACTTCCTAATATTAATCAGGAAAAAAATCAAACTGATGTTTATTCTTTGAAGAATAAATACAATTGTAATATTATCACTAAATTTGTGGTTAGAAAATAGTATTTGTTGACATTTCAAGTGTTTGTGGAATAGAAGGATATCTTTTAAGGCAGGTAGGTGGGCAGGTGTATAGAGTCCTGGGACTCTATGAGTCAGAAGGCTGTAGGAGTCCCTGGAGGGTTGATTTTTCTATAAACCCTAAATGTTGTCCCCTTACAATAGAGTCCTGACTCTAGGGTCCTTCATAAATTGGACAACTGTTATCTGTCTCCAATGGGGGAGGTGAGACTCATCAGTGCAGGAAAGAAGAGTGTTTCTGATTGTTTATTGGCTCTTCAAGTCCTTTGTTTAGAGTTTTTTATAAGGTAAAATAAAACCTGCTTAGTATTCAATGCATTGTTAGTGCGAGTATTTGTTTTCATGAGAGCTGAAAGCTCTTTTACTGTTTTTTCTGCAGAGACCTAGACATGAACTATATTATGATGTGCCCAGGGGAAGCCCTGGGTGACATAAGCCAAAGAGAAAATTTTGTGTGAACCCTTTCCCTCTCTCTCACGAAACCCTTGCCAAAATTGAACCCAGTCCCTGTAAACCCAGACATTAAGTCTGGACTCCAGGTTTTATCTGTTTTACCTATCATATCATCTGTCGCTTTCTTTATATGAACTTCCAAAAACCCCTGCCTTCTCCTCAAACTCCAAAGAACATAAATCAAAACATCTTTTCAAAATATGTATCACTCCTAAAATAATCTAAGCAAAAAATATGATCGTGGGTGAAAGTGACATCAAAAATCAAATTAGCCTACTGTATCTGACCAAGTTCTTAATTTTACTCTCTGATAAATGAAAATGGTCTAAATATCCCTTTGGGTAAGAAGAACAATTTAATGCTGAAAAGACAAGATCTGAACTGTAACATTATCCTATGTTCTGAAATTACTTAATTAAAACACCCTCATGTATACCACAACAAAGAAGGCAAAAAAAAAATCTGAATATTACAGACCAAATACTCTCTGAATAAGCAAAATATTCTGTCAATACCATATATGAACAATCTTTAAACCAGGCAGCATAAGCAGATACCGAGAGTTCAGCTTTTAGACACTAGTCCCTGGTCAAACAGATTAGGTTGTATGAGGTTCAACAAAATCAACTGAGAATTTATTTGTCAAGCTATAGAAATTGAATGTGTATCTCCAGTCCAAACCCTTGAAGTTAAATTCTGTGAAGAAATGAAGTAACTGTAGCCACTGGTAATACTATTTTACCTCTTCCACTATCAATTTTGGGTAGCATTTTAGAATAGTTTCAATGATGTGAGTGAAATGTACTTGTCTGTTTGCTCTTGGACCAAACATTTTAGGCAATCGGTCCTTTTAAACTATGCCTAGAAACATTTAATTGATGAAAGTTTAATTTTATGCTAACAGTGGAATCCTGTTTTCATCTTTCATTACTTCCCACCATGCTAATCTCAGAGCAATACTCCTATTGTTTTAAAGATAGCTAGAATCATCACCCCACAGTATGCTGGAGGGTGAAAAAAAAAAACTTTTCATAGATCTTTGTACTTTCTTAATGTTTTCAGGCTATTATTTTTCATGTTGATAGATCCAGTGTTACAGAAAACACTTTTGAATATATGACGATATTTTTAGAACAATTAATACTTGCTTTTGCAGATGATGGCTGATCTCATGTTCAGAAAACAGGACTATGAACAAGCAGTTTTTCATTTCCAACAGCTTTTAGAACGCAAACCAGGTAAATATTTTCTAAGTATACTTTCAAAATGTAAAAAAATAATATCAAGTTCTTGTTCTAGTAGATGTTAGACATAAATAATTTATCATAATCTTTTTGGAATGCTGTTAAAATAATACTTAATATGCATGTCTGTGAAATTTCTGTCATTGAAAAGGATTTGTGGTTGAAGGTACGGCTGGTCAGCCTTTCAGTTGTTCCAAGGTCCTATGACTTCAGTTAAGTGATATGTGAACCTGAAATAATCAGTGCAGTTGGTCTTTCTTAATGTAGCGACAGCTCAAAGAAGTAAAAATGATACCACTAAGTATATTTACTTAATTAAAATGCATTTGAGCCTTTAGACAACCCTATATGCCATTAACTGCACTTTTTAACTTACACATGAATTTATTATCATCACTTATGCACATTGCTAGAGATCATGACATTGTAGAGATCATGATTTATAGCCACATAGGATCACCAGGAGAATATTGACACTTTATTGAAAAGATGGGTTTTTCCACCCTGGGTAAGGAGGTACTGGGAGCTAAGGATCACTGAAAACTTTGAGTAGTTTCTCAAATGTCACATATCCTGCTTTCTTTTTCTTTCTTACTCATTTCTGGGTCCTGATGATTGTCTATTTGCCAGTGTTCACAGAAGGTATGCATACGGATATACTAACTCAAAAAGCCTACCCATCTAATTCTTCATCTGCTTGAGTTTTCCTATATGGATTGCTAGTCTAATTGGTTTTGTGTGTCTGTAGAACTCTTTGATCAACACTCTCTGTAATGTTCTGGGAATTCATTTAATAATTTTAGTGCCATCTAAAAACAGGAGCATCTGGAGACACCTCTATTCATGAGTAATCCTTTTTCCATTTGGACCTGGAGCAAAGCTTCCTCTATTACACTGGCAAGCTCCTTTGGCAACAAACCTCTGACTCTACTTGTTATTAACACTTCAAACACTCTTTGAAAAATGTTATCTCTGTTTGTATCTGTCAAAGAGTCTTATATGATCTTAACATACACGTGGAAGATACTTTATGGAGAAGAATTTTAAAAGACTTAAAACTTGCATTTTTTTCTGCTGAATCAAATGCCTTTTTTTTTTTGGACTTAACATAGTAAACACAGCAGAATCTTGTATTCTCTGCACCTTTCAAAAGATCATCAGTGAGAGGACTTCTGGGTATAAAGCTAAAATAGCAGAGTAAAGGAAACACCCCCGTGAGCTCTCTGAACATTCCTTCAAACAACTTTTAAATAACCTCTCAATTCAAATTCTGGAGTGGCAGAACCAAAAAAGCTTAGAATGAAACATTCAGAGTGAGATCAGGAATGCAGTGATACATCTCTCTATAGATTGTACCACCTTAGAAGCACCAAAAACTTCTAAACCCCCAGAACTAGCTCTTAAAACAGCAGTGTGAAAAATACACCTGAATATTGACAGTGGCCCAACCCCTCAGCGCCAGAAACAGAACCTAGCTTTAACTTAAAACTTCAAAGTCAAGAAAATGGGGTGAGAAAATGAACGGGAAAAAAACATTGAAAGGTACTATGGGGACAGGGAAGGTCAAGACAGAAACTTAGGAAACAATGAGGTTAAAAGAGCTACAAGCAAAACCTCAAAGAAAAACTATGAATTTGAATACAGAACAAGAATTCCTGCAAGAACTAAAACAAAATTTTCAAAATCAGAGTAGTAGAGAAATGAAAGCAAAGGAGTAAAATTATGAAAAGACAACAGCTTGGTAAAAGAAGCACAGGGCTAGGTTACCCAATGGATAGAATGCTGAGCTTGGAGTCAGGAGAACCTGAACTCAAATCAGACCTCACACATTTACTGGCTCTATGACTTTGGGCAAGTCACTTAACCCTGTTTGCCTCAGTTTCCTCATCTGTAGTAAGAGCTAGAAACGGAAATGGCAAACCACTCTAATATCTTTATAAGAAAATCCCAAATAGGGTCATGAAGATTCAGATGTAATTAAAAGGACTCAAAAACAACAAAAGAGACACAAAAAATATGAAAGAAAACAGCACCTTAAAAAACAGGATTGGCCAAATGAAAAAAGAGGTACAAAAGTTCACTGATGAAAATAACTTAAAACAAAATTGATCAAATGGAAAAAGACACAAAACCCTCTGAAGAAAACAATTCTTTAAAAATCAGAATTAGACAAGTGGAAGCTAATGACTCCATAAGACATCAAGAAATACTAAGACAAAGGATGAAAAAATAGAAGAAAATGTGAAATATTTCATCAGAAAACATAACGGGAAAATAGTTCAAAGGAAGATAATTTAAGAATTATTGAATTATCTGAAAGCCATGATGAAAGAAAGAACCTAGATGTTGTATTTCAAGAAATTATCAAGGAAAATTGCTCCAGTATCCTAAAACCAGAGGATAAAATAGAAATGGAAATAATCTACTGACCACCACCTGAGATTCCAAAATGAAAACTTCCAGGAACATTATAGCCAAAATACAGTGTTCCCAGGTCAAAAGAGTAAATACTTCAAGCAGCCAGAAGGAAATGATGCAAATACCATAGAACCACAATCAAGATCATATGAGATTTAGCAGCTATCAGATAAAGAATCAGAGGGCTTGGAATAATGTACTCACAAGGCAAAAGACCTGAAATTACACCCAATAATAACCTATACAACAAAACTGAGTATGATCTTTCAAAGGAAAAAGATGGATATTTAATTAAATAGAGGACTTTTAAAGCACTCCTGATGAAAAGACCAGAGCTGAACAAAAAATTTGACTTTCACATAAAAGGCTTAAGAGAAGCATAGAAGATAAACTTGAAAGAGAAATCACAAAGTATCCATAAGGTTCAACTGTTTACATATAAACTCATACACATATATACTTACGTATAAATATACATATATACATACATATGTGTGTATATAAATATATATATATGTACACACACACATAAAGATGATACAGGTAACTTGTAAGGGCTTTATCATTATTAGGCAGTTAGAAGAATCCTACAGAGAAAGTGCAGGAGTGAGTTGGTTACATTGAGATGATGTAAAAAAAAAAAGGATAAGAGAAATAGGGATGCATATATGCAGACATATATGTACACACACACTTAACTGGTAATAGAAATCTGCCTTACCCAACAAGGAAGTAGAAGAGGAAGAGCAAAAGGGAAAGGGGGAAAAGAAAGCAGTGGTTAGAAGCAAAGAAAACTTTAGAGGAGACACAGAATGAGAAGAGGGAGTAAAGGATAAACAGAAGAAAATAGGATGAAAAGAAATGCAGTTAGTAATCATAACTACGAATGTGAATTGGATGAATTTACATATTAAGCAGAAGCAAATAGCTTACTGGATTAGAAACCAGAATCCAATAATATGTTATTTACAAGAAGTGCACTTGAAACAGACTCATGCAGTTTAAAATAAAGGGCTAGAGCAGAATCTATTATGCTTCAGCTAAAGTAGAAAAGGTAGAGGGTAGCAGTCATGATCTCAGGTAAATCAAAAGCAAAAATAGAACTAATTAAAAGAGATAAGAAGGAAAACTACATCTTGCCAAACAGCACCATAGACAATGAAGTAGCATCAATAATAGACATATATGTACCAAATGGCAAGGTATCCAAATTATTAAAAGAAAAGTTAAATGACTTAAAGGAGGAAAAAGGCAGTAAAACTATACTAGTGGAGAACCTTAACTTTCCTCCTCCCCCCCAAGAGTTAGATAAAGCTAACCGTAAATTAAATAAGAAAGATGTCAAGGAGATGAATAGAATCTTAGTAAAGTTAGATATGATAGACTTTGAAAAAACTGAATAAAAATAGGAGTATACCTTTTTCTCAATTTTATGTGGCGCCATCATAAAAATTGACCCATGTATTAGGGTATAAAAACCTCCCAACCAAATGTAGAAAAGCAGAAATGTTAAATAAACCTTTTTCAGACAGTAATTGAATAAAAATTACATTTAATAAAGGGCCAAGGAAGCATAGATTAAAAATTGATGGGAAACTAAATAATCTAATCCTAAAGAATGAATGGGTCAAAGAATAAATCACAGAAACAAGCAATTTCATTAAAGAGAATGACAATAATGAGACAATATTCTAAAATTTGTGGGATGCAGCCAAAGCAGTACTTAGGGGAAAATTTGTATCTCTAAATGTGTAAAAGAGAACAAGAGCAGATCAGTGAATTGGGCATGTAACTAAAAAAACCTACAAAAAGAACAAATGAAAAATTTCCAATTAAAGGCCAAAATGTAAATTCTGAAAATCAAAGGAGAGACTAATAAAATTGAAAGCTTAAAAAAATGAACTAATAAATAAACTAAGAGCTAGTTTTAGGGAAAGAACAAAAAAAAAAACAGGTAAGTCACTGTTTGATATGACTTTAAAAAAAAAAAACAAATTGCTAGTAACAAAAATAAAAAGGGTGGATGAACCACCAATGGAGATTAAATTAATCATTAGGGGCTATTTTGCCTAATCATATACCAATAAAACTGACAATTTTATGTTAATTAGATGAATATTTACAAAAATATAAATTGCCTAGATTAACAGAAGAGGAAATATAATATGTAAATAACCCTATCTTAGAAAAAGAAATTGAATAAGCTAAATTGAACAAGACATTGAGCTCTTTATGGAAAAATCTCCATGACTGGATGGATTTGCAAGTGAATTTCTGCCAAATGTTTAAGGAACAACTAATCCTGATACTATATAAACTCTTTGAAAAGAATGTGTAAAGGGGCAGCTAGGTGGCACAGTGAATAGTGCACTCCCACTTGCCCTCCAAAAAGCAAAAAAAAAAGGGGTAAAATCATCCATTTTGCATTTCATAATGTTCTCTATCTCCTGTTTGATCCTAAATTCTGCCCTTCTCCATAAATCTGACAAGTAAACTATTTTTTGCTCTCCTAGTCTGATTATAGCATCAACCTTTATATCTAAATTGTTCACTGCTTTTGACTATCTTGGTATATGGTATAAGTTATTGGTCTATGCCTAGTCTCTGCCATACTGTTTTCTGGTTTTCCCAGAAGTTTTGTTAGTGCGTTCTTTTTTTTTTTTTTGCTTTTTGAAAGGCAGTTGGGGTTAAGTGACTTGCCCAAGGTCACACAGCTAGTTTTTTTGTGTTAAGTGTCTGAGGCAGGATTTGAACTCAGGTGCTCCCAACTCCAGGTCCGGTAAAAAACGGGCCCTATCCAATTCCTTTATGTCACAAATATGATTTTGATTCCTAAATCAAGGTGAGTTAAAATAGAAAGAAAATTCTAGACCAATGGCTCTCAACCTGTGGGTCGTGAACCCCTTTGGGGGTCAAACGACCCTTTCACAGGGGTCACTTAAGACCATCAGAAAACACATTATTTCCGATGGTCTTAGGAAGACATCACTCCTCTGTCTCCAGGCAGGTCTGCTCACATGCAGATATGCCCACATACAAGTATTAAAGGGTGATGGCATTAGGAAGGTTAAGAACCACTGTTATAGACCAATTTCCTTAATGAATATCAATGTAAAAATGTTAAATAAAATACTTAGCAAGGAGATTATAACAATATATCACACAGATTTTATACTATGACTGTATGGGATTTATACCATGAATTTAGGGCAGGTTCAGTATTAGGAAAACTATCAGTATAATTAACCATATCAATAACAAAAACAACAAAAGCATATGACTGTCTCAATAAATACAGAAAAAACTTTTTGACAAAATACAACACCCATTCCTATTAAAAACATGAGAGATCATAGGAATAAAATGGAGTCTTACTCAAAATGATAAATAGCACCTATCGAAAGCCATCAGCAAGCATTATACGTAATGGGGTTAAGCTAGAATCATTTCTTATAAGAGCAGGGATGAAACAAGGATTTCCATTATCACCACTGTCATTAAATGTTGTACTAAAGATGTTACTTTTAGCAATAAGAGAAGAAAAAGAAATTGAAGGGTTAGATTAGGCAAAGAAGAAACACTGTTATCACTCTTTACAGATGATATGATGGTATACTTAGAGTATCCTAGAGAATTAAGTTAAAATCTACTTGAAATAATAAACAAATTAGGGCGGCTAGATGGCGCAGTGAATAGAGCACCGGCCCTGGAGTCAGGAGTACCTGAGTTCAAATCCGGCCTCAGACACTTAACACACACAAAAAAAACTAGACGTGTGACCTTGGGCAAGTCACTTAACCCCAACTGCCCTCCAAAAAAAAAAAAAAAGAAATAATAAACAAATTTAGCAGAGTTACAGGATATAAAATCAACCCACATTAATCATTGGCATTTCTATATATTACTAACAAAGCCCAGCAGCAAGATATAGGAAAAGAAATTCGATTTAAAGTTACTATAGACATACAATATTTGGGAGTCTACCTGCTTAAACAAACTGAGGAACTATATGAACACAATCAGAAAACACTTCCCACACAAAGTAAGATCTAAATACTTGGGAAAATATCAGTTGCGCATGGGTAGGCTGAGTTAATATACTAAAAATGACAGTTCTACCTAAATTAATTTACTTACTCAATGCCATACCAATCAAGCTACCAAAAAAATTATGTTATAGAGCTAGAAAAAATAATAACAAAATTCATCTGGAAGAACAGAAAGTCCAGAATATCAAGGGAATTGATAAAAAGAAATGCAAAGGAAGGTGGCTTAACTATACCACCTCTTAAATTGTATTATAAAACAATAATCATCAAAAATTACTTTGTACTGACTAAGAAATAGAATGGTAGATCAGCAGAATAAGTTAGATACACAAAGCAAAATAATCAGTGACTATAGTAATCTACTGTTTGATAAACTCAAAGACTCCAGCTTCTGGACTCACAGGGGTGGTTAGGTGGTACAGTGAATAGAGCACCGGCCCTGGAGTTGGCAGCACCTGAGTTCAAATCCTGCCTCAGACACTTAACACAAAAAAACTAGCTGTGTGACCTTGGGCAAGTCACTTAACCCCAATTGCCTTCCAAAAAACAAAAAAACTCACTAACAAAACTTCTGGGAAAACCAGAAAACAGTATGGCAAAGAGTAGGCATAGACCAATAACTTATACCATATACCAAGATAGTCAAAAGCAGTGAACAATTTAGATATAAAGGTTGATGCTATAATCAGACTAGGAGAGCAAAAAATAGTTTACTTGTCAGATTTATGGAGAAGGGCAGAATTTAGGATCAAACAGGAGATAGAGAACATTGTGAAATGCAAAATGGATGATTTTGATTACATTAAATAGAAAAGTTTTTTCACAAACAAAGCCATTGCAAACAAGATTAGAAGGGAAGCAAAATCTGAGAAAGTTTTTACAACTGATGTCTCTGATAAAGGCCTCATTTTTTAAACATATGCAGAATTGAGTTAAATTTATAAGAATACAACTCATTCCCCAATTAATAATGGTCAAAGGATATGAACAGGCAGTTTTCAGATGAAGAAATTAAAGCTATCTATAGTCAAATAAAAAAGCTCTAAATCACTATTGATTAGAGAAATGCAAATCAAAACAACTCTGAGGGTACCACATCACACCTATCAGATTGGCTAACGTGACAAAACAGGAAAATGATAAATGTTGGAGATGTGGAAAAATTGAAATACTAACTGCATTATGGTGGAGTTGTGAACTGATCCAACCGTTCTGGAGAACAATCTCAAACTTTGCCCAAAGGGCTATAAGCTTGTGTATACCCTTTGGCCCTCTAATACTGCTTTTAGGTCTGTGTTGCAAAGAAATCACACAAATGGGAAAGGGATCCACATGTGCAAAAAATATTTATACAGCTCTTTTTGTGGTAGCAACAAATTGGAAACTAAGGGGATGCCCATCAGTTGGAGAATTGTTGAATCAGTGCAAGGATCTAAGACAATTCTAAAAGACTTATAATGAAAAAAGCTGTCCACATCCAGAAAAAGAACTATGAAATCTGAATGCAGATCAAAACATATTATTTGCACTCTTGTTTGTTTGTTCTTTCTCGTGGTTTCTCATATTGGTTCTGATTTCTTCTTTGCAACATGACTGATGTGAACATAGGTTTGATATGAATGTATATATATAGAGCCTATACCAGATTACATGCCATCTTGACGTGGGGGGCAGTGAAAGATGGGAAGAAAGTTTAGAACTCAAAATCATATGTAAGTGAATATTAAAAACTAAAACTAAATAAATTTAATAATTAAAACGATAAAGATATAGAACTCCTAGTTTGCCAACTATCAGATATTGTCATCTGCAACTAAGTTACCTGCCAGACCCTTTATAAACAGCTAGCATCCCTACCCTTCCTCTCTGCATAAATATAAAATTTAAAAATATATATATTTATAATTCTATACAAAATATAAATATATGAATACATTTATATAAATATGAAAGAGTACTTGGATGTCAAAAATGATGTGGCATGTAGATCCTAAATTCTGTAGCATGGAAATATTCAGGAGTGATTCCATAGTGAAACGTGGTTCATATACTTAAAGGCCAGTGGCCCTAGCAGAGAAATGAGTGACAAATCCCAATGAATGTGTATTTTCCAAATTTGATTGTATAGACTTTAACTGCCAAGATCAGGTTGGCCACCAATATAACTAACCAACACTTCTATCCAATGGCTCATTGATTCATCCAATAATACATTTTTATCCATCCATCACAATATGTTTTCATGTTTACCTTTGAAATATACTTTCAAGTAAATTTAAAACTTCATTTTGTTCAAATCTTAAATATCATGTTGCCAGATAATTACACAACACTGTCTCGCTTAATTGATCTACTAAGAAGAGCTGGAAAACTTGAAGATGTTCCAAGATTTCTTTTGATGGCAGAGAAACATAATGCCAGAGCCAAATTTGAGCCAGGATTTCATTACTGCAGAGGACTTTATCTTTGGTAAATAAAGTTCCTTTATAATGGTTTCTTTTCATTCTGCCATTGTATTAAACTGAAACTCACTTTTTTTTATTCTATAATCTGAACATTGTGAAATATTTATCAAATAGAAGTTTAATTGGAAGTTTAATCACAATAGTCGGATACTTGAAGGAAAAAAGCAATGAATATTTTGTTGTTTGTTGCTTTTAACCCTACCAAGGTATACTGGAGAACCAAATGATGCACTTCGACATTTTAATAAAGCCCGGAAAGACAGTGACTGGGGTCAAAATGCCATTTATAACATGATAGAAATATGTCTGAACCCAGATAATGAAACTGTTGGAGGTGAAGTATTTGAAAATCTGGATGGAGATCTAGGGTAAGTCACTGAAAATCCATCACTCTTTTCATTTTTAATAGTGTCATTAGGAAAGAGATGGAGCTAGTGTACAAGGAAAAGTAATATTCTAGTGAGAGTACTACCAAAAGGTCAGAAAAGCTGACCTCAACTGCACAATTGACCTTTTGATCTCTAGAGCAGAGGCAGAAAAAGCATTTGGAGTTTCACTAAATTGGAACAGACTTTAATTGTAAAAATTAGCTATAACTGTCAGATTCATCTTCCAGAAGAACAGCTCTAATCCTGAGATTCATTTATTCAAGGGTCTTAAGTGGCTCCCCTTGCCTGTAGAATAAAGTTCAGTCTCTTCAGCCTGGAATTCAGACTTGTTTTTCTGGCCTTATTTCCTGTCATTTAACTTTTCGGTACTCTACATTTCAATTAAACTGAACTTGCTGAGTATTTTGAGCTCTCTTCTATTCACATCTTCATTTATATTCTTTCTGCCAATACCTCTTCCAAGTACCTTCCTAAATGCCACCTCTTCCATTAATAATCCTTCGATTCCTACCCCCACTAAAGTGTGAACTCTCTTTCCCTGGAATTCTCATAGCTTTTTAAATCTATTTAGATTTAGTTTGTTTATACTTGTGTTACAGTTCTTTGTCATCTTATGTTATCTGCCCATTAGATTATAAATTACTTGAAGAAAGTACTGTGACATATACATCTTTCATCTCCTGCATCAGTGAACACACTGCCTTATACATAGTAGGCATTAATCATATGTTGAATTTAAAAAGATTTACTTATTTGGGAAAAAAAAAACAGGGTAAATTGTAGAATTTTTAGTTAAGATATTCTTATCTAAATAGTAGCCAACTATGAGTCAAGAAATATTGTTGACTGTAAGTCAACAAATATGTGCTTTAAATTTTCCAACATGCAGCATCATTAAGAACAAAGAAAAAAAAATATAAGACATGATCTTTGACCTCAGGAAACCTCCCATGTAGTTGAAAGATAAGATCTACACTGACAAAATAATTTAGTAACATTAGAAGATAGTATTTAATTAAGTATCAAAAGTAATCTAAAGATAAGAAATGAATTCAGAATGCAAAGAAACTTATGTGGTTTGTGGTGCTTAACAAAGATTTCCAGGGAGGTAGTAGGACTTGAACTGGACTTTGGAGGATGAGTAGGATTTAGAAGGGTATTTCAGGTTGGGGAAGAGGGGGGGCCTGGGGAGAGGGACATGGCAGAAGCACACAGATGAGTAGGCTGAAGTCTTGTTTGAGGAAACCAACTAGATTAGCCTGGCTAGAATAAGCCAGGGATGAAGAAGAATAATAGGAGGTTAGATTGGAGACAGAAGACAATATCCATTAAGTTCAGGACAGAGAATTCAAGGAGCAGAGAAATGATAGGATAAAAGCATTGTTTTTAGAAAGCAATCTTGATAATAGTATGCAAAATAGGTTGACGGTTGAAAATAAGGAAACCAGTTGGGTGGTTATTTCAGTAATCAAGTCATAAGATGGGTAAAGACCTGATAAGACCACAACCTTGGCAGTAGAAAGGTAAGTATAGATATATGAGAGAGTATAATGTTATATGTGATGTAACATCCAAGTGGAAATGTGCAGTAACTAGATGGAAATGCAGAATCAGAACTCTAAGAGGTCTTGGCTAAAGATAGAGATTTGATTGTCATTTGCATATGGAAGATAATTGAAACAGTGAGAGTGAATGAGAACTCTTGAGATCCCCAGTGCTGAGAGTTTAGAGAAAAGAACAGATGGCCAAGGACCAAGCCTTAGATAAAGCAAACACTGAAGAAGAACAAAAAGGAGATAAACTAACAAACAAAAAAGCAATCAAAGGTAGAGAACCAGGATAGTGTAGTGTCACAAAAACAGAGAGGGACAAAGTTTAACAAAGGAGAAGAGTAATTAACAGAGTTAAGTACTCCAGAGAAATCCCGGAGAATGAGGAATGAAAAATGTCCATTGGGTTTGGTGAAGGGGAGACAATTGGCATCTTTCAAGAGTAATTTTAATAAATTGTGTTTGAAAAATATTTAATAAAGTAAATGTCATTGGGCATTCCATGTTCAATTGCAGCTGAAATTTATAACCTGTTAATTACCAAAGTACTATTACTACCTAAATAGGCACACTGTTTGACAGTGTCACATATGGGGAATTTGCCATTTTTACAAATATTTATCCTGTCATTTTCATGCTAATAATATTAGCTTGCTAATTTCCCTAGTTTATAATGTCTACTAAACTAACATTCGTAACACAAAGATGTTACCATACACACAAACATCACATAAATTGTCTTTTTATCCCATAGGAAATCAGAATTGATACATATTGTCTCATTAAGAGCTAAGTTCATCTTATCTTAAAAATATTCTCAGCATTCTTTACTATGTCCATTATGTTAAGAAAAGACTAAGTGGCCAATTTTTTTTAAAACAAGGCCACTTATGTGACGATCTGATTCCAATTTCAGCAAATCTTATTTAGTAAGGAGGAGGGATTTTCTCTATCTGTACTTATGTGTAGAGAGTTATATCGTTTGGTTGTTTTGTTTTTTGTTTTTTTCATATAAGTAATTCCACTGAGAAACAAGAATCTGTGCAGTTAGCTGTGAGAACAGCTGAAAAACTCCTCAAAGAACTAAAGCCTCAGACTGTCCAAGGTCATATACAGCTTCGAATAATGGAAAACTATTGCCTAATGGCAACCAAGCAGAAAGCTAATGTTGAGAGAGCATTAAATGCCTTCACTGAAATAGCAACTTCAGAGGTTAGTAGTTTGCTTTTTTTAATTTAATGAATAAATATTTTCTTTTCAAAGTACTACAGAAGTATGCATTTTAAATAGTTTTTTTTTATTTCAAAAAATCAGTTCCCTTAGTACTTTTTAAACAAATGTTCATTTGGCAGAAAATTCACATAGCAAATGCCTACTTCAGAAGATAATGTGTTTCTGTGTTTAGAACTGTCATTGATGTGGATATTCTTTAGGAGCTGCTGTTAGCATGCAAAGAACAGGAAATCCCCAGTGTGGCCTGTAGGACATAAGTTAATTCTCAGGGCAACTACTGAATGAATCCTCTGAATGAATCCAAATTATAAAGGTGTCCTAGTTTGACTCACTTAGTAAAAAGATTTGGCTGCTGCAAGGTATCCAAGCTTATCAACTGATGTGAACTTGGGATATTTCCAACTATGAGGCTAAATGGGGACAGTGTTGACAGTGTGTGCATGTATTACTTATCAGTCATGCAAATAATGACTTGCTTGTATAGGAATACTGCTTAAGTTCTAACCACAGGAAACTGATTTTTACCTTCAGCTCTTCCTACTTTCTTCTTTCCTGGGAAACTTTCAGCTGTACCTTTTTTTTTTCTTAGAAGAGAGAGTGACTCATTTCCCTTCTTAGGCTATACCAGCTTTTCCCCACCCCTAAGATAAAACAAAAACAACTTTCTTTTTTACTGATGTTCCATTTTTCCCTTCAGCCACACTACCCATTTCCAATCTTGGTGTGCAAATGGCAGAGAGGAAATACTAGTTATTACTTTCAGCTGAAAACTAATTCAAAGCATACTCCATTTTGTACTATTTTGCCATGTTGCTGACCACCAAAAACTAGTAATTTGCTATCTCTAGTTGGATATCTGGACTCTTCCTGGTTTTTTCCCTTGTAGCAAGAGTCCTAGTTAAGGCAATAACTGAATGTTTCTTTAAATTTAGCAAAAAAAATGTTTACACTAACATTATATTGCTTAAATCTTACTTTTAGTCCCCTACAAAGGCACCAGACTTTGAGAGCAAGTACTGACTGTAGTAGAGAATCCATGGTTAGTTATGTAGTCGTGCAATCTCTGTTTCAGAATCCCACTAATTTCTGATTCTAGCCTAGACAAGGACAAGATACACCATACCCCAAGGCTTACTCTGGTCCAAACCCAGACAGGTCCTAAAGGGTTCCCAGCAACACTGTTTTCTCAGAGAATCAGTATGGCTGCTTTGGCTATAAGATATCCAGCCAGTTCTTACTTCTCTATTATGAAATTTTCTGTCTTTGAGTATTCCTTGGGACCATTCATTTATTTTAATACTCCTGTCTTTATATTGCTTTTTTTGTGCAGAGATAAAAAACTGAAATACTTGCTCTTCCTTGGTCTGTCTTTTAACTGTTTAATTACCATATATTTTATAGTCCCCCAACTTCTCTACATCATCTAAATGTTGATAAATATTGGTGCTCCCCTTGAGAGTCCATTTGTGATTTTTAAAAAAATATGTGGCATAGAGGTGATTCTAGGTTCTCAAAGGCTATGCCAGTAGAATACAAGCTTTGGCATATTTTACTGTACTGAACGGGCTTCAGGTATGGGCCTAGTAGCAAACTGTGTGTATCATATGAAGATTCATTATCAGAAAATTGGCCACTAGATAATGACTTATGGCTACATTAGTTCACTTGCCTACCAAGTTTTTTGGAAGGATTACAATCTGCAACTATGGAAGGAATAACTATATAGATGCAAACATTACTTCTGAAAATATTGAAATGCAGTGGCCAAAATCTTACTTCAGTTTTAATCTTGCATTACTTAAAAAGTATAAATGCTACAAACTTTTAAAAAATCATTTGAAAGGTTAACTATTTGAATTTGTAATTATTGATCTTTCTTATGAATATTCAATGTAAACATGATCTATTCAGTTCTCAAATCTGTAGGTAAAAAGCTTTTATCAGCTGCTGCTCAGTGACTGAAAGAATTACCTTTGTAATTTCAACCTTAAGATGATCCAAAGAATAAGGTTTTGATATATACATAATAATTTTGATGTGACACCCCCCCAAGAAAAAAATCCAATAGAGATAGATAAGATGATGTAAAGCCAAGCATGAACAGCTTTCCAGAGGACTGCTGCTATGAACAGCTTCAAGATTCTGATCACATAGTATACTGAACTCTCTATTCAGCAGTAAATTAAAGCAAAACATTCACAGAAATGAAAATACAGCATTCGCAATGTTATGACATGACAATTTATCACTAAAATGGCCACAGTTCTCACCAAAGCAGTCACATAGTTTTAAGCAAAAGATACCATTCAGTAAGAATTTAACTCAAACATCCTTAAAGAGGCTTGCCACCTTACTGGACACAAAGTACAAAAGTCAAATTTCTCTACCCCTAGGTCAAATTGTCTTAATTTCTCAGTCAAAAAGTCTTCTTCTTAATTGGAGATTAGTTTCCAATCATCCTTAATTCAATCATCCTGAATGATTACAGGATACAGAGTACAAAGTCCTCCCACCCCTAGGCCACAGTAAATCATGATCTTCTCAGTTTGCATTAGATAACCAAGGAGAGGTCTTTTCATCTTGACTTGAGGCTGGCTCTCACATTCCATGGTTCCTCTTCTACGGTCCCGACTCTTGTCCAAATCTATCCAACTGTCACCTGGATTCAAAGGCAGGCAGCTCACAGCAGCTCGTCCAGCTCCTTCTCCAGTTCCTCGTCCAGTTCCTTGTCCAGTTCATGTTCCATATTGAAGCTCACAGTGTCCAGTCCACCACAAGTCCTTCACAGTTCCTGTTTCTGGTAAGACAAAGATTAACAGAGCCACAATAATATTCATACATATTGCCAGCACCATCATCAGTTCACTGTCTGTGAAATCAACACAGACCCACCAGCAAAGTCTGAGAACTCAACACAAATCATCAGTATAGAAATCAACACAGAGCCACAAACAAGGTCCAAGAGGTCAACACAAATCACAAGTCCCAGGACCTCCAAAACCCTCCTCCAAGAAATCTGTAAACAGAAAACAAGAAAATCCTCTTTCAAGGCTTCCAGTAAGGTCCTAGGGCTTCTGTACTAAGTATCACAAACAAAAACCAACACAGACAGAACAAACATAGAGTCCTGGGATGCCACAAGTTTTCTCCTTCTTGACTCTGCAACCACAAGAGTTCTCCTCTCAGTTCTGCTCAGTTGTCTTCAATTCTCTTCTCAGTTCTCAATTCTGCTCAGTTTTCAGTTCTTTTCTCTCCTCAGTTCTGTGACTACAAGTTCTGTTCTCAATTCTGTGCTCTCCAGCCTAGGCCTCTCCTTATATATGATCATTAACTCCTCCCTGCCCCACCCCTTCCTGTTGCATCAGCAAGTTCCTCCCACTGTGAGATTCACAAGTTGTTTGTTTGTTTGTTTTAACAAAGGCTTGACGTAATCAGGAAAGCTCAACTTGAAACAGGGCGCTGAGTACTTGTTTGCTTGCCATTACAAGGCACAGGGAAGATCTTCAAATCCCCATTACCATTACAGGTGAACAAGGTAGCCAGGCAAAATGACCTCCTCTTCCTAATACACCAGTCTGACAAAGCATCATCCAAAAAATTTAAACATACGTTGTACATAATGACTGGCTGCTCTATCTTATTATAGGTGAACAAGGTAGCCAGGCAAAATGACCTCCTCTTCCTAATATACCAGTCTGACAAAGCATCGTCCAGAAAATTTAAACATACATAGTACATAATGACTGGCAGCTCTATCTTACTAAAATTAAAAATATTCAAAAATTCATAAAACTAAATATAAAATATAATTAACATTCCAATTTTTTAAATTTTGTAGCATTCTTCTCAAGTTATGAAGACTTAAAATTTCACTAAGATTTTTGGTTCTTGTGTAAGTAAATACTGGTGAGGTCATATTAGTGAGCTCAAAAGATTTTAGCTCTATGTTTTTATATTATGTTCCTCTTTTTCTGCTGATAATGTCATTTTGTTCCATTCATTCAGATTCTTGTACAGTGCTATGAGCAGTTCAATTATCCCTTAGAATATACATTTAAACATAAAATTGCAAAGTGATATCACTTAACGTCAAGGTCCTAAAGCACAACCTTCCACTAACATTCAAACAATGCCTTCAGTAGTTTCACTCTGCTGAAATGTATGTGTGTGGCAGATGGATGACAGCAGCTGCTATATGGACTGCAGAAGGAAGATAATTACAAGTTTGCCAAGTCTAAGAAAATCTGTAAGAACAGAGTGAAACTCAGTTTCAAGTGATATGTCATAGCTGCAGAATGCTGGAAAACAACACTCAAGTGTGTAACAATCAGAGTTCATTGTGAGCAAGGGTGTTATACTCCCCGTGAGGTGAGAAAAGCAAAAAAGAGGTAGAACCAATGACTGATAGCCTTCCTGCTGTCTTGTAGCCAATTACAGCCACTTTCCAAATAATGGACTACACATCTTGTTATTGTTGACAGATGTATCTGTATTAATTTCATTCATGTACCCCTATCTGAATGATAGTATTATAATCTTTTAAGATGTAAATTATGGTATTAAACTAATTCACTTAGTTATATGTGATCTATATTCTCACCAAAACTGAATAATAGACTGTTCTCCACATTTTTGCCTGTAACTACTGACCCACATACTATATATGCCAGTTCCACAGTATTGTACTGTAAAAACAGTGTTTCCAGGAACACACATTTAGTGCTTCTGTATGTTCTGTTATTTTGCCACAGTTCAAATGCAGGTATATTATCCAGGGATGAACTTGTTCCTTGAAATCATACATAAATAATTGGTTCTCTCTGCTATTTCTCACTTTTACTCCAAAGAGGAAGTGGAGTATAGTGGAAGAGAACATAGGATTTGGCATATGAAAACCTGGGTTTGAAACCTTGCTTGACCACTACCTATGCAGCTAAGTCATTTGGCCTCTCTAGGCCATTAGTTTCCTCCTCTGAAAAAATGGTGGGGCTGAATTAGTCATCTAAGATCCCTTCTAACTCTAAAATTCCTATAATCCTATGCATTTTATAAATATGATTTTTATAATTCTCATAATTTCTTAAAAGAAAGGTAATTTATACGAATTTTAGCATTTATCAGGCATACTAGATGAAAGATGAACAGAATTAAAGGTAAGGAAAAAAGAGGAAGGGGAGACTAATTTTAAAAGAGGGAAGATAAGATTACATATATATTTACATGCATACAAATTCACGTCTTGTTACAATTCATATTTTAGGAAAACTGATAGAAATGTTAAGTGACTTTTCAACATAGGCACATGAAAAGTGAGGACTGTGTTTAAAATGCATGTTTTAACTTGTACAACAAAATATACACCAAAAAGTAGATTAAGACTAATTATCTGGCATCAGGATGTGTTGCTTGCATGATTGATTGTGTGTTCCATGTTATATGTGCCAGTTTCTTCATCTAGCTTCAAGTGCAGTGCTTTGAATATGAGGATACAGAATGTCATTTAATGGTAACCATTTCAAATAACTATATATTTCAGAAATGGTGAACCCAAAATAAGATCCTTCTGTCATACTCTAATTTTATATTGCATGTAAACAAATAACATATTAGCAAATTTCTTAAGAAAAACTAGTAATCTATATGTGTATCTACAGCATCTCAATTTCAAAAGTTTAATTACAGAAAGATCACATTCCAGCACTTTTGGGAATGGCAACAGCATTTATGATCTTGAAACAGACACCACGAGCCAGAAACCAACTAAAACGAATTTCAAAAATGAATTGGAATCCTATCGATGCTGAGGAGTTTGAAAAGAGTTGGCTGCTGCTTGCTGATATTTATATTCAATCAGCAAAATATGATATCGCAGGTGAACTGTTAAGACGGTGCCTACGCCATAATAGGGTAAAGTAATAAAAATAATTCCTCCTTTATTTTATGAAGTATGTTCATATTTTTATGTTCCTTTGCAAGAGTTGGGGTGGAGAATGGAATGCTTATTCTTGACAAATCAGGAAATAAACTTGAGAAAAACAGGAGATAAGCAATTTATTTTTGAGAGTTAAAAAAATAACTGCAGATGCTGTTTAGTCATTTTCATTCATATAAGTAAATTATGCATGTTTCAAGTTTCATTTGTGAGTATGCAGTACTTACTAAAGGTGTTTGTGGAATGTCAAGTGTGCCTCTGATTATCTGTCCTGTCCAGAGCTAATGAAAATTGCAGAAAAATATCAGTTGTGGGCTTCTTCCTCATTTGCTAAAAGAAACACTGCAGCTGGATGCCATTCCTGTGTATTAGAATACTCTGTGCAAAATACATTTTGTAAAGATGGCTTTCCAGGTTTTAATTTGGATTGTTTAATAAAAATGTTAGTGTTTAGTTGTAAAATGTAGTATAGATTTTTACAGCATAAACCCCTTTATAATAATAAAATTATTTTTAAGCATGGTATTCTCTTATTAGGGGCAAAATTATTTTAACTAGGTGATTCTTTCATAATTAATTTATCTAATTACTCTGAGTACCTTGAGTTTGCCTTAGTTTCTTGGGGATATTTGTCTTTATAGTTTTATATAAATTATTTCAGAATCTCTGCTGTACTAACCTAAACAACATTTGTAGTTTCAGGTAAATGTATTAGTAAAAAAAATTTTCTAGAGTTTAAGTGAGATCTTCTAATGAAAAAATATTGTTATTGAGTTCTTAGGAACTTAAAGATGAGCTAATCATTAGCTGATTGTCTTTCCCAAATGATGAAGTATATAGTATTTTAAACTAGATTTACAAAGCACAACTTTGAAAATATCTTAGAAACTATAGAAATATATGTTCTGGTCATGTGTCTAGGCTTGACACAGTATAGGAAGAATAGTCTGCTCAGTAATGAGAGGGGCATGAGGCACACCAAAAATTCAGTTTAATGGCCTGTTGGTAGAGTAGTCCAGGATATGGTGGCTTTTTCTAAGAAAGCAGTCATGCTTACTGTTTTCCTGTGTCTAGATTCAGGAAAAGTGAGACTTGGAAAAAAAAGAATCTATAGCTTAGAAACCTTACATTCTATAATTCTCATATATATTCTCTTACATTTGAAGGCACCTTTGTATTGATTGTAATAAAGTAGCTCAAAAACAATATGCGTACTTCTAGAAATTTGTTAGTTGATGATAACAGGTTGAAAGAAACAAATTGTATTCTAATTAGTGTACTATGCCTTTTCTAAACACTGGAATCTTTAAGCAGTTGACTGCTTTAATGTAAGCAAACAAAAGGGTTTTGAGAATTATCTCTTGGACATAGTTTCAAACTGTCTGAATGAAATGTTGGAGGTATTGATATGCATACATATACACACACATATGTATATAATTAAACTTTTTTCAGTCTTGCTGCAAAGCCTATGAATATATGGGATATATAATGGAGAAAGAGCAGGCTTATAAGGATGCTTCTGTGAATTATGAGATGGCATGGAAATACGGCAATCAGACAAATCCAACAGTGGGTGAGTGTGGTAAAGTGGTAGTAAATGGTCACATTTTATTTCTAAATCTTCACTTAGATAGGGTCAGGAGATTTTGTTAATTTATATTATCCACAGCAGAAGCTACAACAAGAAGTAGATACTTAAAGAGCTTTCTTTTGAGAGCCCTCCTAAAATGAGAATATCTTGATGTCCTTACTAATCTTTTAACTTCTAATGCTTACAAGGGACAATGCATTAAAACCTTTCATCATTCACTATGTCTTTAAACATGTTATATGTTCATAAACTCTTAGAGTTGATAATGACCATAACAAAGGTCTTTAGTCTAATTTTCTTCACAATACATAAGCATCTAGTTTTTTATCCTAGTTCATCCCCTGTTCAGTATCCCAGACATGCCTAATCCCTCTTCCACATGACACATCTTCAAGTGCTTCAGGATAGTCTAGCATATTTTCTAGCCAACCATCCCCAGTTTCTTCAGTCATTCCTCATATGAATTAGTTTCCAGTTTATTCGTATGAGGAATGACTGAAGAAACTGGAGATGGTTACTACCCACCTACCTACTCTATGTCTCTCTTAAAATACAACTCCCAGTATTGGACACAGGGCTCAGTTGTAGTCTGACCAGCACAACTTGCAGATCTAGGCACTGTTAGGCTAAGCTTCATAAAAGTAGTAAGTGTGGCTTGTTCTTTGTCTCATCTCCTACAGTACCTAGCACATAATGGTCATTGCATATGCATTTAATGAATTGACGCAGCACGATTGTTCCTTTTTTAGTAGCCATATTACATTGGCTTATATTGAACATATGTTTAAAAGTTTCAGGTATTTTTTCATTTCAAGTTCTACTTGTTTAAGCATATTTTATGTTGCTGTTTCATGTTGCTCTTACATAAATGATTTTTGAGCTAAATACAAGACTTTACATCTTTCCCATTAAATTTTGTCTTGTTCATTTAAGTCCATTGTTCAAGTCAATATATATTTTACTTTATTATTCATCTTCCTCCAAGTCACTCAGAAAACCTCAAGGTTATCTCTTTCTGATCTTCCATTTAACTTTGTGTAGGAATTTGGTAATTTGAGACATCTTTCTCAATTTTAATTAAGTAAAGATGAATAGTTTAACATGACAATATTTGTGGAGGCACTTAGTGATTTAGATGCACAGTACATTTATCCTGAAATTCTCTGATTTATAATGTATCTTAAGATTTTTGTGCCTTGAGATGGCTTTTCACTATATTCTAGTACAGTGTTTCTCATAATAGAAGTTAGAGGTCCCAGAGAAGGTTTAGATAAATGAATATGTTACAAAAACAGAAGCTTGAAATCTCAGTTTGTGGTGGTGGCAGCAATTTAATGTATGAGCCCATTTGGTCTAACTGGTCTCATTGCTCCCAAGTCTCTCTCCACTTGATTCCATCCTCTTCTCAGATATCAATGATCTTCCCAAAATGAAAGTGTGTGTGTGGGTGTGTGTAATGTATATATGTATATTGTGTGTACACACACACACACACTAAACACTTTACAAATGCTTTTTGCCAGACTAATACAGTCTTCTATCCCCAGAGCAGATAATCCCTGCTGTGTCTTTTTCTAATTGTTTTCCTGCCTTTTTGTCTTCTTTTTATTGCTTAATTCTTTCCCATCCTAATGTAGTCCTTTGTATCCCATAAAATTAAAACAAACTGGTAGAAAAAATGAAGTAAAAAAAATGGGATATATTTATAAACATTTTGTCACTATCTTTTTTTCTTTATAGGCTACAAACTTGCATTCAATTATTTAAAAGGGAAAAGATATGTTGATGCTATTGATATATGTCACAAGGTAAATACTTTTAAAATAAAAATAAATTTTTTACCCACACAGTTTAACAAAATGAGATGTTGGTGTAACTATGTAATAGCCTTTATTTAGTGAACCTCAGGATAGACTTTAGCTATATTACAGCTGCCATGAGTAAACACAGTAAACACTCTTATCCAACATTGCTGGGAAATGGAGCATTCTAGTCATTGTAGATACTAAATATTCCCTAAATGTGTGTTAATAATGTGATCAAATGCACCTAACACTAAAATTATCTTAAGCATAAGTTCATAAATCTTTGAAGATTCAGAAGGTACATCATTAGTTTCTTGTAGAGCCTCAAGCTCACCACTACAGAGAATTCTGTTGTTGAGGTATATAAATGGTAGTAAATAGAGTTCAGATGAATAGAATTCTGGGTGAGAAACTGCTTAATTTTGGTAGTATATCACATTAAAATTAAATTATTCTCATGGCACTGAAATGTAATTATAATTTTTTTGTCATTTTTACTATCCAGTCTCTGTAGGAATTTGGTATTTTAAAATCACACATATCTTTCTCATATAAAAATTTCAAAAATTATGAAATTGAGCCATTACAACTGATATGTTTTATGGTGATCCCTTCACTTATATCTCAGTAATGCCAATAGACTTATGATAACTACCACCACTAATAGTTTGTCCTGTTAAGTACACTGACATATATTTATACAGGTCTGTTATTCCTAAGTAAAAAAGGGTCTAACATGATAAGAGTATCCTGCCAGTACAATAAAACCTGAAATGCAATATCTAAGGGAGTTGGTATGCTATTTATTTGAAAGCAAATATTTTGGTTTCAGTTTTTGATGTTAAAACCCTTTTTAAAATATTAGTTTACTTTCATGCCATAAGAAGTATGGCATAATGAATATAATTAAATCTTTTTTAATAACTGAGGTCTTTTCAATGCCCCAGGGTGATCATTCAGAACAGTTCTCATAATACAGTTCTGTAGGTGTTGAAACTGTAAAAGATGAAGTAGAATGTATGCTGCTCCCAGATATGGCCTATAAAGTTTTGTATTTTATTTGAAATAACTCTCTAGTGACAGATTGCTTTCTTGTGATCTGATTCTCCAAACTGTGGAGTTTTAAAAATGAAAAATTAGAGGTAAGAGGTTCTATTTAAGATCTGTTTGATAAAAACTTTTACTACATTATAAATTGTTATGATGTATGTGGTTTCAGATTCAGGAATGAAGTGATGAAATATCTAGAGAACAATCATAGTTGTCTGAGCTGACTTTTTTAATTTATAGTTTGAGATGATTTAATTTAATCTTGGTTTTATGAAACTTTAATTGTGGCTTGTTAAACATAAAGTAGACTTAATGTGAGACTAAATAGATATAGTATGAGAAAAACTTATCCTTTTTTCTTAAAACATGCAGTAAAATCCTATTGTTATCACCCTGACGTGTAATCACTTCATTTTCAGTTACTCTGAGATTTATTTAGGATTTTTTTTAAATATGCTCAGGTTCCCAAAACTTTTGAAAAATATTCATCAGAAAATCATAACTTCTTTTGTAAAAATGTATAGAAATAAGAAAGCTCATTTTATTTCCTAGCTCCATACACTTGGCATTTATTTTCAACCTTTTTTTTTTTTAACTTTACAGGTTCTGGAAGCACATCCAACTTACCCAAAAATCCGAAAAGATATACTTGATAAAGCACGAGCAGCTTTAAGACCTTGAACCTTATTCTCCCTAGATTCCTAAGTTGAAGAAGAGACCAAAAAAGAAATAGAATATTAAATTATTTATGTTGTTATTAAGATTTGGCTCAAATTTATTTTACGAAGAAAAAATTTTTCAGTTGATAGCTTTATTCTCCAGCAGAGGCTGCTATTGCATATGAAGAGAAACACTGAAATAGATATTTTCAAGCATAGGAGAAGTTAATTGAGAATAAGTCTCTTTTATTGACTGTCTTTGATTAAAAATTGTCTCCAAAACTATAATCTTCCACAATAGGAAGAGCTTTTTCTTTTCTCTTTAAAAAATGTATTGACAAAATCCAGTTAAAACAAACTTAATGCCAAAATTTTTAATGTAGTACTTGTGTTCATATCATAAAAATGTATTTGAAACAGTGAAATTTCTGTTGGTATTTTTAGGCAGTTTCAGTTGTTGCCGTCAATCCAAATGTCATTTGTAAATAACTCATAAGAGAAAATCAATTTGTTTTAATAAATATTTTCTAATTCAAATATTGTATTCATCTCAATTACATTTTTCTGTAGTCTTCTAAGCAACAGGATATGCTAAAAGGGAATTGTTCATTCTAATGCAACCCTATCTTTCTATCTGCCTGCACTTCAGCACTTAAAAACAGAATCACGGAATCATAAGAATTGGAAAGGACTTCAGATGCCATCTTAAACAGTAATCTTCTATAAAACATCACAACTTCTGTTTAACGTTTAATGAGGAAGTAACTCCTGCCACCTTTGGAGAGCAGACACGTATGTGGTATGGTGGATAGAGTATCAGGTCTGTCAGATCCAGTCTTCATGAGTTCAAATCCAACCTCATACACTTAATAGCTGTGGGACTCTGGGCAAACTGCTTGACTTCTGCCTCATTCTCCTCATGTGTAAAATGAAATTAATGATGGTACCCAACTCCAGGGTGGTTGTGAGGATCAAATAATATAATATATGTAAAGCACTTAGTGTAGTATCTGGGATATAATTAGTGCTTTAAAAATGTTAGTCTTTACTATTATTAGTAGCAGTATTATTATAATAGACATTCTCTTTACATCTAGCTAAATCTGGCTCTTCAAATTCCACCTACTACTCCTAATTCTGGCCCACAGGGTCAAGCAAAATGAGCCAAAAACATTTTCTACGTGGAAGCCTTTCAAATAATGTGAAGACAGCTATTATGGCTTCCCTAAGAATTTGCCTTCTTAAAACATTAAAAAATTATGTTAGCACTTCAAATGCAGTAAACTGCATAATAATCCGATAAGTCAGATTCTAGACTAAAACTCTCCAATATAAACCTCATCAGTTTGATATTTTTGGATTTTTAGAGATGAAAGGGCACCTACTGATTATCTAGTTTTATTTGTGTTACTAAAATAAAGTGAAATGTATGTTATAGTATTTACCTTTATATGATATGATAACATTCTGTCTCAAAACACTATAATATACTATAGGAATATATCAAGCCTCATTTGGCTAATAACAGTAAATTCAAATAATGGGAAAAGTACAAAGAATCACCTCAGATCTCAGATTAGACAATCTGAAACTAGTAAAAAAAAATACAGCCAAATTACTAAGATTTTACACGTTGCTACTTATATTGTAGGAGTAAGATGTAAAGGAAAGGGCATTTTCTGGTACTATATTCAGCTTTTGCTTTCAGTGTTTATTTTGTGACATGGTTTGAACATACTGACTAAATCCACTGACCGAATCCTTTCTCAAAGATTGTTTAAAGGGAGATGTGGACTGGGGCAGGGCAGAGCCAAGATGGTGGCATAGAAGCAGCAAGGATCCACAGCTCCCACCCAGCCACCAAAAATACCCATAAAATATGACCCTAAACAAAATCTAGGACTCTCAAACTCACAAAAATACAGAAAACACATCTCTTGCTGAAGGCAGCTCGACAGTAGGGGCTCATCGCGGCAGGCCGGGAGCCGAGACCTGCCCAACCTGAAACCAAAACTGTGGCCAGGCCTGAGGGCAGTCCGGGAGGAGCCCAGCTGCAGCCAGTGTACAAGAGAGAAGATCTACCTCACCTCCAGCTCCTCTACATCAAGTAAGGCATGAAAAACAAGAATTAGAGAAAGTTAGCTCTGCAGGAGGGGCTCATTGTGCAGGCCAGGAGTGGAGACCAGCCCAGCTTGAAAACCGAAACCGTGGCCAGGCTCCAGGGTGGTGGGGTGAGCAGAGCCTCCCAAGCTGCAGCATGAGTCTACTTCAGAGAAGATCTATTGCACCTGGAGGAATCTTCACATCTAGCAAGCCAGAATTACAGAAGGTCAGTGAAAGTGAAACTTTGAAACTTAATTTGGGGGAAGAAAAGCAATTCACCAATCTGCCCCCAGGGCAAGGAAGCAGTGGGGGAAGGTCAGGAACTGCTGTAACCAGCGGCTGCCCCCACTGGGCTGCTTCAAAACTCCTGGCCTGCAGACCCCAAAGTGGGGCTTAATCGATTGATCAGGGCCAAGTGCTCTTTTATTGAGCAGCCTGGATCCGGATCATGGTCTTGGGTGGTGGTCCTGGGGGGCATTCTCAGCAAGCCAAAACTGGGGGGGGGCTGCAACATCTAATAGCTCTGGCAGCAGGGAAAACCCCAGCGATTTGGAACAGAGCTCTCCCCCCTGGAAGCAGAGTTTCACAAAGCTGAAAAAAAAAATGAATTGGCCAACATGAGGAAAAGGAAGCAAAATAAGAACAGCAATAAAATTCTAGAATTCTTTTTGTGGGGGTGGGTGGTAGAGCACCGGCCCTGGAATCAGGAGGACCTGAGTTCAAATCCAGCCTCAGACACTTGACACACTAACTAGCCGTGTGACTTTGGGCAAGTCACTTAATCCCAACTGCCCTCCAAAAAAAAAAAAATCTTTTTTTGTGGACAAAAAGCATGTGGACAAAGCATGGAATGGGA
>CM053596.1:173640846-173663017 GCA_028646575.1 Pseudocheirus occidentalis
GTGTGTGTGTGTGTGTGTGTGTATACATACACATATGTCTATATAGGAGGGTATATATATATATGTGTGTGTGTGTGTGTATGAATACATATCTGAGTATGCGTATATATGTGTACATAGAGGGCACAGGATCAACTGAATAGGAAGGGATGATTCTTTAAAAGGTGAAATTCTGAGGTGGGAGAGGAATACAATGAGAGGAGATAGGGAGAGACAGAATGGGGTTAATCATCTCATATAGAAGAGGTTAGGGATAACTGTTACAATGGAGGGGAAGAACAGAAAGGCAAAAGGGAAAGGATCAATCTTACTCTCATTGAATTTGGCTTAGGGAAGGAATGACATAAACTCTAAACTGGGTATCTTGCCACACAGGAGGGTAGAGGGGATGGAGATGAAAGGTGGGATGATGGAGGGGAGGGGAGGGTGGGGGAGATAGGGTTGCTGGAAGCACACATTTCTCTAAAGGGACAGAGACAGGGTAGAGAATAGAACAAGGAGGGGGCAGGATATGAAGAAGGGACATATAATCAGTCTCTCACAATATGTCCATTGTGGAGATGTTCTGCGGAAGCACACATGTACAGCCTGTATGGAATTGCTTCCCTTTCCAGTGGGGGTGGGTGATGAGGAAGGAAGGGAAAGAATCTAGAATTTAAAGTTCTATGATCAAATGTTAAAAATACATATGTATACATTATTATTGTTATTATTAACTATATGCAACTGGGAATTAAGATATACAGGCACTGGGTTAGGGAGATCCATCTTGCTCTACCAGAAAGGAAAGTCAGAGGGGCAATGGGGGAGAACATAGGAGAGAACAGTTTGGGGGACGGATTATACAGTTGGGTGGCTGCTTTGATGTGGTGGGTGTGGGAAAGATGGGGAGAAAATTTGTAACTCAAAATTTCATGGAAATGAATGAGGTAAACAATAAAATGAATAAAGTACTTTTAAAATAAAATTAATTGTAAGTTGAACAATCTAATTCTGAAGAAGGAGAATCATAGAAACAATCAGTTTCATTAAAGATGATGTCAACAATAAGACAACATATCAGAATTTGTAGACTGTGTCCAAAGCAGTATTTAGGGGAAATTTTCTATCTAGAAATGCTTACATCAATAAAAGAGATAAAGAGGAAATCAATTAATTGGTCACATAACTAAACAATCTAAAAAATAACAAATTAAACCTCCCCAATTAACCATAAAATAAAAATCTTGAAAATGAAAGGAGAGATTATCAAACTTTAATGAAAAAAAAACCTATTGAACTAATAAATGTAACCAGAATTAGGCCTTATTTTAAGAAAACAATAAAATAAAGCATTGACTAATTTGATTTTTAAAAAGAAAGAAAAAATCAAGTGATCAGTATAAAAAATGAAAAGGGTGAATGCACAATCAATGAAAATGAAATTAAAGTAATTCTTAGGAGCTATTTTACCCAACAATAAACAAATAAAACATAGTTCAAATGAAATGGATGAATATTTACAAAAATACAAATTGCCAAATTTACAAAAGAGAAAGTAGAATATTTAAATGACCAGATCTTAGAAAAAGAAATTGAACAAGTAATAAATGAGCTCCCCAAGTGGGAAAATGAAACAAACAAACCCAGGACCAGATGTATAGTACAAAGCTGTAATCACCCAAAAAAGTGGTACTGGATTAAAAAATTGAGTGGTTGATCAATGGAACAGATGAAATACATAATATACAGCTGCAAATGAGCACAATAATCTAGTATTTGGTAAATCCAAAGATCCTAGCTATTGGGGGCAAATTCACTATTTGAGAAAAATTGCTGGAAAAAGTAGAAAGTAGTCTCACAGGAACTAGATTTATACCAACATCTCACACTGTATACCAAGATAACCACAAAATGGGTACGTGATTTAGACATAAAGAGCGATATAATAAGCAATTAGAGGAACATGGAAGCCAGTCCTTACTTCTCACTACATGATTTTTATTTATATTTTTCCATTAATCTCCCATAGAAGATCTACTTAATGTACTAGAGTTTTTCCTCTGGGCCTTTTAATATTTCATGGGTATTAGTGCTTGTTGTTACCTGAATTATCATTAATTCAGTATCAGAATTAATCCAGCACCTAACTTGCAATCATAAAAATATACGTAACATGAAAAATGAACTAAGTGCTTGTCTTCAAAGAACTTTCATTGTAATTTAAGTTGCAACTGAAACATGTGAAGGTATAAAGGATAATGCCCAATCTCATTAATGTTCTTATGTGTAAACCTCAGGATAAGGCACAGGGAGGAATGTTATTGGTGTGGATACTGGGAAAAGAGAAGCTTTCTATTCGAGCACTTTTCATGAGAAGAATATCAATCATTCAATCCAAGTAATAAGAAAACATTCACTTTGTTAGGGAATAGAAGCAAGACAAGTGAAATACAGAACAGCTGTCTGTGCTATTGCATAAGAAGAAAACACTGTGGGATGCAGTTTAGAATGTTCTCAAAGTGGATGTGTTGAAGAGCATGCATAATAGAAATCATCATAAATTCAATTATGCAATAGATTCTAAAAAATTCTTCAAATTTATATATTAGTAATGATAGGAGAAAGGAGTTCCTAAATAAGTTCTTTTCAAATCTAAAATGGGGCTGAATACATGAAATAATCCAATACTATTGCAAATAAGATTTTGACACTTTTTATGATGAATATTAAAAATGTTATGAACAACCTCTGCAAGATCAACTGTTTCCATACATGTGAATGTCATATTGAAGCTTCATCCTCAGGGTAATTAAGCATCAGTGACCTGAAAAACTATAGTACCAATGCTGTGAGTTTGTGTTTCCATTTTCATTGATGTTTATTCATTTAATTTTCATTTTATTGGAAGGCAATCTGAACTCTTTTAGGCCTTTTTTGTCAGAACATCCAACTCCAGACTCATACTAGCTATGCAGGCAGTGGGGAACAGAACTCAATGTAGGGCCAAACAATGGGGACTGAATCCCAGATTCGTTACTCACTAAGAAGTAGTAGGTCATTTAATCTCTCTGGGCCTCAGTTTCCTCAACTGTGAAATTAAAGGGTTAGATGATCTCAACGGTATCTTTCAAGCTATAAATTGATGATCCTATGAATACATTTAAATTGCTTGTGTTTATTATATACTTCTACCAAGAATTAATTTATATGTAGGCACGTTCTGTTCAATTGTCTCCCTGTCACATTCAATATATCTCAAAGTTTTACTTCTATAAATCCATGAAACACTTTTAAACATAGGCAATAGTTCCCTTATTCAAAATGTCATATTAAAAGAGCATTTATGATTACAGTTAAAACCCTGTTTACATATCTTTACTTATGACATCCTTTCTTGAATGGTTCTACTACAAACGGTTTTCTTGTTTAAGGAACATGTTATTTAACAAGTCACAGAACATCACCTTCCTTTAGTGTGCTCAGAGCTAATTAGATCAACATCAAATTAGAACAAAGGCACTCCTTGAAAATGTGGCCTTGTTTACTTGACTACAGTTGAAGTTTGAATTTTCCCACTAACTTATAGGTAAAGAGGACGACTGCTCATTGGCCCTAAATATTCAGAAGACATTTACCCAGAGTTTTGGAAAAGCATATGGTACTGGGCAAATGGCAACTTGGCAGTTACAAAAAAATAGAACTAGAATGGTCATTTTGATGACTGGAGTCAAGTTTAATGAAGGGTATATGAATCAATTCACCATCACATATTCAGTGAATTTAATTTGGTGAAATGACATTTTATTCTTTGGATGTCACAAAGCAAAAACTAATCTTAAAGGCCACAAACTTTTATAGAATCACATAATATTATTAATATTGGTATTATCTTTATTGATCCAAACAAATATTTTAGTTGCTTAGGCTGTGTATGTAGGGTATTGCTTACCATTCTCAAGTGTATGCTTTGCCAAACTGGATTATGTGCTACCTAGGGCAGGGAATATTACATGCCTTTGTATTGCCCCACTCTACCTAGCCCAAAATCTAGCAGAGAGGCCTCTGACTTCCACCCAATCCAAATTATTCTGTATTTACTTTGTATATAGTTTGTATTTATTTCACCATAAACTGATCTCATTTTTATTTTTGCATACTCAGCATTTGGTAGAGTATACCTGGTTGTACCTGGTTATACACTTAGATGATCATTAATCAATCGATACTACTTGGCACTGAATACAGATTTGTTGAATGAATCCTTAGTTACAAAATATAGCAAAGTTGCAGAGTTCTAGATTCCTATTTCAAAATAATTGGCAGTCAACTAGTTGCATGCCTAAGTTGGTATCAGACTATGATACGACACTGTATAAAAAAGTATCACATAATGAGTCACTATCTGAATGGATATATTTCAACACTTTATTTGGAATTTACAAGCTTCCTTAAGTGCATATGTAATTCTTCTTCATGTGTTGGTACTTGGGGATTAATATTACCCACTAAGAGTTGGGTTCAATAAGTAGTGTGCAAGCTAATATTCATTGTTATTTTGACTAAAATTTATCATGAGAATACATTTAGCTATGGCAAATAATCTAGAGTAAAGTTTAGAACAGTTCTCCTGGCCAGAACAATTTTGACGCAATTATTCTTGATCATTCAGGCAAAAAGAAATCACAGTTCTAAATGACCTGATTAATTCCCTCAATTCTCCACTTGACTTGTTACCACTGGTCTGTACAGTGACCTGCTTTTCTTCTCTCTGACTCTCATATTCTTTCTCTCTCTCTCTCTCTCTTCCTTTCTCTCTCTCTCTCTCCTCTAAGTCCTTCCTAGCAAGCCTGGCCCTTAACAATAAAATTATATTTTCCACTTAATGTTATATGGGTCCTGAATCCACTCTGGGCCTTCCCAAAGCATGCTTTTCTATTCCAGATTAAACTTCCTCAGTGTTCTAAATTTTACTACATTGTGGTGTTTGCTACAGTTCCATACATTTAACTAAGCTGAGCAGATAGATACTTACTAAGGTCAACAAAAATTGAGCCCCTTTACTTGTTCCCAAGTAGGTATCTAACTACTTTTCCTCATCATGATTATGTCAGTGACTCACTTGGACCCCACCCACCCTAAAAATCCCACACAGGACATAACCATTATATTAACATATTTTCACCCTCCACCCAAGAATTGGACAGGATCAAATAGCCACAGATTGCCTAGCTCTCTGTTCTTTGAAGACATTTAGGTGGGGCTTTGAAGATTTCTTGTGCAGGCCCAGTAAGCTCAATGACCAAAGGCCTAACACACAATAATCACAAATCACGATTATGGAAGAGCACCACCAAAGAAATATGGAACATGATGCTCATAATTCCTCTTTGATTTTAATTTGGGACTTTTTGAAATTCTCATAACATTGAGGAGTTTTCAAGAGAGGGGATGTTTACGTTGAAAAGCCAAAAAAGAAAAAATGCTTTTTGGCATTTTGCAAAACGTTCCCATCAGAGTACAACACATTTTTATAGGCCAGCACTGATTAAAGAAACCTTATTAGATATAAATGAGAAGCATGTGCTTCTGGTGGCATTTTACCCAAAGGATTCCAGTTAAGTATAGTCTGAACTTTTAGAGTATGTTAAACATACCCAGTTGAGCAGTAAAGGGACTATCTCCAACTTAAAGGGGAGAATTGTTTTAAAAGATCAAATGCCCCAAAAGAACATTTATAGCGGGAAGATGTTGTGAAGGCTTCTTCAGTATTCCCCTTCTGATGATTTTTAGTAGATGTATCTGAAGAAATGCTGTTCTGTCTCATCTTTAAGACCACTGTGTTACTCTTTAACTTATTTTGAATGTCAGAAGGCAACCTTATGCCTTCATTAATAGGACCAAAGAACAAAATCTGGAAGTGGAGTGTTTCAGTCTTAGAAATACTAAAAATGAATTAAGAAACCAGTAGTGTAATGAAAGGCAAGTGAAAAGTAAATACATTTGAATTTTCCATCTGTGAATACCAAATTCAAACATTCCTCCCAATTTTTTCTCTAATTGTTTGTTTCCCAGCAACAAATGGCAAAAATCAACCGAATCTTTCTTGATTCTTTGAGAAAATTGCTATACTGCAATTTACATTTTAAAATCTGTAAACCATTAATTATCCTTATTTGCAAACAAGGAATACAACACATACAGTTCCTCCCTCCTGTAGGGTAACCTCTGTGGGGACCGTGACTGTTTTCTATTCTTTGTTCCCCACGGTACCTAAAACAGTTCTTTGTACATAGAAAGTATCTGATTGAATGAATGAATAAAAGTACTCTAATGAATAAGTGTAATTCAACCCCTGAAAACTGGACCTTCTAGTTCTAGACCCCCATGCTACTTTCTCCAAGTATGATGTGATGTGTTTGGGAAAATCTTTTGGTTTTTTAAATTATAGCCAAACTCTTGATAGTTCAGTATTTTCCTTTAACAGATTACAAGAAAACATAACTCCAATAAGAAAAAAGCATTTAACTAAGACATAAAAAAGTAATAATATCAATATTACTAATGAAAGAAAAGCAAATAGCAATCATCCTTTGCCTTCATATACAAGTAGGCAACCCTTTACAGGCTCTAGGAACACTGAAATTTAATCCCTCTCAATATATATGGCTGTTAACATAGTTACTTTAGAACTCACTTACAGCTTGGAGGTAAAAGTTTAGGGTTCATGGTGTTCTGTGAAAGTCTCAAAGCAGGGTGGAATCTAATAAAGCCTCCTAACTTTGAGAATGGCTGAATATCAGAATTCTGTTGGAATTCCTAAGTTCAGCGAAGCCACAGCCCTGCTACTTCCTTCTGTTTTCCAACTCCAACCACAGAATAGGGGTTGACTCTCTGGTTATGCTTTTTCCTATTGCTCTAAGAGCCCATTAAAACATTGCCTTTCCATGCTGTTCTCTCTCTCTTTTTTTCTCTTTTGTTCCTGTATATATCTCCTGAAGTATTTACCTCCTGAAACATTTTTTTATTCAAACATATCTCCCAGGATTCTGATGCCTTGGAGCTCCAACCAACGAATAGCAGCTGCTTTGCTTCATCATTATTGATAAAGATAAAGATGCCAAGATATTCATAACATCATTTTTTGTGGTAACAAAGAATGGAAAACAAAGTGGGTGCCCATTGACTGGGGAATGGCTGACAAAGTTGTGGTATGAATGTAATGAAATATTCATACACTCAGATGTGAGGAATACGAAGAATTTAGAGAAACTGGAAAAATTTGTAAGAACTGATGCAGCATGAAAGAAGCAGACCCTAAAAAACAATATGCAATGACTCCAGCAATGTGAATGAAAAAATCACTAAAAGGAAGTGAAAATCTGAGTAATTTTAAAAACCAGTAATAGAACCAGATACCATCTAATTAAATATACCGCCCTTCTTGGCAGTGAAGTAGGGGACTAACAGGCAATAACAGTGTTTTTCATAAGAGATAGTTAACTGTGGTGAGTATTATGGTTTGTTACAAAGGGGTTCAATACTGGAAAAGCTACTTCCAGAAATGACATGATATAAAACAAAAGGCATCAATGAAATGCATTTTTTAAAAAGTAAATGGTAAGCTCTTCATAAAAAGAAAAGACAAATTTTCCTTTCTAAAATTATAACTTATTTTCTCTTTATAAACATTGTATAATTAATAAAGTAATGTCAATTTAAGAAAACATAAATGATGTCATTTAAAGGTTCCTGCTCTTTGCTGTAACAATTAAACACACACAAACACAAATTACTGATTTTTAAGAGTGGTACCAGGCAATGTTATTTGAGATGTGGAATTCTTGATTTATGGTGCCTTATCCTTGAAGAAAAATGTTATTTGGCTTTGGGTCTCCAGACATATCAGTGTTGAACTGAAGTAAATTGAATTGAAATAGGATTAAGTTTTATTAGTCTGAATTACCCAGAGAATTCCACTGATTCTCTTCTTTGGATGTGGGGAGAGTTAAATTTTCACATGAAAACATCTCCACTATATTTCATAGTGTTTGTGAGGAATAAATGAGGAGAATTATGCAATTACTCTGTAAATTGTAAAGCAATGTTTTTAACATGCTTTCATGTATTTGTATATACGAGAAAATTTACATATATGAAGGATTATATTATATACATCATTAGACTGAATATTTGAGATTGTCACAGGAACATAGATATAGAATTGTAAGGGATTTTGAATGTCACCTAGTATCTGGTGTGAGATAGCCTTTATTTCCCCTACCATAGAAAATGCATAGAACATAAAGAACTCACAGAAACGGATGAAAAAAATACATAAACATAAAGCACCCCCATAGCCCATGACATTTTCTACAAAGGTAAGAGAAAAAACAAAAATAACAAGTTTGGAATGGTGCTAGACAAATATGCCCTGTTCATCAGGATTTCCGTCCTCTGAGCAGCTCCTTACAATCACAGGGTTGACAAGATTTGATTTTCTTATCCCCAACCCCAAATAGAGTATGACTTCAGTCTTAAAGAGCAGCTAGATAGTGCAGTGAATAGGGGGCCTGAAATCAGGAAGATTCATCTTCCTGAGTTCAAGTCCGTCTTCAGACACTCACTAGCTATGTGACCATGGGTAAGTTACTTAACTCTGCTTCATTTTCATCATCTGTAAAATCAGCTGCAGAAGGAAATAGCAAACTACTACAGTATATTTGCCAAGAAAACCCCATAGAGTTGGACATAACTGAAAACAACTGAACAATACAAAATCAGTCCTAAAGCTGTGGAGCAATCCTCTGTTGCATCTTCTTCTTCCAAGAAAAAGGCCTGACTTTCCAGCTCAGAAATTCTCTAGAATTCCTGAAGAGAGCCATGAATGTGGACTTGTGAATTCCACCTGATACATAATTAGTTGTGCAAATCATTAAACTTATACTAGCTGCACCTTTCTAGGCACTAGTTTCCTCAACTATAAGACATGAGGACTAAACTCTATGATTTCTAAGGTCCCTTCCAGTTCTAACCCTATGACCCTACAGGGGTGGGGAATCTGCTACCTTAAGGTCACATGTGGCCTTCTAGATCCTTGGGTGTGGCCTTGGAGGACAAATCCTTTTATTAAGGGGGTTTGTTCAGTGAAGTTTGGATTCAATCAAAGGGCCATGCTTGAGGACCTACAGGGCCTCAAGACCACAGGTTCCCCACCCCTGCCTATGATTTCAAAAACTTGCACAGAAAGATCATTTTCAGGAATTCTGGAATTCAGGAATCAAATTCAAGAATTTGACCTAGACTCAGAAAAAGCAAACAGTAAAATGAAAGAAAGCCAGTGTCTCTCTCTCAGACTCCCACAGGTAAGCATAGGCAGTTCACCTTGTCCTTCTTCTACAATCACCATTTATTGCTGTTATGAGGGCAGCAGAAGAAGGAGAAAATCTCTCACACATGCATGTGTGTTGGTGCATGTATACATATACATGTATATATGTATTTTTCCAGTTGTTTTCAAGCATGTCTGACTCTTGATGACCCCATTTGTGGTATGTATTTGTGTATGTATGTATGTGTGTATGCAAATAGATATAGATATAGATATGATATAGATATAGAAATAGATATGATATAGATATAGATATAGGTGGATATATATACACACACATATACCTATATATTATGTATAATCAGCTAGGTGGCAATATGTGTCTATATATGTGTCTATATCATATATGAGTATATATATAGCAAAATTGATCAGGGGCTCCCCAATCAACCCCTTTTTACATTCAGATACAGAAAGTGAGGTCAAAAGGTTACACAGAGTAATAAATAACAGAGGCCTGCAAGATGTGCTGATTCCAAGACCATTACTCTTTCCCATTGCACCACATTTCAGTATGAGGGATTCATTTGTTTTAGACAGGTAGTTTACAAGTGAAAAACAGAGTCATTCAGGAGAAGTGATTTGGTGTGAAACTTGGAAACAGTGTGTAGAGTTATTGAATGTAAAAGAGGATGTGTGAATGGTCCAGGAAAGAAAGAAGACTGTCTTAGACCCCAGCCCCATCGTATGAGCACTAGGAGCAACGCTCAGAGGCTTCTAATCAGATTTGGTCTTATAGGACTTAACAAAATCTGGCTGTGGTCACAGGCTGTTGAAACACAAATGTGACTGAATGACAGGTTTGTGACAATAATACCAAAGTTACCATTTTCCTGTAATAATTTCCATTTACTTCTGGTTAGGATAATAGAGGTTGTGTGTTTGTGGGGGCAGGGAGGGGCATTGTTTGGGGGTTTGTTCCTTCGTTTTGTCTCAGAGTGAGAACATCTCTATCTGGACAAGCAGCTTAACCTCTTACTTCCCCAAATAGTTCTCTAAGGGTATAAGCTGAAGAATAAATATTGATCAGTTTTCATAGAGGGAATTTTCATCCGAAGTTCCCTGCACTGATGAAATTCTAGGTTCTGTTTAAAAAAAAATGAAAGGTGAAAATATTCGGGTCCTTAAATGCATGTGACCTCATCCATGTGATGCTCCCTCCACTGATGCAGATTGTGACTCCTCCATGCTTGCCCATACTGTGAAACTTTTCCATACCACAGGGAGTTCACTCAATATACTGAGGGTCTCCTCACTTTCTCTTGACATCACCAGGGTGCATGGTGATTACTAAGACTGTCTACCTGTTACCCTTGCCTTTGTCACATGATCAGTCCTCATGACATTCGATACTCTAATTCTTCTTAAAAATTCCTTGATTTGTTTGCAAATTACACCCTACTCACACTGAATATGCCCCTCTCTCCATTGCCTTATGAGTGATACTCATTTTTAATTCAGTGGAGAATGTTATTTTCCAGGACCCCCAGTCATACAACATAGAAAGAATAATGTTGTTAGAGGCAGGCCTGACGTTTGTTCAGGTTCGTTCTGGGATGAATTGAGGAACTTGTAAATCATTGAACAATTAACAAAAAGCAAGTTTACTTTGGCCTAACACAGCAAGGATATGCAACACGGATAAAGTAGCACTTATCTCCCCTACCTCTCTTACTTCCTTATAGAAAATACTCTGCAGAGCAGGGCATTAGGGCAAGACGAGGTGACTCATAATCTCAGGCACCCCCACCCCCACCCCCCTCCCCAGTGTCTGAAAAGCCCAGACTTCACGTGGTTGGGACTGTTTATTCTCTTAGGTGACCAAAAACCTAAATCAAGGAAACTGGACCAATCAGGTTCTGGGGACAACTTTGTTTCACTTATGAAAAACTTGTCCCTGCAGGAGGGTAGGCAGAGGGGCCTGGGCCTACCTCATGTTGGGAGTAGGAAGAAAGAACATTAATCAGGGGCCAATCAGGTCATAGGAGAGCTTAGTCTCCTTTAAGAGAAAACTAATTCCTGGTGCAGAACAGAAGGAGGGGAGGTACAAACAAACATGGAATGGGTATAGAATCAGACAGAAGGGAAGTGAACTAGAACATACTGAGGAAACTATAAAACTCTTTTAGTGACCCCAAATTTCTTAATACCAATTGTGATAAGACTAATGTCTACTAGCATATCTCGACATCATAAATTGAGTCCATCTTTCCTTCCCTTCTGCAACATCAAATCTGCCCTGCGCCCTGGAAAAATCCCTCCACCATGCTGGCCCCCTTGTCCTAATGGTAAATCTGTCCTGGTGCCTCCATTTTGAAGAGGGGCTTAGGTCCGATAACCATTCCCCTACTAGCCATGCTTCTGACTTTCTGGAGTTCCACGGGATGCCTTTGTAAAGCTACCTTCTCCTCAACCTAACCCTTTTTAGCTCCCTCTGTGAGTGGTCTTGTGCTATTAGAATATAAGCTCCTTAGAGGGTAGGGAATATGTTTATTTTTACCTGCATAGATGATTACGCTGTGCTTTTGACTTTCTGGATTTTGACACCAGCTAGATGCTGCAGTGGATAGAACATTGCCTGAAGTAAGGAAGACCAGAGTTCAAATCCAGCCTCTGACACTAGCTGTGTGACCCTAAGCAAGTCACTTAACCCTGTTTGCCTCCATTTCCTCATCTGTAAAATGAGCTGGAGAAGGAAATGCAAACCACTCCAGCATCTTTGCAAAGAAAATCCCTAAAAGGATTTGAAGGGTCAGAAACAATGAAACAAAAACAACTTTCTTGTTGCTTTGCCTTGAGTAGAGATAGAGCTCTTCCAAGAGGTTCTGTGATATTCTGGGGCTTATTGCTACCAGCATGATATCAGTTATAGCAGGTGCTTCTGACTCCAGGGCGGGTGCTCTATTCACTGTGCCACTTAGCTACCCTGTAATATCTTTATCATAATAGTAATGAACACCTTTGGCAAATGCGTGTCTCCCTGTTTTATGCTTCGTCTGATATTCTGATCTAGAGGCTATCTCCACCGTAATATTTTTAAGAAATCTTGAATAATTTTGACATGTAGAGTAGAGACATTTTGTTGGAAGACAGCCTTCAAGGTAGTATTCTGCTGTACCAAATCAAAACTTTTTTTATAATGAACAAAGTAGACTCTAATTTTTTTTTTCATCCTTTGGACAATTGTGTCATGGTCAAATGTGATCTACTGTGGAATATCTCTTACAAAAACCTTCCTATTCCTTACTCATGGCCCTCATCAAAGGTGCCTCTAATGGGTATATATAGATGACTCTCATAAAAATTTTTCATATAGAAAGAAGGCATGTAGGTTGGTAGTTCCTGGTGTTTGTCACATTTTTTTCCAATATTAATAAAATCTGAGATTCTTTTCACAACTGTGATAGTTTCCCTTCTTTCCTTATGAATCAATCCCACAATGCCTTCACAATTGTGGCTCCTCTGGCACAGATCTACTCTATGGATACTCTGTCTAATGTAGCTCATTTGCCATTGTTTAGCTCCACTTCTATATGTTCTATAAAAATTTCTAGGCCCATGAAGTTCAAATCCAATGTAGTGACGTTATTGTATTTGATGATTTTTTTAAAGCTTATTATAAATTTTTTTTCAGATCTTTTCCTTTTTCTTCTGTTCTTTCATCCTTACATGCCTTCAGGATAACTTTGCTTAGTTGGGTTTCTCTCTACTGCTTTTTTGTTTTGTAAGGTGATACTGTTCATATTCTTTCATCATCCTCCATAATATTTTACAAACAAATTTAGACTTTAAATTGATTGGCATATCTACTTGGCAAGCAAGTCAAGTGTTTTCACATTAAGGTACTTTGTAGGAAGTTGTGATCTAGTTGTTGAAATTGATTTATGTAAGTTATGTATCAGTAAGAAATAATTGTGGTCTGTGTCCATGTCTTTCTTCCATCCATATCCCATTTTTCATCACTAATAACTTATTTTAAAAGAGATGGGGGGGGCGGCTAGGTGGCACAGTGAGTAGAGCACCAGCCCTGGAGTCAGGAGGACCAGAGTTGGACCAGAGTTCAAATCCGGCCTCAGACACTTAACACAAAAACCAGCCGTGTGACCTTGGGCAAGTCGCTTAACCCCAATTGCCCTCCAAAAAGCAAAACAAACAAACAAACAAACAAACAAAAGAGATGGACAGAATTTTATTTGTTTTTCATCAGTAATTCATAATATTTTCTCATTTTTATTCCTTCTAACTTTCTATTTTTATCTTTTCCCTAACAAGTCACTAATCTGACTACATACAGTTGATTTGAAAATGACTCTCACATTAGTAACAAGTTATCTCCTGTTAGAATGTTTTAAAAATATATTATTTTTGTGATGTTCATCAGTACTCACCATGTTCAGTACCTATTATTTCTTTTCTTCAAGAAAGTTTTTAAGATTTAGAGGCATAAACCTTCTATCTAGCCTGGCCTCTCTCATCCCTTATTTGTGACCCTTGTTTTCCAATATATATCTCACCATTGTCATCTAATTCCACCTGTTCACTGAAGTCACCAAGTATAAAAGTGTATATTAATTTACTTGGAGAGCTCTCATCAGCTTCTTCATAGAATCTCTCTACCTTTTCACCCTCTGCTTAAGTGTAAGCTGCAACTATTTTTACAGTTGTGCTTTAGTGGCAAGGTGTTGATAATTATACTGCAATTATTTCATGTTTGTTTTTAAAAAAATGCTTTTTATCATGAACACTGCCACATAAGATGATTGAAACGTCCCAGAAATGCTTTTTCTTGCCTTTGGGTATACAAGAAAACCATTTCACTGACTACTTCTTGCTTCAAAGAGAAACTGATGTTTTTAGCTTAAAATTCCTTCTTCTGATTTCAAATAGCATGAGAATGCTCAGATTGATATGATTCCATCCCTCAGGAGTATGTACACTCCTAGGTCATTGAAAAAAAGAATTTCACACAGGGTACCAGCAGCTAAATTACAGTTTACAGATGTTCTGACAACTATGTGGATCTGAGCATTCTGCCACTGCTGTGGCCACAATGAACTGAGGGTTAATTTTTTTTTCCTTAATGGTTTGAAAGATTAAAGTCATCAAGTGGCTAGCCTACTGGCAAAGAGCTTCTCCATTCTTAGCTAGGTTGGTCCTTGGAAAGCAAACTCAACCTCTTGGTAGAGCCATATTTGAAGTCTTTCCAGCACAGTAGGACCTGTCAGAGTATGTACTTCACTGTCCTGGCCTTTGAAATCCTAAGGACATGATGAGGCATCAGAACAGGACTTCATGGAGAAGAAAGAAAATACTGAGTGCCTAAAGATAAACTGAAAGTATAAAGACTGGAGAAGGAGAAGGGAAGTAAGTTAACTCTGACTGATCTCTTGTCTCACTGCAACAACATTCAACTACAACGGCCCTCAGTCCTAGCATTCTTCATTTTAGCAATATTCCCAGCCCTCATCTCACCTCTTTATCCCACAATCTGTTCTTCAGTCCAGAACCTCTGACTTTTATATTTCCTATGTCATAATTTCTAAGGTAGCTTGAGTGAATTTTTCTTCTGAAACCTTGATGATTTTCTTTAATTCAGTACTTACTGTGTGACCTAGAACAAATTACTTCATTGCTTTATAAAATGAGAGATTTTGGAACAGATGGCTTTCAAGGTCCTTTCCACTTCTAGTATTCATGATTCTATGATCCTTTGTGTGCAAACTACCACAGAGATTTGCTTCTGACTTTGAGTGATTTAAAAAAAAAAAATGAAGGTTGACCTAAAAGACTCAGATGAATGAACAACGGAAAATACCCTCGGAAAATCCCAGCAAGGTTGAAAGAGGCTAATTTCAGCTCTGCAGAAAACCAGGGAAGGTGTAAAGGGAAGCCCTTAAAAAAGAAGAGGGTAGGATAGGGACAACTGCAGAAACCAAGAAGATAGTGGAGTACCTAGGCAGGAGGTCCTGGCCACCCAACTTTCCTCTCCAATTATACCTCCCCAAGTCTCCATCATCCTACAGTTTCTTTTCCAGTGAGGAGAATAAATGACAGCAATTTGCGACTAGGGGAATCTGTTTAAACTGTAGGTGGAGAGACAGGGGGTGGGGAAATAGAGCTGGAAAAGGTTGCCAACAAAGGAGATAATATTCCTGTTCTTAGGCAGAATAGTAAGCTTTAGGCAGAATAGTAAGCTTTAGAGTGGAAGAACCATTAGGGATCATGGAGTTCAACCCCCTCATTTTACAGACAACAAAGCCAAGGCCTGTAAAGATAAAATGACTAGCCCAAGCTTACAGATAAATAGCAGAGACGGGAGTTGACTCCAAAGCCAACGCTCCTTCCACAGCCACCCACAAATTCAGAATTTATCATTCCATCATGAGTAGGTTCTGTATTTCTGTCAGTATAATATTTGACATACTAAAAGTTAAACAAACTTTTAGGGATTAGCCTGTGAAACTATCCACCATTTATAAAATAATTTATGGTGAGAGTAGTGAATTTTTTATTTTCAAGTAATTAATTTATAAACTTTTGAAACTCAACCCATTTTTAATATAGGTACTGCCGTGTTTCTGCTCTATGAGCAAAGCAGAATTGTGGTAATACCAAAAAAAAAATCACCATGAAATGATAAATTTGGAGACATTTCCCTCCCAAATAGACTATTTGTACCTCCCTTCACAGCCAGACATACTGTACACTGACCCTGACATTGTGATGCCATTTTGGTCTTCAAGTACAGAGGACAAACAACTGCTCATTTGACTTCTTGCTTGCATGTCCTTCATGATTTATTAATATTTTAGATATATTAAAATGCCTTAATTCCTAGATTGTTGCTGTTTGTTTCTGAAGAGGACCAATGATATCATAGGGTTGTATATTGACTAGCACATGAATTGGATTTAAGTGAGGCAGAGTTGCACGAAATTGTCTGTCTCACTCCCTCTTTTGGTCATCTAAGTCCAGGGTGATTGGCTATGGCCTGGGATACAGTGGATGACCCTGATGTCTTTGATGTCTAACTAACCTATAAGAGGCCCACAATGCCATTTCACTGCCTTCATGGTCCGTGGGAACAAATTGTTCTTAACTACTCATTCTGTTGGGGGAAGTCTTCACATGCTTGGGGTAGACATCCCCCTCACTCACTAATAGGTTTGAGGCTTCTGGCTTAGGTGGTCTGCTGAGGTGGTTTAACTTGGGTATGGCGGCCACTATGCATGCTACAGCTTCTTGGAGTTACAGGTGAGAGCTAGGTGAAAGGTGGACACCAAGGGCGGTTGGGCAGCTCTGAAAAGGACTCAGCAAGGTAGTAGTCTATCCTGAACACCCCGTACAGGATCACACAGCTAGCAAAGTGTCTGAGGCCGAACTTGTGTGTACAGAGGCGCAGTGAAGTGAGCAGAACCACAACAATTTATTTTATACAACAATAAGGTCTTTTTGACTCTAGGTTCAGATGGCAAGTGGATAGAGTGGATAGCGGGCCTCTCTATCTTATTCCTGGGAGTCAGGAAGACTCATATTCTTGAGTTCAAATCCAGCTTCAGATAGTTACTAACTGGGTGACGCTGGGTAAGTCACTTAACCCTGTTTGCCTCAGTTTCCTCATCTATAAAATGAACGGGAAAAGGAAATGGCAAACCATTCAAGTATCTTTGCCAAGGAAACCCCAAACGGGGCCACAAAGAGTCATATATGACTGAACAGCTGGTATAAGCAGTCAGCAAAACTGTTATATTCCTAGATTACAAATAAATTGTAGGCTACTAAAAACAAATAAGGGATATTCAGATTTCTTCTCTAATCTTTGCAGTAAATGTAATAGAAAACTACTACTACGTTTTCAGTAAAACATCCTCAGGTGCCACCTATGTTGCAGTGAGAGACATACGTAGACTATTAGACTACTTCATTAACACTTTAAAAAATTATGCTATTTTTAAAAAATGAAACTTTAACTCTTCTCCAGGGAATCATTCTGAGTACCTTCCTGATATTCTTCAGAGTAAAAAACAAATCCTTACAAATGCAACAAGTTCCCCATCCCCCTCCCCTCTCCAAGCAGTTTGTGTATCAGATAGTTATTCCTGTCAGCACTGCTATAAAGTTTGTAATGTTTTAAAACATTATCATGGCACACTGAACAGTTACAAAAAGTACTCATATTTCTAGCTCTTTAGTATGACACCAGCCTTTTTTCTCTTCTGAGTCAATCTCCATTATAGTCTCATTTTTTTTTTTGGTAGAAATTGCTTCAATCTGTTTCATTTTTGAGCCAAATCTCTCAGCTTGTCTTTTGATATTCATTGTATTTGTGGGAACTAAAGTAGAAATTCACACAAATATAATGTAGGAACTAAAGTAGAAATTGTACTGTATTATATTTTGTCATAAAGGTTTTGCAGAATGGAATTGTGCACTAAAGTTTCTTAGATGTACATAATCACTATCCAGAGAAAGACAGAAATATTTGAAGTTTGCTATAGTGGTTTTGAATAATTATATGTATTCATTATACATTAAAATGAGCTATTGTGAGTTTTTCATTGGATCTTACTGGCTGTCATTTACATTTTATCTGTTTCTAGAAGGAAAAATCACTAATATGACCAATTCCTTTCTTATTAAGTCTTTCACATGCCTATAAAGACTCTTATTTGGAGTATTTTCAAAATTAATATTTTCATGGCTCAACTACTCTTTAGGCCAATAATCTACGGACGCTACTAAGTTAAGGATTCTTTTAAAATGGTATTTTATCTAAACATTTTTTTAAATAGAGAACTGTCTTAAACCTGTGCAATGCTTTCCTATTTTATATTTGGGCCTCATACACTAAAATTGTTGCTTTAGGGAATTCTTTATTTAGTTTTAATTATTTTCATAAATGTCTTCTTATGGGAGAAGATAAACTAACAAAAAAATCACACAAAAGTATAAGCTTGATTGAGTTATACTCTACATCCCAACAAACCTACAAATATCCAAATAAATGACATCAATGTTCTATGCGTATTTATCTTCTTACAACAGCACAAAAGGGGTATTATTGTTATGAATGGGAAAGAAGCCTTGGCTCTCAGATCCTCTAAATCTGTGTATGCCTTCTTGTCATCTTGCAAGTCTAAAATTTGTTAGAATCTCTGTGTTTATAAACTAAATATAAACTACCATTTTGTTACTATTTTGTTAAGAATAATTAAGGGTATTTCATTTTTATGATTAAACACAAATAAAGCAAAATCACATCCTAACTTTCAACAGGATGAGATTTTAAAATAATCTAGCTGGCTAAATTTGGGATGCTGAAAAATCCTAATATACAAATGATAAAATTTTATTTTTAAAACTTTGCCTTTCTGAATTCAGTACTGGATTCAGTGACACAATTATCTCCCTTACTTCACTTATCTAATTGCATTTTTGCCAATTAATTTTCAATGACTATCCTAGAAAAAGATGTTGATATTTCCTATACTCTTTTGTTTCTTTAAGCACCACCAGTCTGGCCTTCTTTATCCACTTCTTAGCCTTTCCCAGTTTTTTTCTTTTTCTTTCCCCAGGCTAGGGAGGTTAGCAGCCACCTCTTATTTCATTAAATCCTTGGAAAACAACCACTTGAATCCAAAAATTTATGAGAATTTAAAAAAAGAAATGCTTTAGACCCAGTTTTATAGAAAGTACAGTACTCTGGAATCTAAAACTGTCGTTTAAGACTGGTCTAGTATTGAATTCCTGAGGCAATACTTTGAACAGAACTTTGTATTTAGGTTATAGATGAGACTGTACATGACAAGCAAGGGAGTGAAAAGTAATAGGAAAAATAATATACTTTTTACTAGATCACCCCACCAAAAATAGGAAATGCCAGTCTTTATTTCCTGATATTTTTATTCACACTTCCGTTTACTTTTAACATAGAACCACATTATCTAAAGAGGTAGTAGGTTTAACAGTTAGCTATAAAGGTCATTCTAAGCCCACTTTTAAGGTGTGGCAATGTTTATTATACCAGCACTGAGGCAAAATAACCAAAAACAAAAAAACCAAAAAACCCAAACCCTTAAGTGCTATTGTAAAATAAGAATGAAAAAAGAAAAATATATATATTGTGAAAATAAATGTCTTTAAATAGCATCTTCCCAGACCATGAGCTTCCTTCCACCTTCCAAATTAGATTTTTAAGCTTCTACCCAAATCTAGATGAGACTTGTTTCACAAAATAAAAGAGGAAACCACAGGTTCCCTTTCAACAACCAGAGGTAATCTCTTTCTAACTGCGCTCTCTGAACTTGGCATTCTTTTCCCTTTGGGATTGCAACCCGGGACAAGGAAGTCTGGGCTACACTGGTAAGGAACTCCTCCCCACCTCCCAACTCTCAGTGGTCCTTCCTCCCACATGTTCCTTTTGGAGAGACTTTTGGGGGAGGTAAAGCATCCCTACCGCAGGGTGCTGAGACAGCCGGCAGCAACGGAAACCACTAGCTGCACTGCGTTTGAGTCAAGTGATCAAAAAAAAAAAAAAAGACTGAACTGGCAGCTCCCCTCAGTAGACGATGAACTGAATTTGCAGCAGTAGCCACTCAATCTTCAGTTACTCAAATTAATCTCAAATTTGTTGCTGATAAAGAGGCTCCCTAAACCACAGAACTCCTAATCCCGCCCCCCGCCCAACTACTCCACTCCGTGAGAAGAGCCACAGCGCAAAGGGGGGAGTTGGGCCCTCGACGGACCGTGGACCCGCCGCTGTTTCGGTTCTCAGGGTGACTAGTGCCACCAGGTCTGAACAAGTTTCTCTGTGGCGGCGGGTGGAAGGGGAGAGCCGCCCCCGCGGGCAGCCTAAGGCGGGGGTGGAGAAAGAGTAGGGCGGCGGCAGAGGCGGCGGAGGAGGCGGACGAGGAGGAAAAGGAGAAGGAGGAGGCACGTAACCACTGGTGGAGGTTACTCTTGCGGATCTCCCTTCCCTTCCCAGGCCCCCTCCTCATTTCGCACCTGGGCTACTCAGGTAAGAGTTAGGGCGGGGCAGGTGGCTGGCGCGCAGGCGCAGCACGGGAAAGACAGAGGGGGCGGGGGGTTGCTCGCCCCTGCCGACGTTGCAGGCTGGAGCTCACCTGGGAGCCGCCCGGAAGAAGCGGAGCCCCGGCCCGGCCTCTCCTGGCAACGCGGCTGGCCCGGAGGGAAGGGAGAAGGAAGAGGAGGAGGAGCCGGAGCTCGGTCTGGAGCCGTAACAGTAGCAACCGAAGCCGCGGCAGCCGCCGCCGCCACCTGCACCTGGCGCCTGAAACACGTCCAGCGCACCTCACCACTGCCTCTTCCAGCTGCCCGCCCAGGTGAGCTGGATGGGAGTGCGCGGCGGGAGAGGGGGAGGAAGGCGAGCAAGCCGGGGCTGGGGAAGAAGCTCAGCGGGTAGCAGCTCCCAGGGTTCCCTGAAATGCTGAGAGGAGCGGTGGGTAGCGGGCCGGGAGGTCGTGCCCGGAGGCCCGTTGGAGTCGGTGTTAGCTATCTCCCGGACCCTTTTTTCTTCCATTCCCCCCTCTCACTATTGCCCTCACCCCCGGATTAGGAAAAGGGGAAAGTTTACTAAAGGATGACTGAAGTATTCCGCAACTCCCACCCCAGCCCCTTCTCTCTCCCTGCCTGCCCCCAAGTCCCCAAGTGACTCGTCTTCAGCCTCTCCTACCCCGAGGCGAGCGCCGGGGTCAGGCGCTACTTCAGAAGTTTTGAATAGTTCGGCTGAACCCCCAGACCTTTAAAGAGATCCACACACCCACACATACGCTGGTCTCTAGTAGATAGGCTCGGGGGTCAGACTTTTTCTTGATGGGAAGAAGTGCAAGAATAGAGTATTGTCTTTCACCTGGAGGACAGGTGGGTTGTCTCCCACCCCAGTTTCTCTTATAGCTGAGTCCCCAAGTGCCTAGTGAGGGATAGCTTTGCTGCGCAGCTTTCCGAACTGGACTCCAGACAACTCGTGGGCATGAAATCCTGACTGTTCTGAGCGTTTAAATGGTTTTTTAAGTGATTTGGAAAGACCTTTGCGGTCTGGATGCTGACAATCCACCTCTCATCCCCACAGTACTCTTCTGGGTGGGCTCACCAAACAAAAACTGCACCCACTCTACGGTTTTATCAAGAAGAGTTATTTTCTTCTTGGCAGGAGGAAGGAAATCCAACTGCCACGCACTAACCACACACCATCTCATTAAAGAACCTGTTGACTTAAGGGCAGTGCGTATTGTTGCTCTTGTTTGCATGTGGTATTCTCATGACTCAAAAGTTCAGAAAAACTTTTTCAGGATACTGCCACGTCTGATGCTGGGTGTGCCGTGCCCAAATGCCTCCCCCACCCTAAAACTCCGAGTGCTGATCCCTAAGATTTCAGGGTGAAGCAGTGGCACTTCATTTAATTAACAATGTGACTGCTGTTGTTAAATTCATTGATGTCTACAGAAAATTCGTTTCCATTTTCAACATTCTATTGAGTTACCAAGTCTTATGGTCTTTAGACGTCTCAAAGGTACATCTCAAAGTACCTCAATGAGGTATTTATTAATATTGAGAATTAATATTAATTTTTATTTAAGAATTAATATTAATTCTTAATATTGAGAAACTCAATGATGCAGACATCCTCTTCACCTTTTAACTATGGACCAGAACACTGCTTTAGATGTTTATAAAAAATTTGTAAATCGTAACAAAAGCAATACATTAATCTTAAGGCCCAAATAAATTTAATTTTTACAAATATCACTTATTGCCATTTATATTGAAGAGAAAACACCTAAT
>CM053596.1:173663517-173689974 GCA_028646575.1 Pseudocheirus occidentalis
TTTTGTAATTTGAGTTGTCTGTTTTTTAAGGTGTTATTTTCTTCAGTATTTGGGGGTGTGTGTCTCCTTTAGCATGCTGTTGACTCACTTTTCATGATTTTCTTGCATCATTCTCATTTCCCAATTTTTCTTCCACTTCTCTTGATTTTCAAAATGCTTCTTGAGCTCCTCCATGGCCTATAAATAGTTCATATTTCTCTTGGAAGCTTTTGAAGCAGGAGTTTTGACTTTGTTGATTTCTTCTGGTTCCATGTTTTGATCCTTTTTGTCCCCAAAAAAGGACTCTATGGTCTGATTGCACTTCCTCTGCTTGCTCATCTTGCCAGCCAGTTACTTGACTTTTGAGCTCTTTGCCACAGTAGAACTCTGCTTCCAGAGTGAAGAGACCTGGGTCCCAAATTGCTTGGGTTTTCCCAAATGTTGTCAGAGGTCTGAGGAGGGTACCCTTGCTACAGCCACCACAAACTCTGGCACATTGGTGTTTCTCACCCCAGGACCACCACCCAAGACCGTGATCCAGATCCAAGCAGGTCAAAGCAAGAGTAATTACCCTCTGAATGATCTCTTGGTCCCCCTATGATCTGCAGGCCAGGAGCTCCAGAGGCAGCTATGTGGCAGCAGCTACAGCCACTGCACCTCTGCCAACTCTCGTCCCAGGAGCAGGGAATAGACCACTCTCTTCTGTCACCCAGTTCCAACAGAGTTACCCACTGACCTTTTACTTTCTCTTTGGCGTTTATGTGTTGAGAATTCTGGAAACTACCACAGCTGCTTGTGATTCACTCTCCTGAAGTATGCTCTGGCCAGTCTGTGTCACTGGTAGGTGCCAACCCGGGTCTGGGACCTCGGGGCTCACAGGGGACTGTGCTTGGCTCCCAGCTCGGTGCGATAGACTCTTTCTGTTGGCCTGCCAGGCTGCCTTCAGAGGGAAATGTGTTTATCTCTGTCACCTTATGGGTTCTGTAGCTCTAAAATTTGTTTAGAGTTATATTTTACAGGTATTGGAGGTAGTTGGAGCGGGAGCTCATGCCAAGTTCCTGCCTCTACTTTGCCATCTTGGCCCCCTGCCATAAGAGGATTTAAAGGTGAGGTAGTCCACCCTGCTCATTTTACAGAGGAGAAAACTAAGGTCCAGGTAATTTAACATTCAGTGTCAGGAAGTGACAGAACCAGAATTTGTTACAACTGTCTTCTCTATTCCTCACCATACAAATCCTATAATGACACCCTTGAGAGAACAGAGGGTGTTTCCTCTTAACAAATGAGATTATCACAGAATCTTCTCCATGAAGTTATTAGTCATGACCCCAGCTATCAAAACCACTCCTTTCTAGCCCCTTCCTAAAACTCATCCCTAAGAGTCAAATCCCCTCCCTGTACCCAGTACAGTTGCTACAATTGAGTGTTCCTCATGCTCATATGTGTGTGTTTGGAGGATTGTGCACTACATGTAGAATAGTGAATTCTTCTTTAGACATAAGTGGGGGTGGGGAAGAAGGAAGAAAAATGTTCCTGATCTTTGTTTAGAACTTGGAACTTATCTTTCTAAAGAAATAATGCTATAAACGGTAGCTAAAGTTTATAGTATGAGGGTTTAATTATATTATTAAACAGAATTTTTATAGGCTGACTTAAAACATAATCATTTAGAAAATTATTTTTGTAAGAAAATGTTTCTTCATTCCTATTTAGGATAGTATATTCCTAAACTTTTGGAATGTAAGCCACAGTATTAGTTGGAGACTGCCTGCCTGTGTTAGTGTTTGAGGATGGAGTAAATATTCACTTGGAAAGAGGGGAGCCAGTAGATGCAATATAGTTGGACTTTAAAAAAGTCCTTGATGGCTTCACACACCTCTCTCTCTACCCCTGCCCCTAAAATCACCATGTTTTAAGGTTACTGTTATTTTGTTTTTCACAAATAAAAGAAATGCCTGATATATCTGACTAGTCTAAACCTAGTCTCAATTTTCCATTTTTTTTTTCTTCAGGAAAGAATAGACATGATCAGACAAGGTACTTTGACGTGTCCAACCACATCGTCTCAGAGTAGATTTAGAATGCTGAATGTCTGTATCACTAGACTTGCTGCTTGCTGTCATTCATAATGATGATCATGACAGCCAACATTTATGTAACATTTTAAAGCTTAGAAATTCTTTACTCACAACAAACTCAGAAAATAATAGGTTTTTTCATCACTTGGTTTTTAAAATGGATTCTGGGTGACCACTTGGAGACAGTTCTTGTTTTAGGTACGGTTTAGATTAGAGAACCCTTTTAAGTCTGATTGTGTGATTTACGGGAGGGGCATGCCCAGTGAAATCTCAGCAACTGACAGATGATATAAAAATTACGTAGTCATGTGAAAAGTCACATAATTAGGCTTGCAAGAGAACTCAGGGGCTCTTTAATCCACTCCATACCAAACTAGAATCTCCTTTGCAACATACCTGACTAAATTTCAGGCTTTGCTTAAATACCTTTCTTTTTTTTTTTAATGTATTTACTTTTAGTTTACAACATTCAGTTCCACAACTTTTTGAGTTTCCAAATTTTCTCCCCCTACTCCCCTGTGGCAGCATGCAATCTGATCTAGGTTCTACATATAGCTTCACATTAAACATTAGTCAAGTTGTAAAGAAGAATCATAACCAATGGAATGAATGAGGGAGGAGAAGCAAAATGAAAGAGAGCAAGTAGTTTGCTTCAATCTGCATTCAGACTCCATAATTCTTTCTCTGGATGTGGATGGCCTTTTCCATCAAGTCCTTTGGAGTTGGCTTATATCCTTGTACTGCTGAGAAGAGCCCAGTTTATCAAAGTTAGTCATTACAGATACAATGTGTCTGTAATTGTTATAAAGTTCTGGTTCTGCTCTCCTCACTCAGCATCAGTTTATATAAGACTCTCCAGGTTATGAAATCTATCTGCTTCTCATTTTTTATAACAGTAGTATTCCATTACATTCATATACCACAATTTGTTTAACCATTCCCCAACTGATGGGCATCCCCTTGATTTTCAATTGTTGGCCACCACAAAAAGCTTTTATAAATATTTTTGCGCGTATGGATCCTTTTCCCATTTGTATGATCTCTTTGGAAAACAGCCCCAGAAGTGGCATTGCTGGGTCAAAGTATATGCGCATTTTTATAGCTCTTTGGGCATAGTTCCAAACTATTCTCCAGAATGATTGAATCAGATCACAACTCTACCAACAATGCATTAGTGTTGCATTTTCCCCACATCTCCAGCATTTATCATTTTTCTGTTTTGTCACATTAGACAATATGACTGGTGAGATGTGGTACCCCAGAGTTGTTTTGATTAAGTGAATAGTAATTTAAAGCATTTTTGTATGATTATAGGTGTCTTTTATTTCTTCCTCTGAAAACTTCCTGTTCATATCCCTTGACCATTTATCAACTGGGGAATGACTTGTATCCCTATATTTGACTCAGTTCTCTGTATATTTTAGAAATGAGGCCTTTATCAGAGATACAAATTATAAAAAGTCTTTCCCAATTTTCCACTTCCCTTCTAACCTTGGTTACATTGGCTTTGTTTGTACAAAAACTTTTCAATTTAATGTAATCAAAATTATCCGTTTTGCATTTCATAATGCTCTCTATCTCTTGTTTGGTCATAAATTCTTCCCTTCTCCATAAATCTGACAGATAAACTATTCCTTCCTCTGACAGATTGCTTATAGTGTCAGTCTTTATACCTAAGTTATGAACCCATTAAATATTTTTCTTGAGAGAAAATCCACTAAACAAACACTGAAGCAGCCTGTTTCACTTCAGAATAGCTATAGCTAAGAAAGTTTTTCCTTACTTTAAGCCTAAATTTACCTCATTCCAACTTCAATCCATCATTCATATTTAACTTCTGGGAACATTATCAGAATGATTTCTCTTCTAAGGGTTGTCTTTAACATGCTTAGAGAGCTATTATGCATACCTCCCCCTTAAAAAAACATTTCTCCTCCAGAATAAATGCCCCCAATGCCTTCTGCAGATCTCCATATGGCATAACCTAGAGACCCCTTACCATGTTAGTCACCTTTTCACATGGTTAGTCAACTTGCTAGTTACCTTTTCACATGGTCAGTCACCATACTAGTCACCTTTTCACATGGTTAGTCACCATGCTAGTCAACTTTTCCACATACTTCCCAAAATGTGACAAGCATAAATGAGCACAATACTCCACTTGTCTTAACTGAGGACAGAATACAGCAGGATTATTACTTCTCTAGTCTTAGACTATGACTCTTAGCATTTGCCTTTTGGCTTGTTATATTGTATTGTTGAATCATTGTATTTTCAGACTACTAAAATCCCCATTCATTTTTCAAACAGACTGCTATGAGACACAGCCTTCTCTTGTGAATTAATTTTTTTTCTTTTTTTCTTTCTTTTTCTTTCTTTCTTTTCTTTCTTTTTTTTTTTTTTTTTTTTGCTTTTTGGAGAGCAACTGGGGTTAAGTGACTTGCCCAAAGTCACATGGCTAGTAAGTGTGTCAAGTGTCTGAGGCTGGATTTGAACTCAGATCCTTCTCACTCCAGGGCCAGTGTTCTATTCACTGCCCGAATTAATCCTTTTTAACCTAGGTTTAAGACTTTATATTTACCACTATTCAGTTTTATCATCTTAGATAAAATTTAAGCTGTGGCGCTTTGGGACCTGATTGTGGAAAGAAGGGAGCTACCTTCATTTCTCTAATTCTACTTCTCCAATGAAGTCATTTCTCTTATGCCAGTAAGCAAGCAACCAGTCCAGTTGGTCTCTATTTGGCTTTTGCCTCTTCTGCTTTTTGGGGCTTTCTCCCTTCCTGTTTTCCAGTAAAAACACATTTCTCAGGTGTTTTAAAAGGTAGTGTATTACAAAACATTACAGAAGAAATGGAGAACAAAAAATAAAAACCCAATTTCGACATATTGAAAATAATCTGTTCTAACTGGCGGCTTTATTCCTTGGATCCTGGAAGGAAGGCTGTTATTGAAAAGATTTTATAGATTTTTATACATACACACACACGTAAAAGATATTATATATATATGTGTATATATATATACATATACATATATATTGCTATATACCCATGTTTTCCCCTCTCTATAATTATCATACCAATATATAGTCTTCTGGATCTGTCTCTAAGAGGAGGAGCCTCAAGCTAGAATGAAGATTTAACACCCTAAGTAGGGATAATGATTGGCTAAGAATAATGTGATACAACTCAGAGAATTGTGAGGATCAGACTGCAAAGCATCATACAGATGTTTGTTATTATTATTGAACATCAATGTGGGGGCTGTAGGGGGTGGTTTTTCTGCTCTTGAAGAGGATTGTGAATCAGGAAGATGACAGAAGGAAGGGTAAAGGTGTGATGGTTGGGTGGCTAATGTTGAGGAAATGACTGGAGAATAAGGTATGTCTGGGGCCTTCCTGAAAAAGGCTGGGCAAAGACAATCAGTTATGAGGATAGTGGGGGTCCAGGGCAGAAGTTCAGGAGATTCAAGGGTTAAATTCTTTAGGGTTTGCCCCTAACACCATCCTCCCCAACCCCCCACATACCTCTGTAACTTCTGAACCTATCGGGAAAATGCTGCTTTTGCGGTCTCCCAGCTGGAACTTTTTATAGGCTTCCTTATCTTACCTAACTTCTGACCCAGAGCATTAAAGAAGCAGGGCTCGCTCAGTAAGAGAGACTTACTTACCCAGGCCATAAAGTTATTTTCCTACTCCCAGCTTTGACTTCTTGCCATTTCTCTCTTTACCTGGGATTCTCCATTTTAGCACTGGTTCTGTGGAGCTCTTAAATCAAGCAAAAGCACTTTTTTTTAGGAGGGAGAGCATTTAATCCAACTCCTTATTTGAAAGATGAGGAAGTCAAGATCTGCAGCTTCTATTTCCCACAAAAAAGAGGGAATGCCTCTTGTCAGTTACAGAAGTTAGATGCATCTATGGGGTACCTTCCTAACCCAAATTCCATTTTCCCTTTCTCCTCTCTTCTTGTATCCTGCTCTAATCTTCCCCTGTCTTGTCTTTCTTGAAAGTCCTCTAGTGGATGCACTGCCAAGATTTCCTGCCTGCCAGAATCTGGGCTAGGGTCATCACCTGTTGTGGTCTTCATGGGTTTGTAGGGAGGTCGGGGTTGTTGTTTTTTTTTTTCAAGAAGGATTGCTCATCTTCCTATAGGCAAAACTATAGAAGGGTCAGAGCAGCACAGCAAAAGCCAGGGAGGTAAGTGTATGGAGATGGATGAAAAATATTAGAACTAGAATATAAGGTCTATCGATGGAATATGGCCTAAGTCCATAAAACTATGAATGAACGTGATAAACATAGACTTGTTAGTTAAGTTTCAGAGTAGTAAACTAAGAGAGTAATCTTGAAGTTTTTAAGGGTAAATTTAGGACAAATAAAAGAATTATTACACAGAGCAAGTAATATACATGTGGAATTTATTACCTGCAAAAGATTAAATATGTGTATAGATTAAAATATGCTTAGATAAATCCAAAATGAATTGCTAAAAGAAGCAAGAATATTTGGCTCCCCTTTCTTTTTCATTTAATTCAACATTTTTATTATCTTCCTACTTTTGGGGGGTATTATTTGACATTATTCTCCTTTCCATTCTATGTTTCATTTAAACTAATTATTAGTTGTTCCTACTAGTTGTGCATTTGTACAGGCTATCCCTCACACTTGGAATACATTCCCTCCTCATCTTTATCTTTCAGTATCCCCTATTTTTCTTTAAGGCTCAGGTCAAGTGCCATATCCTCCATGAAATTGCTTCTGGTGCTCCTCAGCTAGAAGTATTCCTTCCCTCTTCTAGTTTTCCTAAAACACTATGTTTATATCTAACCTTTGCCCTCTAGAACCTACCTTTATTATGTGTACCCATATTCATCAAATCAAGTCAAATGAGATAACATGTAAGGCACTTTGCAAATGTTAACGCATCATATAAATGTTAGCTGTTCATATAATATCCGTACCATTAGAATGTAAGCAGGAACTGTCTTTTTTTTATCTTTGCATCTTCAGGGCCTTGCAAATATTGGGCACATAATTAAATCGCTATAAACAGAGAACTATGTTAGGCTCTGGAGAGATATAAAATTTAGATAAGATATGGTCCCTGCATTTATGAAACTTAGTTTTGTATGAGGGAATAGCCAGTACAAAATAACGCACCAGTGCTTAAGAGGAATTCAAACTGCTAGGTGAAGCCTGAAGCTGGGAACAACTTTGTGGAGGAAGGGACTTTTCAGGTTAACTTTTTCAAAAGGACAGATATTTGAAATTAATAGGTAAGAAAAAGTCTGTCAAATCCAGCCTCAGATGCTTAACATTTACTAGCCATGTGACCTTGGGCAAGTCACTTAACCCCAATTGCCCTGCCTTTCCCCCCTCCAAAAAAAAAAAGCAAAAAAGCAAAGGTGTATAGGGCATGTCAACTGTAAAGAATCTAGAATGAAGGCGCCAAAGTGGCAAAATAAAAAAAAAAAAACCAAAAAATTTATGGTAGATGAAGAATAGTTCAATTTGGTTGGAATGAAAAACAAGAGGAGAATAATGTAAGATAGGGTAGAGCAGTATCAGATCCTGGTTTTAAATGATGGGTAGGAGAGTTCAAACTTTATTTGGAAGGTAATGGGGATCCACACTGTGCTTTGAGGAAAAAAGAACAGCATGACCAGATCTGCACCAAGAGTAGATCAGTCTGGCAGAAATCAGAAGGGTGTATCTGAGGAATGGAAGAAGGATAGATGACTTGTTAGAAGTAGAGGGGAGTGATAAGTGTCTATACAATATTGATGACAGAATAGAGAAGAGAGGATAGACTTGAGAAATGCTGTGTTTGTAGAACAATGGAACGTGATAGCTGGAGAAATAAAGGTAAGACTCAAAGTTAACGCCAAGATTTCAGTTATTGGAGACTTGTGAATTGTAGTACTACCATCAGGAATAATGAAGTGAGGAGGGAAGAGTAAGTTTTGGAGGAAAATATCATGTCTCTAGTGACTTTTGAGGTCATGGCCCATCACAAATTAAAGATGGCATATTTAGCTGGATGGAATCATGAGTTTGACTCAATGAGACAATGCTTATTTTTTGTTAATCATTTAACTTCAGAATGTGCATTTATTTGTATCTCATTCTCATACACCAGCATTGGCAACATAAAGTGCTATGGTAGAGGAATTTTCTTTTTTTCTGCATTTTTACATTTTCCTCATTGGTTGGAAAGATCATCAATCAGTCTAATTAAAAATAAGACTTTAAACTGACTAGAAATTTCAACTATAGTAAAGAACTCAAGGAAGATCTAAAAAGGAACTTAACATCATATAAGAGAGGTAGAAGAAAAATTGGAAAAAGAAATGGGAGTGACGTGAGAGAACTATGAAAAAAAGAGTCAACAGCTTGGAAAAAGAAAACAGCTTCTCAAAAGGTAGAATTGGACAAATGGAAAAAGAAGTCCAAAAACTGAGGAAAACAACTGTTAAAAGTTAGACTCAGGCAAGTAGAAGCTAGTGACTCTATGAGACATCAAGAATCAATCCAATTCAAAAGAATGAAAAAAAAAATAGGAGAAAACATAGAATACTTCATTGGAAAAACAACTGACCTGGAAAATAGATCCAGGAGAGACAATGTCAGAATCATTGTATTACCTGAAAGCCATAATCAAAAGGAGAACCTGGGCAGCATGTTTAAAGAAATTATCAAGGAAATAACCTTGATATCCTGGAACCAGGGGGCGAGGGCAAAATAGACATGTAAAGACTCCACAGATCACCTCAGGAAAGAGATCCCACAATAAAAACTCCAAGGAACATTATAGCCAAATTTCAGAACTATCAGGTTAAGGAAAAAATGCTGCAAGTGGCCAGAAAAAAGAAAAATTAAAATATCAGGGAACCACAATTATGATCACACAGGACTTAGCAGCTGCTATATTAAAGGACTGGAAGTCAGAACATGATCTTCCAGAAGGCAAAGGAACTAGGACTACAACCAAGAATCAACTGCCTGGCAAAATTAAGCATAATACTTCAAGGGGAAAAAATGCTCATTCAATGAAATAAAAAGATTTCAAGTTTTCATAAGGAAGAAGAGAATCAAACAAGAAGATTGATCTCTAGTATCACAATCCAAGAGAAGCCTAAAAAAGGGAAAAGAAAACAAAAGTGGGGGTGAACTGTTTACATCCCTACATGGGAAGATGTTACTTGTAATGCTTGAAAATAATATAGTTAGGGGGCGGCTAGGTGGCGCAGTGAGTAGAGCACCGGCCCTGGAGTCAGGAGGACCTGAGTTCAAATCCGGCCTCAGACACTTATCACAAAAACTAGCCGTGTGACCTTGGGCAAGTCACTTAACCCCAATTGCCCTCTAAAAAGCAAAAAAAAAAAAAGAAAATAATATAGTTAGATGGAATATGCATAAAGTCTAGGCACTGGGGCCCTGTGGCCTCAAGGCCACTTGTGGCCTTCTAGGTCTTAAAGTGCAGCCCATTGACCGAATCCAAATTTCACAAAACAAATCCTTTTATTGAGGGATTTGGTTCTGTCAAGGCCACAGATTCCCCACCCCCTGGAGTGGGCATGAGTATAAGGTGAATTTGAGGGAATGGCATAAAAAATAATTAAGGGATGAGAAAGAGGAGTACACTAGATACAGAAGGAAGGTAGAGATAGAGTGGGGTAAATTTTTTCACATTACTTCACAAAAACCTGTTACAATAAAGGGAAAAATGGGAGGGTGGGTAATGGACATTGCTTGAACATAACTCTGATCAGTATTGGCTCAAAAAAGGAATAATGTATACAACTGATTGAATATAGAAATCTGCCTTACCGTACAGGAAAGTAGGAGGGGAGATTAAGTGAAAGTTGTGGGGGAGGGGGCGGGCGGCAAAGAACTAACAGAAGAGACTCCAGACCAGGGGAGATGGTAGATAGAAGCAAAACACTGTCTGAGGAGAGAAAGAGAGAAAGGAGAGAGAGGACAAACAGGACCAACAGGAGGAAAAATAGAATGGAGGGAAATACATAGTTGGTAATCATAACTGTGAATGTGAAGGGGATGAACTCGCCCCCAAATTAGAAGGAGATAGAGTGGATCAAAAACCAGAATCCTACAATATGTGTTTACAAAAAACAGAGAGACACACAGTAAAGGTAAGGGACTGGAGTAGAATCTATCATGCTTCAACTGAAGTAAAAAAAGCAGGGGTAGCAATACTGATCTCAGACAAAGCAAAAGCAAAGCTAGAACTAGTTAAAAGAGATAAGAAAGGAAACTAATCTTGCTAAAAGATACCATAGACAATGAAGTAATATCAATACTAAACATATATACACCAAATGGTATAGCACACAAATTCTTAAAGGAGAAGTTAAGTGTTACAGTTTCATGACCAAACAAGAGATAAAATTACAAAATGTAAAATATGTCATTTTGATTATATTAAATAATAAAGTTTTTGCACAAACAACCAATGTATCTGAGATAAGAAGGAAAGCAAAAAGTTGGGAAACAATCTTTATAGTGTATCTGACTGGGCAGCTAGGTGGCACAGTAAATAGAGCACCGGCCCTGGATTCAAGAAGACCCGAGTTCAAATCCAACCTCAGACACTTAACACTTACTAGTTATGTGACCTTGGGCAAGTCACTTAACCCTTATTGCCCTGCCTTCCCCCCTCCAAAAAAAAAAAAGAAAAGGAAAAAAAATACAGTGTCTCTGATAAAAATCCAATTTCTCAAATATATAGAGAACTAAGTCAATTTTATAAGAATACAAGCCATTCCCCAGTGGTCAAAGGACATGAACAGGTAGTTTTTCAAATGAAGAAATTAGCAATATCTATAGGCATATACTATAGCACTACTGATTAGAGAACTACTCTATACCACTATTGATTAGAGAAATGCACATTCAAACAACTCTGAGGTACCACCTTACACCTATCAGATTGGCTAATATGACAAAAAAGGAAAATTATAAATGTTGGGGAGGATGTGGGAAAATTGGAACACAAACGCACTGTTGGTAAAGTTGTGAACTGATCCAACTATTCTGGAGAGCAATTTGGAACTATACCAAAAGGTCAGCCAAACTGTGCATACCCTTTGATCCAGCAATATCACTGCTGGGTCTATATCCCAAAGAGATCATTAAAAAGAGGAAAAGGACCTATGTGTGCAAAAGTATTTATAAGTGTCCTTTTCACAGTGGCAAAATATTGGAAATTAAGGGGATGCCCATTAATTGGGGAATGGCTGTGGTATATGAATATAATGGAATACTATTGTGCAATAAGAAATGATGAACAGGTAGATTTCAGAAAACCTGGAAAGAATTGTAAGAACTGATGCAAAGTGAAATAAGCAGAACAAAGAAACCATTGTACAGTATCAGCAACATTGTGGGATAATCAGTTATAAATGATTCAGCTCTCCTCAGCAACACAATAATCTAAGACAAGTACAAAGGACTGAAGAAGGAAAATGCTATCCACATCCAGAAAAATAAAAAAACAAACAACTGATGGACTCTGAGTGCAGATCAAAGCATACATCTTTTTATTTACTTTATTCTTGTCCAGAGTTACAGAGCCATTGTCAGGTAGGTTTTAACTTGAGTGTCCCAACTTCTAATTCCAGAGCTCCCTCCCTCCATTGCACAGTGCTGCCTCTTCATTTACTGGGGGAATGATTCTTGTTTTCATATTTTTGTGTTAATTCCCTATATATTTTGGGGTATCAGACAGTTATCAGAGATATTTGATGTATTTCTCCCACTCATCAGCTTTTCTTTTTATTCAAGCTGTAGTGATTTTTCTTTTCCTGAAGAATTCTTGTTTTGATTAAAATGGTCTGTTCATTTTAATTATCTTCTTTCTCCTTTGGTTAAGAATTCTCCCTTTCACAATAGCTCTGAAAATCTTCAGTGCTCAAGTTTTTCTATGAAGTGACCTTTTACATTTTGTTCTGGTATCTATTTGGAGCTTATAGTGGTTTATGGTCCTAATTTTTTTTTTAAGGCTATCTTTAGCCAGGTGGGGCATTGTTTAGTTTGAATAATAATATTCATTCACTCAAATATTCATGAAGCATTTACTATACACAATGTAATGTTCTGGGTTTTGCAGGAAAGGCAATTTCCTGGCCTGAAGGAACTTGAAATCATCTGCATTATATCATTTCACAGTCTCAAAGATTTGGGTGAACTTTTTTTTTTTTTAAAGATCCTGATCTAATTTTCATCTATTTTTTCTGGTTGTTGAACTAACTGAAAATATGCTTCAGGGCCTATAAAATTAATGATGACTTTTTCCCTCCCCTAACTTTTAAATCCAGGTGGTATGGCAAACACATTTAACCCAGGTGCACCTATGGAAGAAAATTCTGGTGCCCTCCCATACCCTGGGAGTTGTACTACAAAGACACATTGGTCCCTGGACACCCCCTTTCTTTGAATATGGGAGGAAACAGAGAATAGTGGGCAGAATCTGTTCTTTATCTTTCCCTGCTTAACTCCTTTGGTGTAAATCACATTCTCATGTTTTCCTTCCACCTAACTGTAACTGTTAGAAGATCTAAGACACTGTTTGTGTTTCAGCGCAGGAGGACTATTTAGAACTTCAAACACTTTACTCTCGAACTGTATCAAAGCCTTTCTTTCAGTTGTTTCTTGAAGCAAAGGGCAGAACTCCTGCTTGGATGAAAGCATGGATATTTACTGTCATCCCAGCAACAGAGTTAATGTTTCTTCATTTGTGACAGGTACTAGGCAGCCTCTCAACTATCTCCTTTAAATCACGTCTTTGAGTGATAGCTGAAGCTGAGATTCAGGCATTTTTCACATTTGCAATTAAACGCAGAACTGCCAACCTCCCTCCCTGTTTGCCAGATGCCTCAAGGTGACAGTAAGAAATTTTGGCCTCAACACTTAGTTTTTTTCATTGTTTATGTTCCAGTTTGCTTCGTACGTATAGATTGCTTTCCAACAAATAGGTAGCAAGTCATAGGAATCAGTCACCATGTTTTCCTCCTTCGTCATAGTTTATGTTTTTTCTTCTCTTGTTTATTTCATGCTTCTCTTAACACCAACAAAACGTTCTTTGGCAATTCTACTTCATAGTTTCATAGTGATTTTCATATTACAAATGAGGAAACTAAGACCTGTAGAGGTTAAATTATTTTTCCCAAGGACACATAGGCGGTTAAGTGGTAAAGCTAGGATTTGAATGCAGGTCCTCTGATTACACATCCAGGAATCATTCCACTCCACTTGTTCAGTTATGTCTGACTCTCTGTGACAACATTTGAGATTTTCTTGGCAAAGATACTGGTTTGTTATTTTCCTCTCCAGCTCATTTTACACATGAAGAAACTGAGGCAAATAATGTTAAGTGACTTGTTCAGGGTAACACAGCTAGTAAGTATCTGAGACCAGATTTGAACTCAGGAAGATGAGTCTTCCTAGCTCCAGGCCCAGCACTCTATCCATTATGCTACATAGTTGCCCAATTTTTTCTTTTACTTTAGTACTTGAGCATTTGTTATCATTTTATTATTGTTATTATCCAGATTATATCGTAGTAAAAGCTGTTTAGGGTTTTTTAAATTACAAGATGCAGAAAAATGCTGTCATCCCCATTTTTCAGATAAGGAAACTGAGGTTAAGTGACTTGCCCAGTGTCACACAACTAGTAAGGGTCTGACGCTGGAGTTGAACTCAGGCCTTCTTGACTCCAGACCTGGCCCTCTAGCCATTGTGCTGCCTAGCTGCCTCTCTACTCTACTAGGTTCTCCTTTTGTTTAAATTCTACCTCTTGTACAATGATTCAATAAGAGTATTGGAAGAATGAATGTATTTCTTGTTAAGACCTATAAGCAATTGAGATTATTCAGATGGTTACAGTATTCTCAACACTACCTTTAACAGATGTTAGACCCCCCACCCCATTAGAAAAGCAATATCCTACTTTATAATTGTATCACAAAAAGGTAAGGAATCCAAGATTTAAAGATCTGTGTATCTCACTCAGTATACTATGTAATTCTTTGGTTTTACACACAAATCAAGGAAAAGAAGCTTTTATGATTCTATTCCCCCTCTGCATGGAACATTTATTTAATAGTAAACTAGCAATGCTTTGTAAAGTGTTTCCCTCTGCCTGTGTTAATGTGACATAATTACTGAAATGTCTGTGTGAAATGGGAAATTTCTGAAATAAATCACCAGAAAATGAGATTTCATAAGAGCTACCTAGCATATTTTTGCAAAATAGTGATTTCCCCCCAGATTCCTTAATATTGAGATCAAAAATAGTAAGATCATAATATTTCTTTCCTAAGATGTTTTTTTGGTAATCTTAGTAGAGATGAATAAAACATTTGTTTTCTTTGCCATTAGTTTGCAAGCAACACAAGCCAATGAAAATGATATAAGGATTTTTAATAAACTACAAGTTCAGTATGAGTCACCTTTGGCTACCAAGTCACAATATTGTGATAGTCAAAAAAGTTAATATGAATTCAGGTTTCACTAAGACATTAAGTGTCCAGAACATGGGAAGTTAATAGTCCTTCTGTTTTCTACCTTTTCTAGACCACAGTTCAGAGGACTGTTTTAGTTCTAGGCACTACCTTTAGGAAGGACATTAATCTGGAGTATTTACAGAGACAAGTGACCCCAATGGTTTGATACCTTGAGAGACCACACTGTAAAAAAGATCATTTGGTCTTGGCAGAGAGATGATAGATTAGGGGTTCAAAATGAAACATCAGTTTTCAGACAGTCAATATGTGGATTTATTTTGCAGGACAATGCAAGTTAGGGCTTTTCTTTTTTTTCCCCTTTTTTGTGACAAAAAACAAATTGGGAGAATAAAAGAAATGATAATAATACTAAAATATACTAAATACTAAAAATAATACTTAAAAATACTTTTAAAATCCTTAAAAGCAATAGGAACGAGCAGAAAGAAATCTAACAGGGGACACAGAAAAGTAGGGCAGTGCTGTTAATAGTATGTAAAATTTGAATTATACTTTCCCCATATGTAGTATGGAAAAAATATGCATAGAAGTTCACATATTTCACATAAAATTTCCCCCTTTTAATTTTTTTTTGTATAATGAAAATGAGATGTTCCATCATGTTTAGAATTAAAAAAAAAACATTTTCCCCCTAAACAGAGTTTTAAAAAATGGGAGATGTTTAGCCTAGAGTAGACCAAAGAAGACTTGTAAGGATTGGGTGAAGATGGGGAGGACATGATGGCTGCCTTCAAGTTTCTAAATGTCTGTTGTATGGAAGAAGGATTAGAGCTGTTCTACTTTGACTCAGAATGCAAAACTAGGAACAATAAGGAGATGGCGCAGAGAGAGAAATTTGGACTCAATTAATAAAAGGAAAGGAAGGGTTATTTCTCCCCCTTACCCCACACTTCCATTCCCAGACACCTATCCAAAAACTGAAAAATAAATTTGCCTGAAATCTTGAGTCAGAACTGGATGGCTACTTGTTAGGCATATTGTCAAAGGGACTCCTGGTCAGGCAAGGGTTAGATGACATGGTTTCTGAGATCTCTTTCCATTCTGATCTTGTCATTCTGATTCTGTTACTACCTTGGACTTTGGTCTCTACATTAATCATCAAGAATATTATTGCATGCCACATTCTGGCAGGTACTCACTGCATAAAAGAAAATTAATTAAATTTACCTGAAATTGTCCCTCTTTTAATGTCATCTTTTTAAGTCTAGGTGAACAGTTTCTTTCCAATTTCTCAATAGAGACTGTTTGTTGTATTCAACACAAGAGTTGACTTGTATGTATTAAGAAAGTGGTAAACTGGTATCTGGCTACAAAGTCCCAGTATCATCCTATATTCTAGCATTCCTGACTCCTGAGAAAGCTCATGTAACTAGAAATACAATCAGAGAACCAAAGATTTTGATCTGGAAGGAAACTTAGAGGCCGTCAAGTCTAACCTCTTCATTTTACAGATGAGCAAACTGAAGCTGGGAGCAGTGCAGTGACTTGCCCAGGATTACACAGCTATGAAGTGTCTGGGGCAGGATTTGAGTTCAGGTCTTCCTGATTCCATGTGCTATATCATTTGGAACAAGAGTCAAAGTTGAGTCATCCAATTCCCCTTTGTTGCCCAGTTGAATTTATTCTTAATAAAGGAAGAAATGTTCACAAAGTGGGTGTGAGTTATTCCAGATCATCTGTTATGGTGGTGACTGGTCATTTTACAAAGGATCTTTCAGCATAGTCCAGTGGAGAGTGATGGATTTGAAATCCAAAGATGGGTTTTAACCTCAATTCAATTACTACTTGTATGATGTTGAACAGGGCATTTAATCTCAGGGGAGGGGTGTATGTGTGTCTCATGTTCTTCATATGTAGAATGAGAGTCTTAGACTAATGACCTCTGAAGTTATCTGAGTTATCTCTGAGATATCAACTCTGAGTTATTGTCTCTGAGTTATCAATTCAGGCTGCATTCTCCCAGGCACACCCCACATTAAGTCAATAAACACTATGTACTTTGATCTCTAAGTCAATAAAAAGAGGCAAGATCTTTATATTTGTTCTAGCCAACTAAATGGCTACACACATAAGCCAACACATTTTGCTATGGTTAATAACAGGAAAGAGGGGCAATAACAGACTCCACCTAGTTAACAGAAAACAGAGAAACAAATTGCATTTATAATTTCTAACAAGTATTCAATAATTACTTTTAAACCAGGATTATCAATCAATGAAGCACTTATTAAGTACCTGTTATGTGCCAGGCATGGTGCTAGGCTTGAGGGCAAATGCCAAGTGTTGTCATCCCTGGGAAAAGAGGAAGATTCAGATAGGGTTGGGGGAAAGGTCATGAATTCTCCTCTTCGCTCTTGGGGAAGAGTAGGAGACCAAGATTTAATTGACTGGTGACCAAGACTGCTGGGCCCCAGTGCTATCTATGCTTTCTGATTCTAGAGCAAAGATGGAAGTGGTAACTGACAAGGAGGATCCTAGGTACCAAGACTGCCAACTGTGGTGATTTCTAAAGACTCGCAGCGGTTCTCAACCTGTGGGTCTCGGGGTCGCCTAAGACTATGGGAAAACATATTTCTGATGGTCTTAGGAACGGAGACACTGCTCCTCTATCTGTCTCCAGGCACGTTGGCTCAGATGCAGATACGCCCACATGTGAGTATTAAAGGGTCGAGGCATTAGGAAGGTTGAGAACCCCTGGTCTAGAGGATTAATATCTAATTTTCCATCTGCTTTCCCTTGCTTTAGTTCTCGATGCTGAAAAGGGTTGTAGATACAAGTACATCAGTTATTCCTTTCCATTAGGAGTAATAAAGGGAATAGAGGCAGGGGAGACAGTAGTTTCCTTGCCTACCTTCTAAAAGTCTGGGAGAACAGCAGAAGAAATATGCAATAGCTTGAGATAGATGGTCCTATACTGGGGCTTCCTCCCCTCTTTTTTTTTGCTACGTTTGATAAACTATGTGATCACAGTACATTGACCAAATACTTGTGAATGTCAAAGAAGCTGGAAGCAGAAGAAGAGTCTCAAGATGGCAAGGTATAGGTCACAGGTTTTATATCTTTAAATTTTGAGTAATACTCTAGTTCATCCTTTAGATCAAATTCTGAATTCGTCTAGTGTCACTGTTGGAAGCCATAGACTCAGTGATAGTGGTTATGGGTGGGGTGTTTGGCAGGGGGACATGCATCTGCTCGTCAGAGTGTCCTCTAATGGCCTACCAACTTTTAGATATGGTGCTTTCCTACTCAATTTTTCGAAAATAATTTCTAAAGTATGGATGCTAATTGTTCTTTAAAAATTTGATAGAATTCTCCTATGAATCCATCAGGACCAGGAGATTTTTTTTCCCTTTGGTAGTTCTTTTACAGTTAGATCTATTTCTTTTTCTGAGATTGGGTGATTAAAATCTCTATCTGGATTTTCGATAGCTTGAGCATTTTTTCTTTTTGAAAACATGCCTCTATTTCTTTTGTGTCCTCTGTTTTGTTAGCATATAACTATACATACTATGTTCTGATTATTCTTCATATTTCTTCTAATTTTGCTATGATTTCATCGTACTTATTTGTGATTTTACTGATGTGATTTTCTGCTCTTCTTTTAAATCAGATCAGCTAAGGCTTTGTCAATTTTATTAATCTTTTCAAAGAATCAACTTTTAGTTTTATTTATTGTTTCTATGGTTTCTCCCCCAATTTATCTACTTCCCTTCTAATTTTCAGTATTTCCTATTTTGTGTTTAGTTTAGGTTTTTTATTTGTTGGTTTTCCAATTTAAAAAAATACATATTTAGTTCATTAACTCTTTCTATTTTGTCAATGTGTATTTATAGGGATGTGATTTCCCTCTGAGGACTGCTTTAGTGCATCCCAAAAATTTTAGTGTGTTATTTCATCATTATCGTTTTCTTTTATAGTTATTGTTTCTTTAATTTGTTCTTTGACTCACTCATTGGCCAGTAAGCCTTTAGGAAGTCTATCCCAGGCATGCAACAGAGAGATGCTGAAGGGACCATTGGCCTGGTGGCTAGACTTAATTATTAGCTTTTGGGCGGCTACTTTCCTTCACTGAACAATTATTAATCCATTGGCTTTCTGTAGGTTTAAGGAAAAAAGCACATGAGCCAATGTAGATGACTTTTTAGTGCCACAACTGTCACAGAACAAAGGTTGAGCAAGTGCAATATGCAAGTGTTTCTATTATATTGAGGTCAAACAATGAGGAAGTCATAAGAACTGTGTGCTTATTTATATGGGTGTATTTCCAAAGAATAAGAGGCAGAATGAAGTAGTGGAAAGATCCTTGAGCTAGAAATCAGGAAAGTGAATCCTGGTCCTTAAACTGCTATGAACTAGTTGTGGTACCTTAAACAAGTCAATCTTAAGATCTCTGTTCCCTACTCTTAGAATGAGAATTGGACTTGGTCAGCTCTAAGTTTTTCCCAGTACTTTGCTTTTTTCTAAAATCCCCCATTTTCCTAGGGAATGGGGGAATGGTAGAACTGTTGAATGGAAGAATGTTTGAGTAGTTGGGATGGATCAAGTTTCAAATTCTGAATGATTGAAATCTTTGATATTTTGATTCTCATGTCACAAAAGAGCCTTCTTCCTTGTAGCAACACAGTTCATAAGATAGAGCATCTACCCAGTAATGCTCTACTCTGGCTTCTACATGTCCACAGCCCACAAAAACCAACCAACCAATCAATCAAAATGTTTCTCTTCTGCACTGACATCTCCTTAAACATGAAACCAAAATATTTGTTGATGGCGTCTATAGTCAGCGTGTTTCTTTTTCAGGTATACCCATTTGTCTAGTAGATGATGACAGATAGCATGTCTTTTCTATTTGGTTATTATTTTTAGGCCAGTTTCTTTCACCTATAGCAGTGTAACTGACCTTTGGTACATGTTTTCACTTTAGGCTTTGAGTATTTCTAAAATAAAGCAACCAATTCCACGAGAGTTAGAAACCAAGCCAGAAGCTCTGGCAAAGCTGTGAGGTAGATAGCTCCTCTCTTGCTGTTTTCTCCATCCATTTTCAGTTTCTTTTCCCATTTATTTTCCTTCTCTCCCTCTTAGCCTCCTATTCTCATTACTCTCTTTCATCAAACCTAATCTCAGCTTCCCTTTTCTTTTTTTTAACCAGGCTTGTGTTCCCCAATTGATAAATGATCAAAGGAAATGAATAGGCAGTTTTAGAGGAAGAAATCCAAGCTATAAATAGTCATATGAAAAAGTGCTCTAAATCACTAATAATGTGAAAAATGAAAATTAAAACAACTCAGAGGCACTACCTCATACCTATCTGATTGGCTAAATTGAAGAGGGGAGAAAAGGAAAAATACAAATGCTGCAGTAGCTATGGGAAAACAAATGGATTCTTGGCGGAGCTGTGAACTGATCCAGCCCTTCTGGAAAGCAGTTTGGAACTATGCCCCTAAAGTTATTAAACTGTGCATACCTTTTGACCCAGTCATACCGCTGGCAGGTCTATACTCCAAAGAGATCAAAGAAAGAGGAAAAGGACAAAAATATATATAGCTGTTCTTTTTATGGCAGCAAAGAATTGAAAACTAAGAGAACACCCACTAATTAGGGAAAGGCTGCATAAGTTATGGTGTATGAATGTGATGGACTACTATTGTGTTTTAAGAAATGACAAGGGGGATGGTTTCAGAAAAACCTAGAAAAACTTATATGAACTGATTCAGAGTGAAGTGAGCAAAACCAAGAGAGCAATTTATGTAAAAATAATATCATAAGAATAATCAGCTGGAAGAATTAGTAACTGATCGACATCATAAATAAAACCATAATTCCACTAAGGAATCATGATGAAACATGTGATCTACCTCCAGACAGATGAGTTATAGATTCAAAGTTCAGATAAAAGCATTTTCTTACTTTTGCTCTTTCTTCCTCTTTCCCTCCTTCCCTTCTTCCTTCCTTCCTTTCTTCCTTCCTTCCTTCCTTTCCTCTCTGTCTCTCTTTTTCCCCCTCTCTCCCTCCCTCCTTCCTTCCTTTCCTTCCTTTCTCCTGACTAACTTGTAAATTTGTTTTGCATGATAATATATATTTGTAATGAGCTTTGTTTTTCGATGAGTGAGGGGAGGGGAGGGGAGGAGAGGGGAAGAATTTGGAACAGAAAATAAAATTGGAAATTTTGTTTTAATCTTAAAAAAGAAGTAGACTCTGTGTGATTTCATTGGTCAGACTTGTGATTTCATTGTAAGGAACTTGTGGTAAGAAAGCAACTGAGCAACTATTCTGAAACTTAAGGCCTTAAGAGAGTTTGAGAGGTTTGGTGGCTCATAGGCCAGTAGAGGTTAGAAGCAACACCAGGACTCCTAGGTGGGGCTTTCTGTCCACCAGCCACCTCCCTCTTATTTATTAGTAGTATCCTCCACAATTAAACCCATTTACAGAATTCTCCAACTTTTGCTCCAATAGACTCTGAAGGAGAGAGTGAGACTAAAGTCTTCTGGCAGCTCTGCCTCACCTAAATCCAGTTCACACACAAGTCAAGACTTCACCCTCGTGATGGCATTGGTCCTCTTCCAGCATGAAGGAAGATTGAGAACAGCAACAACAATCCCGTTTACATTAAAGCCTTTTGAATGTGGCTGAGCCTTAATGTCAGATCTTCCCTGGGGTGTTTACATTTTAATCAAAGGACTGAATCTCTCAAGGTAAAACTTCTAGAACTTGCTTGTCCAGGTAAGGAAGATAGTTTAGAGCAAGAATCAAACATTTCACCTTAGATTGGCCCTGCTTCGAAAGATAAATTCCTTTTAAACTATATTTTGGTATGTGGTAAAATTCTGAAGAGAATCATGTAGTGCCGTGAACCACTCACTAGCTTTATAACCTTGGAAAAAATAATTTAATTTCTCTGATTTTCAATTTCTTCACTTTAAAATGGGAATAACAATAGTAGAACCATCTACCTCACAGAGTTCAATCACTCACCATTCATTTATTAAACCCCTATGATGTGCCAAGAACTCTGCTAGGCATTGGGAACACTAATACAAAAACAAGATTTCTATTTTTGAGGAATTTCGGATTTTGGAGGCTTGTGAGGTAAATGCTATATAAGTAGATAATGTCTTTATAAATGTGAGCTCATAATTCATTCATTAAAGTCCTACTCTGTTCCCTCATCTTGGCGTGGAGATGGTTCTGCGTTCTTGAAGTCTATGCCAAGAGAATGCCAGCTTAGACCAATAAGTATATTTGCTCAGTGGCGAACTCTACTTTCCTACAGGCTTTGATCCGGTTGAACCAGCCTTCTCTCTCTGTTCTCACACACCATATTCTGTCTCCTACCTCCATGCCTTTGCAAATGGGCGTACCAAATGCCTGGAAAGCACTCTCTTCTTACTTCCACTTAACTGTCTTTCTCCTTCAAGATGAATTTGAAGCTAGATATAGTGGTATTCAAATGGAATCCTAGATACTGAGGAGGTTAAAGCTATGGATGTTAGGAGTTCTGAGCTATAGTGGGCAAGTTATGTGACTCTGGGAAAACTTAACCTCAGTCTGCCTCAGTTTCTTCATCTATAAAAATAGGGATAATAATTGCACTTGTCTTCCAGGTTTGTTGTGAAGATAAAATACTGAGTTTGGCATTAATATGGTGAACCAGGTTGCCCAAAAAGACAAGGTCAGAAACAGAGCAGGTCACAGCTTTTGTGCCACTCAGAGTGGGACTAGGTTGGAGAACAGCCCCTGGTTCACTGGGAGAGACAGAAAGATCCAATCTTTATGAAAATTAAAGATCTAACTCAAGTACCATCTTCTTCAGAAAATCTTTTCTGATCTCTCCTCCAACTGCTAGTGATTTTCCTGCAAAATTACCTTATATCAAACTATTTTGTATATATTTGTATTTATTCATTTTATATTCCTGCTGTCTGTATTTTTATATGTGCTGGTTATCTCCCCGTTTAGAATGCAAACAGAACAGTTTTATTCTTTGTACTTATATTCCCTGCATCTGGTACCACACTTGGCACCCGGCACACATTTAATAAATACTTGTTTATTGGTTGATTGATCTATGTCTTCTGTCTCAGGATCAATCCTGACTGAATCCAAGAGGAATACTACCAGATAGCTGACCATGGGGTGAGGAGGTAAAACTTCATTTTTTTCAGGGGATAAGATGGTAGCTTATCTTTCTACAAAGGCCATGGATCTTGAGTATTGAGGGAAGGGAACTAACTTGTCCCTGATCACACAGGTAGTAAGCTTCAGAAGTGAGATTTGAATCCATAGCTAAGTTTTTTCTACCACACCACATTGCTTACCTGACCCTGGAAAAGAAAATGCTTTCTTTCCTCATATTTTACTTCATTGTGGGTCCTCCCCCAATTTGTTGAGTATTCCTCATTTTACCTCTTCCTTGCCAGATACCAGCCACCCCTCCAGACTCATATCATGCTTTTGATTAACTGAAAACTAGCCCACTAGGACTTGCCTTTGTGTGACCATTTCAACTGAGCTTGGCCCAGTTGATGCTCAATAAATATTTCATAGGGAACTAAATTAGGTCATCAGTTAATGTTGGAAGGGGTAGCAGCACTTTGAAGTCGAAGCAGGCTGGAATGCCAAGGGCTCTGAAAGGGCAGAGGAGAGCTACTGTTGTCTTTGTGGGAGGGGAGGTGGGTGTGCTGGATTAACAGAAAAAGTCGCTCCAAATTGCTGAGCATCTGTTTGAGTCAACACACAGGCCCCAGTCCAATTTTAACCTGAAAGTCTATGGAAAGGCACTATTAGCCTTTGTTTATGTAGGCCTCTGGGGGGTTTAGAGACTCAACCAAGTTAATGAAATTCATTCAAATCAGTGCTGATCTCCAGCTGTTTCATTAGGGCTATGAAATCACAGAGATGTGAATTAGATAAGGCACTACAGGTGTGCTTTGCTTTACCGAGCTGTGTCCCTGGGAACTTGGGCATTTAGGAAATTTCTGTAAATGGAGTTATTATAAATGATTGCTAAGGGAAGGAAATGGCTAGTCTTAAAGCAGGACAGATTGATACCTGAGTGAAGGCATTTGGGGGGAATCAAGTGTGGTTTATTTAGGTAGCATAATGGATAACTCATTGGAATTGGTGTCAGGAATACTTCAGTCCGAATTCTGCTTTAGAAACTTAATAGCTGTGTGATCTTTAGGCAAGTCAGCTAACTCCTCTCAGCCTCAGTTTCCTCATTTGTAAAAATAACAATAGCGCCTACCCTCACAGGATCATTAGGAAGATCTAATGAATTAATGTATGTAATGTGCATTGCAAATCTTAAATTGTGATAAAGCTGTTACCTATTATCCTTACAAGCAAGTCATGCAAAAGGACACCCTGTCACTGTACTAATTCCCTTTGGGGAAAAACCAGGATTTGTAGTTGTTATTGTTGTTTAGAGACCTGTGAGCTTAGAATGGAAGAAGTTGTAAGAAGTGGGATAGCTTAGGGGAGCCAACCTGGAGCAGGTAGGTCTACAGTAAAAAAAAAAAAAAAATTCTCCCACTGTCAAGATTTTTCATTATTTCATTTCAACAATTAGATACCATTTCTCTGATCTTCCTTTCTCTAAAGATTTCTCTAATTTAATATCTTCAGTGGAGAGAGTACTGCACCTGGAGTCAGGAAGACCTGAGTTCAAATCCAACCTCAAACACAGGCCCCAGTCCAACTTTAATTTGAACATTTACAGAAAGGCTCTGTTGCCTTTTGTTTTAGTAGGCCTGGGGATGGCAGTAGGGAGGTGTATAGATATACTCAACCAAGTTAATGAAATTCATTCAAGGCAATGCTAATCTCCAGCTGCTACTAGTTCTAACACACATACTAGTTCTGTGACTGAGAAAGTCACTTAACCTCTGTCAGCCCAAGTTTCCTCATCTATAAAAATGGGGATAATAGAGCACCTTCCTCCCAGGATTGCTGTCAAGATAAAATGAGGTAATATTTTTAAAGCATTTTACAAACCTTGAACTGATAATGAAATGGGTTATTATGGGAGGCTAGGTGGCACAGTGAATAGAGCACCGGCCTTAGAGTCAGGAGGACCTGAGTTCAAATCCAGCCTTAGACACTTAACACTTACTAACCATGTGACCTTGGGCAAATCACTTAACCCTTCCAAAAAGCAAAAAAAAAAAAAGGGTTATTATTATTACAAATGAAAATACCACTGTGAAAGTTAAGTTTAATTCACACACACTAGTGTGAATTAGTTCCTTCAGATAGCTTCCTCCTAACGTCTTCCTGAAATAACTGTAAGAAGAAAATGGAGTTTTGATTGGTCAGAATAGGATCATAGATTTAGAGCTGGGAGCTGCTTTGAAATAATCATTGAGTCTAACCTCCTTGATTTACATATGAGGAAACCAAGGCCCAGAGGTCAAGTGACCTGGCCAGGGCCACACAGCCAATAGATGTTTCCATAAGTCTGGCGCTCGGATTTATCCACTACACTGGGACAGTTAACTATTGGAATTTGGCTCTTGTAGGAGATTCTGCGTAGTGTTATCTTGGTAGACCTAAGGAAACAGGAAGAGAAAGAATTGTGTCTAAGGACTCAGGAGAAGGGTACCAAAAAAATTAAATAGGACGGATCCTCAGAGGCCACTGAACTGAAACGACTGAACCAGATTAAAATGGAATTAGGAAATATTTAACAAAATAGATAAAAATACAATTACAATGTCAATAATGTTAATTTGTGATTTTATAAGTCAGCCTGCAGCCCACAGGGAGTCATTTCTATTTGTCTGACACCATAGCATTAGTAATGCTCTAGTCAGCCAATAAATATTTATGAAATGCCTACTATGTGCCGGGGGCCCTGTCCTCAGTGTCAGGAATACAAAGGCAAAAACCATCCTGCTCACAGTTTACAACATGGAAAAAATTATGTGCAAACAAGATAAACAAATACAGCCTCATTTATCCTATCTAACTAATTAGATTATAAACTCCTTGGGGGCAGAGATGATTTTTTTGCCTTTTTTTTTTTTGTAATCCAAGCATTTAATGCAGTACTTGGCAGAGGACAGGTGATAAATGAATGCTGACTGATGAATTTTCTCCTGGTCACTAGTCTTATTTTACCATCTTGTAAACTCAATGATATGACCAAAATGAACTCGTATGTAGTTACACAGAAGTTTGTCCAAAATAAATCTGGTGCTGTTAGTGGATTAGAAACTCAATATGTGTTGATAGTATGAAATAGCAACAATAACAAAAAAAAACCCAACTAATGTAAACATAATCTTTCTTAAGATAATTGAACCCGGATTGCTAGGTGGTGAAGTGAATAGAGCTCTAGTCCTGCAGTCAGGAGGACCTGAGTTCAAATCTAGCCTTGGACACTTCACACACTTACTAGCCGTGTGACTGTGGGCAAGTAACTTAACCCCAATTGCCCCTCCAAAAAGCAAAATGATAATAATAATAATAATAATAGAACCCATGGCAGCTGATAAGATCACCAAGGGGAGAATGGAGAGAAGAGGGCCTAGGACAGAGCATTAGAAGGACCCCATAGCTAGTACACAAGAAGAGAATGATTGAACAAACAAGACAGAGGAAGAACAATGAGCTAAGAGGAAACTCAAGAGAGCAGCATCACAGTGTCAGAAAAGAGAGTGTACAGGAAGCCAGAGTTAACAGTATCTAAAGCTCAAAAATGGTGAGGATTTTTTTTTTTTTAGACATATGAGTAGGTATACATATTTATACATTTGTATTCCCTTCACCTATCCCTCATACTAAGAAAAGATTCATAAGTCACTATTATTGTTTTTCCATGTTGGCATGTAAATAGTTCAACTTTGATAAGTTCA
>CM053596.1:173690474-173732796 GCA_028646575.1 Pseudocheirus occidentalis
AATTCCTTCAGAATTACACTGGAGCAGGGGCGGCTAGGTGGCGCAGTGAATAGAGCACCGGCCCTGGAGTCAGGAGTACCTGAGTTCAAATCCGGCCTCAGACACTTAACACAAAAACTAGCCGTGTGACCTTGGGCAAGTCACTTAACCCCAACTGCCCTCTAAAAAAAAATAAAAAAAATAAAGCAGAATTACACTGGAGCAAATGGAAGCTAATGATTTTACGAGAAATCAAGATACTATGAAACAGATCCAAACAAATGAAAAAAATAGAAGGCAATGTGAAATATTTCATTGGAAAAACCAATGATCTGGAAAATAGATCCAGGAGAGATCATTTTAAAATTATTGGACTACCTAAAAGTCATGATCAAAAAAAGAGCCTGTAAATCATCCTTCAAGAAATTCTCAAGGAAAATTGCCCTGATATTCTAGAACCAGAGGGCAAAATAGAAAGAATTCACTGATTGCCTCTTGAAAAAGATCCCAAAAAGAAAACTCCTAGGAATATCACAGTCACATTCCAGAGTTCCCAGGTCAAGGAGAAAATATTACAAATTGTCAATTGTCAAGAAGGAACAATTTGAGTATTGTGGAAACACAAGACCTAGCTTAAGGGATCAAAGGGCTTAAGGATATGATATTCCACAGATCAAAGGAGCTAGGATTAAAACCAAGAATCACCTACCCAGCAAATTTGAGTATAATGCTTCACGGGAAAATATGGTCATTCCATGGAATAGATGACTTTCAAGTATTCTTGATGAAAAAACCAGAACTGAACAGAAAATTTGACTTTCAAATACAAGAAGCAAGAGAAGCATGAGAAGGTAAACAGAAAAAAGAAATCATAAGGAACTTATTAAAGTTGAACTATTTACATTCCTACATGGAAAAATAATTGTAACTCATGAGACTTTTCTCAGTATGAGGATAGCTGAAGGGAATATATATGTGTGTGTACATAGTTATATATGTATACATACATACATATATATATATATATATATATATAGGAGAGTGTACGTGTCTGTAAATACATATGCAAGTGTGTGTATATGTGTACACATGTATACATAAACAGAGGGCACAATGATCAGTTGAATAGAAAGGAATGATATCTAAAAAATAAAATTAAGAGGTGAGAGAGGCGTATATTGGGAAAAGAAGAAAGGGAGAGATAAAGTAGGGTAAATTATCTCATATAAAAGAGGCAAGAGAAAACTTACAATGGAGGAAGGTGAAAGGGAATGGGTCAACCTTACTCTCATTGATTTTGGCTTAAGGAGAGAATAACATACATACTCATTTGGCTTTTTTATCCTACAGGAAAGTAGGGGTAAAGCGGATAAGACGGGGGATGATAGAACAGAGGGCAGATTGGGGAGAGGGTAGTTAGAAGCACATACTTTTGAAAAGGGACAGGATCAAAGTAGAAAATAAAGTGGGGATGGGTGGGATAGGATGGAGGGAAATATAGTCTTTCACAGTGTAACTACTATGGAAATATTTAGCATAACTACACATATACAACTTATACTGAATTGCTTATCTTCCCAGTGGGGGTAGGTGAGGAGGGAAGAAGAGAAAGAATCTAGAAACCAAAGTTTTAAAAACAAATGTTAAAAAAAAATTTTTTTATGTGCAGCTGGGAAATAAGATATACAGGTATTGAGGTACAGAAATCCATCTTGCCCTACTAAAAAATAAGAGGGGATATGGGGGATGATATAAGAGAAAACAGATTGGGAGAAGGTATATTCAGTAGGCTTGCTATCTTGGGGTGGGGGTAGGGGAAAGATGGGGAGAAAATTTGTAACTCAAAATCTTGTGGAAATGAATGTTAAACACAAAATAAATTTTTAAAAAATCTTAGAGATCTAAATCTATGAATCTATGAATAAAGAGCAGTGCTTGTAGAGACTTTTCCATTACAAGAATTATATTTCTCACCATGTTTGATTTTTCACTGATCCTACCAACCTGTCCATCATAAAAGTGTGGCTCACTAATCTCTAAAAGCCTTCTTATGAATGGGGATCACATCAGCAATCTGTCAGTCTGTTGGTATGATGGTCATTTGTAATGAATCTCATTTTGCTGAATGATACTACAATTTCACTTGAATTTTTCTAAATTCTCAGGTGAATGCTGTCTGGTTCCAAGTGAATAACTTTCTATTAACCACTGTACCAAGAGTCAGAATTTAAGGAAATTCTTCACATTCCAAAGATGCCATTCCATAATAAAATAATTTGTGTGAAAAATGGTAAAATGACAAGAAAGTTCCCGAACTAGATAAGAATATGAATTGCACCCCTAACCACATTTAACGGTCTTTTATTATTAGAAGAGATGGCCGAAACAAATTGCCTTCTGGATGCTGAAATGAAAGCCAGGGACCCTATAGATGAATTAAATTAATGGAAGATCATCTTTGCCTTTCACAAAATGCATGCTAATCTCCAAATGGTGATAAAAATGAGGTTCTGAAAGTTGTAGATCTTAACTGACCTGCTGCAATAAGAGGGGTTGAAAAGGTTTCATAACTTCTGCTATGATGAGAAGTAGCCCAACATATTTTCAGTTTTAACAGCAGTGCAAAAACGCATGTAGAAAATGTTGATTCTCTTGTGAGGGGAAAAAAACTCATATTAATAATATGTTTATTACTGGCATGACTGATACAAAAGAGCAGAAAGGAGTAATTTTATTTTCCCTAGACTCATTGATTGTTAGCATTGAAATTGTATCTTTGTATATACCTGGTTGTGGCAGCTAGATGGTGCAATGAATAGACTGTTGGTCCTGGAGTCAGGGTCACCTGAGTTCAAATCTGGACTTAGATATTTACTAGCCAGGCAACTCCCTTACCCCTCAGTTCCTCATCTATTAAAGAAAAAAAGTTTCATTTTCTTCATATTAAAAAAAAAAATCTCTGGGTCCACACCCTAATACAGAACTGGGAAATTAAGGGTTTAGAATATTGTATATACTGCTAGACATGGCTGATATGTTGGTTGGTTTTGTGGAACTTTTCCCCTCCCCCCTTAAATCTTTGTGAAGGTAGGCATGGTAGTGCATTCTTGGGAATCTCTGGAGCTGGAGAGTCTGGAGGTGGGAGGGGTGGATCTCTTGAAGGTGGGAGTTCTAAACTGCTATAAAGCTGCCTGGGGGTCTGCACCAAGTACAGCACTGCTATGATCAACCCCGGGGAGTAGAGGGCCACAAGGCTACCTAAGGAGGGGTAAACTGACTCACATTAGAAAAAAAGAGCAGAATACAACTTCTAGACAGAAAAGTATTATGACCAGGTCTATAAGTAGCTGCTGAATTTCCAGTTCAAGAAAGAGATAAAATGAAATCCAGTCTAAACAAAATCTTTGTTGAAAGGGATGGCTCTCTGCGTAGGAGAGAGTGATGATATGAAAGAAATATAAAAACAAATTATATAGATAATATTAAAAGACAAAACCAGTGAGTTCTAATATATTTTATATTAAGATAATAGCTTGACCGTAATGTTACGTTAACTTATCAGTGGTAAATAACATTCAGCATTCAAAAGATTTTCTTCCTGACCATACCTCAAAAATTATGAGTAATGAATAGCAATAGAAAGACTGACATTGGTAAGCACATTTTCAAGTCATCTTTGATAAATGGTTAAAATAGACTGAGCATGTAGCAAGAGTAATGTATAACAAATGGACAAATCAAGGATAATGACAATGTTTAAAAATGTTTTTAAAAAACCTCAAGAAAAAAAAAACCCCAACAAAACCTCAAGGAACATCTTCTGCCAGTCAGTAAACAAACATTTCATAATTTACCTATGTGCCAGGCACATTTACCTATGTGCTAAGTAATGAAAGCATGTTAAGTGGACATGCATGAAGGATTTGTAGGAGGATATGGACAAGAGTCACATAAAATGAGGTGACGATGGGTTGCAACCCACAGGGTAAGAAAGTAGATCAACGAGATCACAGATTCACTGACATTCTGAAGTGTTTTTAACTGTTACCTAAGGAATAGTAACTTGAACTAAAGAAAAGTTATTTAAGGAACATAAGTACGTTAAGTAGAGTGAACATCTAACTCTTTTCAAACAAACAAAAGCGCTGTGGGAAGCAAATAGTCATCATTTTTATATTCCTCTCCCTATTTTAAACCAATAAAGAAATTAAATGAGAGAAATTAAGTTTCAGAGTATAGTACAAAGACCAGTTCTTTTAAAATCTATGATTAAATCTATATTCTTTTTACTTTTTTGCTATACTTATCTGCCCCTATATCTGGGTAAGATGTGAGACACCCCCCATCCCAAAAAATTCTGAATTTATGAAAATAAATATTTAAAATACAAAAGCTTAGCAAAAAATTTTTAATTTCATTTTTTCCTGCCTCCCCCTTCCCTCTATCATTTTAAATGTTTAATCCAGACGAGAAAAGTCACAAAATGAAAAGAATTGCATTGAGGATTTCTTTATTGTGTTTTCCACTAGACAAAAAGAAATAAAGCTTTTCTGATAAGAAAAAGAGAGGCCATAAAAAAGACATTTTTTGCAATTGAACCAGTAGCAAATAAAATTTAGTGTCCAAAAGATTTGTAAATTTTGCATTTGAATTTAAATTTCACAAACATACGAGATTAATGAATTACAGTAGAAAAAGAAGACATAAACATTAGAAAGCACCTTTTCCACAGAAAGTCATTTATGAAAAGTTTTTAAAAATGTTGCTTAAGGAAAACACACAGTAAGGTTATTTAAGAAAGGTCTTTTAAGGAAGACATAAGTGCTTCAAGAGGAATGGGCACTGGTTTTGAAAACAGTAGTGTTAAAAATCTGCCAAGACTGAAATGCTAAAAATATTCCTCTACCACCTTATTCATTTAACATCATGTTTAAGGAAACACTTGCAAGACAAGTGTACTGAAGGCAAAAATCAATTACCTGTATTTTTAAATAAAAATATAAAATCTAGACCTATAAAATTTTCTGGTTTGCATACCGTATATAAAGATCAATACTTGACCTTCATTGATCAATTTCTAGTTATTAAAAAAATACAGTATCAAATCTATACTACCTCCCCAGAAACTTGGGGAAATATAATATCTTTAAGTTGTGAGTGTGCATATATCTGTATGCATCTTTGTTCAAAGATATGACACACAAACACCACCTTATTCTGCGAATTAACTTTCAGCATACTGTAAACATCTTTTCCCTAAACCTGGACATCTCAAAAAATAGTCTTTGGTATTACTAGTTATTACTGTGCTTTAAAACAGAACCTTAAGGGATTTCTGTAGCAGTGATGCCACTTGCACATTTAAAGATATAAATAAGTAAAAATGCACTTGGAATAAGTTACAATTAGCTGCTTTTGCATAATTTTCCAAAACTACAGTGTATGCCTAGTCACAGTTTTATAAGAAAGTATATCTCCTTTTTAAATTCCCTAATTCTAAGTAATACTTAATCCTGATGGATAAAATCCCACTGTTGAAATACATCTGATGGATTGCATGGCACCATGCTTGGATGTTCTCCATTTCCCGTAAGACACATATTTAGTGATGGATTGTATAGTAGCTGATCCTGAAATGAAGACAAGAAAAGAGACCCTCAGCTTCATACTGCTCAAACATCAAACAAATTTCAAATTCTTCTTATGGAAAAACATTGAACCTCATATCACTTCTAGGTATGTCACCTAATTTGCTCTTTTTTTAAAATTTGCTCTTTATGATGACAAAAACTTATCAGCTATTTTATAGCTATACCACTTTGATCACTACAATATCCTAAAATTCACATGAAGGAACTAGATTAAGGAACTAAAAAAACAAATCCTAGCAACTCTAGAACCAAATAACCAAGGAAAGGAAAAATGGTATGAATTAAATGATGAATCCTTAAGGCTTGACTTAAAGAAAAAAGTCCTCTTAGACTATCCCTTAAACAACAGATTTTACACAAGATTATACTATCTAGACTTTAAAGTTAGATTCTAACTTTATTGACAGCTTTAAAAAGGCATATTCAGCTATAAAGGAGAAATGACATTTATCATCAGGTTCATGAGTGTAGGAATGGCACCTGTTTTATGTATGGTGGACTTGTTTTTCTTTTAAGAGGCAGGAAGGGTCCTTCTAAGGATCATTAGGTCTGGTTTTCATGTAGTTTGAGGTCTAATAAATCCAATGTAGGGCCTAGAAGGTCCAAGGAATTTGTGTTAGAACATTTAGCCTAATCTGTCCTTGATCGTGCCTTTCTGACCAATGTGGCTGGCTGCCATGGTGAATAAGGAGGTAAAGAACAGCATCTCATAAGTAACCTTTCTAACTTCAAGAACTGAATCCTTCTAATCATTCTAAGTAAATCTGCTTTTATTTCATTTTATGATCCACAAAAGTGTCTCACTGCATTCTAACCTAGAACCTTAGTAATTTAAAAGGCTTGAGTTGAACCTTATCCAGAAAAATGAAAAAGTGTTAAGTAATTCAAACAATGAAGAATGAAAAATTTCTTCTCTTTTATCTAAGAAACAAAAAGGATACAGAAAGTATCACAAGTATCAAAACATTGCTTTGAGGTGGAATAAGGTTAAAGGGATTAATAATAGAATTTAGCAGAATACACCATGAAATTGTTAAGTTTCATGAGTAATAATTTATGTAGATATTCATAGGAAGTACAGTGAAATATAGGTAGAAAAAAATATGTAAGCTTATCACAGTAACAACAAAACACATCTAAAATACTCCATGAGCAGAGTTATACACCAGTATAGTTGACATGGCAGAAAATTTCTGATGATTACATATTACTATAAACGAAGTGATTTTATATATATGTATGCGTGTATGTGTGTGTATATGTATATATATATAAAATTATATAACATACATTATATATTACTATAAATGAAGTGATATGTCATATATTCCCTTATTAAGTGTGCAAATGTTTGCAGCCTAACAAAAATAATTCCACAAAGGTATAAAACTAACAAATACCTTTCGAATCTCCCATTTCTGTTCATCAATTGTAAGTGTTTTGTGACCTTTGTAGCTACATGTCTTCAACTGAACTGGGCCTTGAACAGCATGAAGACATAACTCTTGCTGGATGCTGTGCCTAATTTCATGCTGTGCAGAGTACTCAAAATACTATGGAGAAAAGAAGAATTCTATTAGATATCAAACAGTCATATAAGAATGATAATCCAGTTGGATATATAAAGTTGTATATATATATATAAAGTACTTCAAATAAAAATACACTGACATAAGCTTATCTTATGACTAAGGAAGATGGTAGGGGACCCAGGTTCTAGCTTTTCCAGTTCCCTCACTAACTAGCTAAATTAAATTAAATTTCCTTATCTGTTACTTCTTAAGATCTCTTTAATATGTTAAATTTCAATATCTGTAAAACAAGGGAGTTGTAGTATGTGACATTCCTTCCATTTCTAAGATTCTATGATCCTATTACTCCTTTTATTCTTCACATAAATCAATAAAATAAGTAATCAAGAACAATTTATAAGATTATTTACGTGATATCTTAAACATTATGTAACAAAAGAGAATGTGATCTACATTAATCTACAATCAACTTGGGTCCCTAGAAAGGGATTTAATATCTGGTTCATATCTTTCAACATTAAGATATGGGAAGAATATCAAGAAAGGTGGAAGATGGAGATCAGAGCCATGAAAACACAAGGACCCTTAGTGCAACACTAATACCCATAAAACTACCAGACAGGTTGCAAGAAGCACATACATTGTATGTTAAAAACATGATATCTGCACTTTTTGTGGTAGCAAAGAACTTGCAAATGTTGGTACCCACCATTTAGGAAATGGTTAAAAATATTAAGATACAAGAATGTAACAGAATAATGCCGGTGCTGTTAACAATGATGAATGCAGAGAAACATGGAAAGTAAAAAAAACAGACAAGGAAGTAAAATATACATTGACTACAAAAATGTAAATAGAACCACAAAATTAAAAAAAGTATATTGCAAAATGACAAGGAAGAAATTTGGTCTCCCGAGAACAGATAGGAATAGGAGTGTTCCTGCTACTCTTTCACAGAAGTTGGGGGGTTAGGGGTGCACAGTATACTATGGCTGTGGAAAATTCCACATGATGCAGGTTTCTGATGTACTAATCAGTTTTGCAGATGTTTTCCTTTTCTTTCTTTTTATTATTCTTACTTTAAAAAATCTTTATATCTTAATATGTTATTTATTATATAATATAAAGAATGCACTTCTGGAAGGGGGAGAGGTAGAGAGGGAAATATAGGTGTTGTAGAAACAAAACATATCAATAAAAATCTTTTTTTTTAAATGCTGCTTTTGCAAGTAGCTCTGATCTTTTTAATTTCCTCTCAGTTTCCACTTATCTGGTGAAGAACTATTAAATATAAATTGTATTAGCTGATGAGGAAAAGAGGTTTCTTTACACTGAGGCAAAATCAATCACAAAATCTTGAGCTAGAAGGGGCTTAGTGATCACTGAGTCCAACCCTCTTGTTTCAAGGATAAGGAAAATAAAAATTAGGTGACTTGATCAGGGTCACAAAGTTAGTAAGCATCAGAGTTAGGATTTAATCCCTTTGTGACTCTCAGCCTCACACACTTATCTACTATGTCATGCTGCTTCTGAAAGGCTTAAAATACTTGGGTTATGCTTCTGAAAGAGTGCTTTTTTGGGTGGGGAGGGGCATATATAGTGAGAGGTAGCATGATAAAGAAAGATGTGGTCTCAAGGCCTGACTCATACACTTAATTAGCTCTATCACCATGGACAAACTATTTAAATGACCTAAGCAACTCCCTAAAAGAATTTTTCTTAACTAAAAGACTTGAAGGTTTGTTTGTTTTTTTAATACTGAGAACTATATTTCACTATCATTGACTTCAAATCCTGGGTTTTATTTTATGCATTTAAAAACACAACTCTGAAGAGAAGTCCATAGGCTTCAACAGACTGCCAGAGGATCTGTGATATAAAAAGGTTAAGAAAGCCTGCTCTCACACCACAACTTACAGATTAATTGCTGAGCTGCACTAGTAAAGGGGAGTTTTACCCTAAATTCACTACAAGGTCTGGCCATTATGATTACTTAAAAGAAAAAAAGATAATGAGAAATCTTTCATGCCTTAAGAATACAAATCAAATGTCTCTCTTTGGGAGTTCAGAGGAAGGCAAAATTTCTTCTGGGTGAGAAAAGAAAGGATTAGGGAAGGTATCTTGAAGAACCTTGCATTTGAATTAGTTTAGGAGAGAAAGTAGGATGAGACAAAGGGCATTCCAAGTAGAAGGAAGTACATGAGTCAAAAGCATGGAGGGAGGAAAGCAGAGACTATGTTCTGGCAATAAGCAAAAAATCCAACTGGGGTGACTAACAAATTAAAAATAAGGGAATTATGGAGAAAATTTCCAATGTTTTATTTTTTAAAAAAGATGGTTTTTAGAGAGCTTCTCAATCACATGACCAATAAGATAGAGAACTAGACATTTTCTCTGAACCTCATGATCTTTCAAAGTACTTGAAAACAGAAACCATGCATCAAGGACAAAGCAACTTCAGATGTTTCCACGGTCTAGGCACCAGGACTCCCCCCACCAAAAAAAAAAAGGTAAACCAAAACCAAAATCAAACCAACAACCTAAAAATACATTAATTAACGCCTAACATGCATGCTTTCTGAATGCAACTATTCCATGGCAGTAAGGCTACCCTAGCCAAACAGGTTCATGGGCTTACAACAAAACACAATCTTATACCACAGGCTTTCTACTCCCTCCCTCTTTCCAATGCCATGGAGCTCTAAGCTCCAAACTAGATATTTGCTGAGGCCTCAAGACCACCATGGCAGCGTTCTGTGCTACAAAAGACCTCTACAGAGAGAAAGGGGCAAAACATAGGCTTGAAATAGAGCTCGACCCCACTCTCCAACAACCCCTGGCCCCAGAGAGACAAACTCCAAATGACAAATTGCCTCAAGCTGCAATATTATCAGTATGGCCATGCTCTGAATTGTTAGATTAGAGAACTAAGGAACAGAAGGAACTGGACAGGATACCATGTTGAGAACCGTGTGGTACTCTACTAATCCTGAGAGGAAAGGGCCCAGAATCAAGGTTCTTCCCCACAAAAAAAAAAAAAAAAAAAAGCAATTCAACACAGAGAGCTAGGCTGGTGAACCATGAATTGCCCAGTGCAAGAAAGAGGAGACAAACACTTTTCAGATCCAGTCACCAAGGAAATCACTATTGGAAGTGAGGGAATTGGAAAAATAAGGGAGAAAACCCTGAAATCCCCAAAGATCTCACAAGTAAGAAAATTCAAAGGCCTTGAGCATGGGCAGATAAGCCAAAAGGGAAAACTTTAATAGCAAAAGGAAATACAACCTCTAGATCTAGCAAACAAGTCCAGACATCAATGAACAAATGCTAAAAAACGAAGGAAAAAGATTCAACATTTGATGAAATAGAGGACCCTGTGGATTTTGAAGAGAACATGGATTTAAAAGAGAAATAAATGAGACTTGTAAGGGCAGAATTTATGGTCTGCATAGCAAAAATAATGGGCAGAATAAAAAAAACTTGAAATTATGATGTTAAGTCTCACAAAAGAGACAAAAAAGAGAATGTCTTACCAGGAAGGCAAGCACACAGAAGTAAAGGACAATAAGCAAAAAACAGTAAAGTTAAAAGGAAGCACGCTCTCCATAAAAGCAAAACATATTGATATTGAAGATAGGATGTATACTGACAACCCAAGAAATACAGGTCTCCCAAAAAAACACAAGTCAAAAAACCTGAACCACTAATGTAAGAAGCAATATGGGAAAAATGTCCGGAACTTCTGAATATATAAGTCAAAATGCCAATTGAAAGAATCTATAGAAGTCTCACAGAAAAAAAAAAAACCACAAGGATGCAAACTCAAGAAACACAGTAGTTCAACTTAACCATTCCATTAAGAAACAACAAATTCTACAAATAATCAAGGAAAAGATTTTCAAATACAAAGGAAAGGAAATTGAATAAGAAAATTGTTCTACACCCACCTACAGGAATGAATGGAACAATGTACTCTGAAAAATAAAGGAGTTCAGGATGCACCACAAGGTGACCGACCCTGAAAATCAGAGCTTAAACACAAATGAAAAAAGATGGACATTGCATAACAAAGAGATGGTTCAAAACATTCTAAAAAGAATGATTTTTTAACAGAGCTGCTCGCTGTCGGTTCACACAAAAACCTAGTTTTAAAATATGTTGACTATTTACATCTTCTAAAATGAGAATGCTGGGCCTAAACAGGAATTCATCTTCCTGAGTTCAAATCTGGCCTCAGACACTTACTAGCTGTGTGACCCTGAGCAAGTCACTTAACCCTGTTTGCCTCAGTTTCCTCATCTGTAAAATGAGCCGGAGAAGGAAATGGCAAACCACTCCATATCTCTGCTAAAAAAACCAACCCCAAAATGAAATGACTGAATATCAGCAACAACAACATGAGGTGGGAAATGTAAGGTGAGAAGGAACGTTAAGACAATCAGTTCTCTATTTTCCATTCTTGGACCCAATCTGTCATTGGCTCTAATTCTTTTCCTTACTCTTTTCAAAACTGACCCCCAGTTACAATGGATTCACTGGTATTGGTATTGAGATGGGACCTAAGGTCCACTAAAATTAAGAAAAGCTGATGGAGAGGAAAACTGGGTAGTGCCAAGGGGAAAAGAAAGAAATCGCATCCTATTAAGTTTCACATTTTCAAGGCTTCATGATTTTAATACCAGACATCACAAACATTTTACTTGCATGCTCATAGAGAAAACACAATCCTGCTAACAGCTGCTTTGTAAAGGTCAAGGAGAGAAAATCTAGTGGCTGCATTTTCACATGGTTTTTCTGTCTTAATTTTCCTCAATAAACTGTTGACCAAATTTCTGCATCTGACATTTTAGTTCTAATTGGTAGGAAAGGAGGAGTTAGTAACAATGCTGATGCTAATCAGAGAGCAACAAGGATAATGAATTTGAGGGCTGAGCTTTTCACTAATTGATAGGCTATAGATGACTCAGAGTGGAAATGTGAATGGGATATTTCTGGCTGGAATAAGCTTTCACATAATAATAATAATAATAATGTTTTTCACAGGAATAATTTATAATTGTACCACTTAGGGATTAACCATAAATATTATATAATAGCATGGGGTCATCTACTTCAACACATGGCCTTTGTGTATAATTTTCTACTAGTTTCATGCCAACAAGAATAACTTTAACAAGTCATTAATAGTAAGGTATTTAACAAAGTGAATTATAAGTTTAACAAAAATTGTATGAATTAAACTCAGTTATTTTCTTATTAGATACCTATTTCTGCTGGATGCTGCAACTAAGTTACACAGGTACAAGCTGTGGCTGTGGTCAAAGAACAAATGTGTAAAACAGTATACTCCTAGTACCTTAAATATAAATGACCTAATTTTATCTAAATTCACATATCCACAGAGTGGATAGTCCTTAAAGCAAAATGTGACCCTGAGCATAAAATATTAGGCTATAGGAAAAAGCAGCAATATATTATTTACATTAACCTATATGTGCTAATACAGAGACTACATCATTTAATGTGACACTTTAGGGGCAGCTAGGTGCAAAAAAAGAGTACCTGCCCTGGAGTCAGGAGGACTTGAGTCCAAATCTGTCCTTAGACACTTAACACTTACTAGAGATATGTACCTTGGGCAAGTCATTTAACCTCAATTGACCTGCCTTTCCCCCTTCCAAAAAGCAAAAAAAGAAAAATTAGTTCATTTAATGTGATACTTTACCTGGTTTCCCCCAAGACCATGACATGTATACATAATTAGTGGTTTGCCTCCTTGGTTGTTTTCTCCAACATCCAAGCATGAATGGCGGTCTTTATTTTGTATCTGAAGGAAATTTTTTTTTTCAAATTAGTTATATTTAAAATTTAAGAAATTATTATTTACATACAAGTTTGAGAAGATAAAAATCAATGTGAATGAATAAAATATAGGAATATTAGTTTAGAAAAATCTCATAAGCAACCTATCATAAGTAACTCAACATTCTTGGGCACCTATGTAGTCAACAACAAATACTGATTTTACTTGAATAATAGAATTAGTAAAAACAAAACAAAAAAAATAATAATCTCAGACTTGAAAGGGTGTCTTGGTACAATGAGTAACCAATGAGGAAAAAAGAAGATACTTACATATCCAGATATTACAGGGTTAAGATCTGGCACGTACATTTCTGGATAAACGTTGTTTAAATACCAAGTAAAATTTTTACACTGGAGACGGTGTTTTATTTCAAGTCTTTTTGAAATATCTCCAAAGGTTTTCTGAAAGAAGATAAGAGAAACAATCAGAAGCTACAGCTATCTCATACAAACCTAAAACTTATTTTAATACTTTTAATCCTTTTTTTGTGAGGAGGAAAGGTTTGTGCTCAAATTCAGGTCTCTCAAAAACTCTGGGCCACCAATGAGTTTCAGCTTTAATTGTACCAATTGGTGTTTAGATGATGATCTGTTTTCACAGAAGGCATCATCAATGCTGTTGCAGTGATTACAAGTGAGGAGGCTGCTTCCTCTACCCATGCTCTGCTACTTCCGATGTTGTTCTTTTTTTTTTTTTTTTTTTTTGCTTTTCAGAGAGGAGAGGGCAGGGCAATTGGGGCTAAGTGACTTGCCCAAAGTCACACAGCTAGTAAGTGTTAAGTGTCTAAGGCTGGAGTAAAATCAATGAAACCCACATCATTAGATATAAATAAAAACAACATTTATAGACTGTGATCCCCTACTATTTAAGATTAAGAGTACCAAAACAATAGGGTCAGAGGGTAATCTCATTTATAGAGCTCTGTTTACTTATTTCAAATGATGATAGAGAAAAACAAATTAGATTAAAGCTCATCCCTCAAAGTATCTGTGTAGTTATGACTTCCCACCAAAAAAAAAATCAAATAAAAAGCAAGAAGCAATAAAATTTAATTAAAATAGTTATGTTTACTACACACACTGCACTTGTAGAGAGATAAAAATGTATGCTTCATGGAGCTTAGGGACTGGTAGATGGATATCAGCAAAATAGCTCTACCAGTGCCTAGAACAGTGCTGTGTACATAGTAAATGAATAACTGATGAATTAAATTGAAACTATGGTGTCAAATTCAAAATAGGAAAGCCTGGGCCACAAAATCTAAGGGACTTCTGAAATGAAAATATGTTGTTCTTAAATTTCTCACCAAGAAGTGGCTACTTAGATATATATAATTCACCATATATGTCTTTCAGTATGTGTGTGCTCTTTGCAGTTTGAGTAACAGGGTGAATGTGACTGATCTACGAGAAAAGACAGTAATATAATATAACAATGCTACAAATGTGCTATATGATTGCCATGTTACACTAACACTGAAATACTGATCCTAGTCATTTTGTATAAAGAAAAAAAAAGACTAAAAATGTAAATCTATTGATATGAAAAGTTTCTCTTAAAATCATTTTTCTACAATTGAAATACTGCTTCTGACTTTTAAAAAAAGTCTTTTTTATTCTATGGTTTCTGATGAAGAAGATTGCAATAAGGAATCTGATATGCACAACTTCGTTTTTTTATTTATAACTTACTTCTTTAAAAATTTTTGCTGCTTCTGTGTTTCTTCGATAAAATATGTCTTTAAATTCATCCATCCACACTTCTGCAAGACGAACTTGGTTACGCGCAATCACCTGAGTGCCTTTTGGAAACGTATGAGGGCTTTTGCTGCGAAAAACATGTCCAACAACAGAGCAAGGCATAATCTCCAACTGCCCACCACATTGCCATACCTGATAATTAATGATATTTTTGTATAAATTCACAGTATTTGGAAGATTTTAAACATAAAATAAAAATTCAAATTGGTTTTCAACTTTGTCTCTAAGCATCTTGCCAAGAAGACAGATGGGAGAAAAAAGACTTTGCAAATGTGGTTATTCTCCTGAAATTTAATATCACTTTCTTAAATTCACTTGTATCATTTTTTACACAATAATTCATCCTCTAGTGGCAATTAATTAATTATATGTTTGTTTTGGAAGGCCATCCATTCTGAGCTCGATTATCTCCCTAGCTCCATACCTCAAAACTTCTCTACATATTCATCACTTGTCCTCTCTTCCTTTGTTTCAGTTCCAGGGGATGAAGTTTTCCTTCTCTTTGCCAAGGCTAAGGGCTTTCCTGTGTCCTTAATCCCACTCCTGTACAACTCCACAAAGAATATACCCCCCTCAGTCATTTTCTCTCTCTCTTATCTTCAATCTCTTCTTACCCACTGGCTCCTTCCTCATTTGCTGCCTATAAACATATTTTGTTCTCCATATTAAACTAATTCTCTCCCCATCCTCCCAATATTATTGTCTTCTGTGGGCCCCTCCTTTACACTGCACTTGCTACACACACTTTACTGCAAACTTACTTCTCAACCCCTTGAAATGTGACTTCTAATCCCACCCTCCTGAAATCACTAAGAGATTACCAATGATTTCAAATGCTAAATCCTATTTCCTATTTTGGCTTTATCTCCTGGACTTTTCTGAGGGCCACTTTCTTTTTCTGGATTCTCTCCTCAATCTTATATTACAGGACCTGGCTGGTTCCTCTACCCATGCAAAAGATCTTCAACAATTTTTGATATATCATGCTTAATCTTTTCCAGCTTGTAAGCATAACTGTCCCCTAAGACTCTATCCTGGGACCTTTTTACCTCTTTCTCTACATTCTCTTGTTTGATGATGTCATTCAATCCCTGGGATTCACCAATGACTATCAAATCTTTGCATCCAGGCTTAATCTTTCCCCTTAACTCCAGCATATTGAACAATCATTGCCTAGAAATTTTAGGAGAACCTCAAAACTCAAATGATCTAAAACTGAACATATCGTGTTCCCATTAATAAGATGACCAGAATTTAAGAATATTTCAAAGAACTGAGCTGCATCTACTGACAGTACATTTTTTTAATCCACGAGGCAAAGAAAACAGAAATAGGAGGATCACATTTTTATTTAAACCAAATTGTAATAATTTTGTATCAACTGATGTTCCTTTTCCTTCTTAAATCTCTGTTCTCCAAATTCCCATCTTCTCTGCTGGGTAACATCATCTCCCAGTCACCCCTGACTTTCCCCTCTCCCTCAACTCCATATCTAGTTGCTGCTCAAGTCTTTCCTTCTTCCTATATACTCCTATTGCTACCACCCTTATCCCTTTTATCCCTTGTTGTCTACTATACTATGGTTTCAATCTTTTCCTTTTCAGTTACTTCTTTCACATGATTGCTAAAATGAGTCTTCTTAAAACACAGGCTTGAAAGTGTTACTTGGCCTGATCAAAAACATTCAGTAGTTTCCTACTGTCCGGATATAAAGACCCTTTATAATCCAGCTGCTACCTACATACACAGCCTCACTTCACATTATTCTTCCCTTCACAAAATCCATACTCCTGTTAAATTAATCTACAAGCTATTTCCTGAACTCAACATTCTATCATCTGTCTCTGTATATTCACACAGTGGTTTCCCTGTGACTAAAATTTACTCTTTATTTTCACCTTTTAAGATCTTCCTACAATGATCAGTCCAGCTGCAATCTTCTCCATGAAGTCTTCTCTAATATATTACATGTTAGTGTATTCTCTCACTTTCAATTTTTCCAGAGTCCTTTTTTCAGAGTTCTCTTTTGCCCCCTTCACTGCCTACCTTGTATTATGTTTTGTCCATATATATTGAGTGCCACCAGTAGAACATAAGCAACTTTTCTGAGGGCAAGAATTATTTAATTTTTGTCCTTGTTTTTCCCAGAAGCTAGTTTAGTACATTATAAATAATTCATGTTTAAGTCACAGAACTACAATTTACCTGTTTACATTGAATGAACTAACATCAATACGAACATCTAACAGCCTACAAAACCATATGCCAGTAACCAAACATTGCAGTATGTTGGATCAAAAATTCTGACTCTATTTTGAATGTTTCATATAAAAACCTCAGAAAATTTAACATCTACATTATCCTATTATGCATACATTCATGGATTTTCCTTTGTGAGCAGGTAACATTTGTATGGTGTTTTAAAGTCTTGAAAGTGCATTATATCTATTCTTTTACTTGAAACTCAAAAGCAACTCTTGGGAGTAGATTCTAGAAGTATAATCCACATTTTACAGCTGAAGAAACAACCTCAAGAGAGATTAAATGACTTGTCCATGGTCACACAACTAGGTAGTGACATATCTGACACTCTAAACATTATGCCACCACGCATATCTAGCAGCAAGTTGCAGATCTACTAACATTCAATAACTATACGAAGACAAAGGTACCTTTTGTATTATACATCCAGCCACTGATACAACTTTCACTGGTCATTATGCATAAATGATATGGGTACATGGAAGCATAGACCAGTAATCGAAGTATTAAGACTCAGGTTCTACTTGCCCTAGCAAGATGTCAGTTTTATGTATTTTAAAAAATCTCATAGCAATAATAAATTGTTACTTTTATTACCATGAGGAAGAAGTCAGGTATAAGCTATAAAAAACAAATACCTATCTTTTAAGTTGAAAATTCTTAATATATCCTGTTTCTGTTAAATGATTCAAATGTGATTATATCAATATTTATCTCTTTAAATGGTTTTTAAAATTAATGTTGCCTCCTTCAACCCAAGGCTCTAAATAAAAAGGATCCTGAAATCTGGTTAGTTATAAATATTTACAAGTGAACTTTAATCACAGAATGATATTGTAATGTATGATTACTGGCACATAGCTTTGTAGGTTGTTAGATATTCACACTGAAGTTAATTCATTCAGTATAAACATGTGAATTATAGATCTGGTGATGTAAAAGGTAGCTCTAAAATTTCACAGTATGAGCAAAACATTGTTGTTTTTCAAGCCTTTAATCTCTAATTTTTCAATCTGATGTTATACTTCTAAGGTAGCTGATGGGTATAATGTATAGAATGCTAGGTCTGGAGTCTGAATCCTTGGATTCAAATCCAGCCTCAGATACTTACTAGCTCTATGACTGTGGGCAAGTTTCCTCAACTGTAAAATGGGGATAATAATAGTACCTACTTCACAGGATTTTTGTGAGGATCAAAAGTTAATATTTTTAATAAGCACCTAGCACTTGCACATAGCAGGCATTATACAAATGCTTATTCCCTCTCCTTTCCTTCTGGTAATGAGTATTTAATTAAATATTATAAAATTTATACAATCTGATAGTTAAATCCAGATGAAATATTGACTCAATGTTACTCATATGAATCTTCGTCTTCAATCTTTAAAAAATATATAATAATAAGGAACTTTAAAAAAAAGATTTGTTAATGCCACATATAATGCTTTGTCCTTTATGAAGAGCATCTATTTGATCCATATAAGAAACTTATGAGGTAGGTGGGGCAAATATCATTATCCCAACTTTACAAGAAGCCAAGGCTTCCTAATCTGTAAATATCTGCCAAAGGTCTCCTGGTTATGAAATGGTACAATGGAAATGTGAGCCTAGGTCTTCTACTGCTCTACATACCAGCCCAAGGGGTAAAAAATAACTTTGACTTTGAAAATAAACGTCATAAGAAGAAATTGCCCAACCAAAAGCATTAAGTGCTTCCTATGTGCCAGGCATTCTGCTAAGCAGTGGATCAAATATATATGAGTCATTTGTAGGTAAGCATTCAAAGCTGCTGCTTTGCTTCTTACATTAGAGTTAGCCTTCCATACCACATTCTACACAAAAAACTGCTCACTCTGTGCAAACAACTAAGTCCTATGACCTTTAAAATCTTATTTGATCATTTTTCCACCCTGATTCTTTTGGCAATCAAATTATTTCCTGAAGCATAATGATTTGATTATATTTATCTTAGCTATAAGTGCATTAATAGGCATTACTGCTCAAACACAGGATCTTAACTCTATATTCTCTTGTATTTCTGCAGCATTAAATAAATATGTCAAATTATGTCTTTAAAGGAAAGGGTTTTCTTCCAAAGTTTTTAGAACTTATGATTTAAAGTGCATAACACATACTTTATAGTCCATATCAATTGATTTTCACAAAGTCATCCAAATGCTTTATACAGTTAATCTCCAATAAACTTACTCTGAAAGACATTTCTATATTTTCTCCTCCCCAGATTTTCATTTCTTCATCATAAGTTCCAATATATTCAAAATATTCTTTTGATATAGAAAAAAGACCTCCTGCAAAAGTGGGTGTTCTGCAAAACAAAATGCATGGTAAAACTTAAAAACAAAGCAAAAAACTAAAATAAAAAAGTTTTTTTGAGAGAGCAAATGGAACCAAATAAAGGTTAAAGAGAGCATTTTGTACACGTCACTTTAAAATCAACTTTTGAAGAAAATAGTCAAAGATGCTATATGCACAAGCCTTTCAATAGCCAAGTCATTCTCAGTGGCATGAAACAAAGAAAAGGAAACATGGTTTTCCCATCTCTCCAGTATTTGATGTTAAGTTCAATTACTTGCTACTAGCATGAATTGAATAAGCAGTGCTATGCATTTGGGAGCTGGAAAAATCTGGGTTTGAGCCTCAGATGTGTCATTTGGCAGAGGTGTGACCTTTAGCAATCCACTTCACCTTTTGGTGCCTAAGTTTTTTAACTTGTAAAATGACTACATAACCACGTAAGCAGGACTATATAACTCCACTTGCTCTAAATCTATCATTCTATGACTCTGTATGTTAGGAGAATATGGCAAGTGAAAAAAAAATCTGCAGAGTAAATCAATCATGTTAATGTGCATTTATTGACATCAGTTTTGCATAATCACCTGATTGGATAGGTTTCATCTTTTCTTCTTTGCTTTTCATGATCAGGAAGAGATTCCCAGCCAAATGATAAACTCCAGTCAAAATTTCCACGGTTGTGGTTATGTCCATAAGGAGAAGGTTTGCTGAATTCAAAAGTATTAAGATCTATTGACGCAATATCTGGACTTACAACTGCTGTGTAGTTCTCAGCTATTCTTGCCAACAAAGGCTCTAACCAACCATAAAAGCACTCACCTGGTGGGAACAAAATTTTAATTACTTCACAAAAGATACGAGTTTTTTATTCAACAGAAAAAAATAAGTACACTGTAAAATTATTTAAATTTTGGATGCTGCTTCATACTTAAAACTGGCTGCCAATTTTTTTTTGTTTTGCCTAATAAGCTCTTTCAAAGACAAAAAGCCTTAGTGGAAATGCTCTGAGTTATTATTATTGACATTTAAAATCACTAAATTAATAAACCCAAGAGATAAAATGAGTATCTAAAAACCTGGACAGGGAAGAAGACGTGCACTCAAACATTCATAGTAATGATTGATGATAGTAAAAGAATAAAGATAGAAGAGATAATAGACAATAAAACTGGGTCAGGACAAAAGCAATTTGGCCCAAAGATTGTTGATGATGGGTATTATAAAAAAAACAAAAAAACAAAAACAAAACTAGTAAGTAGTTTATATTTTCCATAGCACTGAAAGATCAAGGGTAGAGATTAACAACACGAATCTAACATCATGCAAAGGCATTTCACATAAAAGTTCCTATGAAAGCTTTGTAAATCTTAAAAAATAATATAGATGTAGGATTTATTATCTTCCGAAGAATATTCACCTAAAAATGAAAGTTCATTAGGAGAAAGACTGGATAGCAGCAGGTCCATTACAGGGAATGGAGCTCCATATAACAGAGTGGTAGCTCACATCATTAGTTAGTCATGGGTGCAAGTTGTTGTGGTTGTCACCTTCACTAAGAAGAGTCTACAAGACCAGTCAAGTGTCCCTGAAAGGCCAAAGTTAAGCAATTTTTGGAAAAAGGATATGAAGAAAAAGTAGATTTTCTTTAAAATTTGTAACATGTAAAATTCCAGATACTTACAGTGGGAATCTAAAAAGGTGAGTGTTTCAGCAGTTGCTACTGATGCTCCCAGCAACCGAGCATTGATCAGACCTTGTCTTTCTTTTTGTCGGACAACTTTTACTATGTGAAATTGCTTAACGTATTCATCGAGTTTATCATGCAAATATTCTGTAAGAAAAACATTCAAGTTTAATTGTAAGAATTTGTTTTCATATTCAACACCTAGTAAAAGATACGAAACACAATTAAAAAATACAAACAATACACCAAATAAAAACAAAAACATTGTTTTATTTAACAGCTATGTGTGGTCCTTCAAATCAAGAAAAATCAGTGTTTTAATCTCTAATTTAATTCTTCACAGCTGAATAAAAATCAATTTTCTCAAATATTATAAGCTATGACTTGCACCACACCAACATTTGCAACACACAAAACACTTATCTTTCATACTGATTAATGACTTTAAAGGTTTTTGGAAAAAAAAATGAGAGGTGTTAGGAATTGAATGAATGGTTGTCAAGTGGGGCCAGAAGAAAGTATTTAGATGCCAAGGGATTTTACTAAGTGTCAAATGAAACACATTTGGATTTAAAGAAGCAAATATTAATAAATCTTTTTAAAAACTTGAGTGAAAACAGGAGTCTCAGGAAAAAAAGGATGAATATAGAATCTGGAATAACCACGTGACTTTCCCAACCAGATGAAAGAATCATATTCATTAGGGAATATGGCCTCCCGGAAAGTAACTACTTAAATGTGTTGTCAGAAAACTTATTAATAATGAACTACATACTACTAAGTCTTAGAGTCTTGCAAAATTGACAGTTTCCAAGATATAACTAGCATGAAAACATATGTTAATCAATACTAAGGAAATATGTAGAAACTTGTAATTACAAACTAAGTGAGATGTCTATTGGATAAAAACTAGGACAGTTAAGTATGGGAAAAACCAACAAGTTATTCAAATATGGTTACTATTTATAAACATTTGCCTATCTGCTCAAGTATAGTTAATTCTTGGTCACCTATAAATGCTACATATGACCTTTTTCCTATACTGGTTCTCAGTTCTCACAACTGCTTCCATGAAATATGGGAATATGGATAAGGTAAATGCATATTCAAATACATATAAGTGCATCAAATTTATTTTTTTATTCCATCACTCATTAGAAAGGACAACAAAGTTGACTGTTTAAAACATGAAGGATGCAGGATTCTAGGATCAACTGAGTAGTAAAGTAAGCCCATGTAAACTGACCTAAATACATTAGAACTAGTTCCCAGAAATATAAATGGATTAAGAAAACACAATCATGGATGTGTTCTACTTTAATAAAGTAAGAATTTACAAATAGAAGTATTACAGGTGTTTTAAAGTCATTTATTCTGGGAGAGATTGGGATTCCCTATCTCACTCAGGCTGGAAGTGCAATAGCTACTCACAGGCCTGATCCTACTATTCAATGGCAACAGGAGCTTTGACTTGCTATGTTTCTGACCTTGGCTGGTTTCTCCCTCCTTAGGTAGACCCATTGCTTCACTTCTCTGCCCCCTTCCCTTTCCCCAGGGACTTGCAATGTGATGTTGAACTTGCTGCAGATACCCAGCAGCTTAGCCCTATGACTACTAGCTCAGAACTCCCTAACTTGAGTGATATAACAGCATCAGTGTCCTTAGCATCAGTAATTACAGGCATCTGTCATTACTTTTTAGCTATCCTTTTTTTTTAAAGGACAGTACAGCAGGTTTCCTTTCACAAAAGCACCCCCCTCCAATGTTTAAAAAAAAGTCCAAATTAGAAAATTTAGATTTCAGTGCAACACTTGAGTTCATAGTAATCTCACTCTCCTCTAAATCCAGTCAACAACATTTATTTGGTTATTTATAATGTCTTCTTTGTCATATACGGCTATTAAACTCTTGTATTGTTCTTTCATTTTAACACGCTTATATCTCACTTCCCCACTAGATTATGTAATCAGCAGAGACAGCACTTCTTCCCCATACCCAGCAGTTACTTTACTGAACACATCTTCAACGGATAATTTAGTGTTTTGGAGTTGGAAAGGCTTTCAGAGATCATTTAATTTGGTAAAAATTTTTAAACATTTGAAGAAGCTATGAAAGGCAGAGACCTCAAGGTCTCCTAAAAGTGCCTAAGGTTGCAAAAGTGGACTGACTGCATAAATAAGGTCCACTGTCCTGTAATTTAGATAAAAGGCTAAGCTACCCTTCAAAACTATTTACTCCCATAGGGACCATTTAGAAACCTGTAGAGAAGGTAATAATGCCCAGTTTGATTCTTCAAAATAATTCATTCTATTTAAATAGTTCTGAAGTTATGAGGAAAGGTATACTTTACAATTTTTCTTCAGCCTTCAAAACCACTCAAACATTTACTCCCACTGATCTCAACTTCAGCACAGGTCATCCAAAGGAGGATGGCATGTCTCTGAGAGGGTAGATTGATATCAGTGGATAACTAGTCCTAAATAGATTTTAGCCAAACCCATACAATCTTATAAAGGATAATCTAATTGTATTTTTCCCCCTTACCGTCCTCACTGGCATCATCTACCAAAATGATTTCTTTCAGCAGTATGGCTGGTGAAGAATAGAGTACACTGTGGACTGTTCTAAGCAGAGTAGACCATGCTTCATTGTGAAAAATTATTATGACACTTGTGGTAGGCAAGGGAGGACAGCGTTTAAATTTTTGCTCAATACATCTGGAAGTTAAAAAAAATAGTCTAAGTTACAGATTTCACATTTTACCTCAGATCTAACATTACTTACATCCACATTAGATTTTTTTTTCTTTTCATAAACCTCTCTGAGAACTGTTATGCATTATTTTATTATATTTGCTATAATGAAAATAGATCAATAAAAAATTCCTTCAGAAAAGAGTTTTTCTAAGAAGACACCAAATCCATAGAAAGGCAACTAAATATCAACAGTGTACTAGGCAGGTACAAAGTAATATAGCACCATACTGTAACTTCAGTTAGCATAACAATTATACATCTAATATAAATATTTCTTATACTAGAAACAATCTATAGACAGAATCTGAGTAATATTAATTCTTTCATTCAATATAACCTGATTTTCTCCTTCCATTTAACCTGCAAATGTGTAATGTATTGTTAAATGCTCTATTCAATTAAATTATCAGAATACAATAGTCATGCAAAAATTAGTTGTTAAAATTTTATTTTGCAAGCTAAGTTGACACTAATAAAGCTGCTTACCTTATGCTCTAGTAAGAGAGAGAAAAAAGCTGATTTTCTCAAAGTGTTATCATACCAAAAAATACAAATCCAAAACAAAATACACAACAAACTGAATCACCACAGTGTACTTCAGGGTTTGAAGGAACCTCAGAAAGAAATCTAACTACTGACCTAAAACATGGATCCCCTCTACAACACATCTGATAAATAATCCACAATAAATTCTATCCACGATTCCTAAATCTGCATATCCAGCCTTCATTTCTTTCCCAAGTTCCAGTTCTCCATCTCCAAATACCTATGGACATCTCCACTTGAATGTGCATAGGCATATCAAATTAAACATATTCAAAACACAACTCTGATTTCTCTTCTTCCCTACCCCATTCTCTTCCTAACTTTCCCATTCATTTGGTGGCATCATCATTTTTCTAACCACTCAGGCGATCTAGGAGTCATTCTCAACTTTTCATTAAGCCTCACTTTCTATATTCAATGAAATGTCAAATTTGTCAGGTACCCCATCATCAGTATCTCTCATATCTGTCTCCTTCTGGATCACCCGACCAAAATACACACACACAGACACCCACACCCACACCCCTCCTTTTTCCCAGGAAGAGCCTAATTGCTCTCCATGAACCCAGTCACTCCCATAATACATACATATTGTTGCCAAACTTATTTCTAAAGTTCAAGTCTGTACTCCCTGCTCAGAAAGCATCAATAGTACATTTGAAAGGGAAGGGGATGAGGGGAGAACCTTTGACTCAGCAATACCACTACTAGGACTGAATCTTAGAGATTTATAAAAGGAAAAGGAGCTATATGTACAAAAATATTTACAGCAGCTCTTTTTGCGGTGCCAAAGAACTGGAAATAGAGGACATGCCCATTAATTAGCTAAACAACATGGTATATAATTATGATGGAATATTATTACACTATAAGAAATAATGAACAGGATGATTTCAGAAAAACAGACAGACTTATATGAACTGATACAAAATGAAGTGGGCAGAACCATAACATTGTATACAATAACAGAAATATTGGATGATGAATATGTGAAATATTTAGCTATTTTCAGCAACACAATGATCCAAGCCAATCCTTAAGGACTTAAGATGAAAAAATGCAAGCCACTTCCAGAGAAAGAACTGATAAGAGTCACTGAATGCAGAGCAAAATATAGTATTTTTAACTTCATTTTTTTGTGGGGGAGGGGCAGTCTGTGCCTTTTCACAACATAATGTGGAAATATATTTTGCATGACTGCTGCACATTATAATCTATATCAAAGTGCTTGCGTTCTTAATTGAGGAAAGAGAGGAAAGAAGGAGAGAATTTGGACTCAAAATCATAAAAATGATTGTTAAAAATGTTTTTACATATAATTGGGAAAAATAAAAATGCAAATTTCAAAATGAAAAGAAATAAAGAAATGGGAATGGGTGGGAGGGGGAAAAAGGAAATAACAACTCCTAGAAGCTGTGGATACCAGGAAAGGTCTCATGCATAATATGAATTTTTAACTGAATCATGAAGGAAACCAAGAATTCCAAGATAGTTGCTAAAGATATCCTAAAATAATCATTGCAATAACTTTTCATGAAAGCAAAGAAATGGAAACAAAGTGGGTGGCCATTAACTGAGGAACACCTAAAAAGTAAACTCTACTATGTGATAGCAAAGGACTATTATTTTGTAGTGAAAAATTACAAAAATGAGGAATTCAAACAAATTAGAGATGATTTGTATAAATGAAGAATAAAATTAAACAGAACCATGAGAAATATGCAATGACTACAACAGTGTAAGTAAAAAGATGGATGAAAGGAAGTTGAAGCAAATGAAAAGTCAGTTAAAGTCCTAGACGAAAGAAAATAAAACATTTTCTTTCTTCTTTAGCCAAAGGAATACTAAGACAAAATTATTATATATGTTTCCAGATGTGGTCATTGCACAAGAATTTTTAGCTTAAATTTTCCTCTTTAAGGTGTTCAATTAGTGAGGACTGATTGCTTTCACCTTATGCTTTCTTGTTAGGGCATAAGGTAAAAGCACATCATTGCTTTTTTTTTTTTATTGTTTTTTTTTAAATCTGGCCTTGACAAGATCTTTGTGTAGCCATTTCAGTCTTTTTAGATACTTCCCATTTTCTTCTTACAGGAATCATTAGGGATTGCATCATCAAAATTTAGTTCTTGAGAAATTCTCATCCCTTTTTTGAACCAACTTTGCATTAGGATTCTCAAACCACGGAATCCTACATATCTTGTCTCTCTGAAATCTTCTTTGAAATATGAAATATATTTTGAAATATACATACACACCCACACGCACCCATCTTCTTTGAATCATGCCCAGATGAGCCCTCCAACACTGTTTTCTCTACTGTCTGAGGGATGGAGTTATCAACAATGCACACAAGAATTTTCCAAATTCTCTGCCTTTAACAGAGGGCCACCCCCCTCCCTCCGGCAGGGTTTGGAAAGTTTAAACTCATAATCTCAACTAATTTTTGCCCCTGTTCCAGATCATCATCAGGAACATGCCATCATCCATTTACTCTCTTTGACTGGATAGTCTCTATATGTTCCCATGTTTCTTCCCACTCTTTTAATTTAACCTAATGTTCAACAGTTAAAACACTTATTATAAACTAAACTAAGCATACTTTCTGTTTATAACTTCTTTAAAAGAAACTACACAAGTTGAATTGCTGGGTAGAGGAGTAAAGAAACTTCATGCAAATGAGACAGTATCATGATTACTCAAGGAAACTTTTTTTTTTTAAAGAAAAACCAGCACTACAAACTTCTCCATCAAACTCCCACATAACAATACCAAAGATAAACCTTCATTGACTTTTATGTTTTCACCTCTCCTTTGGTCACATTTTAAGCCTAATGCTTTCTGCATATTGTTCTGCATTCAAAGGATGTTATCACACTACTCTGGGTATTCATGTTTAAGATTATGCAAGCCCTGCCATTTTTGTTTTTTTTGCAACTAGATCCTATCTGAAGCCCAAGTTACGTAAAAGCCTAGCAGGATCCTTGTTTTGTTTACCTCCTCGGTATAATATAAGTATAACTCAGTTTATAACCAAGCTGAGAAAGTTCTTTCCTGATTCCTCAGAATGAGCTAATAATACACATCATCTCAGAGTGGCTTGGGTTTGGAGCTAAATCCTAAAGTGCCTGAGGCACTGGAAACAAAAAACTTTTGACTTTCAAGTTGTATCAATTCAATTCTTGAGGGCAGTTTTTATAGGAGGAAAGGATGGGAACTAGACTATGATTTTACCTGTACAGTAAATTCCCTCTACCAGTGCATGCTGGCACCTTCTCAGCAACTTATCAACTTAAGGGCACTAAGAAGGTAAGTGACTATCCCAGGGTCACACTATCAGTCAGACAAGCATTTATCTTGCCATAGCTACTACGTATAGAAGGTAGGATCAAGTTTCCCTGGCTCTGATGCCAGTTCTTAACCCACTACTTCAGGCTGCCTCTGATACAGAGAAATAACAATGGTAGTGGGAAGGTTGGGGTGGGGGTAGAGTTTGGAGGGAAGGAAATGAAGCATCACTAGGGAAGAAATAATTCTGCTATACATTCAGAGCCAGCTAGACCATATCTAAAGTACTGCAGACTCCAGATAGAGAATATTTTGGAAGGATGTGGAAGAGGTAATAGGTATAGGAGGTGAGGTGGGTAGATCTGAAGACCAACTGTACTGAAAGAGATGTACTACTATCAGATTAAATACCTATCATATTTATAGATTCACAAAGCTGGAAAATATAGCTAAAATCATTGGATGAGAATCAGTACCAAATCTGAGGAGATAAAATTTAACAGGGATAAATGTGAGGGCCTACATTTGATTTGTTTTTTTAATCCACCTTAAAAGTATAAGAGGAAGACATAAGATTAGACAGCAGCATGAAGAAGATCTAAGAGTTTAAAGAGACTGCAACCTCAATATAAATCAACAGTGGGACAATGGGGCAGCCAGGTGGCACAGAGGATAGAGTGCTAGGCCTGAAGTCTGGAAGACTGCTTCCTGAGTTCAAATCTGATCTCAGATAAATATGTTCTCATTTATGGTATTAATACCATTAGTAATATTTATGTGACCCCGGGCAAGTCACAAATCTGCCTCAGTTCCCTCATCTGTAAAAGGAGCTGGAGAAGGAAACGGTAAATCACGGAGTATCTTTGCCAAGAAAACCCTAAATGGGGTCACAAAGAGTCAGGAATGATTGAAAATGACTTACCAACTAGGACTAGGGAAGAAATAATCCTGCTATACATTCAGAGCCAGTCAGACTATGTCTGAAGTACTGCAGACTCCAGACAGAGAATATTTTGGAAGGATATGGAAGAGGTATAGTGTCCTAAGGAAGGCAACCAGAATAGTAAAGGACCTTGAATTCATACTTTTAACAACTGAAGAAAATGGGGATCTTTAGTCTGAAAGAACCTATTCAGGAGGGACACAATAACAACTTTTGTTATCTGAAAGGCTGATACATGGAAGAAGGATTAAAGTTTTGCTTCCTGCACCCAGATGGCAAAATTAGGAGCAATGCCTGGAAGCAGAAATGAGGGAACTTTTAGACTTAGTACACGGAAAGAACTTTCCAACAATCAGTGGTCTCTATAAGTGGAAGAAGATGCCTCAGAAGTCTATGGGCTCCCCCCACGCCCCTTACTCTAAATCTTCAAGTAAAAACTGAATGACTATTTCTGGGTATGTTGTATGAGGTATTCTAATTCAGGTATGGGTTGGACTAGGTGGCTTCTGATGATCCTCCCAATTCATATTCTTGATTTGAGGCAGAAAGAAGAGTGTTGCCCAAAATGAACACTTCTCTCTCTTATTCTAACTATAATTTTTTGTTGTTGTTGTTGTTGTTTTTTGCTTTTTGGAGGGCAGTTGGGGTTAAGTGACTTGCCCAAGGTCACACGGCTAGTTTTTTGTGTTAAGTGTCTGAGGCCGGATTTGAACTCAGGTACTCCTGACTCCAGGGCCGGTGCTCTATTCACTGCGCCACCTAGCCGCCCCTATTCTAACTATAATTTAAAAGTAATGGTCGCTCCTAAATCAACCACCCATTTTGTTTAAATGTTGAATACATTATAACTAAAAACAAAATTAACAAATGAAAATCTTATTTTTTAGTATGACACATGGAAAACACAAACAAAAACATAATGAAATGTGTGAAATCTATCTAAAGTTCCATAATATGGATTTTCATGGAAAAAATGTTAAAAGTCTGGCATTTTTTTTGTCTTATAAGTATTCTCTGTTCAAATAAGCATTTAGAAAAGGGGAGTAGTGATAACCAAAGGGTTTTTTTTTAACGTTAGCACCTCATATATATATATATGACTCATTGTTACAATTCTAAACAAAGTTATAGAGAAATTCTGTAGAATTAACATAAATATGAACATTTAAACTTGTTTTCCTTTAAACATCTTACCATCTCCTCTTTTTGTCAAGTTTTAGCTAGAATTGTGTGTGTAAAGCCTGTAACTTCTAAATTCAAGGTAGAAAAAAAGTAAATATGGAGGCATCAAAGCCAATATTTTCCTAAAATTTTACTGAAGAATCTCCTTTCAACTTAACAATTTCTATATAATAGTTAGCACCAGGTGCCTCTTTTAAAATAATATATAAAAAAAACTTACATAAATCCTTTAAAGTAATAAAGCTAAAATAATGAAATTTGTCACACCCTACATTTTAAGATTTTACTCCTGAAACTGAGATGGGACTTTTTAAATCTAGCCTTTTACATGATCTGAACACATGTATTTTTCTGATTGACTAATGGATGGAATACGGTGATCAATTCTTCAAATGGATGTTAGCAGATACAATTTGTCATTCTGTACTTGTGTTGGCTTCAAAGTAAAAAAAAAAAAACTAACTAAAATTATATTTCAATCAAGTTAGTCCTGAGCAAAATGGAGCTTTTGGATTTCAATCAAGTTAGTCCTGAGCAAAATGGAGCTTTTGGATGTCTGGGTGTTTTTGTTGTTGTTGTTGTTGTTGTTGCTGTGTTGTTTTTTTAGTAATCAGCAATTCTCAAGTTACTTAATGAGCATAGCATTGAAAGCTAATGTTATATAGAGAAAAAGAAAGTAGGAAAGGGTTTATGGTACTGGAAAATGTGATTTCTCAATCGTGCTAAAAATGTGTCCATCATGAACAAAAATCAAATCATAATGAAAAGTAAAAATTCATATGATCAATTTTTGAGATAATTTCTCTTTTAAGGACTGATCCCAAATCAAGATGCTGAAATAGTGAATGCCTTCCTACTAGTCTATAAGAAGCAATTCTGCATTCCACATACTGTATTACATTAACATACATATGTACATGTGTAGATTGTATGTATTTATGTATGTGTATATTTGTGAAAAGAGAAAAGAAGGCTGAGAGTGAGATACTTTGAGAGGTACAGTTCAATTGTTATATTATTGGGAAAAGTCAACTCTACTTACATAGCCTCTTCTATCAGAACTAAAATATTCTAAAGATGTTCTTTCATCTCATTATAAGGTTCCTGTGAGAATGATATTAACCTACCTAAGATCATATGGAAGAGACACAGAGTCAAGAAATCCATCCTGCCAACTTCAGTTTCAGTGTAATGTGATTTAATTGTGGAAGTCTAATGATGGCAGATAAGTCTAGAGTAGTTAGGCTTCTCCTACTCCCCTCACTGCAACCTGTTTAGCTGCCAAAACTGAATACTGTTAAAATAGGAAAGGCAAATGGTGTGCAATTGTTTGCTTAAGTTTTATACTTCTTGTGTACCCTTACACTCAACAGGTCTACTGATAACAATGGTACTTAATCTAACAGTTTACCTAACAGCCTTTAACGTCCCCTCCCTGATGTGAAAAATCATAGTTAACTTGCAGCTAGAAAGAAGAATGACAAAGGCTATATACCCCAAACTACTGAATGTTAGATAAACCAAATAAAATTATTTTTAATTAATCTTAATACTCAGAAAAGATAAGAAAATAACTTGTAAATTCTAAATACTCATTAGTACAAAAAGAAACTACACAATGGCTATCAATTCCTCAAGGGCATAACCCAGGCAGAAATAACCGTACCAGGATGCCTTCAAAAAAGGCAACTAGCAAAACACTGGGCATTTTATTAAATAAACTATGGAGTATATTAGTATTATTCTTGTGGAATTTTAAAAAAATGTCTACCATAGCTCAATTATACCTTAAACTTTTATTGCCAATATTCCTTTGAGGTAGGAAGGTATGCATTGGACTGTCTCCCCTTTACAAAGTCTGAAATAACATGCACAAATGTTTCATAAATCTGTATACACATGCACAGAAGTGCTACATGCATATGCTCAGAGGTAGAAGGAACACTATACACAGTGTGTTAAGTATATATACATAATATATATGTTTATATACAAACACACAGAATACATGTGTATATATACATACTTATACACTCATATTCTTAACAGACTGTAGTTTCTTCTAAATCTGAGTTTGAGCAGTGTGTATGTATGCAATATGTTCAGGTTTGTGAAGTATTTTATGCATATTAATTCATACTCAATACACATAGGTCTTTATTACCATTATTATTATTCCTCCCAGTTCTAATAATCTACAAGCAATTCAGACCTAGAATTTAGTCTTAGTTTCTAGGTCATTTGTACCTGACTTGCCCCAAAAGTCCATGAGTGAATGACCTGGAGTTAGGAAAACCTGAGTTCAAATTCACCCTGCTAGCTGTGTGACCCAGGGCAAGTCACTTAAACTCTGCCTGCCTCAGCTTCCTCAACTGTACAACAGGGATAATAAAAGCTCCTACCTCTCAGAGTTACCAAGTTAAAATGAGATGGCATTTTTAAAGTGCTCTGAAAACCTGAAAACTCCATAAATGCTAGCTTTTATTATGGCCTTGAAGTCAAGAAAACCCAGCTTTGAATTTCACCTAAGACACTTGCTAGCTGTGTGATCCCGAACAAGTGGTTTGCTCTTTCTGGGTCTCAGTCTCCTTACTGGTAAAATGGAAAAGGGGAGAGGTTTGTACCTCTAAACTCTAATATTTCTTAAGCTCTAAATGTTCAATACTATGACATATCGCCATTTGTAAAAACAGCAAAAAAAAAAAAAAAAAGATTACTTATATGTCTAGTTTAAAGTTATCTTTCAAAAGGATGCCTTCAGACTTCAGCTAGGTTGAGATACCTAGGTATTGATCTCAACACACTAACACTGTTGTGAACAGTAAAAGCATGGGTAGGTAGATAGTCTTCCACATACTCAGGAGGTCGAGTGTCTGGTCCAAGTTCTCGGTGCAATGAAATCCGGTCACTAACAAAAGCATTAAAACAGTGTTTGGCTTCCCCTTTCTCTTTTTCCTTTTGTTCTTCAGGACTTAAATCTTCAGGTTTGAATGGTTTCCCAGAAGCACCAGGGGCACTGGAGTCCTGAGGTGGGCGATCTAGAAAAGGCTTCAATTCTGCTGCTGTGTAATATCCTTGCAAACATGGTCTATCCCCAGCATTACGATCTTGTCTAACAGGGGCTTTTATCTGCAACTTGGGCATCGCATCTTTAATATTGTTCACAGCTTCTATCATTAGATCAAACATCTTGTTTTTGTTTTTCTCAATCCCTGACACATCTTTGGAATCTTGAATGCTTACTTCTCTTTGCATTAAAATCAAAAACACCATAAAGAAAAAAACCACCGCACCAAACTTCCAGAGCTTTTTGTGGTGAAAAAGTTTTTTACAGAATAGTTTTATCAGTAGTCTTATGTGAGCCATTCCAACATTAACAGTTTGTCACTTGAAAAATAACAGTTATAACTTCCTCTATTACTTGTGTTCTTTATCATAGATTTGCTTGCCAAAAGGTTTCTTGAAATAGTAACACCTAGAAAGAACAACAGGCAGCATTAGTACATAAGCAATCTAAAGGCAGCTGAGGATACACCACCACTACCCCCACCAATAACATGCACTCTAAAGCATTAGATACTTAGAATTGCAGGGGTCCCCTCCCCAGTAATCATTTTTGTTTTGTTATTTCTCACTTGGTAATAATGTTTCTGAAACCTTTTCTTTTTTATATAGAAAAGGATAAATAAACACACTTAAACTTATTACCAGCAGAGAATCTGACTGGGCCAATTGTTGGGGACAAGGGCTCCAAAAGAAAATATGCATTTGTAGGTGTCATCTAAAGATGACATAATTAGTCTTGTCCAAGATGACATAATTAATGACATAAAAATAATTAGATTAAAAGTCTATATACATTTCCAACCCTGGGAGATAGGAACTATTATTATCCCCATTTTACAGTTGGGGGAAACTGAGGCAGGGGTTAAATGACCTGATCACACAGCCAGTAATTGTCTAGTAAGGATGGATCTGAACTCAGGTTTTCCTACCTCCAGGTCACTCACTCATAGGTTTTTGGGAAAAGTAAGGGATATATGGCCTAGAAACTAAGAGACTAAATTCTAACTTGCTCATAGGTTATTAAAACTAGAAGGAATAATAATAATTCCTACATAATAAAATAAATCTGTATTCCAACTCCTACCTCAAAATGATCAAGACTATCCTAAACTTGGCACATTGAGTGCTACCTTCTAACATAACAATAATCAAACAAGTAATCTGTCTAGTAAATAAGCAAACCTATTCTTTGAAATAGTAATAAAGATATGTTCATTTGGAAAGACTTTCAAAGATTGACAATACAGAAAGATGAGAAAAACAAAATTCATTGTTCAAGGGGCTTCCCTATATTCAATATACTCCCATGGCTCTATATTGCTCTGAAAATAAAATGTTATCTCTTCTCTGTAGCTTTTAAAGCTTTCAATGCCAACTGAGCCTGGTGTTTGGAAGATACACCTTTCTGAGTTCAAATCTGACCTCAGACACTTACTTGATGTTTGACCCTAGGCAAGTCACTTAACTCTGCCTCAATTTCCTCATCTACAAAATGAGACGGTGAAAGAAATGGCAAACCACTCCAGTATCTTTGCCAAGAAAACCCCAAATGGGTTCATGAAGAATCATACACAATTGAAATGACTGAATAATAACAACATCCTGGCCCTGACCAATAATCCAGTCTCTCTGGACATTACTTCTCTTCTAAACTCTGCAATCCAACCAAACTAGGCTTCTCTCTGTTCCTCATACACAATACTCCATCTGCCATCCCCATAGCTTTGCAGCGACTCCCACACGCCAAGAAAGTATTCCCTCCTCACCTCTGCATTAAAGTATACTCTTTCCTTAAGACACAGCTCAAGCACCATCTTCTTCCTCATGACACCTTTCTTGATATTCCCAACTGCTAGTACCCTCTCTCCCACTACCTTGTAGTTAACTGCTCTGTATACATTTGTATTTATTCACTTTATATTTAGGTTTTATATTCTCACATGTACTTGTTTCTCTCACAATATTAGCTCTTTGGGAATAGCAATCATGGCACTCTTTGTACTTGTACCCTTCACAGTGCCTAGGACATAATAAGTAGGCAATGAATAAATACTTAAGGGATTTTAACATTTCTTTTTAGAATTGCTGTTTTTAGCAGATGTAAACACTATCTTGACAAGCATTTTTTTAAAAGTAGGGTTGAGATTTTGGGGAAGCTTATTACCAGCAAACAGGTTTAGGACAAACAGGTATATTACCATAATAGGTTTGGGTCAAATAGGTCTATTATTACCTGTCAAGATGAGTAAAATGAATTTCTCTCTGCAGCAGTAGATGTTTACAGAACATATTTAATGACCACCATCCACCAGGGAGCAACCCTGGGAAGTACAAAATTCAATGACAAGTTCTGGGTCATGTAGACAGTAAAACTAGAGACAGATTCTGTCAACGTTACTAGAGGCAGCTCATGAGAAGGCAGTTAAAGCCAAGAGAGTGCTGGAGTCAGCTCTATCCAGCTCGGGCTGTTTTTACAAATATCAATGAAAACAAACTTTATAACTTAGAAATTGGAGAATGACAAATCAGGTCTTGATTATTTTGTTGATTGTATAGACTTTAAAAAATGATCAAGAAATGGTTAAAAGTGCAGCTTAACCTTAAAAGTTTCTTATGTACATTCCCTCTCAAAGATATAGTTGTTAAACATTAAGTAGTACACCTGTGCATAAAGATTATCATAAATTAAAAAAAAAACCCAAGCCGCCCCCCCAAACAGAAACAACAAAACTCCAACTGACAGGAAGAGATGAAAATCTACCTTCCTATCTGGAACTCAAAGTTTTAAAAATAAATGTTAAAAATTTGTTTTTACACTCAACTGGGAAATAAGATATACAGGCAACAAGAAAGCAAGGTGTGGGGATGTTAGGGAGGGCAGGCTGGGGAAAGGGGTAATTTGTATGCATGCTATCTTGGGGTAGGGGGTAAGAGATGGGGAGAAAATTTGGAAATGAATGCTGAAAACTAAAATAAATTCTGGAATGAAAAAAAAATACCTTCCTTTTGCTTATGCCTCCTTTTTTGCTCATTAACTTTTAGGGAAACAGTATTTTTAAAATTCAATTCACTAAAATTAAGAACTTTACATTCCACCTCATAACTGCAGGCATTTTCACTTGGTTTTCCTCATACTTGGGATTCTCTCTTCTCATCTCTGCCGCATGGCTGCCTCAAATCCCAGTTCAAGTCTCATTTTCTACCAAGAACCCTTTTCCAATCCTCCTTTATTCTAGTATCTTCCCTTCATTAATTATCTCCATTTTCCCCCTGTACGTATCCAGTTTATATATAGTCTTTTTCAAGTTGTTTCCCTCCTTAGACTGTGACGTCCTAGAGAGCTAGGACTGAGGTTTTGTTTTTTTTTAACCTTTTCATTTTTTTGTATGCCAGGGGCTTAGCACAGCGTATGGCACAAGGTGATAAACATATGAATAAAACATTATCTATGATATCAAGAAGTTCTGTTTAGTAGAAAAGATAAAACAGGTATAGAAATAAGCATCATAAAAAAATGAAATAAGCTCACATAAGCCAGAGAAACACAGTTCTAAGAGAGGCCTGAGGGAAGCATTTATTCTAGCTGTGAGAATCTGAACCTTTATGGAGATTTGTGACTGTTACCACAGTTTGGATAGAGGAACCAAGCTGTACATCTGGCAGACACTGGCAGGACAGAGCAACCACTAAGACTGGCAGGACAGTTTTAAGTTTTGTCACCAATGGACAGAGTTCTATACTTAGCCCTAAGTTACCTAAGTTACTAGGATCTACTTAACCCTAAGTATATGATCTACTTAGCCCTAAATATCAAACAAATTGATTACCATTACAACTGGCAGGACAGTTTTAAGTTTTGTTAAATAGTTTTTTTCCAAATGAAGTAATTATCTACTACTTTCCATAAGTAGGCTCTCTTTGGGGAAGGAGACAAGTATTTATTAAATGCCTACTATTATGTCAGATACCGTGTTAAGCGCTTTATAAATATCTCATTTGATTCTCAAAAGGTGAGTGTTACTATGATTCCCGTTTTACAGCTGAATAAACCGAGGCTGACAGGGTCACACAGCTAGTTAGTGTCTGAGATCAGATTTGAGCTTAATTCTTCCTTACTCCAGACCCAGTGTTATCTCCACTGCATAATATGGCTGCCTCTTTGCACTATAGAACAGACACTCCATCTCAGATAAAACTCTAGCCAGATTATGTAGGTTCTAAATTATACCAGGCTAATAGGTTATTTTTTTATCATGTAGGAAATAAAGTCAGTGCAGGTTTTTGAATGGAAGAAGGACATGATCAGAACTTTGTCTTCTCCATGTGGTAGGGAAGGGGAAAAGAGAAAGAGGGAGGGAAGTAGAAGGTGGGAGAGGAGCATAGAGAGAGATGTATGTAAGTTTACATAGGGAAGAAGTTTTGACCTTGAATGCTGAAAAAGAGGAGAAAATATTTCAAGAGAAAATATAATAGTGAAATCCTACTAGTATAGAGACATTGCTAAGGCTGACACCCCATTAGCAAGGTGGTTTTTGGTTCTCCACAGATATTTTCTGAATAGCACCCTAAATGTTGCAAGCAGATACTGGCCTCTTGAAAATTTTAATAAAATATTCAATCTTGTACAGAGGAAAGTTTAGACTTTCTAGAGCTGTTTCCCCCAAATACTGACAACATACAACATCAGGGAACACATTAATGGTAAGTTATACTTACATTAAGGATGTTAAAAATATAGATTTTTCTATTGATATATTATAAAATTTAGGATAAATCAAAAAGTTTGGCATTTCTCATTAGGAAAAGGTTGGCAGGCCCTGGTCTTTGGCTTGTGTCCAAATCTGCTGATTTCTTAACACCCAGTAGACTTATTATAAAAAAGGAGGCCCATCTGAGTTTGGACATTAAAAAACTATCCACCAGTGAAAATCCAGGACAGCTGAAAATGAAAGCCAGATGGAGTTGGCACAAGAATAATGACCTAAAAGGATTTAACTCACAGAGAAAGGCCAGAAACTGAAAGTAATGCAAACGAGGCATCGGGCTATTAGAATTCTGGAACGCTATAAAAAAGAAAAAGAAAAAAAAAGTTTTGCGACCAACTCTTTATTCCTACCTCATCTATATTTTAAAGATGGTGAAACTGAGTCAAAGAGCAATCCAGCAACTTAGCCAAAATCACACAGTAAGTGGATGACAAAAGGACCTAGATTAAAATTTTGTTTCTGTTTTACTACCTGTGTGAGCTTGGATAAGCACCAATCTTGCTGATTCTCAGGTTTCTTACCTGCAAAATGAGAGTACTGGTCCAGTCTTCCTCTCTGGTACCCTTCTACTCAAAATCCTATGCTCTCTCACTCCTATACCTACGCCCAAAGTAGTCAATTTGTAATATTCTCAGAATAGCCGTTTTTGAAGAACTGCATTGTATTTCACCTCTAAGTAAATACACACATTTACACATATGTACATCACCTCAATCAACAAGCATGTAAATGCCTACCATGTGCCAGGCACTGTGCCAAGTTCTATCATTACAATGAAAGACAAAAACATGGTCCTCTGCTCCCAAGGAACTCACATTCTTATTAATTTTAATCCATATTTTCTAATTAAGAAACATTTATTTTCTCTCCCTCTCAACTTCTTCCATCCTTCCCACCTGCCCCCTTCCATGAGGGAAAAAAGAAAAAGAGAAAAAAAAACTGACAAATATAAACAGTGAAGCAAATAAGTTCCTATATAGGTCATGTCTAAAAATATATGTCTCATTCTGCATCTGGAGTCCATTACCTCTGACAAGGCTGTTCACTACAATGATCAGAGTTCTCAGTGCTTTCAAAGTTGTCTTTATAATATGTCTGTTACTATATAAGTTGTTCTGTTATTGCTCATTTGACTTTGCATCAGTTCAAATGAGTCATCCCAAGTTTCTCTGAAATCACCCCAATTTATAATTTATTATGGCACTATAGTATGTCATTACAATCTATATATCGTAATTTGCTGAGCAACTTCAACAACTGATATCTTCCCTTTTAGTTTCCAGTTCTTTGTCACTACAAAAAGAGCTACTATAAAAACTATGGCATTTATGGGTCTGTTTCCTCTTGCTTTATTCTCTTTCAAGGAACTCACATTCTAACAGGGTGGAGGGATAGCAACCAGCAAGTACGTACAAGATAGATGTGAGAGGGAAGCTAGTAAAGTAATCTCAGAGGACATGGCCTAGGGTGGGGAGGATGGGATACCATTAAAGACCCCCAGAAAAAGGTAGAATTTAAGCTGAGTCTTGAAGGAAGCCATAAAAGTCAGGAGGCTGAAGTGAAGAGGAAAGCTATTACTGGTATGGGGCACAACTGGCAAGGAGTCAGAGATGGAGTATCATATGTGGGGCAAATATGTCAGTAGAGCTGGATCACAGAGTAGGAAGACTGGAAAGGTAGGAATGGTCCAGGTTTTGAAAGGCTTTAAATGCCAAACAAAGCATTTCTATATGATCCTGGAGGCAATAGTTACTGGAGATGAAAATGGTGGGGTGGGGAGTGACAAGGTCAGATCTATCCTTTAGTAATATCACCACTGCATATTGCAGAGTTAATTAACTTGGTAACTGATCAATACAGTAATTCCACCACAATTCCAAAGGACTCATGATGTAAAATGTCATCCACTTCCAGACAGAGAATTGATGGTCTCTGAGTGTAGATTGAAGTATATTTTTATTTCCTTTAATTTCCTTGCTATATATTTTTTAAAAACGTGGTTAAGGTAAAAATATTTTTTTACATGACTACACATACACATACGAGTATCATATTTCTTGGCTTCTCAATGGGTAGGGGAGGGAGCGAACTTGGAACTGAAAATACAAATAAAATGAAAATCACTACTGCAGCTGAACGGAGGATGGATTTCAGGGGAGAGTGACTTGAATGAAGCAAGGTGACGCAGTGGTCTTTACAGCTGGCCCTCAACAGCAAGGGAGACCAATCAGGCAATAATCTAGGAGGGAGGTGATGAAGGCTTGCAATATGATAGTGGTTCTTAGTATACTGAAGGGGAGATATATGAGAAAGTTGTAAAAGTCGAAATGCCAACACTTGACAACAAACGAGGTATCTGGAGTGTGAGGAGCTGAAAAATAACACATTTGTGAGCCTAAGTGGATGGTAGTGTCTTCAATAGTAATAGGATAGTCAGGAAGAGGGTGGGGAAGGTTTTAGGAGAAGGATAATGAATTCTACTTCAGATATTTTGACTTTAAGATGCCTGTTGTATATCCAGCTGTTGTTGGTGTAAAGGCAGTTGGTGATGCAGGACAGGAGCTTGGAAGAAATCAGATTTGGACATAAAGATCTGGCAATCATCTCTGAGAGGATAACTGAATCCATTGGAGCTGATGAAATCACCAAGAGAAACAGAATAGGAGAAGAGAAGAGGGGTCTAGGAAAGAGCCTTGGGGAAATCTCAGAATTTGTGGGGCATTAACTGGATGAAGATTCAGAAAGAGACTGGGGAGTTGCTGGCAGAAAGATTAAGAGTAGAGAGCTATGTCATGAAAACCTGGAGTGGAGGTAGGACTCGAGAAGAGAGTGATCAAAACCTTCAAAGGCTATAGATAGATAAAGAAGAATGAAGAATGAGAAAAGGCCATTAGATTCATCAATTAAGAGATCATAGGCAGCTTTGGACAGTAGTTTCAGCTGAATGATGAGATCAGAAGCCAGAGAGGGTTCAGAAACAAGTGAGAGGAAAGGAAGTGGAGGCACCAAGAACAGATGACTTTTTCCAGGAGTTTCTATTCTATAATCTCAACTGAGCCCTCACTGTTGCAAGGTAATCCTTTTACAACTCTCCTTAACTAATTCATTATGCCATGTACCACAGCTGTCTACTGGTTCTCCTACTTCTCTGTCTCCTCTGTTAAATCATCATACATACTATGTCCCAACAGCAGGAGTGTAAGACTTTATATCCTGAGTCCTCTTCTCCCTCTATACCAGCGGTTCTCAACCTGTGGGTCGCAACCCCTTTGGGGGTCAAATGACCCTTTCACAGGGGTGGCCTGAGACCATCAGAAAACACATATTTCCGATGGTCTTAGGAACCGAGACACCACTCCTCTATCGGTCTCCAGGTGGGGCTGCCCACATGCAGATATACCCACATATGAGTATTAAAGAGTCATGGCATTAAGAAGATTGAGAACCACTGCTCTATACCATTTCATGTGTTGAACTCATCAGCTCTCATGGTTTCAATTAAAATGTCTATTTAGATGCCTCTCAAATCTGTTTTTCCAGCCCATACCTGGCTGGACCTCCTATCTCACATCTCCAACTGCTTTTTAGAGATCTTGAACTGGAAATCCTATAGAGACCCTGATCTCAAAGTATCCAAAACTAAACTCATTATCAAATTTTTCCCCTCAAACCTGAGTCTCCCTCCACCTATCTTCCCAAATACTCTCAAAGGTACCACCATCCTCCTAGTTTATCACATCTGCAACCCAGGTGTCACCCTCAACTCCTCACTTTTTTTTTCTTTCCTTCCTTCCCCCCAATTTATTAAATTATTTATTTTTGTTTTCAACGTAAGTTTTAAATTTCTCCCCCCTCCTTCCCCAAGATGGCTTGCAATCTGATATGGGCTCTAAATATACATTACTATTAAACATATTTTCACATTACTCATGTTGCCTAGAAGAATTATAACGAATGGGAAAAACCATGAGAAAGGAAAAAAAAACCCAAAATGAAACAAAAAAGAAAATTGTCTGCTTTGTTCTGCATTGTGACTTCAGAGTTATTTCTCTGGATGTGGCTGGCATTTTCCATCATGTGTTGTTTGTAATTGTTTTAGGTTCTTGCATTTCTGAGAAGGGCTAAGTCTATTAAAATTAGTCCTTGAACACTACAGCTATTACTGTGTACTATGTTTTCTGCTCCCCTCATACAGCATCAGTTCATATATGTCTTTCCAGGTTTCTCTTAAAAGATCCTAAAAATGGAAAAAGGACCCATATGTACAAAAATATTTTATAGCAGCTCTTTTTGTGGTGGCTAAGAACTGAAAATTGAGGGGATGCCCATCAATTGGGGAATGGTTAAACAAGTTGTGGTATATGAACGTAATGGAATACTATTGTGCTTTAAGAAATGAACACTCTTGAGATGTCTACATTCAGAGAAAGATCCAGAAAGACCAGAGTTTAAATGGAGACTGAAGCAATACATGCTATCATTCTTTTCTATGTTTGGCTTTTGTTTCTCTTTTCTCACTGTTCACTCCATTGGCTATAACACCTATACAACCAGACTACTGTACAATGTCAAAGAGTTTGCAAATCCTATACATGATTGTATGACACCATGGAGGGGGTGGGAGGTGGGGAGGAAGGGAAGAAAAATTTGAAACTCAAGTGATTCTGGAACTGAATCTTGTAAACTAAAAGTAAACAAACAAGTCAATAAAAAAAAATAAAAAAT
>CM053596.1:173732896-173750574 GCA_028646575.1 Pseudocheirus occidentalis
AAGGCAATTAAATTAAAACTGATAAAATGTATGCAAAGGTAAAAAAAAAAAAAGAAATGAAAAAGCAGACTTCAACTTCTAACTCTTATCTCCCCCATATCCAATCAGTTGTTAAATCCTGCAGATTTTACCCTCATCACTTCATGCCTGGACTATTTCAGACATTCATCACCTCACACCTGAACTATTGAAACATTCTGCTGGTTGATCTTCCCTCCCACGTGTCCCTCCACACCACAGGGTGTCTTCTACTTGTCCGTCAACGTGATCTTCCCAAAGTAAAAGTCTGCCCAAGTCACCCCCGGCCACTCAATGAATTCCAGTGGTTTCCTATCACCTCCAGGATCAACTAAAAATCCTCAATTTGGCTTTTAAAGCTCTTCATCATTTGGTCCCTTCCTACCTTTATACTCTTCTTATACCTTACTCTCCACACCCCTCCTACACTCTGCCCATCCAGAGGCCCTGGTCTCTGCTGTTCTTTGCCTATAACACTCCATCTCCCAACTGAATGTTTTTGTTGGCTGTCCTCCACGCTTGGCTTTTCCTCATTTCCATCTCCTAGCTTCCTTGGTGTCCTTCAAGATTCAACTTAAGTGTCATGTTCCACAAGAAGCTTTTCCAATCCTTCTTAATCTTAGTACTTTCCTTCTGAGGCTACCCTCCTCCCCAATTTATTCTGTATATATCTTGTTTTTACACAGTTGTTTTCATGTTGTCTCCTTTATTACATTACAAGCTCCTTGAGAGCAGTAGGCCTGTGTTTTTTTGTTTGTTTTAACCCTTTGTGTCTGAAGAACTTAGTGCAGTGCCTGGAACATAGTAGAGGGCTTAGTAAATACTAGCTAAGTGAGAAAGTTAGAAGAGATAAAGGATGGTAATTAAGTGTGTACAGTAGAATCAAGTGGATTTTTTTTTTTTAAGAATAAGATATATGAGCATAACTTTAGGCAGCCAGAAAAGAACCAGTAGATATAGACTGAAGATTTGAGTAAGAGGCAATTTGATCCTCTGAACCTATAATCTCATCAGTGCAGATACTCTCTCCATCAATGTAAATATGAAGCTATTATAACTGTAAATATAAAGTTATTATAACTTATAGTTTTAAATATTTGCCAGGAGCACTCAAAGGATAAACAACTTTCCATTAGTGACACAACTAGTGTACATCAGATACGGACCTTCCTCATTCCAAGGCTGACTATCCATTGGACCATATTTCCTCTCATGTAAAGTTATATTCTTTTCTTCAATTAATACAAATGGTCTTTTGTATCAACCTTATAGATGTTGGTTTGTATATGTTTATTTAGCCTGTTAATTCATTTATTTTTATTTAATTATCATTTCTATTCAGATGGTTCCCAGATCAATAAATCAAAGTCCATTCTCTCTTAGCTATAATAGCCAGCATTTACATAGTGCTTCAAGATTTGCAAATCACTTTACAGCTATTATCTCATTTTATCCCCACAACAATCATGAAAAGTAGACATTGTCTTCATTTTACCAATGAGGAAACAAAGGCAGGCAGAGGTTAAGTGACTTGCTCAGAGTCACAGAGCTAGTTAGTATTAGAGGCTGGATTTGAATTTAATTCTTCCTGACTCTCTCAGTCTAGTGCTCCATCTGCTAGACTACCTAGCTCCTGTCATCTATCACCAAGTATTTATTGGGCACTGCACTCAATGTCCTGTATTGGACAATGCACACTCAATCCATCTCAAATTCATCATAACCAAAACGGAACTCATTATCTATACCCTAAAACAACCTGTTCTTGAAGTTTTGCTATTTTTATCCATGGCACCATCACCCTTCAAATAATAAACAACCTCATTGTCATCCTTGATACCTCATTCTCCTTCAACTCATGTTTTCAATAAATAGCCAAATCTGGCCAATTTTACTTCCATAACACTCCTGATATTCATTCCCTTTTCACTCACATGGCCACCACTTTCTTGTAAACTCCTTGTAAATAAGAGATCGTTTTATTTATTGTATTTGTATTCCTTGTACTTAGCACATATTAGGCACTTAACAAATGCCGATTAATTGCTCTTCTCCTTCCTGGACTCTGCATTCATTCCAGTTTCTCTCTTCTAATCCATCTTTCACAAAGTTACCTAAGTGATTTTTCCAAAGTACACAGATGACTATATCATCTGTTTACTACAGAAAGTCTCATCTCATCACATGCTGACTCCAGTGTTCCTTGCTATCACTAGGCTCAAATACAAATTTCTGCTTGACAATCCCTTCATGACCTGATCCCAACCTGCCTTTCTAACCTTATTATATATTACTCCCTTTCCCAAATCCTAGGACCCACTTATACTGGTCCACTTGCTATTTCTCATACATAATACTCCATCTCTACACTTTTGCACTACCTTTCCCCCATGGCTGGAATGCACTCCCTCCTTCCCTTCACCTGTTAGAACCCCTAGTCTTCTTCTAAACCCAGTTAAAGTGCCACCTTGGGCATTAACCTTTCCTGAAACCATAATTTCATCAGTGCAGATGCTCCACCAATACAAATGAACAGTTCCCCTCCAGCTACTGAGGCAGCTAGGTGATACAGTGGATAGTGTTGGACCTGGAGTCTGGAAGACTCATCTTCCCAAGTTCAAATCTGGCCTCGGACACTTACTACCTGTATGACACTGCACAAGTCACTTAACCCTGGTTGTCTCAGTTTCCTCATCTGTACAATGATCTGAAGAAGGAAATAGCCAATTACTCCAGCATCTTTACCAAGAAAACCCCAAATGGTGTCTTAACCAGTTAGAAATGACTGAAAAAGGAATGAAAAACAATGAAAACTCCAGCCGCAATTGACTTCTCAAAAATTACTTTGTATTTGGGGTTTTTTATGTGTGTATGTCTAACATATATGTATGCATGTGTGTGCATATGTGTACACATGTATATTACTTTTCCTGAAAGAATGTTTCCCAAGAGAAGGATAGTTTCCTTTCTGGTTTTGTGTTTTCAGCACCTAGCATACTGCCTGGCTCCTAATAAGTAAGCTTTTAAGAAGTGCTTGGTTGATTTTCATTTACTTTGTATGTTAATATAATAAGAGAAAGACCAAAGTTACTGTCTCTAAATCCCTTGTTTTGCTACAATATGGCCTAGAAAGTAAGAGGGCCCAGAGAACTCTCTATGGCTTTCTCCCATCAGCACATTAAAAAAGAGGGCTTATCAGATGAGTCTGTATTCACTTTGGAATTCAGGAAGAGTTTGGCTCTAATAGAATGAATTATGAGCCCAGTTAATCCAAAGAATGAAAACAACAAGACAGATTTCAGATGAAGGGTACATACTCATTGGGAAATGACCAAAAGACCCTAATGGGGTACTCCAGCAGAGGTCTTATGCTTTTGGAAAGGGAAAAGAACATGAGAGATCTAAGCCTGGGCTCTGTCAAGGTTAGAGATTCATTGTTAAGTATGGATTTCTGAAATGCATTCTGCTGTCCTCCAGGCAATGCTGAAAGGATGTGAAGAGGGAAACCATGAAACCAGGATCTCCAAAAAGGTCAACTTCCAGGCAGGTTCTGAAGCTTATTGGAAAAAATGTAACAACAAAAGATTAGGATCATCTCAAAGCTGTAATAGGTTATCTTTGTATATTAGAGATGACTGATGGCTGAATGCTTCTATGCATTTTTTCAAAAAGGCTTTCTTCAAATCCACACAAACTTGACAACTGCAAACCATAAAAGGTTATATATGAAGAGGACAAGAGGTATTCCTCACCATATTTTTAATGTATGTATGGTAAAATTAGATCATGTTAAAAGAGACATTCCTTCCTATCTTGAAAAGAAATATTAATTTGTATCTTAATTTTTAAAAAGCCACACATTAGCAAGAATGACAAACTATGAGCAAAATATAATAAGCCTTGCCAGTCCCACTGCATTATTATGGCAATTTTATAACAAGTATTATTTAAAAGCAGCATCTTCCACTTTTATCATAAAATGGTAATGCTGAAAGGGAAGTTGATGACCATCCAGCCCAAAGGTTCTTAACTTCCTGAAGTTTTTTTTTTAATGTTTTGATTTCAATATAATTGGTTTCCTTTGCCATCCTACAAATTTTATTTTGTGCATTTAAAAAACTTTTGAGGTGGCCAAAGTGGTCCATGATACATAGAGAAAAGGTTAAAATATTCTGTTCTATTCCAACCTCTTAATTTTGCAGATGAGGAATGAGGTCAAAGGAAGTAATGTTTCCTCCCCCTAAATCATACAGCTCATACATAGGACAGCTAGTCTCCTTATTCCAAATTCAGTGCCTCCTTTCTAAAATGCTGCCTTTCACACTTGTGTTAGTAGTTATTGCTGCTGTTGTTTGCAACAAGAATAAGTTGTCATTAATTTATTTTTAAATATAGCTTCTCTGACCTCTTGAGAGTCAATCAAAAGGTAAAGTCCTACTCTGAGAAACTGAAATGGCAGTAATGATCCTAAAAAACAGGTAATGAATGAAGCATGTCTCCTTCCTCCAAGCAAAGGAAGGGAAGGGGCTGTACTACTGTTAGAACCAGTTACTACTTGGGTTGCTTTGGCTTAGCTGTTTTGTTAGAAGGTAAAGTCCAAGTGGGCTGGAGTGGGGAATAACCAGAAATGAATGGAATATAAAACCAAAAAATCAAAGTTCAAAGGAATAAATACATGGTTTCAGTTTAAATTTAATTGGCACAGGGAATATGCACACAAGCTTAGCTTGCACTGGCTACCTAGTTAAAAATTTTCTTGCAAATCATGTGAATAACTGTTCTAGGCAAGAGGTGGTCAAATACAGATGAAAATTGTAGTGTAGATGGAAAAAGAATAAAGTATTGTGGATAATATTTCATTGGAACTCTGCCAGACTCTCACAGTACTATCATCTGGATTTCTTAATTTAATTTAAAAGGCTTGACCTGCTAATAAACTCTTAAAAGTGTGGGCAGAAATTTTATTAAGTGTCCCAAATCTCCCTCTTAAAGTGTTTGGGGGAGTGACAGGAAGTAATTTCTCCTTGCACTGGGGTCAAATTTCATGGTGACTTAGCCAGGTGATTTGTTAGTTTTGATTACATCTGTGCCTCTGAATTTGGATCACCACCTTCAACCCCAAGAAGAAAATATTAAGGATGTCACATTCTATGGAAGAAATACATCCACAAATGCACTGCAAGTTGGAGTCAGAAGAAGGGAGAGGCACAAATGTTAAGAAAAAAGGCAATCTTCGTCCAGTTTTCAACAATCCAATATTTCCAAGGACCACAGAAAAAAGACCAATAGAAGCAAACTAACTTTGCATTCATTTAGCTATCAGAAAGAGGGTGACTCTTTGTACAAAGGTCCCTTGTTTACAAAACAAAGGCAGAATAAAGTGGTCTCTCAAGCAACAATTTAATAAATTTTTTAATAAAATTTTATTTTATAAAATCCCATCCACTATAAAGACAAGACCATTCAGTATACTGATTACAATATCACCAGATGGTCAAATCTCCAATATTTCAGGGGAACAGAGATAAAAATCAACATTAGCATTATCATCAAGACCCAGGCTTAAATGAGGACAAACCCTAAGTGTAAGTCAGTCTTATATATAGTAAAATGCATTCCTGCCAGCTTAACTATTTTATTACCTGTCATACAGTTTTTAATTACACCCATGGGTACCATTACCACCACTGCTGGATATAGAAAACATTTTTTATAAAGGTATATATGCAAAAGGATTATCATGTGAAGAACAGGTCTGTTCTTAAAGGTAAAGTATCTTCAAACTATCTATGTAATCAGGAGTATGAAAAGCAATTATAACTGACATCCTAGGAGTCACAATACACTTGTATAGAAGTCCCTCTACTGGAGATCCAGCTAAGGCAGGAAATTCAGGTTTGTTTGTTTTTTTAATCCATTCATTCCTTCAGCTCTGATGACTTTGTAAATATAACTGATGGAGTTTGTAAATACTCATAGCTCTTCTCCTAGAAAGGATTCACTGAGACACAGTAGCGGGCATCTTTTTTGCTTGCGTTTTCTTCATTCATCCTTAATCATCTATAGAGGTGTCAACTGATGGGGAGATAGAATGAGAAGAAATATGATTCTAACCCCAGGTCTCAGAAAGCAGCAGCTTGAACAGCCCCCATATACTGCAACTATCTTGCTTCCTGCTGGTGAGTCCTGTCCAACTCTTTGTGATCTCATTTGGGGCTTTCTTGGCAAAGATACTGGAATGGTTTGCCATCTCCATCTTTCTACAGGCAGCTTTAGTTTGCAAATGACAGTGAATCTACCAGCCCATCTACTCCATCCTTACCCAACTTTGCTCAGGAAAAGAGGGGATGGGGAAAAGAATTTAAAAAGGACACTTTTCCTCTTTTCCTCTGAACCTACAGTTAGCCTGCCCATCTCCAAGTATAACCACCACAATGAAAACTACGATAACTTTAGTGTTTGTTAGAATCCTTCAAAGTCAAGTATCTGACAAGAATGTGCAAAGGCAAATTGATTTACAAAGCTGGGGTGAGGGGAAGGGATAGAGAACCACAAGTAAACAAGAATGTTGGATTTGGTAGTGAGAAGAACTGGGTTCAAATACTACCAATGTGGCCTTAAGTGAGTCATTCATAACCTGTTATAACATTTACAACCTTTCTTGATCTCAGGATTTTTTTTAAATTTATAAAATGAAGGACTTGGATTGGGTCACCAAAAAGGTCTCTTTCAATTCTAAATTTATAAAGCTATTACTCACTTAACCCTGTTTGTCTCAGTTCCTCATCTGTAAAATGGGCTAGAGAAGGAAATGGGAAAACCATGCCAAGAAAACCACAAATGTACTCACAAAAAACTGGATACCATTGAAAAAGGCTCAATAACATAGGCGTACTATGTCTGTGATTTGAATGGACATGGATCCTAACTATATTATTCATTCCTTTTAAAAATGCAACTGTTATCTTGGAGAGTTCCACTATTTTCATCTTCAACTTAGTTTAGAGTTTATCATTTAACAGGGCCCTAAGAAAACAGCATGCCTGGCAAATTTTTTAAAATTATCTTCTGAGGGACCAAGTGTTTTGGGTTCCCTGTGTTCTATGTAGTGGGAAGCCTCAAGCAGCCAAGAAATCAAATGAGAACACTGGGTCTCCAAAGAAGGAAGATACTAAAATGGCAATGGAAAAACAGGAGACAAGCTTACCTACTTCACTATTTGTCACAAAATATTTATATGAATCCAAGCAAAGAATTCTCCCAACTGTCCACTTATTTGTCCCATGGGAAAGGGGGACAGTAATTTAGTTGTTGGCCTCAAAGTAATTTTAAGTGGTTGGCTTTTCACCCAGTTAAGGAAAGATTCCATTTAGCTTTACACTAATTTGTAATGTTCCTTTAGGTTTTATCCTTTTGGATCACCTGGTGTCATCACCTGCCTGAATTAAATTATAATGGATACTTTCAGGAAATGCTTGAGCAATAAGTCTTTGGGGTTAAGGCAGATGAAGGTAAAGCATATTTATTATTTACTCTTAATGTTAAGATAGTCTATCAATTTTTTTTCGTTAGGTTTCAGCTAGAAGAGCTTCAGCAAGATGTGATGTTTTTTTCAAACATTTATGCATCTCTTAATATTTGTTGAATAGTCAACTTACATCAGCATTTTTTTAAAACTTATTTATCTTCAACTCATGTCAGAATGAGCCAGCATATACTAGGGGTTCAGATGTAACTCAATTCAACAACTACTAACTGCAAGGCACTCAGGTGCTTAGGATACCAAGCCAAAAACGAAAATAGATTTCCCTCAAGGATCTTATATTCTACAAAGGCAATACATCAGATACGTAGATAAATAAAGCATATACACAAAGTGATACGATGTAATTGCAAGAGGAGGAAAACATACTAGAACTGTGTTTGGAAGGAAGGTCATTAGATTACACAAGTGACTAAGTATGTTCTCAAGTAATTAGTAAAGAATAAAGATGGCAACTGTGATTTAATAAAAAGGAAGAAAAGCAAAAAAAAAAAATGAACAGAAATAAGGGTTTGAACGATTGGTGGAGTAGTTTGCCACTACTCAGATACTGAACATTGAGATCAAAGATAGAACACAGACTGTGTTTCCTGCTGCCTAGTTTTATGGAGGAAATTTTCAAGAAAAACATATTTGCCAGCTATATTACCAGATACATTATATTTACAAGATAGATAACCAGATACATTATGTTTACAGATATACTACTAAAAATATATTACTAGACATCTTTTATCGCCTTCCTTTCCTGACATTTTCCCTCTATAAGAGGTAGAGTTGAGGAGGAAAAAGTAGGTTTTCTTTTCATACTTTGGAGTTGCTTTCAAGTTTCAGATTTAGGACTAAAAGACTTTTAATTTAAGAAAAACTAGTCACTTGTTGAGTCACTTCTCAGTACGGAGGTTGCATTAAGGCATCATCAACTGCCAAAAGAATAGCAGTAATAACAACTCCAGGTCTCTGATTGGGAGATTGTGATAAATGGGAAGAAGAGACACAATCTGGGGTAGTATAACTGTCCCCATCTTCCATTTTAGGAACACTTCCCATTAATCCTTTGCTTGCTGTGGCAAAAGAATCCTCTACTTAACAGAATCTACTACTTTTTTACTAAGAAAAAAAGTGTGGAGAAGAAATCTATGCCAAAAATCTGCCAAAAATGATTTTTTAAAAAAATGTGTTCGCAAAATCACAAATGATACTTTTTTATAATGTCCTTATCAAACTGCCAACTATTACAAAATTTAGTATTGTAAACATTTTACACATAGCACTGGTTCTATATGAATGCAATACTGAAGATATTGCTTAGGGAAATCAGAGAAGCTTTGCCTGTTAGCTTGATGAACATAACTGCCAATTCATGTTCTGAATTCACCAGTTAATAATTCAGATCTGTAATTCAGGGTACACAGTAAATAAGGCATTGCAAGAATTTGTTTGCTTCCTAGTAAAATGAAAAAAAAAAAAGGAATACAAGTCTATGTTCATATTAAATAAATTATAGTGACAGGCATTCTGTATAGACCAAAAACTTTTAGATTACTTATAAACAAAACTAGCTCTCTACTTCTAAGAAACAGTTACTATATTCTAAAGCTTAAGACATATGATAACAGTATGATTTAAAATGAAACCTCACAAGACTTCTGATCTTTTACTGGTGTTATCTGTAGGAGTTGACAAATTTGGCCATACTTGAAGACCTAAAGTAAAAGACCTGGTTGTACCTTTATTATTTTAAACCTTTAAAACACTGGTTAGAAGTACTTGGCATAAAATTTAGGTGTCAATATTCTCCCATATTCCAATTAAGAATAATTTACAATAGTGTTTACATCTAATAATCTGCATAAGGAGGAAAAATTTTAAGTCACCACATTCTGGGGTAGTTCTATGAAGAGGCTTTCTGAATATTAAATGTATATCCTGTTAATAGAATATATGGAACTGAGGGGAAGGGAAGAGAGAGTGGGACAAGAGTGAGTGAGAAAGAAAAAGAGAAAGAAAGAAAAAGAGAAAGAGAGAAAGAGAAAGAGAAAGAGAATGTGTATGTAGATGTTACCATCTCATTAACATTCTTTTTAAAGAAAACCTGACATCTATTTGCTTCTTTTTAGAAATCTTTGCTAATACAACTATTTTTTCCCCATAAACTATTCTAGTTTCTTTATCCAACTGAAATGACACAATCTACCCTACTTCCTTTTTTTCTCTCAATACAAGCTTTGTTAAACACTTTAAACAGTGGGAAAGTGTATATGGGTAGATACTTCTTTCTGAAGCAGATCAGCAAAAACCATGGGTCAGGCTTAAAGAATGGATAACTCATAAAGGAAGAGATCTTACCCTACTATCACTATGGGCTATTATTCTACCAGTCATTGCCTTGTTGTAAGTTAATGCATTTTGGTCTCTTGCCACACGGACATTAAGTCGAATCAAACATTGCCATCTGCAGTATGTAAATTGTGTTAAGATTAGACAAATTAGATCAAATGCATTACATTAATACTAACCAGATGATTTATATTTGGAGTGGTATACGAAAACACTTCCTTCCCAATAAGATATATGGTCCATAATATCTTACTCTGAAAACATTTTATCCTCGGTGATTTTTCAATGGATACCATGACTCAAATTTCAAAGATCAAAGAGATGCCATAGGAAGTGAAGATGTATAAAATACATTACCATCCAAACATGCTAGGGTTGTTCTTTGAATAACCCTTTTCTTGATCCACACCTGACATCAAGAATTTAGGTCCTGGTTACAGTTCATAAGTTTTCTGAGACTCCAACTATAACAAGGCACCTGATAAAACAGTATTTAATATTTCACTGGGAGAAAACAAAATCTCTATTTTTTCCTCAAAAGTTTCATGAACTTTCTTTCCACAGGGATTTTGGGGAGGTTGGAGAAAGAAGGACTCAGGGACTTCTTAGTAGAAAGCCTCCTTTACGTCAACAATCCAGCCTTTGGTTCCTTTAGCTTATCCTAGTGTCTAGACATCCTCTGGTCTTTGGAACACAAAGGAAACCAATAATATTGAAATACAGACATCAAAGTATTTTTAAAAACAAGTTTATGGACACCAGGTTAAGAACTCCTACTCTAAAGAGCAACTAGCAGCAGTATCCTTTAAGCCTTCTATTAGTAATTATGATATTGAACAGCTGTTTTAGGAAACAAACAGCAGTATTAAACAATTTACTCAAAACAATCTGGAGCTCCCACAATAAGGAAGCTGGGTGGGGTGATGACCCAGTGTCACAGCTGACCCCTCTGTTGTTCATTGGGTCAGGGCACTAATTCTTCCTCGCTCAGATTAATTTTGCATATTTTCTAAGGGTGCCCTCCTACGATGTTCCAGCACAGACACCACTTCTCTTCACCAGTGTCTAAACCCAGGTATTTGGGAAACCTAGGAACTACTGTAATCTGAAAAGCTCTTTATTTAGGGAAGGAAACAAGTTTTGGAACTGTCATATCATCTTCCAAAGTAATTTCTGCCCTGAATCAAATTTTCTTCTTTTAAAAATATTTCCTCTAATGTACTTTGTTCATAAACTACATTATATTTAACAAAAATTTGAGTGTTGACCATGTATGAGGTACTCCGTCAGATGTTAACGGAGATATATACCAAACAACATAGTCCTTGACATCAAGGATCTTAAAAAGTTGTCAGGAATATAGAATCAATAAAGATTTACAATACAAAGCAATGTGTGGTGATGAGGGCAATGTGCTATGGGAGTTCTAAAGAGACTGTAGGAGAGAGATGCTATAGTTTACAGAAAATATTGGGGCTTGGCTTTGAAGGGGAAGGGGAAGGGAAAGGGAACAAGCAAGCATTTATTATTAAGTGCCCATCATGTGGGGCAGATAGGTGATAGAACCTGGAGTCAGGAGTCCTGAATTTAAATCCTGCTTCACACACTTATTAGCTGTGTGATCCTGGACAAGTCACTTAACCTATTTGCCTCAGTTTCCTCATCTGTAAAATGGAGATAATAATAGCACCTCTCAGAGTTGTTTGGGGGTTTAAATGAAATAATATTTGCAGAGTGCTTAGCACAGTGCCAGGAATATAGTAAGTGCTATATACATGTTAGCTAGTATTACTCATTATTACTAAACATGTATTACTAAGCACTTTATTACTAAACACTTATTACTAAGCACTTTATAAATATTTCATTTGATCATTAAAACAACCTGGTGGTGAGGTAGGTGCTGTTATTACCCCCAATTTACAGTTGAGGAAAGTGAGGCAAAGGGCAGTTAAATCATTTGCCCAGGATCACAGGGTCAGTAAAGTGTCTGAGACCAAAATTAAAGAACAGGTAGGATGGACAGGCATTCATATGGAGAGGTCTTTTTAGGTATGGGGAATTAGAGAAAAGCATTAAGGTGGGGAAGGGGCAACTAGGCGGCAGAGTGGATTGAGTGCCAAAGACCTAGAGTAAGGAAGATTAATCTTCCTGAGTTCAAATCTGACCTCAGATACTTGTCCTGAGCAAGTCACTTAACCTTGCTTGCCTCACTTTTCTCATCTGTAAAAGGAGCTGGAGAAGGACACGGCAAACCACTGCAGTATCTTTGCCAAGAAAATCCCAAATTAGGTCATAAAGAGCGAGACACCACAGAAACGATTGATCAACAATTAAGGCAAGGAAACTTGGGATGTATGCAAAAGTGAGAAGCCTAATGTTGATAGACACAGGGTGTGTCTGGAGAATACTATGAATTAAGGTCACAAAAGTGAGACCAGATTATAAAGGGACATGAATGTTAACTAAAGGAATTTATACTTTATTCTTTAGACAATAGAATCATTTGAGATGCAGAGCAGCGATGTGATCACCACCACACATTAGGAGGATTAATCTAGAAAAGTGCATGGGATGGACTGAACACTGAGGAGACTAGAAGCAAGGAAGATTTAGGAGTCATAGTCTAATTAAGAGATAATGAGGGCCTGAAATAAAGTTTAGATGGGAATGGAAAAGGCACAACTGCTGTTAAATGAACTGACTGGATGTAGGATAAGAGATGAATCAAAGATGACTGAGATTTCTAACCTAAGACTAAAACAACAAGTAATGTCACAAAAACAGTATTGACAGAAAACAATTTATTATACTTTTACTTTGAAGTTTTCATCCTCTCTCTATTGTCTTTGCCATATGGATTAAAAAAAAAATATTGCCTCAATTGACACAGCTTGGTCCTTTGAGGTATTCAAATTCCATTCCTTCTAATCCTGGGGGAAGAGTGATACTACTAGCAGAGAGAGAATTAGAAGGATGAGGAGAGTTTTCTGAGGTTTTCCTCAGAAGTTTTATTTTGAACATGTAGAACTTATGGTTGCAATATGATTTCCAAGTGGAAATGAAGCTGCATGGCACAACAGAAAGAGCTACAGACTTGGAAAAACAGAAACGACTTGCATTAAAGTCTACCTCCAATGCCTACTAGTTCTCTGACCACAAGCAAATCATTTAACCTCACTTTTCTTCAGTGCCTCAGTTTCCTTGTCTGTGAGATGGGAGTGACAATAAATATAGTACCTACCTTAGGATTGTTGTGATGAACTAATATAAAGCTTCCTTGCAAAACCTTAAAGCAATAGCTATATGCCAGTTATTTTAATAACTATTAATTATATCTTCCAAATAATGAAAATACCGGTCGGAAATCTGGGTCTAGAGTTATAAATTTAGAAGTCATTATCACATAAGTGATAGTGGAATATAGGGGAAATGGATAAATTTATCAGGGGAGAAAATATAAAATATATATATATTTATATAGAAAGAGAGAGGGAAATATAGAGAGAAAGAGAAAGAGAAAAAGAGAAAGAGAGAGAGAGATTACTTTGGGAGGGGAAAATTGGGGCAAAATTGTAAAACTATTTGTGGTCTTCCTCCAAGAAGTTATGTGATGACAATATAAAATATATTAACATCATTTTTATCCTCCAGATAGTTACTTGCCCTAGATATATAGTAGAGGCACTATTTTCAAGGCTGTCAGGTATTTCTACAAAAAAAATGGCATTTCTAATATACCTACAAACTAAGAACTGGAGTTAGAAGCTAGACTTAAACTGGTGCCTTTAGCTACAAAGGCAAATCTTTGGCACAGTTGTATGATTTTCAGAAGCAAAGTCCTCATATACCTTGCCCTTTCTTTTCTATGCCAAGGAAACTTTGGGCAAATAAGATCGAAGGAGTTTTCTCACCCTCATAAAATTTTCACTGTTATTAATAAGCCTATTTGGAAAAATAAAATGCAATAGAATTTCAAAACAAAATGACCTGTTATTCTTTTTCAGGTACATTATGGCTCATTTCAAGTTCTCTGAAGCATAGCCACATACACAACTCACTTTAATATTTACAAAGTACTATAGTATAAGATGAATGTAAACAACCACTGACATGTACAGGGCACTTTCTCAACAATCCTGCCAAGTCTAAAAGTATTGGTACCACTACTTTGCAGATGAGGAAATGGAATCTCTAGGATTTGCTCAAGGTCACACACGTATTAAGTGACAGAGACAGAATTAAACCCACTTCTCTTAGTTCAATACTCTATGTACTACACCATCCTACTTGTCTGTTTCTCAATGTGTGTTTTCAATAAAAGGCAATCCACATACGCTTCCTAACTGTAGTAAACCTCATCTCCACTCTGACTTGTAGGATTTTATTTTCCATGTATTTCATAGTCAAAAAGTAAAATGGAGATTGAAAAAAAAGTAAAATGGAACATATTAACTGATTGCTTTAAAGAGAAATAAATGAGAACTGTTCACAGATACATTTTTCTGCCCCTACCACAGAAAAACTCTGACAAAATATGGCACATATGAAGCCCTATTCATGTTTACCTGGTACATTCTTCAATACCCAATTCAAATGCCAATTTGTCCAAGACTCCCTTAACTAGAAGTGATAATCTCCCTCTGCTGAACTTTCATAACATTCTTTTCTTTTGCATTGTTTGTAGTTTATACATTGGCTATGTCTACGTTTTCTAGGATCATGAATTCCTTCACAGGAGCTCATTAACATAGCATTTAATTAAGTTCTTTGCATTCATCGACCCTAGTATGACCTCCTGCCCCACCCCTGTAAGCCTGAGACTCAAAAATAATTTAAAAACAAACATCTAAATTCACATTTCTAATAAGCGAATCTTAGACTCAAACCCAAATTTTGGGTCTCCAAGTCCATTTGTTTTCTTTCCTATTACTCCATACTGCTTCTTCTTGAAGGCAGGGACTGTCTCATATATCTTTTTGATGATGAGGAGGAGGATAGCTGGACCTGAAGTCAAGAAAACGTAAGTTCAAATCTGGCAGACACTTAGTGTAATTCTGGGCAAATCATTTAACTTCTACCTATCTCAGTTTCTTTATCTGTAAAATGGGGATAATAATAGCACCTATTTCCTACAGTTGTTAAGATAAAATGATATAAAAGTTAACATTATATAGCACTTTAAGGTTTGCAAAAACAGATATTAATGATAATCTCATTTACCTTCGTAACCCTAGGTGATCGGTACTAATATTAGCCTCATTTTTATGGAAGAAGGAATTATGGCATATGGGGGATACATGACTTGCCCAGGATTAGTCAGTTCATTGTCTGAGGGCAGATTTTAACTCAGGTCTTTTCTAGGTACAGTATTTTATCCACTGTACCACCTAGAGAATCTAGCTATCTAGAGAGCATCTACAGCAATGTGTTACAGAGTAGATACTTAAATAAATGTGTACTTGATGTTTACTGCTGAATGGAAACATATAAACAAGTTTTATGCAAAACATTGCATTCCATTTCAACAGAGGGGGAAAATGACTTTTCCATTTCAGCTGCCCAAAATACATGGCACCTGGATAAGACCAAATTAAAATAAAGTCAAAACTTTCTGATTGTTGAGATAAATAACTGTAATTCAAGAAATTAGGCCAGTCCTTCCAAAAAAGGAATTATTTTAGATCCTGAGAATCATTGAATCCTAGTATTAGATAGAATGTTGAAGGTTGGTCATCTATCTAGGCTAACCCTAAATGAAAACACACCTTTATATGAAAAAAACCATTTTTGTTTTCATTGTTTTCTACCTCAGAGGATAAGTTTAAAAAAAAAAAAAGGCAGATACTGAAACTGGTAATTCAGTGGGGTTACCATAGAAAAGGCAGAAGTGTCTAATTGATTGTATCATAAAGTGTCTTTCAAATGGAAGGATAATCAGGGAGTTTTCTTTTAGAGAGCATAATTAAAAAACTACAGTGGTGTAAGATGAGAAGACTAAAAGTCTTGGATGTTGATTCATGAAAATCAGCCATGAAAAGGGAAACCTCAAAAGGAATAAAATATAATCTCATTCATCAAAATGACATCTAAAGCAGTGTTCTAGTCCATATTTAAAAGGTGAAGAAGATGTCTGCATCACTGAGTTTCTCTGGGACCACAGGCATCATTCACTTTTTTTTTTTGAGGGGGAGAGCTGGGCAATTGGGGTTAAATAACTTGTCCAAGGTCACATAGCTAGTAAGGGTTAAGTGTTGGAGGCTGGATTTGAATTCAGGTCCTCCTGACTCCAGGGCCTGTACTGTATTTACTGTGCAACCTAGCTGCCCCAACTGGCATCATTTAGACAAATAGAAAATAAATCTAATTAGAGGGATAAAAATTATAATCAAGGCCCTATGAATTGCATAAAAAAGAAAACCTACACATACTTTGTGTGTGTTAAGTGATTATTTCTAAACCTACACAAGTTATATGTTATTTCATTAATTCTGTCAGCAAACATTTGTTGAACACCTATGTGTAAGGCATGAAGATGAAGTAAACAGAAAACTGAAGAGCTGACCTTCAAGTTAAGAAGACATTCAAGTCTCACCTGTCATACATATTAGCTATGGGGCCTCATCTTCTCTGCCACACTGGGCAACTCTCAAAAACTATGTTTTGCCGAACAGTTACAGACTTTCGTTGGTAAATTTCCAAATTGAGAATTTCCTATGACCAATGTGGGGAAGAGGGGAGTTCATAGTAAGATATTCATTGAAGTGCCTACCTGAAGTCAGGAAGAATCATCTTCCTGAGTTAAAATCTGGCTTCAGATAACTTAATAACTATGTGACCCTGGGCAAGTAACTTAACCTTATTTGCCTCAGTTTCCTTAACTATAAAATGAGCTGAAGAAGGAAGTGGAAAACTATTCTGGTATCTTTTCCAAAAAAACTCCAAATGAGGTCAGTCACGAAAAGTTGGACACAACTGAAATGAACAGAAAATGCTAGTGTGAAGAAAAGTCTACAAAGCAAAATAATATACCAAAGTATTCAATATGAGTTTAATACTTTTGAGAGAAGTAAAAATGCAAGTAGGTAGGACGCAAAACAGGTATTTCTTGTACACATTTGCAAACACAAACAGGTGTGTTTGAGATATATATATATATGTATATATGTATATATATATATGTCAAATACATATATTGATATTTATAGTAAGACCTCAGTAAAATACAATGAAAAGAGAGGGCAGGAATCAAGAAAACTTGTTTCTAGTCCCTGTTCTACTCCTTCCTAGCTTCTGCGCCTTTGGTTAAGTCAACTTACTTTCTCTGGCTTACAGAATTTTCATTTGAAAAATGAGGACTAGAGGGTCTTTTGAAATCTTTGTCTAGCTCTAAATTCTATAAATCCATGTCAGTTTTTAAAGGCCCAATTATCATAATCAATGAAAAGTAGGTAGCATTAGTGCCATCTTCCAGATGGAAAGGCGGCACAGGTGTTATTACTCACTAACTCACTCATACCTTAGCTAATAAAGACTTATTACATTTCTCCTATACATAAGGGTAGAGACAGAACAACATCTGGCTCAATTCTCAGGGGCAACAAGATTTAGATTTTAACTCAATGAAACTTTTTACTTTTTAAAAAATTCCTTTCTGAGCAACTAATGAGGAAATTTAAGGGACCAGAAGAGTGGTTTATTTGGGTAAAGTAGGAAAACCATGATGAGAGTACTCTACATAATTATATCATGGCACAATGCTGTGGTTAGTTTTTTT
>CM053596.1:173751074-173774454 GCA_028646575.1 Pseudocheirus occidentalis
GTTTGGATCTGTTTAATAGTATCTTGATTTGTCATAAAGTCATTTGCTTCCATTCTAATCCTCAAGGAATTATTCTCTTCAGAAAGCTTTTGAGATTCTTTTTCCATCTGCCAAATTTGACTTTTTAAGGCATTCTTCTCCTCATTGGTTTTTTGGGCCTCTTGCCATTTGAGTTAATCTATTTTTTAAGGTGTTATTTTCTTCAGTCAGGTTGTTGACTCTTTTCTCATGATTTTCTTGCATCATTCTCATTTCTCTTCCCAGTTTTTCCTCCACTTCTCTTATTTGGTTTTCAAAATCCTTCTTAAGCTGCTCTATGGCTTGTAACCAGACTAAATTTTTCTTGAAAGCTTTTGGTGTCGGAGTTCTGACTATTGTCTTGCTCCCATTCCATGCTTTAATCCTTTCTGTCCCCAGAAAAGGAATCTAAAGTTGGATTGATGTTCTTACTTTGCTTCCTTTACCTGCTTATGTTGCCAGTCAATTACTTGACTTTTTGGCTCTATGGAACTCTGCTTCCAGAGGGAAGAGCTTTGTCCCAAATTACTGGGGTTTTCACAGCTGCTAGAGCTATTAGGAGGCCACTGCAGCCCCCACCAGCTTTGGTTCATGGAAAAGGACCATCACCCAAGACCATGATCTGAATCCAGGCACCTTAACGCAAGAGCACTTAGCTTCTGAGTGATCACTTGGCTACCCCTGCAATCTGCAGGCCAGGAGCTTCTGAAGCAGCCACGTGAAAGCAGCTGCAGGGCTGTAGCTTTTGCTGCTTCTTTGCCCTGGAGGCAGTTTGGCCAGATCATGTCCCCCGAATTTAGCTGAGTTCCACTAGCCTTTCACTTAGTTCTTATTTCTTATGGCTTGATAATTCTGTAAATCACCACAGCTGCTGCTGATCCACTCTCCTGAAGGATCCAGTTGTGGCTTGTCCTGGCCGCCCCAGGGCCGAGCTGCGGTTTCAGGCCAGGCTGGTTTCAGCTCCCAGTGTGCTGTGATAAGCCCTCCTTCTTCTACCTGCTGAGCTCTCTTCAGCAGGAGATGTATTTTTCTGTAATTTTGTTTGTTTTAGAGCCCTAAAATTTGTTTAGAGTCATATTTTATGGGTATTTGAGATGATTATGTGGGAGCTGTGGAGTGTTCCTGCTTCTACACCACCATCTTGGCTCTGCCTCTACAATTAATTTTCAACATTTGTTTTGAAGGCCCTATATCAAATAAAATTTTTATTTTGTGGTAATGGTCAAAAAAGAGTACACTTAATATTTCTGCTTTTCTGTATTTGCTTATGAGACTTTCATGTCCTAATACTGGTTCAGTTTCAGGGAACATGCTATGTATAACTGAGAGAAGGATATATTACACTTATTCCTATTCAATATTCTCTAGAGATCTATCATATCTAACTTTTCTAAAATTCTATTCATCTCCTCAACCTCTTTATTATTTTTTTTATAGTTGCATTTATCTAGTTATGAGAAGGGTAAATTGAAGTTCCCCAGTAGCATCATTTTATTATCTACTTTTTCCTATAATTCATTTAACTTCTCCTTCAAGAATTTAGATGCTATGCCATTTGGTGCATATATGTTCAATAATGATAGTACTTCATTGTCTATGGCATCTTTTAGCAAAATATTTTCCCTGATTATCTCCTTTTTCTTCATCTGAGATCATGATTGCTACCCTTGGTTTTGTTTTTTTTTAATTTCAGCTGAAGCATAACAGATTTTGCTACAACTCCTTATTTTTACTCTATGTGTTTATTTTTGTTTCAAATCTGTTTCTTTTATGTTGTTGTTGGATTCTGGTTTCTAATCCTCGCTTTTATCCTCTTCATTTTTATAAATTAATTCTATTGGCATTCACAGTTATGATGGCATCAATGTGTATTTGAGGCTAGATTTGAGCTCAGGTCCTCCTGACTCCCATAGTGCTCTATTCACTATGTCCCCTAGCTGCCCCATATCTTATTCTCCTAATTGAATTTTTTTTAAACCTTCTCCCTTCCTTAAAAGTCTGTTTTACTTTTGACCACCACTACTATTAATCTATCTCCTCTCCCTTTCCCTCTCTCTTAGCCTCTTCCCCTTACTATTTCCTATTGGTTAAGATGAATTTCTGTCCCTGCGCACTACGTATATTCTTCCCTTCTTAAATCACTTCAGATGAGAGTGAGGTTCAAGCATTGGTCATTCTGCCACCCAGTTTTTCCCTTCATTGTATAAACTCTTCCTTGCATGCCTCATTTTCATGAGATAATTTCCCCTATTTTCCCTCTCCTTTCCTACTTCTCCCAGTGCACCATGCTTTTCCACCTTTCCATTCTTTTTTTCTGAGATTATCTCAACAGAGTAGATTTACAATCACATCCTCTAAGTAGACTCCTTCAACTGCCCTAATAATGATAAAATTCTTAGGGATTATATTAATCATGTTCCCATATGGGAATGTAAAGAATGTAATTGTAAGTTCCTTATGATTTGTCACTTATGTTTAGGTTTTTATGGTTCTCTTGAGTCTTGTGTTTGAATATCAAAGATTCTATTCAGCTCTGGTTTTTTCATCAGGAAGTCTCCTATTTCATTAACTATCCATTTGCCCCCATAGGTTCATACTCAGTTTTACTGGATATGTTATTTTTAGCTCTAATTCTAACTCCTTTGCATTCTGGAATATCATAATTCAAACCCTCTATTTCTTTAACGTGGTAGCTGCTAAATCTTGGGTGGGGTGATCCTGACTGTGACTCCACAGTATATGAGTTATATCTTTCTGGCTGCTTGTCATATATATCTCCTTGACCTGGGAGTTTTGCATTATGGTTATAATGGAAGTTTTCATTTTGGAATTTCTTTTAGTTGGTGACTGGTAAATTCTTTCAATTTCTATTTTACCTCTAGATATATAAGATATCTAGGTAATTTTCTTATATAGTTTCTATTTTTTTCCAGAGGACAATTGGCATTAAGTGACTTGCCCAAGATCACACAGCTAGTTTTGTGTTAAGTGTCTGAGGCCGGATTTGAATTCAGGTCCTCCTGACTCCAGGGCTGGTGCTCTATTCATTGTGCCACCTAGCCTCCCCTTTTATATAGTTTCTTGAAATATTATGTCTAAGTTCTTTTTAGTGATGGGGGTATCATAATTTTCAGGTAGTCCAAGAATTAATTCTTAAATCATCTTTCAATCTCCCCCTTTTTTTCTTATGAGATTATTTCACATTTTCTTCTATTTTTTTCAATCCTTTGACTTAGTTTTATTGTTTCTTAATGTCTCATGGAATCATTAGCTTCCACCTGATCAGTTTTAATTTTTAAATGATCATTCCTTCAGTGAGGTTTTGTCTTCTTTTACTATTTGATCAATTCTGATTTTTAAAGGGTTATTTTATTCAGTATTTTTTGTACCTCTTTCATCATTCAGCCAGGAGGTTTATCTTTTTACCAATCTTTTAATTCTGTTTTCATAATTTTCTTTCCTAGCTCTGATTTTCCCCTCCCCATTTTTCCTCTAACACTCTGATTTTTAACTTTTTTTTTGCTCTTTTAAAAATATCTTTTCCTAGCTCTTTTAAGAATGCTTTTGGGGTTCATGTCCAGTCTATATTTCTTTGAGGCTTCGTTTGTAGATATTTTCTAAGTCATTGTCTTCTTTTGAGTTGGTTTCTTCAGCTTCCTTGTCACTGTAGCAGCTTTTTATGTTTAGGTTCTGTTGTTGTTGTTGTTGTTGTTGGTTGTTGTCGTTGTCGTTGTCGTCATTGTAGTTGTTTGCTCATTTTCCCAGACTATTTCTTGACTTTGGACTTTTTGCTTAAGTTGGGCTCTGCTCACCCTGGAGGGAGAGGGAGTGTGTCTGACCTGAGCTTCTGTCTTTTATGTCTTCCTGCTGCCTTTTCACCTCAGTGTGGGGGCCTGTGAGTTTTTGGTGCTTCCAATATCATGTGAACCCCAGAGAGTTCTCCTTACTGCACCTCCCCTCCCCCAGTCTGCTTTCTTCTCCTTACAGAGACAGGACTTCTGTTCTCTTGTGACCAGGATCACTCCTCTCTCCACCAGAATTGGCTAATAAGCCACAGAGCTGCCAAATGGTACCCAATTCTGTACCCAGTGCTAGTACAATGATGTCTGGGATCTCTTTCTGACCAGTTGTTTAGTCCCCTTACTATCCATGGGCATCATACTACTCCCTGAGTCTGCCGCCATGATCAAAGTCTCTTGGCTTCTCTGGTTATCTTCAGTTCTCAACTAAAATTCCAACTTCTGCAAGAACCCTTTCCTGGCCCCCCTTAATACTAGTGCCTTCCATCTGAGACTACTTCCAATTTGTCTTGTATATATTTTGTTTGTATGTAGTAGTTTACACATGGCCTCCTCTCTCATTAGCCTGTGAATCACTTGAGAATATGGACTACTCTTTTCTTCATAGCCCTAGTGCTTAGCACAGTGCCTGGCACATAGTAGGTGCTTAATATATGTTTATTGTCTTAAATGACATACATTGCCACCTAGTTGCCTAGCTTCCAGAAATGGCAGTGTAGGACTTCCATCCAAGGCCCATCTAAGAGACAATGGACTCAGAGGCAAAAGCACCCACCTTACCAGGAAATATGAGTAGCATTCCTATCACACTTCTATTGCTTTCTAAGACCATGTGAAAGGTTTTCAACATGACATCAGATTTTTTGTTATTTCTTATAGCATTTAAAATTGTAATTGTAATTGATATTTTGGGATTTAAAGGGTAGTTGACTTATTTTAATGTCATAAAGCTAAATCAAAGTTCAAAAAATAAAAACAAAAGTCAATAAACATTTATTGTTTCATGCCTATCATTTTGGTAGTATTAGAAATCCAAAAAGAATTTCTAAGTATTCTATACATCAGTTAAACTAGAGTATCATCTTGTCCATTTTTTGACACTATCTTTTTTCTGTAACTGTAATACCCTTTCCTTACATTTTCAACTTTTGATATCCTACCCTTTTAAAAACATTGTTTATTAATCCATTAATTTATTAAACATGTACGTGTTCCAAGGAGAAACTAAGTAGAATGATATAAATCCTTAATATAAGCAATGATCTCAAAAGAATAAGCATGACAATAAAATCCTCTGAGACAATCTTAAATACTTCTAATAAAAATGTATAGTTCTATTACACAATATAATTGGTAGAAACATTACTTATATGTACTTTTAAAAGACAGTGACCAAAACAAATGTGCCAAATTTCTCTTTTGTTTTTCCTACTATGAAAACAAATTCTACCATCTTTGATTAGTTATAAATCACAAATAACCATTTAAAGAACAAGACCCATGTAATAATACCATATGACCTTCCAAGGGACTTTTCATATACTTTCAAAGAAACTTTTAAAGCTAAGTGATCTTTTCCCCATTTTCTTTTAGAAGTCATTTCCAACAGTTTATTTGCTTCTTTCTATTCATCAGTGCATTTTCTAGGTGCCATGTCAAGCATGATTTTTTGGTACAAAATATCATAAAAAGGAATGTAAAGAATTCTTCACTTTAAGTTCTGGTACTTATTGGAAACTAAATGCATAGGAAGACAACTTTTTTTTTTGTCTTAGGTTAGTAGAGAAAGTCATTTAAAAGCTATTCTTCCTTACATTTTTTTTTTAAACAACTAATTGTTTAGGGAGTGTTCTGAGTAGCAAGGTGGCATGGCAGATAGAACACTAGACTTGGAGTCAGGAAGACCTGAACTCAAATCCAGCTTCAGACAGTTAATCTTCGCAAGACATTTAACTCTGTTTTCCTCAGTTTCCTTATCTGTAAAATGAGCTGGAGAAGGAAATAGGCAAACCACTCTAGTATCTTTGCCAAGAAAACTCCAAATGGAGTCACAAAGAGAAGTACATGAATAAAAAGCCACCACCATTGTTCTGTTTACCTATTGTTACAATCTGAAATACAATCTAAGAAAGAGCAGTAAATGGGAAGAACTCAAAAATAAGATTCATCTTTGGAATTAGATATCAGGTTAGCAAATTAAGCTTTATTAAACTGGAAGCACCTTTAAGACAGGAATAATCTATTTCTTTTTGTATCTTCCTCTGTGCATAGTTCCATTCTTTGAGCAGACTTGTTGCTTAATAGCTACTTAATCTGAATCAGAAATAAGTTCAATCTAGCAAGCCTCCAAAAATGGATGAGACTAGGTAAACAATGATAGAAGACAAATTACTTAGAAAAGAATGAAGGCAGTCTGCACACTGCTAATGTAGAATAAGTGACAGTCTTGAAAATTATAACATCAGAAGCTAATGGTGACTAATAAGGAGTCTAGAAGGAGAATTAGACCAGAAGAGAGATAATTTAGTGGATAGAGGTACAAATGGAAAAATACACTACAGACTAGAACAGAGATAGTTGTGTGTGTGTGCTGCTACAGCTGGAACAAAATATCTGGTTAGACTTCTGAAGTCTTTAAAAGTTCATTCATACAATCGTGTTATTAGAGCATACCATTTTTCTCCTGATTATGCTCACTTTGCTCTCTATCAGTTCATGTAAATCTTCTCAGATTTCTCTAAAACCATCCTCATTGCCATTTCTTATGGAACATTTATGTTCCTATGCCATAATTTTTAAAGTAAATTTATTTATTTTTACTTTCAACATTCACTTCCATAAGTTTTAAATTTTCTTCCCCTCTTTCTCCTCCCCCCCTTCCCCAGGATGGCATGCAATCTGATATAGGCTATGCCTATACATTCCTATCAAACATTTTTATTAGTCATGTTATATAGAAGAATTAGAAGGAATGGGAGGAACTATGAGAAAGAAAGAAAAACAAAACACAACAATAACAACAAAAGAAAATCGTCTGCTTTGCTCCGCATTTAGACTCCATAGTTCTTTCTCCAGATATGGATGACATTTTCCATCATGAATCCTTTGGAATTGTTTTAGGACCTTACATTGCTGAAAAGAGCTAAGTCTACCAAAGTCAGTCATCACACACTGTGACTGTTACTGTGTACATGGTTCTTCTGGTTCTTCTTACTTCACTGAGCATCAGTTCATGTAAGTCTTTCCAGATTTTTCTGAAGTCCTCCTTTTCATAATTTCTTATAGCACAATAGTATTCCATTACATTCATATTCATTCTATCCTACCCTTTTTTTTTTGCTTTTTTTTTTGGAGGGCAGTTGGGGTTAAGTGACTTGCCCAAGGTCACATGGCTAGTTTTTTTTTTTTTTTTATTAAGTGTCTGAGGCCGGATTTGAATTCAGGTACTCCTGACTCCAGGGCCGGTGCTCTATTCACTGCGCCACCTAGCCGCCCTATCCTACCCTTTTTAAAGACTTAACCACTACCTTTCTTGATTTTTCTGACTGAAAGTGAATTTTCCTTCATTCAATTTATATTCTTATACACTTATATTCTAATTTATGTTATATTTATTTGTGTACACATCTGATGGTTCCTATTAGCATGCTTTCAGTGGCAGTAACCTTGTCACACTTATATCACTTCTAGCACAAAGTACAGAGAAAAAGAAAGATTATTTGGCCTATGGACCTCTCCCAAATGGAGGAACTAGAATGGACTCATTAGTAAGAGAAAGGGGCCAGCATGACACAGGGATTTTCCATGGTAAGAACTATCCTAACCTGTGTGGGATAGGACCCCAGGAAAAGCAAATCCAGCCTACATGTACAGGGCCTAGGAAATACTGCTCCTATCACATTTGAATAAAGGGATAGATGACATGTTCATCAAATTCACAGAAAGCTGGGAAGGAGAACTGACATTCTGAATTACAGAGTAAGGATCTAAAAGGATCTTGGAAGGCTGGTATATTGTGGTGAATTGATTAAATTTAATAGGAATAGATATAAAGTATTTCTTCGTTATAAAAAATTTCACAAGTACAGATGGGGGTAGGGATGATCAGGCAGCCGTTTTGTCAAGAGATTTAGTGAATTGTAAGCTCAATATGAGTCACTGCTGGAATGTGGCAGCCAGAAAAAAAAAAAGAAAAAAAGATAATTCAATCTCAGGCTCCATTAAAAGCAGCCTAGATTCTGGGAACAGGGAGATGATTTCCAACTGTTCTGTACTAATCAGACCTCTGTGGAGTGATGTATTCACTTCTGGACTCCACAGTTTAAGAAGGATGTTGATAAACCAGAGAATGTCCAGAGGCATGGAACACATGCCATGTGAAGATCAGTTGGAAGATCTGAGAATGTGTAGCCTAGAGATGGGAAGACTCAAGAAGTCATGATAGCTGTCTTACACTGTATGAAGGGCTATTACATGGAGGAAGGATTAGGCTGTTTCTGTTTGACCCCAAAAGGTAGAACAAGAAACAATGATCTGCGGCAGTTGCCAAGAGGCTAATTTAAGGTGATAATCAGAAAAAAAAATTCCCTAATAATTGTTACTACTTGTTGTTGTTCAGTTGTTTCAGGCATGACCCTTTGTGATCCCATTTGGGGCCTTCTTGGCACTGGAGGGGTTTGTCATTTCTTTCTCTAGCTTACTTGCAGATGAGGAAACTGAGGCAAACAGGGTTAAGTGACTTGCCCAGGGTCACATAGCTAGTAAGTATTTGAGGCTCAGCGCTCTATCCACTGTACCACCTCGCTGCCCTAAGCATTAGAGCTGTCCAAAAGCAGAATGGGCTGCATGGGGAGATGGAAGATTCCTCCTTGAAGATCTTCAAGCACAAGGTGGATGACTTCTCATTGGATGTCAGAGTGGGGATTCATTTTGTGTTTGGGTTGGATTGGATAACTGCTGAAGTATTTTCTAATGATCAGATTTTGTGACTCATACTTAGTATCCTCAACAGTTCTTACCATGGTACCTTGTACATAGCAGGAGAATATTTATTAAAACATTATTTAGCAGCTTCCTTACCCTTATTTAGGTCCTTTTCATTTCTCAGCTTTCTTATTATAGACTTGAATAAATTGAAAGACGGAGAGTGGGTCGTAGAGAAGCAACAAGGAGTGAAGGGGAGGTGGGGAGGAACACTGAGAAGGAAAGAAAAATAGGTTGGTATAGGTTATGGGTGAAAAGGGAGAAGATGGAAAGGCAATGAAAGGAGAAGGGAGAGTATGAATAAAGAAATGGTTCATTATTAAAGCTCTGTGCATCTCTCTTTCCTGAGTAGGAGTTGTTTCATTGGGGTATGGGAATGGGTCCATGGTGACAAGTATATTCTACTTTCCCTAGAACTCAATACTCTGATGCTTTTCTCCTTCCCTGGTGCCCTATCATGGTTAATATCAAACTCAAAGCCACTTTACTTACAGCTCTGGCAGCTCATTCTCAAATAAGTATAAAGTCAATGCTCTGGTTTTCAGGAATCACAGTCTGAGGTTAAATCTACTTTAATATCATATCCTCTTCCTTTTCTCTTTTCCCCTAAAAAAGAAGACATAATGACCTTTTCCAAACTCACTGTGAAGAGTTTTACTTCACATACTAAATACAGGTTCCAGTTATTGTCTCTGTTGAGCTCTCTCACCACACTCTCTTAGTAAGCTTCTTTTTCTTAGTAGGAAAAATAAGTTCAAATCTTTGGTATGTAAAATCAGTCTGGATGATTTTATCATTTATTCACATTTACTTTAGTACTAACAAAAGTTTCAGCTAGTGTGTTAAAGCACTTGTATAGGTACCCATCTGTACTTAGCCATATACTCCACTTAGATCTGAGGACTGATAATTCCAAATCTCTATGGCTCATTTGGGGCAGGTAGGTAGCACAGTAGATAGATTGCTGGGCCTGGAGTCAAGAAGACTCATCTTCTTGAGTTCAGATCTGGCCTCAGACACTTAATAGTTGTGTGACCCTGGGCAAGTCACTTAACCCTATTTGCCTCAGTTGCTCATTTGTAAACTGACCCAAAAAAGAAAATGGAAAACTACTCCAATATCTTTACCAAGAAAACCCCCCAAAATAGGATCAAGAAGTGCTAGAACAACTAAAAAATGACTGAAGAACAACAATAACAATGAGTGCTCATCCAGGTTCCTATTTCATGACCGGTTAAGGTGCTTCACCTTAAGGTTTCTCCTTCTTCATGAGAACTCAGCATTGAGAACTTAGCACTACCCTTTTAGGAATCTAGAGTGAAACCATTTACAGGATCCATATTGACCCCTTTACTTGAAACTGTGGTATTACACTCCCCATACTCTTACTCTTACTGAAGCCTGGGGTCAGCTCTTATAGAGGATAGCTTAACTCTGTAATTGAATTTACTCAGAAATTTCTAGAGTTGCACCAAGGAAATAAATCTGTGTGATGTGATAGGGTAGTTTACCAAAGGGTTTTGTCTCCTCTGTGGTATGTAGATTGTAAAATTGCCTATTTGCAAGTATCACCCCTTCCTCCTAGTTTTGTTATCTGAAGTGAAAGTAGAGCAAATCTAATTCCCCTTCCATCTACTTCATATACTTGAAGATTACCAAGATTTCTCTTCCAAGTTTTCTCTCCTCCAGGTTAAACTTTTCCTGTTCCTTTGATTGATCTTTATTTGGCCAGATCTTGACACCCTCACCCCTCTATGAATCTTCTCTGAATTTTCTCCTTCCTAAAATTTCATACCCAGAACTTAAACATAATATTCTAAATGCTACCTTTCCAGGGCTAGGTAAAATTAGGCAGTCTCCCTTTTCCAGGACACAGTCTTTCTCAGGGCAATCTTAGATAGTACTTGTCTTTATGGATGTCACATCACACTGCTGTCTCAGAGTGAACATACAGTCCACTAAAAACCTAGACCTTTTCAAATGAACTGCTGTGTAGTTGTACTTTGTGAAATTTATTTTTTTAATCTGTGTTTGAGTTCACTTTTATTCCTATTATATTTCATTTATTTGATATAACAGCTCAATGTTCTAGCCTGTCTGAAATCTTTTTTGAATCTTGAGTCTTGCATCCAATTTGTTAGCTATTCCTCCCACATTTATACTATCTATAAATTTGATAAGCATGCCATCTATAGCCATTGATAAAAACGTGAAAGAACCCAAGGATAAACCCAGATCCCTGGATAACATTCTTGTAGAATACCATGCCTTTTATTCTAACTCCTTCCACTGGATAATCTCCAACTTGTCAAGTTCTTACCTAACCCTGAACATAATGTTCCAGAAGGGGTGAATGTACAGAAAGACCATTCATTGCCTTCTTAGTACTGCTTTCCATACATCTTTTCTGCAGCGTAATCTCTCCTGAGCTTTCTTGTCCATCATATTGCGCTGTTGAGTTCAGCGATCTCTTAATTTCTGTGAAAAGCTTTGGCTCTGTTGTTCAGGGTAGAGAGCAGTTTCCCCTTGACCAGCTGCTATTACTATTAATTTTAATAATTAATAATGATAGTATTGATGATAGTATTTATACAGCACTTATTATGTACCCGGCACTGTGCTAAGCACTTTACAAATATCTCATTTGAACCTCATAACAACCCTGATAATAATAATGGTGATGACAACAATAATGACAGTTTACATTCATATGGTGCTTACTATGTGCCAGGCCCTCTGGCAAACACTTTAAAATTATATCTCATTTGATTCTCACAACCACCTTGTGAGGTCGGTGCTGCTATCATTCCCATTTTATGGATAAGGAAACTGAAGTCAAGAGAGGTTAAGTGCCTTATCCTGGGTGACACAGTCAGTAAGTGTCTGAGGCTGGATTTGGACTTGTGTCTTCCTGACTTCAGCTCCAGTGCTCTAGCCATTATGCCACCTGGATAACTCATCAGAATTATTATTCATAAGTAGAGAAATGATAGAGGACTGTTTTTCATTTGTGCTTGCCCAGCTTTAGTCATTTCCCTTACTGCAAGCTCACAAACTCACAAACATTTCTACATCAGGCATTGCTGAAGACAAAGTAAGCTGGCATTCCACCCCATCCACCCACCCAACTCTCCTTCCCCCGCCCGCACCCCCCAACCTGCCCAGCCCTGAACTGGTAGGCGAGTATTGGCTTGGAGTAGGAAGAAATGGGTCTGTGTCCCAGTATCATTTCAACGTGTCACAAATGTGGTTCTAGAGAAATGAATCGGATGAGACTGTACCTATGATTTCATTGGTACAGAAAGTTTCTAAGAAGGACAATTCCCTCACCAATGCACGGTAGCAGTTGTTCTGCAGTTTATATTCTTGGAGAGTTGTCTCTCAGAGAAGTTAAGCAATTTGATAAGGATCACAGCTCTAGTTTGTGTCAAAGGCAGGATCTGAACCCAGATCTTCCGGACTCTGAAGCCGGCACTCCATGTATTGCGCCATGATTCCTCATCTGCAAGAATAGTAATTTCTAAAGACACTGGTCATTTAAAATATCTGATTCATTTGTAGCTTTCTGTTCAATCTGCCTCCTTTACCTTCTCTCTCTTCTTACTTCTTTTAACATTTCTTCAGTTCCAGCTCATTCTCTAGCCTGCTCCACTCCACCTCCACACCAGCTGGTGTAACCCCTGTGCCAAATCTCCTCCCTCCCTCCCTCCTTTTCCCCTTTCCATATCCCTTTTGTGTGCTGTTAGAACGTAACATTAGAACGTAAGCTTCTTGAGATTTGGGACCATCTTGTTTTTGTATCCCCAGTGCTTACCGCAGGGATTGGCACAAAGTAAGGGCTGAATAAAGGCTTCATTTGTATGTCTGATTAACAATAGCTATGGTTGCCTAGAGGGAAAGAAACTGGGGATTGATTTGGACTACAATGCAATCAGTTTAATGATAATACCCAGTTTTGTCTTTCCCCAACAACATCAGCGCCTTGCCAGGTCTGGGTCTCAGACAACCAAGATTCAATAGAACTGGCTGAGATTCAATTGAATAAAATAACCAACAAATGTTTATTGAGTATCTCCTCTGTACAAGTTACTCTCTGTGTGTGTAATGGTAATATAATTTGAAGATGTTCCCTGCCCCTTAGTAGGCCAGATATAATCACATGGAGCCTGTGGTGGGAGGAGTTTGCTGAACAGGTGGAGCAGAGCCCACAGGAAGCTGGGAGTCAGAGCAGTTAGAGCTGAGGGAGGAGAGGACGTAGGTGAGGAGACAAGGAGGCTTTTGAGCGTGTTTGTGGGAAGGTTTTGGAATGGTGTTGCTTTCTGCAGTGCTATGGTATATAGATTTCTTTGTTGCTATGATGAATTTGTTTTTCTAGTGTTGGAATTTGCTCTCTGGTATCTGAATAAATGTTTTTGCTTCTGTCTTTTATATAGAGAGTCTGTTATATTTTTGATTCAGAACTATGCTGGCATATCCGTAGTTGTCATTGGTATTGTGAATATTGCATTGTCACTACAGTGTGGTGGGAGAAACAAGAGATAGAAAGGGGTAGAAGCCTCAAAGAAATGATAAAGCAGTTGGAGAGTTGAGATAAATCAGTTGGCAGTCGGGAGGAGCTGAGTTCAAATATGACCTCAGACACACAGAAATAAAACATATATGACATAACATAGTACTCCATGCTGAATGAGAGGTACAGAGAGCGCAGTATCAGAGATAGCAGAGGTAACTTTGAGGTGTCAAAGAAAGTTTCTCAGGAGGTGCAGGGGCTTAAGTTGACTGTATAGGGAGGGACAAGTAGAATTCAAATAAGTCAACAGGAAGAGAGGGAGTAATTAATTTAACAAGTGTCAGCTGTCAGGATGTTCATAAGCTATTTTGGGGATAAGTTGAAAGTGTTTTGCAAACCTTTAAATACTATATGAATGTGAATTTTTATTATTTGGTTAGAATGAAAGATCTTTTTATAGGAAAGTAAGGAGAGGGGCATGGGGAGATGAGGTAGGGAGTGAGATTGTAGAGCGCCTTGAAACCTACGCAGTTTGGATCTTATCTCGATAATAACAACACACATTTATATAGTTCCTTAAAAACGTTTTCTACAACAGGCCTGTGAAGTGGGTTAGTATAAGTATTATTATCCCCATTTTACAGTTGAGGGAATTGAAGCAGACTGAGATTAAGTGGCTTGTACGTAGATGTTCTCAAAGCTTATTTCAGAACTAATACTGGCACCCAGATCTTCTGACTCCAGAGGCGATGCTCTTCTATGTGGCATAACCTCTGTGCTTTCAGAGAAGGGAAAATGAAGGACAGGTTATTGGTTATAGAAGGAAACTATCTGTACCTTTTGGGAGGGGGGGCAGGGGCCATACTTCTGATTTTATTGTTGACTTTGGAGAGTTGCATATTTGCAAACTATCGTAATTTATAGCTTTAAAGACTAATGACTTGCTCAAGGTCACATAACTAGTATGTGATAGAGGCAAGACCTGAACTCAACTCTTTCTGTTTCTAAGGAGGGTCAGTGAATAGAGCACTGGCCTTAGAGGCAGATAGACAAGACTTCAAATCCAGCCTCAGACACTTAGAGCTGTCTGACCCTGGGTAAGTCATTTAATCTCTGTCTACCTCAGTTTCCTCAACTTTAACAAGGAAGTAATAATAACATCCAGCTTCCAGGGCTGTTGTCTCAATACCTCAAATGAGATCATATTTGGAAAGTGCTTAACACAGTTCCTAGCACGTAGTAATTACTCAATAAATGTGTGTTTCCTTCCTTCCTGCTACCGTTCATGTAGACTACTAATTTTCAAACCAGGGTCTCAAACTGTTCCAAGTAGGTTGCAAAGATTTCAGAAGCTTCAGCTCTTTATGACTGTTGCCAACAGTTTCACTGCAGATTTTCTCCCTTTAAAATTTTTATCGTTATTTTTTATTTTTCATCACCTTAATTTCTCAATCTATTTCTACCCCCACAGAAGGCCTTATAAGAAAAAAAATAGAAAAGAAGGGGAAAAGTCAGTCCAGCAAGACTAATAAACATATCGATCAAATTGCAGAGTATTTGCACTGTCCCACATCCATAGCTCCTCACCTCTTCAAAGTGGGGGAGCTCCAGCTGCATATCTCTCCTTCACAGCCATATTTGTTCTTTCATTCAGTTTTGATTTTCCTATTTCCATCTATGTTGTTGTGGTCATTGTGTTTGCTTTTCTGGTTCTATTTACTTCACTTTGCATCAGTTCATATAAGTCTTTCCATGGTTCTCTGTATGTATTTTGCATATTCATTGTTTCTTATGAAGAAGCAATATTCTATCATACGCAGTACCACAATTAGTTTAGTCATTCCCCAATTAATCATTTACTGTGTTTCCAATTCTTTGCTATTACAAAGAGTACTGCTAGGGGCAGCTAGGTGGCACAGTGAATAGAGTACCAGCCCCTGGGAGTCAGGAAGAGTCGAGTTCAAATATGACCTCAGACACTTGACTCACCTACTAGCTGTGTGACCTTGGGCAAGTCACTTAACTGCAATTACCTTGCCTTCCCTCTTTCCCCCCCCCAAAAAAAAAGAAAAAGCACTGCTATAAACATTTTGGCATATGTTGGACATTTCTAACTGGGCTCCTTGGGATATATGACTAGCATTTTTTCCTCTCAACAAAAAGTACTTTGCATATCTTAAAGTATTACTTAAATTCTTGCTATTATTTAAGGGCATACTTTCCTTTGCCACTGAAGGCACAATCTTACTGGACTTCTTTGGAAATGACTGCCTTCCTCTATCTTCATAGAATACAAACATCATTTTTATTCCTTTAAGATGTCAGCCTTACCATCATCAGCTCCTTCATAACCTCTAATGTGGCTTTTCCTAGTTCATCCTTCATAGGCCTACCTGGACAATCTCCCTAGAACAGACATTCTTAACTTGGGGTTCATGGACCATGGACCCTTCAGGAGTCTGTAGATAGATTTCAAGGAGTCTATGAACTTGGATAGGAAAAATACATCTTTATTTTCACTACTATTCACTATATTTTCCTTTGTAACAATATGTGTTTTATTTTATATATTTAAAAACTATTCTGAGCAGGGGTCCACAAGCTTCACCAGATGCCAAAGGGGTTCATGACATAAAAAGTTTAAGAACTCCTGCCCTAGAAGTTTTAAGCAGCACCTACTACAGTCAAACAAAATATGCTGGGTGGTCTACATTTACCAAATCAAAATGTGTTAGCTCTGGAAAAGGCCTTAGAGATCCTGAGCCACACCCCTCCAGTTTTATAGATAAGGTTACTGAGCCCAGGAGAAGATATTAGTTGTTATAGAATTGAGGTAGAATCTTTCTCATTCCTTTCTGAGAACAATTCAGTGTTGGTCTATAAATGCCTCAAAGATCACCTTGCTCTTGTGTCACCAGAGCAAACTGTTTTCCGAGAACTGAAAGCTAGAGGTTCTCTGAGCTTTTGCTTGTGTCATTCCTTGCTTACCTTGGTTTGGTAGAAGATGTTTGTTGGTCTTTAGGATATGGGGCCCTATTATGCCTTTTAAAAAGAGTGTTTTACTGATCTTAATAATATGCCAATCACTGTTTTCTTCATTCACACTTTGTATTTATTTTAATTCCTGGGTTCTTTTTTGTACCTTGTACTCTAGGATAAATTTAATCACAATGGGTATAATTTTATAAAATCTAATATATAAATAAATTATAGACTCAGTCAAAGAGCTTTTTAAATTATGTAGAAGAGAACATTACAATCTGGAAAGTAGAAAGCCAGAAAAGCTATTTTTGATCAATCCCTTAATGAAGAATTTATTGATAGTTGCAGAATAAACAACAAACAACCTTAATACTACTGACTATAACATATATGTGTGTGTGTGTATGTTTATGAGTATATATATTCATGATTGGAAAAAATGATTCCTAACCCCACGTTAATGGCAAGAAGAGCATTTCCAGATATCTGAAAGGGTGTAAAATTTACCTATATATTTAATTTTTTTGTGCATTTGCAGTATCATCAGTGTAAATACTTAATATGAAATGGGGGTCTAGAGGATGCCAGAACCACTTGAAATGGCATCTTTCCACAGGGAGATGCTGGAAGATGCTTCCATGACAATCCAACAAAGCCTGGAGAATGCAGAGACATTCAACACTGGCCAGCTACCTAGTAGGGAAGGGACTTTTCCCACTGGCTATGTAGCCAGAATTGTCAGCATTTTCGTAATGGTCTGACTCAGCACCCAGCCTTGGCTTTGGCTGTGTTTGAATGAGGGAAGAGATGACTCCTGGACACATATCTTTAAGTGCAAGCAATCTCAAACCTGGTCCAGAAACTCAAAGTACAGGGATTGATAGTCCAGGAATCCACCCTAGGTATCGTTGCCTGACCAGCATTGAGGTCCTAAGGAGCAAGGGTCCCAGAACTCCAGTATAGAAAATAGGTTTTAGATTTGAACTAGGTGTGTTTGTGTGGGGGTTTATGTCCTCAGGTACTGGGGGAAATGTTTGTATTTTTGTTCTTGCTTTGTCCTTTTTATAAAAGCTAATCTGAAGCAAATGGTGATTCAGTAGATAAAGCCCTTGACCTGGAATCAGGAAGACTCCTCTTCAGATACACTAGCTGTGTCACCCTGGGCAAGTCATTTAACCTTAAACCTTAGTTTCCTCCTCTGTAAAATGAGCTGGAGAAGGAAAAGACAAACCATTCCAGTATCTTTGCCAAGAAAACCACAAATAGGGTCACGAAAAGAGTTGGACCTGACTGAAACAACAAATTAACAACAAATCTGAAGTTAAGCAAAACTGGGATAAAAGTCACTCAGACCCTAATATGAAGAAGGAAAAGCCAGTAGGGTCTCAAGCAGAGAAGAGAGACACATCAAACACCTTAGTACCAGTACCTGAGAAACTTGGGGGTAGGAGAGAAAATAACAGACCTGACTCTAAGGGCAAGTGGGTCCAGAGCAACTGTGTTAACAGCCTATAACTTAAGTTTCATGAATTTCTTTGGCTGAAAAAAGTCTTCACCTGATGACCAGCTTGGCTTAATTTAGTTTGTCTATTCTTCTAATTTCAGACACAGACATTTTCACAGTAACAACTACCAAATAATTACTATGACAAAAAAAAAAAAACCCCTTAAATGTTTTACTTTGTAGCATTTCAATTTAAAAGATATGTGTGTCAGTGACTTTTTTTCCTCTAAGCAGTTTCAGGAAGCAACCCTGAAAAATTTGAATAACCCTGCCTAATTGCCCAAGGGGAATTGTAGAGATTGTTAGAGAGATTATAGATTATTTCACTAGAACAGCTATGCCCTGGAGGACTGATTCAGGAGCTAGGCCCAGGGGTGGGAGCCTGCAGCTTCCAGGCCACAAGTAACCCTCTAGGTCCTCAAGTGAGGCCCTTTGACTGGAGGTCAGAGGTTCCCCACCCCTGATATACTATACTGCTTAACTGAAGGGGAAAATATGACTCAAAGTGGGACAAGTCATGTGAGACAGAATGTAGATCTCTATCCAGGGAGAGAGATCTGTTCATAATGCACAAAAGGAGGTTTCTTTAGTCATAGGTTCTTAACCTTTCTTGTATTTCATGGATGCTTTTTGCAATCTCAAGAAACCTTCTATATAACAGTTATATATAACCTTTATATATGTGTGTGTGTATGTGTATTTAAGAAACCTTAAGGACCCTTTCTTCCTTTTGAAATGCACAAAATTTTGTTAAAAAGAAACCAATTAGATTGGAATACAGTTATCAAATACTTTTTCAAACAAGCTCGTGGACCCCAGGTTGAGAACCCTTGCTAAACCTTGGGTTACTTTTGCCAAATTATGTCAAAATCACCTCTGATCAGGCAAAAGACTAACTTAAGAGAAAACATTAAAAATCGAGGTCCATTCAGTTGAGGGTTTTTTTTTTCTTTTTGAGCTGTCATGCTGACTGCTAGAGATTTTGGAGGAGATTCGGTAATTAGAGAATAAGCACTGTTTTCTCGAGGCTTAGGAAGACTACATTGAGAGAAACTACAGGAAAAGGATATCCAAAGGAGCCTTTAATGGAAAGTGCTGAACAACCACAGTCCTTTAGAACAGTCATGAAACTGAGACGGTTTTCCCAAAAGAATAAGACACAATGTCATATCTAGGACATAAGTGAACAGGGACAACGAGGAAAGAAAGATTTGGGGCAAAAAATACCTCCAACTGGTCCCAATCACTTTAATGTTCGAGTTGTTGTGATGCTGGATGAGTTGGGATTTCTGTCAGAGGAGGAACCCACATCCATGGTGGTCATGCCAGGCTTCCTTGGGACATCTAGTTTCTGCAAGCTCATCATCAATACTTCTAGTCTATATGTGACAAGGTATTTATACGACAGGGTAGGTGATTGAAAGTGCCAAAGCTCATAGATTTTATAAGGAGGAGTGGATTCCTACTCGGGTTCATCTACTTAGTTTTCTATCTCTGATGTCACAAGTAAGGAAATACTAGGTATTATCTAATGAAAACAACAACAACAACATAGAAAAAACTAAAGAACCCAAGCATGGGGAACAGAAATTTCCAGTAAAGAATAGGAAGAGGAGTAGAATCTAGATCAGAGGAAGCTTCCTGCAAATGAAGACCATATATTATGTATTTCCAAGGAACTCATAGGCTCTAGGATTTTTGTGTTTGTTTTGTTTTATTTTGACTATCTCACTGTTATCTCTTGGGGGCTGAAGAAAGCTGCAGGAGGCATGGACGAGAGACATAGCAATCACGACAGGACCATGACAAAGTATAATACTAATGCACCTTAATAGTGACGAGCATCTCTTGATGGTCCCTTACCTTCAACAACACTGTAAGTGACTGAGACTATACAAACCTTAGGGGGAAGGAAAGTATTCTTATTTTCTATGGGATCTGACATAAGCTCTCTTTGCAAATCTGTGTGTTGAACCTTCTGAGCATCTGAATTTATAAAGTTAAATATTGAGAATCTCAGATATCAAGCAAACAATAGTAGAATTTACAGAAAAAAGTTGTGAATCACTGCAGTAAGAGAGGGAAAAAAATTACTACTAGGTCTACAAGCAATTTTTTTAAACTTTTTTTTTTTGCTACAAGTAATTTTTTGAATCCAAAAGCAACTCCAAAACAGTTTCTACTTTGATTTAAAAAAAACCTAAGAACAGAAGCAGGAAATAAGGATGCTCCAGTGAATAATAGCATTAATATTTCATATAGATATATATTTAGATATATATATTAAATATATAATCTGAGTAGAAAAACTTTCTAAAGAGTACCATTAGTTATAAAATAAACTTTATTTTTTACTGCATAACTAATGGCTAAATATACGAAGTAATCATATTGTTCCTTTCTCCTTTTTTGAACAATATTTTGTTTGCTCTTACCAGTGATCATTTCTTAGGTGTGGACAATGATTTTTCAGTTCCTGCCTTTATTGGTTTCTGTCTTTCTCTTTATATTAGTGCAGGTCAGTCTCACAGATAAGCATTATGCTCTGAATGAAACTGACTCATTTATCTGAACTAAGAAATGAATAGAACCAGTTATTTTACTTGGCTTTATCTGGAAGTAAACCAAACTAATTTCAACAGTACCCGAGTTGGAATTGAACCAAGATACTTATCCAGTTTAGTTTCATGTGCAGTAATAGGTATGGACCAAGTTTGCAACTGAAGTTTCCTTGCAAAGGGAGTTTGCATTTCCTACTAAGAAAGGCAACCTTGCTGAGTCATACAAAGTGATTTACAAGTCCCTGCAGCCAAAAATAATGAACAATTTTATGAGCTTTGGAGAATGTAGGTCAAAGCCTACCATCAACTATTAGATGAGTGGCTGTTCAGTTTGCTCGAGATACTCTAGAGTTAGTTCTCACCTTAATCACTCTATGCTATTCATCCATGCAAGATGTTTGCTATTCTGGGTATGAAAAATTTGCATGCTATAGATAGTGACAAAGAAACTACTGACAGAAATAATTGCAGAATATGTATATATGTGATGTTAATATTTATATAATGTAGTGGGTATGTCCTGGCATGCCCAAGGAGGAACCCAGTAAGTCTTTGCTTCTTGTGTTTCCTTAATTATTATAAATTCCTTATACCAGGCAAGAATTTCCATTGCCCAGTCTTATTACAGGAATGATGATTCAGCACCAGAACAAAGGCCTCAAATTCTTGGCTAGGTTCTACACCTGAATGCCTTTGGGCTGAGTAGTTACTTCATTTGCTTTTAAATGTGAGGTCAGAAGCAGATATCATTGATAGGCAAAAATAGAGAGACACAGAAAGAAAAACAGAGAGAGATAGGAGAGAATACAGGAGGAACTTGGTTCCCTACTCTGTACATCAACAAATCCGTGCCCAGTGAAGAAACAAAAAGAAGCAAATAGAAGATCTTCCTGAGAGAGAGGAGACACATAGAAATAATACAGATACACACCAAGGTGGAATGGAATTGAAGAGACTTGAGCAGACATATGGCACATAAAGGGAACCATGTATACCTGGGAGCCACTGCCAGACAAGAGACTCAGAAGCAAAGATGAACAACAACGTGAAGAACAACCCAAATCTTTCTGTTGATTGGTATTGTGAATTATATGGAAAGTGTATGTGCTGAAGAAAGAAGGACCTACCATAGGGTAGGATTGATTCACTCACTAACAAATCTTTCTCTACCCACTTCTGAAGGGTAGAGGTGGGGAATCCATAGTAGAAAAACAAATCTGGAAGACTATACAGGCATCTGGTCTTTCAGTGAGGAGAATTGTTTTGGTAGTTTATAGGCTTGTGTATAGGTCTTTTGAACTTTTTTGAAGGTTAAATAAAACCTTTTCTATAATTACTCTGAGTACTTGTATGACGATTGAGGCCCTTCTTTGGCTTAGCCAACTTTTAGGGTTCCTATCTATAAGGGCATGAATCACAAAAAGATTTTCTAGAGTTTGAACCCTGGCAATATAAACCCAGAACTTCATTTGAATTGGATTTTTCAAATGAAAATTCAATGGTTTATTTGAATTTTAGAGATCTATAAAAATAAAATGTGAGGTACAGTTGGTCTTACATAAATGAATCAAGTATTATTGTGACTTATGTGACGAAATTGGAACTATGTATTCTAGCTAAGGGATTCCCATTCTGTGTCTTGCTGAAAGGAATGCAGTTTCACTTAATACCACAACCTAAAAGATAAATAAAAGTGGAGATTTAACCCATTAAAAAGTCACCCCCTTGGTCTTAACTATTCTTCATTGATCTCTACAGGTTTCTCCAGTGGCATTCCTATAGTCCAACACACATAAATGATTTTGGTGAACAACCAAATTTTATTGTAGTGAAGAGAGTTTCAGCATAAACTATATGTGTGTATATATATATATACACATATATATCAGTCCAATGTAAGAGATTCAGACAGTATATCATGCCTACTTATTGAGAGCAATCTCCTCTGGTTCATTTTAATAAATATCTGTTGAAACCTATTGTTCACTCCTAGAAGACTCAATAATCAGCAAACATTTAACCACATAATAAGAGAATACATTAAAATTTAGTGAAATTTTAATATTAATAACAGTCTATCTGATATGTATTTTCTAGGCATTATACTCATATTTCATTTATAATACTTTTTTTTAATCCTATTTTCCTTATCTGCAAAATCAGTCCAGTCCTAAACAGGTGAATACTAGTAGTCTTTAAAAATTCAAATGTCTTTGTATAACAATCTCTTCACTGGCCAAGGATATGCTTTTGTACTAACCAGTTACCAAAGTAATTTCTTACATATCTCTCTTCAAAGTTATACTATAAAAAAGCAAATTCAAATGATTGAATTTCTGATCTCTAAACATATATAGCTACTAATAGGCGTACTAGCAAATATAAAGAGGGTCTTTGCCCCAAGGATTTACAATGTAAACTTGCCAAATAGGTGAGATTCAAACATAAGAAAAGGATGGGGTCACACTTTTTGATTTGTCTGCATAAGAAAACTAAGATGGCCACAACATCTTTACTTAGTCCCATAAATACTTGCTCCCCTAGAGAAGTGAACCTAAAATTCATTTTGGGAACTGTATCCCAAAGAGATCATAAAAAAAGGAAAAAGACCCACATCTACAAAAATATTTATAGCGGTTCTTTTTGTTGTGGCAAAGAATTGGAAACTGAGTGATGCCCATTGATTGGGGAATGACTGAACAAATTGTGGTATATGAAAGTAATGGAATGCTATTGTTCTATAATGATGCTCTATAATTATGAGCAGGCAAATTTCAGAAAAACCCGGAAAGAGTTCCATAAACTGATGAGTGAAATGAGCAGAACCAGGAGAACACTGTATACCAGTGGTTCTCAACCTTCCTAATGCTGGACCCTTTAATACTTGTATGTGGGTGTATCTGCATGTGGGCAGACTTGCCTGGAGATGGATAGAGGAGCGGTGTCTCGGTTCCTAAGACCATTGGAAATATGTGTTTTCCAATGGTTTTAGGAAACCCCTGTGACTCCTGTGAAAGGGTCA
>CM053596.1:173774954-173794760 GCA_028646575.1 Pseudocheirus occidentalis
GAAAATAAAAGAAAATATTAAGGAAAGTTTGGTTTCACAAATTCAGATAATTCTAAGTACAAAATGATTTTTCAATTGGTTATACATGAATCACTTTCTTCATTGTTATTTTTAAAAATCCTCATAAGCAGAATTTTAGACTTATATGTTAATGTTATACTTCAACTATATTTTACACTTATATTAAATCTATAGACATTATTTACATTCTACTACACTTATTCTTTCTCCCAGTAAGTAGGAGATTTGATTTCTCTCAAAGAAGTCTTTGCTATACAAAAGAGTAAAAGCATATACACAATAAGATAGTCAGGGAGAGGGTGCTAATTAACAAGGTTAAAGTAAAAATGCCACAGTTTAAGCATTTGGAAAGTAAGAGGCTAGCCACTAAGAATGGTTCCTATCTATAAAGCCAGTTTCAGCGATTGAGATTCTTATTATTATATGACGATAAAACTATTTTTTCAATGTCATGTTTTAATAAGCATGCTACATTGTAAGATGTGTACTGCCCATGTTGTCTATGTATGCATGTTATGTATGTACACGTTAGTTGTCTTAATGTGGCTTGTGAGGAGGTCTGGATAGACTTATTAGCTCTGGAACACCCATGAGGAAAGGAGAACTGAGCAGCATGATAGCTGGGGAGTTGGGAAGAGGTGAGGGGCAAGGAACCCCAGGGCACTGCCAGGCATTGATGTTCTTTTCTCTAATTCCTGAGGAAGCATTAGGCTAGAATTATTTTCCTGCCAGTTTAAATATTGCTTGTCTAGGAGTCAATAGGTTCAGAATAAAATTGTTTCCCTTTTTGTTGTCCTTTCAAGTGGGGAGGAGGCAGCCTTATACCCACTAATTTCATTCCTTACCACCAAATGTTAGCACAAAAGACTGTCAGAAATAGCAGATAATGAATAAAAATCCCTTTATCCAAGTAAATAGCTGAGAGAAATCAGAGAAGTTTTATAGTTTGGATTATGCCAGAAAATAGAGAGTGAATAAACTCTTTAGCTAGGAAAGAGAGATCGCAGTTCAAACCAAGAAAGAGAGAGCTCTAATCTAGTCCAAGGAGAAATTGTCCAAAGTCTTTATGGAGGCAAACTGGAAATCAGGGACACGATGAAGAGGCATTCCCTATATTTCTATGGCCTCTAAAGTCTCTCTCTCTCCCCAGACGTATGATATTGGTCCCCGAGAATCAAAACCATACCCATCCTCTCTCAAAGAAAAAGAATTTCCCTCTTGTGAGTATTTTCTCCATCATTTAGGAGTATCTCATGTAAGATGTCCCAGTCATGGTTGGAAACCTGGGTTACACTGTCAGCAAAAATTATTGTAGAATTTTTATACGATATATCATTAGAGAGTTTAACAGACCCTGATATAGGATTATAGATTTAAAGATGAAAGGAAACAATGACCATTTCTTCCAACCCCCCTTAATTTATTAGTGACTCAAGGGAGGTAAGTGATGTGAGCAAAATCCCACAGGCAGGAAATATCTGAGGGGAGATTTGAATCAAGACTATTGGGTGACAGAGCCGGCATTCTTTCCACAACATTGTGCCACTTCCTAGCTTGGAGCTCATTTGGTGAAACCTGTCATCTACCAACAAAGACTTTAACCTTCAGCGGGAAAGTTCCTTGGATAGTGTTGGATCAAAGAAATAGGTCACCACGACTGGAAATCTTGTCTCTGAGGACAAAGTAAATACATTCCCAAATTATGCACTTCCACAGTATGATATAATAAAAAAAAATCAAAACAAGTCACTTATTTCACCACGGTTGTTACTTCTCTTCTTTGGGCCTAATTTCCTCACCTAGAGGAATGAATTAGGCAAACTAGATAATGGCCAAAGTCAGTCAGGAGTTATGAGTTAACGGTTAACAGTTCATGAGTCTATGAAAAGAGTCTATGGAAAATCTATGAAAATTGAGAGGAATTGATAAAATGGTGTTGGTCTGGCCAAGCCACCCCTCTCCTCCCGCCCCCCATGAGTAGCAGTAGCTTCTAATCACCTACCCTAACAGAGAATCTTGTGTGGCATTCAAAGCTCTTTCTTTCTCACCTTACACTTTACTCCCCTTCATGTACTCTATAATCCAGCTACCCTGGCCTGCTTACCAGTTCCTTAAATGTGATACTACATGACTTTGTGCTGGCTGTCATAAATAACTGGAATAATTAGTCTCTTAGAATTTCAGACTTCCTTCAAGATTGAGTTTAAATCCTACCTTTCTCTTGGGCCTCCCTCCACCCTACATGCTAATTCCCTCTCCTTTCAGATTACCTCCCATCTACTCTGTATATATCTTATGTGTGTATACACATACACACACAGAGATACATACATGCGCATATGTGCATATATATGTACATAGACACATACGGGGCAGCTAGGTGGTACAGTGGATAGAGTGTAGGGCCTCGGGTACTTACTAGCTGTGTGACCCTGGGTAAGTCACTTCACTCTGTTTATCTTAGCTTCCTCATCTGTAAAATGAGCTGGAAAAAGAAATGGCAAACATCTCTATTGTCTTTGCCAAGAAAATCCCAATGGGGTCACAAAGAACTGGACACGACTGGAATGATTCAACAATGACAATATAGGTATATATAGGGGCGGCTAGGTGGCACAGTGAACAGAGCACCAGCCCTGGAGTCAGGAGGACCTGAGTTCAAATCCGGACTCAGACACTTAACACTTATTAGCCATGTGACCTTGGGTAAGTCACTTAACTCCAACTGCCCTGCCTTCCCCCTCCAAAAAAAAAGAGCAAAAAAAAAAAAGGTATGTATATATGTTTGTATGTGTGTGTATTATAGCTATATGTGTATGTATGTGTGTGTTTGTGTGTGCATATGTCTTGTACATAGTTATTTGTTTTCTCCTACTCACAATCTGTGGGAAAGAAAAACGTACCATAAGAAAAAAACTTTCCTTCTCTTGAATTGCCTGTTAGTTGATGTACTTGTGGGGTTACTGAAAACATACTTCCCAACAGAAACACTAGCAATTATATAGATATCTAAATTTCCCAGTGAAAACAACAGCCTAGTGAGGTCATTGCTGTATATGCTACAAGCTGTTCCAGTTATCTTGATTCAGCAGTTTGGGGATTTCTTAAATGGTATAAAAGGCCCCAGTTTGGCAGGAGAGCCGAATTACAGGAGGCACAGCCAATCTTACCTACCTGCCTACTCAATGCCAGCTTGAGGTGGAGCATGCAGGCCTATAGCACTAAAAACCTAAGCTTTGAGTTGGACAAAGTGCCAACTCCTGCCAACTCACTGCAATTTGGCAAACTAATTTATGTATTCACATAGCTCTGAATTCTCTCATTGACAACCAGTTCACCCACTTGTCTCAAACCTGTGGATCTTGGCACTTCCCAGACATTTCAATCATTGACCCAGCATAGCTTTTTGGATGACACCTGCTCTCCTCCTAACTCCTAACTGCCTTTCCTGCTCCAGATGATTATGCTTCACCTCACCGTAATCCCTGCCTCAGGAGAGGTGTGAAAAAGCCCTCCAATGGAGTTTCTTGATTAAAGTAAATCTTGTGTTGAGAATAGTTTAAGACTACCTCCTGGCTAGTAGGATGGCATCATCATCAGGTGTCACAAAGGCAACATCGAGTTCTTGCCAACTGGGTTGGCAGAATACAGGAAATATCTTCTCCAAAGGAGCTACAGATCACTTCAGGCACAGCAACATGCCAATACCTGCTCAGGTTGGGGAGAATTACACTGTTGTTTTCCTTGAAGATTCCAGGAAGTAGAAAGAGGATTTTTGCAATACAGGTCATCTTGAGTGAAGCATACCATTCACTATCCATCAAAGGGAAGACCAACATTGTCAAAGAAGTTCATGTTACCTGGCACTGGGTGAGCTGGCTTACAGCCATGTCCCAGATGAGAATGAATAATAGATCCCTTGGAGTGGTTGCATGTGTTCTAAATTTGCATTATTCAAAGTTATAATTACATAAAATATGGTCATTGGTTCCAACCCACTAGAAATATGCAGTGTGATAATGTGAGTCAGGATTCAGCTGTAATTAATGGCAAAGCTTGAGAGCTGTGTTGTACACATATGGTCAATGGTAGTGCTTCAGAACATTGAAATATTTTAAAAAGTTCTCACAAATGACTAGGAATACAGGACAGAAACTAACTCCAGTTATGGTGTACCAATAGGCATTCAAGATATATACATATATACCATACAAAACTTTTTCATCAAGCTTATTGCAAAGTTGTAGAAGCCCTCATATGGCCTTCAAGATGATAACATTTGCTCAATTGTATTTGTTCAAAGTTATAAATGCATTCCTTTCTTCATGGGAAAATTTCTACATCCAAGTGCTGGGTGGCAAAAAAGTACTTTGGATAGGAACTGGTTCATACCACCAGTGATGAGTACCCACTCTAGCTATACACTGGAACAGGAAGTTATCAGTGTATTTCCCAGAATGTTATTCGACTCATCATTAAACTCACATGGGGAAAACAGTGCTCTTAGAGTGTCCTGATCTCCTTGGCAAGTCAGTACTACTGAGTAGTCGCCATTCATATTGAAAGCTTTTACTTTTGTAAATGAATTTTGGAACATTTAGTTGTATCAATATTATCCTCCATGGCACAGAGGTGAAAACCTCAGACTCACAGTTCTACACTTATCTGTAAAATGTGAATAATAATAATAGCACCTATCTTCCAAGCTTGTTGTGAGGAGCTAATAAGATATTTGTAAAGCACTTGGTATAATGCCTGGCACATAGTTGTCACTTAATAAATGGTTCTTTCCTTCCTTCCTTCCTTCCTTCCTTCCTTCCTTCCTTCCTTCCTTCCTTCTTTCCTTCCTTCCTTCCTTCTTTCCTTCCTTCCTTCCTCCCTCCCTCCCTCTCCACCTCCCTCCCTTCCTCCCTTCCTTCTTTCCCTCCTTCCTTCCTTTCTCCTTCCTTCCTTCCCTCCTTCCTTCCTTCCATCCCTCCCTCCTTCCTTCCTTCCTTCCTTCCTTCCTTCCTTCCTTCCTTCCTTCCTTCCATAGGTTATCAGAGCCTAGAACAGACCTCATAACCCCTATAACTTGAACAGCCCAAATTTACTCTTGGCTCAAACATATTGCCCACAAAGAGTCAAAACAAAGAAATTCCCAACTAGGGATCCCAGCTCTTCCTGGGAAAACAAACAGAACCAATCTCCTAGGTTCCAAATCCTATGGATGGAAACCCTATACTATACCATACTATACCATACCATACCATACCATACCATACCATACCATACCATACCATACCATACCATTTTTGCCAGTATCTAAGAGTGTGGGGATTCCCCAGTTCTGTGACCCTGTCCTGATTTGCATAAAGATCTTACATCAATAGCTTTTTTCTGATTTCTCCTGAACCAAGATTTCTAATAGCAAGATCACCAGTGTCAGATAATCCTCTGTTTTCCACCACTTGGTGATAGGAAAGGATCAAAAGTGTTTGCCCTTCAGTGATTACCCAAGTCAGCCATTATATGCACTCTCTTAATTCATATGTCATCATAGGAGAATGGCAACATCTCTTTCCTGTAAGTGAATTTATGTTCATAGATCATTATAGGTGCCTTTATCCAGAGGCCTGAGGGTTTTCTTGGAAATTCAGTTCTATTTTAATCCAACTCACTTATTAAGTGCATGTGGAAGATACTGTTACATCTTAATAAAACCAATATCTCTATTAAATTACTGAAAATCCTGAATGAAAAGGTAGAGCCTTTTGTGAACTATTGGCTCCCATAACGGATACAACTGGAACTTTTACCAGCCATGTTTTGCCATACTCTGTCTCCACCAGAGGGCCTTAAACAGAATTTATTTTTCTTCATGGAATATTACTTAAGATGTCCTCTAATCAAGGCATCCCTTTCACAGATCAACAATTGGATCTTTAGTTTGGGAATCAGTTTGGTATGTCATAGAGTTCTTACATCATATGTAGTATATGTGTCGTAAATTATATCCCTTATAACTTAGAAACGCTGTTTCATGTTGTTGTCCAGTTGTTTCAGTTGTATCCAACTCTTCCTGACCCCATTTGGGGTTTTCTTGGTACAGATACTGGAGTGGTTTGCCATTTCCTTCTCTAGCTCATTTTACAGATGACGAACTGAGACAGAGTTAAGGGTCATACAACTAGTCAGTATCTGAGGCCAGATTTGAACTCAAGATGAGTCTTCCTTATTTCAGGCCCAATACTCTATCCACTGCACCACCTAGCTTCATAGAAAGGTGTATGAGTAGTTGTAGTAGTATTCATACTGCCAACCCCCCAGACCAACTAGTACCCATTGTACCTATTAGATAACCTATTAGCTAAACCCTTTATGACATCAACCTGTTAGCCAACTACCTAATGAGAAAATAGGTGAGGAGACAATCAGATACCATGGTGAAAATATTACTATATTTGGAGTTGGAGGACTTGGATTCAAATTCTGCTTTGCTTCCTGGGTGAATCTGCAAATCAATTAACCTCTCTTGGCACCAGTTTATCTATATATAAAATGAGAGGACTGAATTAGATATTCTCTAGCAGCCTTTCCATATTTAACATTATGATCTGGACAAGGAAGAATTAGAGAAGGTAGAAACAATGATTCAGCCAAAAACTTTGTCCTCCTTCTCAAACCAAAATGAAAGCCAGAATTTCTTGATGTAATTAGGACCAAGTTTCTGACTAGGAAACTGGCAACTCTAAGGCTAGGGGCATGCTTTTATGTACCCAAAGGGCAGAGAAGGGAGAATAATTGTACCATGCTGAATCTCCTCTGTCAAGGGAGATATTTTTTTTAATATATAAGAATTTGGATTGAACCAAAATATTGTTTGTGAGAAATCATATTAATCATTTCATCATTCAATATTATAACATTTTGAAGAAAAATGGGAGCACCTGGGACTAAAGAATTCTTTTTTTATTATGAATTCATTAGGGTACATCCACATTCATGGAATGTCAGCATGTGCTAAGTGTTGAGGAGGTCCATATAAGAGTGGCCTCAAAGAGTGTATATCCAGTGCCTGTAAACACAATTGTTGCTACATGCTAAGTGATTTTAATTCTCTCGGCTACCATTTCCTCATTTGTAAATTGAAGGTGTAGGACTAAATATTCTATAGGATACCTTCCAATTCTTAACCTCAGATTCTATGATGCTATGGCCTACAAAGCGGGGGTATATTTCATAAGTTATCTTATTTGGTAACTTGAAAGCTTGTCAGAGACACCTTAAAAGACAACTTGAGCGCAATTAAGCAGGAAGAGAAGGGTGGTTGGATGACCACACAGACCAATACAAACAAGCTTTACAGTGAAGATGAAGGCTGGTCCACCAAATCGTCAGTTCTGGTGATCTTGACTCTGTGGAATCCTTACCTTCTTGTTTCTGGCCCACAATCACTATTAACTTTGCTGGAACTCAATTTCTACCTGTGGCTTTGTTTCATTGGTCTACAGATCAGTCCCTTGACCATGCAAACTTTGATGAGGACTTTCCATTAGATTAGAAATTCATACCCCCTTCTTCTCCTCTCCCCAATATTGTTGTGTTAGTGCTTATTTAAAGTATCAGGCACTGAACCAGGGCCTCCAATTCTAAGAAGGAAGCCAAGGCCACTCATTTCTTCATTCTTCTCTAAGCTGCGCTTCTGGCTTTCCTCCCCAACTTTCTCTACCATACCCTAGAAGCCTTTCCACTACGTAAGCTCACTCTGTCCCTCTAACAGACTAATTTGCACCAGAATCTCCATTTTAGGAAGGATGCCCAGGTCATCGTATCTTCATCCCCCCAGGCTGCACTCCTGACTCTTTCCCTAGACTTTTTCTACCTGTGCCCCTGAACTAGGTACAGCACCCCATCTTTTTCTAGTTTTTTCCTATTAGAATGAAAGTTTCTTGAGGTCAGGAACTGCCTTTCTTTCTGTTTGTATTTGTATTTTCTGAGCTTCGTACAATGCCAAGCATAGAATAAGCTTATGATTATAATATTATTATTATAAATAATTGTTGATGTGATTTGATGTCCTTATTTCCTGCTACACTGCCACATCCTTGTAGAGCCATATACTCACCTCCCCCCTTCCCATCCCCATTAATTACGCATTCAGTTCAGGACAGGAAAATGTAACTGACTGGTCTGAGAAGTTTTACCTGAAGAGAGAATAAATTAGTTAGTTGTCAGTGCATTCCTTTTTAGGTCACTCCATTTAAGCTGCTTAACAATAGATACAGACTTCTTTACCTTTGCAGTGACTTTTTATTGAGTGTTAAAGCAAATGAAAGAAGAAAACTTATAAGCCTATGAAGACTGGCTGATGAATTTGCAATCACTTTCCTTTTAATAGACAACCTAGCATAGTGTTATTGTCAGAATAATAATACCTCCTATAAGAAAAAGATGCCAGTCGTCTCTCACACATTTTGTGCTGAATAGATATCATTTCTTGATAAGTTGTGCACAGTGTAATACTGAAGCCAAGCATTGCCAGGAAGCCTGTGCACCTTAGGAAGAAAAGTCAAAAGTGACCCTGAGCCAGCTTCTTGTTCAGGATGAGCATAGCTGCTGCAGAGCTCAGTGCAAAAAGCAAGACAGCCTACCCTTCCACCTGGCAGCTGGTGAGGCAGCAACAAGGCTATTTTCTAGCCCCAAGGCATTTAGAAGCATAAATAAGCCATATTTTGAAGTAGAGAAGTAAGGTCTTATGGGAGGAGTTCACCTCGGCAGGGCCTCTTGAGACCCACAGGACTTTAGACAGGCATAATGATTCGTGCGCAGGCATTAGGCAGCCGATGAAGCAAACTCAGTGGAGATGAATCACTGGGAGTGGGCAATGAGTCATCAGAAAGAGCACAGGGAGGAGATAATTGGAAGGGGGGGGAGCTCCTGAGAAGGGAAAAGAACACTTATGGATTGTGAGGTGCTAGTGAGAGAAGGGAAAATGGAAAAAGTCATTAGAATATGTGAAGTATGGGATGATGTGGTCTAGTGACCACATTCAGCAGAATCATGGAATCTAAAAAGTAATAGGGAGAAAAGAAGAACCAAAGAAAGAGCAGCACCATTGCTCAAGGTAGATGGGACAGTGATAAAAGGGAGAGGGGAGAAGGAAGAGCTACTGTACTTAGTTTTCTTTAGTTTTCTCTGATAGAGAAAACAATTTTCATATGGGAAATTGCCTAGTGGGGAACTGAAGCCCAATATAAATAGAGTTAAGAAGAGAGTATGTAACTGTCCTGGGTTATCTCAAGGCCCACTCATTCTTCAGTACTGTTGGTGATTGTTCAGTCTCGGTCAATGATTTCTAAAGGATCATGGAGAATGGAGAAAAGCTACAGGTCTGGGAAAATCAAATATCCCAATTTTTTTAATAGAGAAAATTATGGAATATTATCAAGTATAAATCAATGAAGTTGATTATGCAAAATTCTTGCATGTCTTATTAAAGTTGAAAAGTGGCATGGCATAGTGAGTAGAGGGAAGATGGGTTCAAATTCTGCTTTTGACATATGCTACCATTGTAGCCCTAGCCACTTAACTTCTCACTAACCTTGATGACTCCATAAGGTTATAAATTGCAGAAATGTTGCAGACCTGCATTCTTGGAAGACATTCCCTACATCAGTGAAGTCACAGATTCCTAACCCTTCTAGCCCCAATTAAAAAAAGAGAAAATTATTAAAGAGATGGTTAGTGAACAGAATAACAGTTGCCATGGCTGGATCAAGAACACTGTCGAATAGCATTTCCTTTTTTCATTAGGTTATTAGACTCATATAAGAAGCACAATGGATAGATATTGAACATAGGCTTTAGGAAGACCTAAGTTCATACTTCACTTTTGACATTCACTAGCTATATGACAATCCACAAATCATGTAACCTCCTTGGGCCCTCAGGTAATTGTCTTAAGACTGAGCTGTAAATGGGCAGTGGTCAAAAGCATCATTTCTTGCTGTATTGGGCTAGTAAATTGGGGACTGGTATAGATGTAGTTTACTTACATTGTAGCAAAATATTTGGCAAAGTCACTCATACTGTTCTTGTGGAGAAAGGTCAAAAATATGAGCCAGATAGTATCAAAGGTAGAGTAATATAGGTGAATTAGAAACTAGTTGAATGGGTGGACCCCAAAAGTAGATATTAACAATTTATGCCAACTTGGAAGTCACAGCGGTTCTCAACCTGTGGGTTATGTTCAATTTGTAACAATGAAAATACATCCTGCATATCAGATATTTACATTATGATTCATAAAAGTAGCAAAATTACAGTTATGAAGCAGCAATGAAAATAATTTTATGGTTGGGGGTCACCACAACTGCATTAAAGGGTCGTGGCATTAGGAAGGTTGAGAACCACTGCTGTAGAGAAATGCCCTAGGGTATGGAGCCACAGATGAGAGTTGGGTGAGAAGTGGGCACCAAAGAGGGAAGCATAGCCTTGAAAAGAGCTTAGCAGGCCTCACACCAGAGGTGCTAGTCCTCCCTGAACACCCCATACATCCTTCTGGTTGTTCCATCCAATTACATACTCCAGTGCTCTGTTATGGACATTTTCTCTGGCTGTTCCTCATGCCTGTAACACTTTGCTTCCTCTTCTCTGACTACTGACCTCCCTGGCTTCCTTTAAGTACCAACTAAAATCCTATTTCTACAAGCAGCTGTACCCAACACCTCTTAATTCCAATTCCCTCTTAATTATTTCTTATTTATCCTTCCTATAGCTTGCTTTTTATATATCTATTTACATTTGTCTCCTTCGTTAGGTTGTAAGCTCCTTGAGGGCAGGGCCTAGTCTTTTGCCTTTTTTTTTTTTTGGTATCCCCAGTACTTAGCACAATGCCTGGCACATAGTAGACATTTAATAAATGTTTGCTGAAATTGAAACCAATGGCCTTTTCTGATGCCAGCCACATCATGTATGGTAGTATCTCTAAGTCCTTCACAACTACATAAGCAGTGCAGAAACTCTATCGAATCTGAAAAGGCTTTGATTATGAGCCTATTGATGGACCATATGTCAGTCACATGAGGGCTAGCCAGGATACATATGAAAAGCTTATTCCAAGATTGGCTAAAGACGGATGAATTTTTCAGCTACAGCGTCTTTGAAAAAGCAATCTACAGATTTATAGGAAAGTCATGAAAAGATCATGGTCTACATGAGTGGAGAGGGCACAAAGTTATCCAGATTTTTGCACTTGAATCATTATACCATATAGGTTATTAGATATGTAGAGCTGTTTGTACCAGTCTTAAAACTCAACATATTTTGATACTTAATTTATGTGTGTTTTTAAAATATAGTTCTAGATCCTTTAATTTACCCCAGGCATCTTGTCTTCTGCTCTTTCTCTGTTCCCACCTGGAACAGCATTCCCCTGACCTAGACCCATAGAGGCCACAATTCTCTTCCCTTTCCTGGGGGAGGTAATTTGCTGTGCTTTGGAACTTCTACCTAGAAGTTGAGCAGCCCTGATTAGTTAAAGAGGGAAGGCAAACTGGTCTAACCCACTTAATCTAACTGGGCCCCTGCCAATGTTCCCCATCCAATCACTGGGTCACCCATATGCCTTGCTTGATACACAGCGTACTTTACTTTCTATTTCTTTCTTTGAGAAGGTTTATTAGAGCAATAGGAAGCTAAGTGGTACAATAGATAGCGTACCAGACCTGGAGTCAAAAACATCTCTGAGTTTAAATCCAGCCTCAGACACTTACTAGCTGTGTGACCCTGGGCAAGTCACTTAACTTTGTTTTCCTTAATTTCTCATCTGTGAAACAAGTTTGAAAAGGAAATGGCAAACCACTCCAGTATTTTTGCCAAGAAAACCCAAAATAGGGTCATGACAAGTAAGACATTACTGAAATAACCAAACAAAAACAATCTCAAATCAGTACTGCCATTCCTTCTGGAAGGGGTATGAGTATGGCTATTTATGGCCCTACTCATACTACTGTGATTTCTCAGACTCAGACTCTTCTTCTGGCCACCCCCAATTTGTGTTGTGTCCTATTAGAATGTAAGCTTCTTGAGAACAGAGGAATGTCTAACTTTTGTCTTTGTGTTGCCAGTGCCTACTAGTATAATTCCTGGCACTTATCAGATGAGTAACTAATGCATTTTCATTTATCCATTCACTAGAAGTCTTTATCTTTCTTTAGCTTTTTTGTTGTTTTCTTTTTAAACCATCATTTTTCTCCTTACAGCTTCCTGCAGTTGAACCCTTTCTTAAAATAAATGAAAATATTCAAGCAAAGTCAATCAGTGTTGATAGCATATACCCCTTTCTGCAACCATAGTCCCTCACCTCTCTACTTAGAGAAAGAAAGCCATGCTTATTGCTTCTAATCTACTGTCTGCTATAGTCTAGAAAAATCTAAATGCTGGACAGTAATCTTTATGTAATACATAACTCTAAGATATGAGATTAATAATAAAAATAATAGCATTTATGTTATACTTCAAGATTTATAAAATGCTTTACAAATATTATTTAATTTAATACTTAAAACAACCTTGGGAGATGAAAACTATTAATAATTTCATTTTACAAAGGAGGAAACTGAGGAAGACAGAAGTTAAGTGACTTTCTTAGTGTCACACAGCTAGTAAGTGTCTCAGGTTGCATTTGAGCTTAGGTCTTCCCAACTCTAGGCCTAGAATTCTCACAATTCTAGGTAAAAAGCTTGAGGGTGGTTCCATGACTCACACGAATAGAGGCATGAGCTAAATAACAACTTTGCTCAAAGACCATTTCCCACTAACTTCAAAGTTAATCTATTAAACATAGACATTTAAAGGAACTCTGAAAACTCTAATGTAAACTAGAGTAGGTAATTCACTTTATACTCAAAAGTGACCTAAATGAACAGGGGAAAGCATTTCATTAGCATTTCGCCATTTAATAGTAACTGCAACAATCCCAACTTTGTCTCGTTCTATATGAGTGCATAATCGAAAACATCAGTTGTAGTTTCAGTAATGTCCAGTCCATTTTGTAGCTCCTGGATGTTTTTCATGTTGAGTTCAATATTATTTTCCATTTCCTCTCCTTAAATTAACTTCAATCATATGTGCTCTAGTGAAAACTGATTTAATGTTAGCATGTAGGTCACAAAATCCAACCATGGAAGGTACAAACATGACCTCATTGAAAAGAGGTGGTAAGGGGAAAAAAAATTAGACTTCTCATTTTTTCCTCTTTGGAATTCTGCATTGACACATGAATGAGGCCATGCCTACATGCTCTAGCAGCAACCATCCAAGGCCCAGGTTGCCTGGAAGTATGAGTCAAGCCCATTAGCCTTGGATGGGCTGTGTGATAAGCAAAGAATCAGCTGGGGGAGCCAAGGCACTGTCATGTAGGCAAAGTTAGGAAGTTAAACAGGAAGTTACCACAGAATGGTCTGTAACTGTTTTGTTGTTGACTGGACAGAGACAGCCAAAGTTACTTAACTGCCTTTCAAAAACATTTTAAAATGATCCTTAAGTCCCAGAACTGTACTTCCATTCTGTTAATTCAGGTTATAAGGGGGCAAATCTTTCCTGAACTATTCTCCCTCTCCTTCTCCCCTCCCCCTCCCGGCAATACACATCAAATCTTCCTTTCTATTCAAGAAAAACAGTTAAGAACCAATTCATTCAGAGACTGCAATGAATAGTGTAAGTAACATTCTGCTTATCTTTTTAGAGGAGGTAAGTGCATTTCATTCTTTGTTCAGAGACTGAGATTCCTGGTTACAAATATCTAGAATTTCCAATCATAATTCTGGACAAAACTAGCCCACCACAGTCGATTCACTGATAGAGAGGCTGAAGCATTAGTCACTTGGACTATGTGGTCTTTAAAGCGCCCTGCCATCAAGCAATTCAAAACAAGTTATATTTGGAATAATAGCTGAAATTCATGTAGCACTTTATATGCATTATCATATTTGAGTCTTGCAAAATCCCTGCAAGAGAGATATTATGGATGAAAATAATAATAATAGTAATTTTATTTTACAAATTAAGAAGCTGAGGTTGAGAGAGAGGCTACATGTTCATATTAACCCAACTAGTACATGTTGGAGTCAGTATTTGAACTTAGTTCTTTCAGGACTGTAGGTCAAAGATTCTTCTACATAAACCAAGAAGTTTAGTAAGATGTGGTAAGTACACATTTAGTCAGTTGGTAGGGCTATAATTCAAGGTGATCCAAAAGTCTTAGTGCTGTTTTAAACTTTAATAAGTTTAATTGATTAAATATTGTTTTATTAAATATTTTATTTAAAAGCTATATTATTATATAGTCTCATAAAATAATATATTATTAAATATTTTGTTTAAAAGAAATATTATTTTATTTTATTTAAAATAAATATTAGCATTAAAAGTTTATTTCTAGTAAATATTATTAAATACTTAATAACTTATGGCTATTAATGCTAAAAATAGCTTTAAGACTTTTGGATCACCCTGTATATCTAAAAAAGTATAAGTATTTCAATGTGTTGGGAGGTTCATACTTCAGAATATCTCAAAAGAGCATTAATTGTGGGAATGGAACCTCAAATTCTTATTTTTAAATAATTTGTCCACTGGGTTAAACAAATAGCTTATTGATAGGAATGAGGTAGCCAAAGCCCCGATTTCCCTATTTTTTTCATCCACATACATCATTGACTTCACATCCAGGCAATATTTCTACTCAGTATAAATTCAACGTTAAAAAAAAATCTTCTCAATGCTAGGAAATAAATGATAATTAAAGTATGACAATATAACCAATGGATAAGCATCTCCGTCCTCCAAAGAAAATTATGTCATGGCCTACAAAGTCAATTAAGTATAAAAACTTATGTAGTACAGATAAATAGAGAATAGCTAGCTAGAGAGCAGACAAAACAATTTTCAGACAAAAAAAATGCTAATTGTGAAGATAATAGGATTAGTTCTTTGTCAATAGCATTAATGAACCCAGCATGACTGTTGCAGGCATAGAATCTCTTTTGAGAAGGAATGAGGAGGGGATCTGAGGGACAGTGGTGCTGTTGAGAATTTTGATTTGGGATTTTTCTATTTTACAGAAACAAAAAAAAGTATACACATTTTTTGGGAGGAGGGGGTGAATGCTAACAGTTAGCAATGTATATAGTATTTAATTCAAGAAGGTTTGTTGATTATGACATTAATTCAAGTTGATTATGACAATAGTTGAAATTTCTACATTTCCTACAATTCAAATACAACATAGCAATTTCTTATCTCTTCCACAAACCCCAAAGAAAACCTATTGTATAATTCATTTGTTAATTTCCCCCTGAATTTTATAGTATGCTTGCAAGATTTACTTACCCCATCTTTCCCATAATAAAAATCATTCTTCATAGGACTAGAGTATGGATTCTTCTCTGCCTTCTGAAAATATTGATTTCATTTTCTCTCCTTGAACTATTGGAACAGTTGCTTTAAAAGCAAAAAACCTGAGCACAGGAATGCTCAGTTATGCACTGTCTTCTGTTAAACCCATAGAGATTGGGGGGGAACCCACAAAAAAGAAAACTGCCAGCCAGAATCTGCAAGTAGTTTATTTTGGTACCTTCTTTTTTTTGCTCCTAATGAAATAGAGAAAAATAAACCATCTTCATTCCAAGCAAGAGGTTCTGAAGATTAACACCAACCATAGATGAACAGGAGATACAAATGCTTAGCAGTAACTGTAATTAAAAACTAGTCAATTTGGCTGCTTAAGGCACTATCAGAAAAGCTCCGAGTGTCTACAGTGCCTAGGCTGAGGCTTATCATGATTTGGACTCTCTGCAGCTGAAGGTGGAGGATGGGTGCACGGAATGACAATGGAGATACTGTATTTACAACTTGAAATTGTGAGCAAAAACTGAAGTGGTTTCAGACACTAAAAGAAACCCTTATCATGAGGTAAGCAGTGTATCTGTTGTATTTCCATGGCAAAGATGAAAAAGAGGGAATTGAGTAGCAGACGAATTCCCCAAGAGGTGGTAAAATCGTATGTACTAGGAAATGAAGTCCTTGCAAAGGAAATCTAATAAACATCAGATGACAAGACAGGCACACAAATAACTCTAAGATACACAGTTTGCTAAATGGCCTGTTAAAACAGAGAAAGTGATTCATTGTTCGAGCCATGACGACCAAGTACACAATGTCCAGCATTCTATTGCTTCATTCATCTGGAGCCAGGTCAGGCTTGTATCACTGAAGATTATGTAGTTATTAAAACACACACACACACACACACATACACACACACACACACACACACACACACACACACACACACACACACACACACCCAGAACTGGTGGTAAGCCAAGGGGAAAGGGAAATGTCAACAACATTCCTTCTCTAATGTACCCAGGATTTATTGAACTACAATAACATCAGATGCCTATAGCAAGCAGTATACATTTTAAAAACTTCTTCTGTTTATAAAAACAGTTGGGGTTTTCTTTTTCAAACTATACCATGTGTTAAGTATCAATCAAAGACAGCTCTTCCAATTGGCATGTGGCCATTTATAAAATGTACATATGTTAGGTCTTAAGGAAATGTAAATGTTTTGCCATTTTCCCTTGGCAAAAATATTGTATTATATGCTCAGCCTTTTTATCTCCTTACAGTTGTTTAATATGCCTGAATCCATGAATTTTTTTATTTTAATTTTTATTTATTGATTTATTTGGTCGCTTTTTTTTTTTTGAGGTGGGAAGGCAGGGCAATTGGGGTTAAGTGGCTTGCCCAAGGTCACAGGGCTAGTAAGTGTTAAGTATCTGAGGCCGGGTCATCCTGACTCCAGGGCCTGTGCTCTATTCACTTCACCACCTAGCCGCCCCCTGAATCCATGCATTTTTAAAAGAATGCATGTCCCCTATGTAGGAGAAAGTGTGTTTTCTTTGTTTTCTCTTAGAAGCCAAATTTTTGTAATAATGTCATGTTCACAGTAGGCACTCAGAATTGGACTTGGCACAACATTTAAGTTGTTTTTCTGCTACTGATGATGGATTGCTATGGATTTAGCTACTCTTTATTGCTTTCCTTCTCCCTTTTTGTAACCAATGGCTAGGTGGAATTACCTAGACAGTCTGTGGACAGGGAATGTAAGGAAGCCTTGGCTTTGTGAGCATGTTGTTCTAAGTCAATGATCTCCCAACTCTTGATCATGAATCCTTATCAATAAAAAGTTTGAATGTGCATCCCTAATATGTGCACATTTACTTATTTATAAAATTATATGTGTGCTTTTATACTGATAACTAGGGGTAAGATAAAACTTATACAAAAATAGGTATTTTAAAAAGATGAGATACAGATAAGTTAACAATTGCCTACAGAGTCAGTAGAGAGTAGCTGAAGTTTACTGAGCTGGGAGCAGCATGGTCAGATCTGTCATTTAGGAAAGTTTTTTTTTGGCAGTTCTGTGGAGAATAAATTAGAAACGGAAGGTACTTGATGTAGAGAGACCAATTAAGAAGGTGTTGTAATAATCCAGATGGATGATTATGAATATCTGAACTTGTATGCTAAATGTGTGCTTAGAGAGAAGGGGACAGATGTGAGAACGGGACAGAAATAACAATATTGGGCAACTGAAGTGAGGTGAATAGGAATGAGATGTCAAAGATGAAAACTTGTTGATTGGAAGGATAATTGTGCCCTTCATAATACTTAGCAAAGTTTGGAAGAGAGGAAGTTTTGTGGGAAAGACAATGTGAACTGTGATGAAGAATACAAGTTTTGCTATGCCTGTTCATCCTATGAAATTTATTCTGTTCCACCTATTAAACACCCAAAACAAAGATGGAGGAGATGAGACTTTTATTTAGTGGCTCTGAGGCCTTTAAGAGGTATCTATTGTAGCCACAAGATGATTTGGGTGGGGAGAAGGTATATTGGGATTTTCCCAATGCATAGGCAAAGCTGCCAATGCAGATGATTTGTAGCAGTTAGATTGCAACTTTCGCAAAGGGTTGGTATCTAGCGGGTAAAAATGGAAATGGGGAGCTTCCAGAGAAGGATCAGACAATATGAGAGTTAAATGGTATGAGGGTAGGTATGGTTGTGTTGGAGGAAAGACCCAAGACTTACTCTTTTGGAGAAGGTAGAATGTGATTCATCTTCCTACCCTCTAATTGACTGATCACATACACCATGGAGTCAGATCAACATAGCTGAAGCCCAAGAAATAGAGACCTCTCTGTATATCAGTCTCATAAGGCAGTTGTGATAGAATCAAGCAAATGCACCAAAGTAATTCAGGAATTAGATGTAAAAATAGTTGTATAAGTTTTCTCTATAAAGTGTTGATGAGAAATTTTGTGTACGTAGGACCCTTTGATGTTGTCTAGTCGTTTCACTCATGTCTGACTCTGTGACCCCATTTTGGGGTTTTCTTGGCAAAGACACTAGACTGGTTTGTCATTTCCTTCTCCATAATTTTACTTTAAATAGTTTACTGGAGATAAAGAAAGAAATGGATATTGAGCTATAGTTATTTCTCTGCTTTATTCTTCCATGGTTTAGGTATTTAGGCTTTATTTGTCTTACAAAAAGATTTTGGCAGGGTGCTTTCTTTTTCAAATTTGATAATGATTTATATAGTATAGATATGAATTCTAAATATCTATAACATAATGCCTAACAATGCCTTCTTAAAATGTTGACCTCTGCTTTAGGTCCCTCTGGTTCACTAGCTTTTTCTCCCCCATCCCACCACTTTTGATATTTTCTTTAGCGTTCAATTTCCTGTCTCAGATTAGATTTAAAAAAAAATCTATTTCATGTTCTTCTGGTTTGTATTTTTGTAGTACTGAACTAAAGTAGTTTCTATTTTTATACATAATCTGTATTTCTTTTTTTAATTAATTATTTTGTTTATTTTCTTGTTTATATCATTCATTTCCACCAGATTCTGAGTTACAGAATTTTCTCCCCGTCTTTCCCCCACCCCCATCCTGAAAACAGCAATCCCACTGTAAAGCCCCTCCCCCAATCTACTCTCTTCTATGTCCTCCCCCAAAGCCCCTCTTACTTTCTGGCAGAGCAGGGAGGGTCTCCCTACCCCAGTACCTGTATATCTTATTTCCCAGTAGCATGTAGTTAATGATAATAATAATTATATATATGACTATATGTGCACATATATATATGTGTATACACACATACACATATACATACATATATACATATACATATACATACACACACATATATATAATATACATATATACTTTTTTTTCTTAACATTTGATTGTAGAGCTTTAAATTCTAGATTCCTTCGGTTCCTCCCTTGTCACCCCCCAGGCCCCCACTGGAAGGTCAAGCAATTCAATACAGGCTATACATGTGTAATTATGCAGGACATCTCCAGAGTGGACATATTGTGAGAGGCTGATTATATGTCCTTCCTTCCTATCCTGCCCCGCCCTTGTTCTATTCGCTACCCTGTTCCTGTTTCTTTACTGAAGTGTGTGCTTCCAGCAACCCTCCCCCAGACCCTGCCCTCCCTTCCATCATCCTGCCTCTCATCCCCATCCCCCCTACTCTCCTGTGTGGCAAGATACCCAGTTTAGAGTTTATGTCATTCCTCCCAAAGCTAAATTCAATGAGAGTAAGTGAAAGTAAAGTTGTAACAGTTATCCCTTGCCTCTTCTATATGGGATGATTAACCCCTTTTTGTCTCTCCCTGTCTTCTCTCATTCTGGTCCTCTCCCACCTCAGAATTTCACC
>CM053596.1:173795260-173818499 GCA_028646575.1 Pseudocheirus occidentalis
TGGGGATGAGAGGTGGGATGATGGAGGGGAGGGCATGGGGGGAGGGTTGCTGGAAGCACACACTTCTGTAAAGGGGCAGGGTAGAGAATAGAATAAGAGGGGGGGAGCGTGATAGGAAGGAGGACATATAATCTTTCTCTCACATATGTCCACTGTGGAGATGTTCTGTGCAATTACACATGTACAGCCTGTATTAAATTGATTGTCCTTCCAGTGGGGGTGGGTGACGAGGGAGGAAGGGAAAGAATCTAGAATTTATAGTTCTATAATCAAATGTTTAAAATATATATGTATTATTATTATTATTATTATTATTATTATTATTATTATTATTATTATTAACTACATGCAACTGGGAATTAAGACATACAGGCACCAGGGTAGCGAAACCCATCCTGCCCTACCTGAAAGTTAGAGGAGCTATGGGGGAGGACATAGGAGAGAGCAGTTTGGGGGAGGAGTTATACAGTGGGATGGCTGTTTTGAGGTGTTGGGTAGGGGAAAGATGGGGTAAAAAATATGTAACTCAAAATCTCATGGAAATGAGTGATGTAAACAAGAAAATAAATAAATAAATTCAAATCGGGGGGGGGGGGGGGAAAAAAGCTACCCTTTAAGAGATAAGGGAGAAAAGTAGATCTAAGAGAAATGCCGTGGCTGATATCCTGGTGGAGGACTGGAAAGCAAAGTCCTAGGACCATGGTCATTGTGGAATAGGGAGTATATACTCTCTTGATGGGAAGTGTCCCTGAAAATCACCACCCTGAGGCAAAGCTATTAAGGTCTATTTAAAGATCTATCCATAGGTCTGTTTAAAATGGTAGATATTCAATAATCCAATACCAATGAGACTATTTTGTTTTATCAAATAATGTAAAAATAGATTGTTTTCTCAGGTGACTTTTAGATATTAAATTAACTGCTTTGTTGTTGTTCAGTCATTTTTCAGTTCTTTCTGACTCTTCATGATCCCATTTGGGGTTTTCTTAGCAAAGATACTGGAGTGGTTTGCCATTCCTTCTCCAGTTCGTTTTATAGATGAGGAAATTGAGGCAAACAAGGTTAAGTGACTTGCCCAAGTGACATAGCCAGATTTGAACTCAGGTCTTCCTGACTCTAGGCCCAGCACTCTATCTACTGCACCACCTAGCTGTCCTGTTTAACTGCTTATCCTGGTGCTATTATAATATGTGAGAAAGACACTTATGGGGATCACAGGATTTCCCAGGTAGGGTCAGGAGTGAGCCTAGAGTTTCTGCTGTCCACTGCCTCCCTGGGGGCCCTTAGGAAGATTCATATGATATACCCCTTAAAAAGATAAGCTCCTTTTAACTGAAAGAACTCAGAAATTGAGTGTGCAGAAAAAGGTGTTTATTCCATTTAGGGCAAGGGAACTTGTATGGTGCTCACTAGGGACACACCTACACTGATGCAGAAGCAAGAGTGAGGTTATACAGTTCTGTCCTTCCTGGTAGATTTAGGGTTAGTCAAAGTCCTCACTTTCCCTACATTCCCTCTCTATATGCAGATTATATAGGTGAAGTAGTGAGGACACCTAAGACCTGACCAGGCATGACCTCTTAGAAGGAGCTGTTTGCCATACCCCTACCTTTCTAGTTCCCTCTGGTCATTGTCACAGTTCCAAGAAGGCCATGGTTTTAATAAAATAAAAAAGCAAGCTATTGATTATTTTCCAATAAATTTTGTGGGAGCAAAAGAAGATACCATCATATCTCTTCTTACATATACTACTGGGTTTTGATAGTGTGGAATGTTTTATTTTCAAAAACCATACATCTATAGATAAGAACAAGAGCCACTCTCTAATAGATAGTCAAATGATGTTATCCAGAACTTTTCAAAAGAAGAAATGCAAACTATCAATAACCATATGAAAGAATACTCCAAATTTCTAATAATAAATAACTACAAAATAAAACAAACTAAGGTTTTACCTGACACCCATCAGATTGGTAAAGTTGACAAAAGATAAAAATTGTCAATGTTATCAGGGCTGCAAGAAGGCAAGGACATGCTGTTAGAGAAGCTGTGAATTGGTCCAACCATTCTGGAAAACAATTTAGAACTCTACTTTGGAATGAACGTATCTTTTGACCCCACATTATGCTCACTAGGTCTGTAAGCCAGAAAAGTCAAAGACAGGATTGGATTTCTTGTGGCCGCACAAAACCAATGTGTGGGGGAGCCCATCAACTTGGAACTAGCTGGAAAAATTGTTAAGGAAGCTAATAGAATATTATTGCACCATAAAAATTATAAATATAAAGAATTTAAAGACATTTTCAAGGCTTTTATGAATTGAGATAGAGCAAAATATGCAGAAATCAAGAGAATAATTTACACAATAGTCATAATATCAAGGAAAAAACATCGATAGCAGAACTCTGATCAATAAAGCGATTAAGCTTGACTTTAGATGTTTGACAACAAAACATGCCATCTTCCTCTCAGGAGCAAGGTGCAGAGAGAAGCATATGTTTTCAGCTATATGTTGATTTGTTCTGCATTATGTTTCAGTGGTTAGAGAGCTGCCCTAAAGACCAGGAAAACCTAGGTTAATTGGCTACCTCTTACATATATATAGTTTTTTAATCATAAGCAAATCAATTACTATCTCAGTGCCACCAGGCCATTCTTTTAAGAACATGAATTGCAGAAAAGATACTAGTCTACATTGGTAGCAAGAGTTTCCTCTTTAAGGAATGCCATATATCCATAAACTCACAGGTGTAGTCCCTGTACTTCACTGAGAGGACTGCAGTCAGAGGTTTGTTGAAAATTAGCAATGATTCTTTTTTTTCTTTTTAAGCATCGACAATTCTTCAGTTGGGACAACTGTGACCAGAAGTTACTGCAAAATAATAGAATTTTTTTTTAGAAATCAAAAAATTTTAAATTAACTTATCCTTAATAGTGGAGCAGACTATCCATTGTAGACTAATTTTGTGGACAATCTAAAAAAATCTCTCAGCTTGTAAATTATTTCCCATCCCTTTCGACACTAACTGATGTTGTAGTAAAGATGCAGAAGCTGCTAAGAAGACCAGTAGCCTAAGTATTATATAACATGCTGACTATTGTGGATGCAGACTAAAGTTTTTTTTTAATTTACTTTCAGGAATCCAAATGTCTTTTTTATCTTCAGATTAATTTGTTCCCCCAGACTCTTGGCTGGTTGAAGTTTGTATAGGTGTTGTAAAATATCTTTAATAGTTATTTCATTGAAGAAATATTTTATCCCAGATAATTAAAAATAGAATTCTAATTTATAGTAAATCACAATCTTTTCTATAATACAACTTTATTTACAAATTGGTTTTTTCTCTTCCCAGAGTGTTTCCTGGCTGTTGCTTGAAAATAGCAGTTCTCCTCTCTGTATCTTATTATTGTGTGTGTAAAATACATTATATATAAACATTATATATGCTATAAAGTATACTGTTATATATGATACTATGGAATATATGTAATATAAAGTATATTATGCAAAATATGTAATGCTATATGTCACATAATATTACACATTAGGCAATATAATACTATGTAACGATCATATTACTTATATACTAATGGCATACTCAATGTTATACTATAGTATACTATAGTTACAGTATTAAACTATGTAATAGTATTATATATTTATGTTATGTATACTATTTATATGTAATATATTCATCTTACTGCTTCAAAAAATGGTTTTGAATAACAGAGCTCTAGAGAGGTCAGCTATGTTAATTTCAAAGAGCTCTGCTCTTCAGTGTGATGTTGCCTAGCAACCTGTCTCTTAGTCTTCCTCCTTTGTGGGTATAGAGAGTGGAGCTGATTCTGTTCTCAGGCAGGGATGTCTTCCTAATATGAGTAGATTTTAGCAAGGGATAGCACACAAATCCCTTCATCCTCTCCTAAGCATCTTGGATCTTCACATGCAAAGATCCATACGCTACATTTTTTCAAGCCTTAAATCATACACAGATATATTGGAAGGAAACCAAACGCAAAAGGTCTAACAATAGAAGCTTGCTCTATCCATTTGATTGGAAACATTCATAAAATTCTCCCTCTTTGCTATTTTTTTTCCATAAAGACTTTCCCAAAATTCCTAAATGCAGTTAGTACTCATCAATGAAACTTGAACTGAGTGCTAAGTATTGGTTACTATAGCAACAGGAGCCGGAAAGGCTTGCTTTCCTCTTTAGGTGCAGGATGGCAGAAATTTGTTCAACCAGGGTAGTGGTACTTGAGCAGCATGCTCACTAATTGGAAATCAGGCACCATTTTTTAAAAAGTACTCCAATGCTTTTTCTCCAAGCTCCATCTGAAAAGCAAGCAATCCCTTTGCAATTCCTGAAGCGAGTGATTTGATATACCTAAATTTGTACAGCAAAGGTGTTGATTCATAGGTAAAGAGGAGCAAAAATCACCAAATGTGTAGTAACAAGTGAGAGAAATTCATATAAAAATGAAAAGTCGTAAGAGTCTTATGGCTAAAAGGTACCTAAGAAAGAAAAGAATCTTGGGGTGGCAAGTTGGCACAGTGAATAGAGCACCAGCCTTGAAGTCAGGAATACCTGAGTTCAAATCCAGCTTCAGACACTTAACACTTACTAGCCTTGTGACCTTGGCCAAGTCACTTAACCCCAATTGCCTTACCTTCTTCCCTCCAGAAAAAAAGAAAGTAAGAATCTTAATATGTTGTCCAAAGACCAACTACAGCTTACTAGATCCTAGGGTATAGCCTGTATAAGATGTTTAGATGATGATGATGATGACGATGATGATGATGATGATGACGACAAAAACAGTGAAAATAATTGACCTAATCAGCCCAATAGAAAATAACAGGCCAGGGGTGGCTAGATGGCACAGTGAATAGAGCACCAGCCCTGGAGTCAGGAGGACCTGAGTTCAAATCCAAGCTCAGACACTTAACAACAACAAAAAAACCTAGCCGTGTGACCACTTAACCCCAATTGCCTTCCCCTCCCCCTCCAAAAATTAAATTTTTAATTTAAAAAAAGAAAGAAAATAACAGGCCAGTAGAGTCTAACTACCTGCCCTTTGTTCTGTAACAGTTTAATTGATTGCTACCAGGTGTTGTGCAAAACAACTGACTAGATCAGTCATTATAATTGAATTTGAATATAATTAGTTTTTAATTACATTCAGGTGGCCAATGAATGTAGCTTTCTGATCATATGACCCACCACTGTGGAAAAATAGCCCTGATCTAGTTCAACTTTCTCATTTTACTGAAATGCTCAAGTCTATCTGTGACCTCATCAATTGGAATGTTCCTATAAACAAGTAGATCACAAGATCACACATGCCATCCTCTATGACTCTTGTTCATGTCTTTCGATAAATTTGCAACAGAGAATCTAACCAAAATGCATGTTGACCTTCCTCCCTTCATCAGAGGGATACATAAGAGCTCTTGGGCTATCCATCTGTCATCCCTCATCCTCAATATCTGACCAGTCTTTCTCTGTTTCCTATCATACATTTTCCTGATGATATCTTTTATTCCTGTTCTTTTTTTTTAGGTCCTCAAGTGCTACAGCCTGTTCACACCCACTATGCACTTTTCCATTGACTTCAGTGTAATAATCATTTTCACTTCTTTGGAGACCATTGTGTTCCATGTGTCAGCCATGCAACAATACTAGTAAAAAAAAATGATATTAAAAAGATGGGTCTTTGTTTTGGGAAGAAGCTTGTGATCATTACAAAAGCTTTGCAACCGTCTCTCTTTCTCCTATTTAATTCTTGGCTCAACTTTTTTTTTTTTTTTTTTTGCATTATCTGTCCCAGGAATAATGATGGACAAAGTCTATAGGTTGTTCATCTAACCTGCATGTCATAATCTAGGCAAAAGACATCCACTCCCTTTTTCCTGTATAGATGATCAGGCCAAACTCTTTTGAGTAGTTAGATCTCTTCCAGGAAACTGCAGTGTTTTGGGATTTGATACAGTCATCACAGCATCATGCACAATTGGGAGCACCTGTAGAACCTGACCACCAGGAATCTTTCTTGACTTTGGACTCTGCTCCCTATATCCTTTATCACAATGATGAATACTTCTGGAGAACACACATCTCTTTACCGGTAACTGACTCTTGAAGTCAGGGAATCATTGAGCATGATTGTGTTTTTATAGCTCTCAATGAATCTTGTTTTTAAAAATAAAATTTGCTAGTTATTTTTTTTCTTAAGTCTTGGTTTTGTTTATCAATTCAATGACCTTTTATTTTCATATTTCATTAATATTTTCTTTAATTTTCAGAATTTCTACATTGTTACTTAGTTGAGAATTTTTAATTTATGCTTGTTCATTCTTAATTATGTGCTTCATTCATTGATTTATTTTTTGTTTTTGTTGATGAAAATTTTTAAAAATAAAATTTTCCCCTTACAACTACATTAGCTGAATCCCATATATTTTCATATGTTGTCTCATTATTGTCATTTTCTTTGATGAAAGGAATTTTCTATCATTTCTATTTGTTCTGTAACTATTTCCTTAGAATTATTTTAGTCTTCAATTACTTTTTAAATATATTTTATTGATTTCTTTTTAAAATCACCATAATTTCCCCCAGAACTCCCTCTTTTATTCCCAGAGATCCACCCCATATGACAAATAGTAGTTATTTAAAGATAAAAAAAGAGGATAAATCAGAATAACTAATCAATACATGAGAAAGTCTTAAGATATTTCCACATGCAAGACTTAAGGATTTCCCACTTCTGCAAAGGGATGGTGTGGGAGGTATTTTCCCTTACATTTTCTTCCAAGTTATGTTTGGTGTTTAATTTTGCAACATCCATTTTTGATTTGTGGGTGGTGGTGTTTTAATTTACATTACTGTAGTATTTATGTATGTTCTTCACTGTGTACTTCACTCACATCAGTTCATTAAATCTTTCCATGTTTCTCTTTATTCATCATGTTTCTTATTTCTTACAGCATAGTAATATTCCATCTCATTCATGTACCAAAATCTGTTTAACTATTCCCCAATTGATTGACATCTACTTTGTTTCTTATTCTTTGTTACCACAAAAAGCACTGATATAAATATTCTGGTGTATGTGAAGATTCTTTACATCAGTGGCATCCTTGGGGTAGAAGCTTTATAATAGAATCTCTAGATGAATAGCTTTGGACATATTAGTCATTTTATTTGTGGAATCTCAAATTGCTTCCCAAAATGGTTGTATATAGTTCTGCCAACAAATGTATGAGTGTGCCTGGCCTCCTGTACCTTCTTCAACATTGGCTATTCTCAAATCTTTTATCATCTCTGAGAATTTTCAGACTTTAAGGTGAAACCTCAGGGTTGTTTTGACTTGTGTTTCCCTTAATATTAATGATTTAGAGATGTCTTTTACAATATATGTATATGGGGGCGGCTAGGTGGCGCAGTGAGTAGAGCACTGGCCCTGGAGTCAGGAGTACCTGAGTTCAAATCCGGCCTCAGACACAAAACACAAAAAAACTAGCCGTGTGACCTTGGGCAAGTCACTTAACCCCAACTGCCCTCCAAAAAAAAAAATAGAAACAATATATGTATATGTATATTATATCTGTAACAAACATATTGAGAATAAAAAGCAGATACATAAATATCTGTTAATTACCTATATGTGCAAACATATATATATATCTGTATATACATACATATATGTGTATATGTATATACTATATGTGTGTATATTATGTAAACATATAAACATATGTACCATACCTGTGTTTATTTACCTTGGCTACCAAACCTTTATTTGGCAAATTTATAGAAAGATTTTGACCCATTTAACTGTTTCCCTTCTCATCCTAGGAATTAATTTTGTTTGATCAGAAGCTTTTAAGTTTCATGTAATCAGAGTTATCCATTTTATCTTTTGTAATTGCCCCTGGTCCTTTTTTGTTGTTGTTAAGAATACATTTCCTTCTTGTAGCTATAAGAGGTATATGATTTGTTTCTCTTTTAATTTTGTTTGTAGCATGATCTTTAATATTAAGGTTATATATCTATTTAGAATGTATTGTAAAGTGTGATACAAGGTTATGATCTGAGCCTAATTTCTGACAGACTGATTCTCAGTTTTTCCAACAGTTTTTCTCATATAAGAAGTTCTTTCCTAAGTAATTTATGCTTTCTGGTGTATCGAACACTACATTGTTGAATTCCATTTTTTTCTGATTCTCCTTTACCTAGTCTGTTCAATCTACCTCTTTATTTTCTAACCAACACAACCTATCAGGGCAAGGAAGGATTTTGTTCTTTTTCCTTTTGTAATTATTTTACATCTAGTGCTATTTCCTTATCTGAGAATGTCTTATTTAATGACTATCTTGTCATCTGTTAGTTTGAGTAATTTATGGTTTGGAAGATATTCTATTTCTTCTGTGTTTTCAGATTGTTTTTAGCACATAATTGTATATTTTAGGGGGCAGCTAGGTGGCACAATGGATAGAGTGCAGGACCTGGTATCAGAAAGACACATCTTTCTTAGTTCAAATATGGAATCAGATGCTTAGCAGCTGTATGACCCTGGACGTCACTTAACCTTATTTGCCTCACTTTCCTCATCTGTAAAGTGAACTGGAGAAGGAAATGGCAAACCACTCTGGTATCTTTGCCAAGAAAGGCCCAAGAAGAGTAGGATATAACTGAAAAACAACTTAACAAAATGTATGGTAGTCTGATTACTTTTTTCCTTTGATTTTGTTGTGATTTTATCTTACTCGTTTGCTATTTTGTTGATTTCTGCTCTCTTCTTTTTAATCTATTTGGATAACTGTTTATTGATTTTATTAATTTTTTCAAAGAACTTTTAGGTTCATTTGTCATTTCTATTATTTGGGGGGGACTCCAGTTTATATAATTCTTTTCAACTTTTTAATAGCTCTTTATGCTTATTTTAGTTTTCCCTATTTCCCCTTGAAAGCTGCTTTAACTGCATCTTAGAAATTTTCACATGTTGTTTCTTCATTATCATTTCCTTTCACATAATTATTAACTGTTTCGATGATTTGTTGTTTGATTCACTCATTATTTATGATTTCATTTTTAAGTCCCCACTTGGGTGTGTATTTTTCATTTGTGCTTCTTGAACTGATTATTATTTTTTTGCATTATGGTCTATAAAGGATGCTTACTATTTCTCTCTTTTTGCATTTGTTTGCAACATTTGTGTCCTAATACGTTGTTATTTTTTTTAGAAGTTTCTTTTAATTATAAAAATATAATACATTCATTAGGAGTTCCATTTCAAAGTAGTCATAAATCTTTTAGGTTTAATTTCTGTGAGTATTTGTTCAGCTCTGTTTTCTCTTTTGTTTATCTTTCTCTTAAAATTATCCATATCATATAGGGAGGAACATTGAAAGAGGGACATTGAAATCCCCAGCCACTATTGTATTACTATCTGTGTCTTCTTGTGAGTTCAATTAACTTTTTCACTTGTGAATTCCAATGCTGAGGAATTTGGAGCATATAAATTTGACATTGGCAATTAGGTAGTGCAGTGTATAGAGCACCAGCCCTGGAATTAGAAATATCTGAGTTCAAATCCAGCCTCAAACATTTAATAGCTGTGTGACCGTTGGCAACTCACTTAACCTCTATTTACCTCTGTTTCCCCATCTGCAAAATGGGTATGATAGCACCTACCTCTCAGGGTTGTTGTAAGATTCAAAAGAAATAATAATTTTAAAGGATTTAGTGCAATGTCTGGCACATAGTAAGCACTCTATAAATGTTGGTTATTATTGTTGCATAAGTTTCAGCATAATGTAGCTTCCTTATTTATCCCTTTTTATGTTTTGAATGTTTATTTTTACTTTTTCTGATAACATGATTATAACTCATGCTTTTTAAAAATTCACCTGATGCACAGTATTTTTTTAAACCTTCATTTTTATTCTATTTATATCTCATTTTCAAGTGTGTTTCTTATAAGCAATAAGTTGTGGGATTTTGCTTTTTCTTCTCCAATATGTCATTTTAATTTTTTTGGATCATTTAACGTATTTGAATTTAACATTATAGATTTAGATTTGTATTATAAAATTAGATTTATATATCACTCCATTTGTCTCTAATATTGGATTTTTTTTTCCAAATTAGGGTTATTCCCTTCTTTCTCTGTAAACATAATACTTTACAGTTTTCATTATTGTAGTTCAATCCATTTTAAGATAATCCTGTTCTAATGGACGCTCTTTCTTTTACTCTCAAGCACCCCTCCCCTATGTTACTCCTTTCCCCAGTTTTGGAATTGTGTTTAACTTCTCGGTTCCCTTTTCTTTCTTGTTTTATCTAATTATTTAATTCTTTCCCTTTTTCTCCCCTCTCAGATAAGGGGTCAAATAAAATTACTTTTTCTTTTCTCCCCTTCAACTTTTTGTCTTTTTTATTTCATTTTTTGCTCCTTTTTCTAAAAAGATTTTTCTCTATTTATCTTTATTATTTATCTTCTGTTTCTGTCTATTCTAGACTTTTATTCTTTGATTTCTGGCCCTTATATTTATTTGGACTTTAATTCTCACAGAATTAAAGCTTCTAAGGCATTTATTTTGTGCTCCTTCTTCCAAACAGTTTCTGTTCTTGCTTTGTCGATCTTGCCCCCGAGCCTCTTTTCCTGTTGTGCCTCACTCTCATAAATACCAGTTTTCATAGGTGACTGAAAAGATATTGCCCCCATGGTATGTGTCCTCCATGTCCCTAATTGTTTTGTTCATTATTAACCTTTCAGTTTTTCACCATTTACCATGAAATCTCCCTGAGTCCATGCCCTTCACTCTTCTGACTTGGCTACTCCAAGAATCTCTGATTCCCTGAGGCAGAATGAGTAGTCACATTAAGCACCAAATCTCTGTAGATCGTATGATTGTAAGGTTCTCTATCTCCCTTTATAGAATATCTCTTTTCCCTCGGGGGCATATTTGGTGTAATTCTACCTCCAACCACTGAAAGAAGATTTCCTTCCTCCTTTATTTCCTCCAGTTTTAATCTCTCTTTTTGTATATTTGTCCTTTCTCCTACAGACTTTCTTCTTCCCAAGAGACTACGGGAGTTATTTCTTCTTCGTTGTTAATGTTTGACTTCATTAGGGTATAGTATATGTATCCCTGTCTCTTCCTCCACCTCTCTGTACTTTTAAGAGGCCTCCTATTCTATGATTTTGTCCCACAAAAATATTGACTCACCCATAGGCAGGATGTTGTGAGGTTTAGTCTAAAACCTGGAAACCTGTTTCTCCCACTATCACTTTTATTTACCTTCCTTTTTCACCTTTGTCTCCTTCTGTACTCTTAGAATGAAATCTCCTTTTAAATTTTTTTTTTATTTTAAGGAATGCTTTTTAACAGGTGCTAAAAACCCAAAGAACCTGTTTTAACAGCAAGGAAATCTCTCAATTGTCTTTATGTTGTTATTTTGCTGTTGGTGTTGCCCTTGGTTATTTTATTTATTTACCTTTCTTGTATTTCTGTTCTCTCGGGTGTTTGCAAAGCAAATAATTTGTTCGGATAAGACTAGGAGGGGAGTAAGCATAAGTACTTAACTATGTGCTGTGTATTATGCTAAGCACTTTTCAAATATCTCATTTAACCCTTGCAACAAAGAAAACTAAGGCAAATAGAATGACTTGCCCAAGTAACAAATCTAGAAAGTGTTTGAGGTCAAACTTGAACTCAGGCCTTCCTGACTACAGGTTCAGCACTCTATCTAGTGTACCACCTAATTGCCTATATCTATTTTTCTTCCTACGATTATCACCTTTTATTGACTATCCTTTTTTTTTTTTCATAAATGATTAGGCTCAGGTTTACAGGGTATGTCACCTTGTATTGAATCTTGGTTTTCTTTGTTCTTCTGAAGATAGTATTCCATTCCCTTATGCAGTTTCTGGTGGGTGGAGAATACTCTTGTGTTATTCAAATTTCCTTCCCTTTATTTTTGAAGGTCTCTCCTGGCCACTTGCAAAATTTGTTACTTGTCATTGGAAGCAAATAATATTTTAAAGAGGAAGCATGCTTACCTGTTAAATATATATATATATATATATATATATATATATATAACTTGCAATCTTGCTAAACTCATTCATTATTTCAATTTTTTGTTTGAGATATTTAGATTGTCAAGATAAACAATCATGTCATCTGTAAATAATGATTTCATCATTTCTGATGTTAAATCCTCTTATATTTTAAATATCTTATTGCATTTGCTATTATTTCTGATATTTTGTCAAAGAGAAACACTGGGTGCCCCTGTTCAGCACATTTTCTTTTAATGAAAATGCTACAAATATTTCTCTGTTTCATACTATGTTGGTTCTTGATTTAAGGTAGAAACTTATTTTGGTGAAACAACATTGCTTTATTCCTATTCTCTCTGAAGTTTTTTTTTTTTGGTCACATGTGACTATTGAATGGGAAGACTTTTATGAATAGATGCTTAGTGAAGTGGAACTAGAAGAATAAACACCATGACTATAATCATATAAATAATAACACTGAAGAGCGCTTATGCTCTGAACAATTTTGATGACTAGTCTTGGTCCCAAAGAATGAAGTACATATCCCTCCTTTCAGTAGACAGGTATGTGTGGGGTGAGTTAAGAGGATGGGGAGAATGGATTGTCGGTACAGAATATTGCTTACAGTGTCATACATCATTTTGGCACTGGTTTAACTCAAACATTTTTCTTTGTTACAAGGGAAGGTTCAATGTTCGGGGTTAAGGGGGGGTTTTAGAAATGATAGACTAGATAAAACAAATTGCATCAATATAACATTCCCTTAAAATTTATGTTGGATTTTATCAAATGCTTTTTTTGCATCTATTGATATATAGGGTTTTGTTTCATTTTTGTATTTTACTTTATGCTCTAAGTAATATATCATGAATGGTAGCCACAGTGTGGTAGAGAGAGGTGGCCTCAGATAAAAGAAGACTAGAGTTCAAATATCACCTTTTGCTTTTTGGAGGGCAGTTGAGGTAAAATGACTTGCCCAAGGTCACACGGCTAGTTTTTTGTGTTAAGTGTCTGAGGCCGGATTTGAACTCAGGTACTCCTGATTCCAGGGCCGATGCTCTATTCACTGTGCCACCTAGCTGCCCCATCCTCTGATACATATTGAGTGACCCTGGGCAAGTCACTTAACCTCTCAATGTTCTTGATAATATTCTAAAACTAAAAGTTGAAGAAAAGGTTCTGAAATGCCTTGGTAGAAGATGTTTCCTCATTGAGGGGTTCCCTCTTCCAATGAAATCACAAATCTTTTCCCTATATGAATCATATATTATGTTGATAATTTTTCTAATGCTGAATTATCCTTGTATACCTGGAAGAAATTCTAACTGATCACAATTAATAATTTTTAAAGTGTAATATTATATTTTCTTAGTATTTTATTTAACAGTTTTCTACCTATGCTCATTATTGAAAATGGAATGTAATTTTCTTTTCTAGCCTTATCTTTGCTAGGTTTAAAAAAAAGTCAATATCATATATAAGTCAAAGTATGGTCAAAGATTGTTTAATTGAATTTCTCTATATTTATTAATTATGTATGCAATACTAGAATTTTAGAAAGGTAAGGGACCTCAGATATCACCTATTCAAAACTAGAACATAATTCCCCTCTAGCCCATAGTAATTCACTTATATTTTTAGCTTTTATTTACTATTTTATTTCTCTCCAGGTATATATAAAAACAATTTTAACATTCATTTTTAAAACTTTGAGTTCCATATTCTCTCCCTTATTACCCCCTCATCACCCCTATATTGAGAAGGCAAGCAATTCCATATAGGTTATACATGTGCAGTCATACAACACATATTCATAATAGTCATGTTCACTTATTATGGGAAGGTTTTGTGTCCATTTCACCTAAATTTATTTTATTTTGCAGGATAATTCATTAATGACTTACCCAATTCTGAGATTGGTCCATTTAAATTATTGTTGTTCACTTGTGCCTGTTTTGTTAGCTAAGAATTTAATAGATATTTCATTTAAGTTTGTAGGTTTGTTAACAAATAGCTAACTATAATATTTTCTGTTGATAGTAATTTCTTTTGTTTTTGTTATTTGCCCTTTTTCATTTGCAGTTTTGTAGATTTTTATTTCTTTTTCCATATTTATTATTTGCCGTTGTATAATTTTATTGATCTTTTAAAAAGCTTCTGGTTTTATTTATCAATTCAGCTATTCTTTCCAGCAGTGATGTACAAGTATGAAAACTGGACTATAAAGCTGAATGCCACTGAATTGAAGCTTTCAAATTGTGGTACTGGAGAAGACTTTTGAGAGTCCTTTGGACAGCAAGGAGATCAAATCACTTCTAGAAATTAATTCAGGGTATTCAGTGGAAAGTCAAATACTGAAACTGAAGCTTAAATACTTTTGGCCACATAATTAGAAGATGCAACTCATTGGAAAAGACCCTGATGTTGAAAATGATTGAAGGCAAATGGAGAAGGGGATGGCAGAAGATAAAATGGATAGGAAGTGTCATGGAAACATTGAACATGAACTTGAACAGACTTCAGGAAAGAGTGAAGGACAGAAGGGCCTGGGTGCTATTGTCCCCAGGGTCACAAAGAATCAGAGACTATTGAATGAGCAAACCTTTCATTGTTCAGTTTATTTCTGCTATTAATCTCATAATCTCTCTGTTTTCACTTTCCTTTGGAATATATCTCTGTTCCCCTAGTATATTTAGGTGCATGTTTAATTCATTTTTAAAGCCTTTTTAAAAAATTTATCAGAAAGTCTATGCAGTCCTACTTAGATAGCTCACAGAGGCATGAAGTACACCCTGAGTTTTACAAGGCTGTGCCCCAGCAAAGCCCAAATGCTTACAGTTTGTTCTACCATTTCAGAAAAGCTTTAAGTGAGACCCCAGAACAGACTGTTTCTCTGAGTACTTTCTAAGGACCAGCCTAGCTAAGTATGGAGTAGCTTAACTCCCCTAGGAAGGAAGGAAGCATTTATTGAGCAATTACTTTGCGTTGGCACTTTGCAAAATTATCTCATTCAGTCCTCACAACTATGAAGTAGGAACTGTTATTATCTCATTTTGCAACTGAGAAAACTGAGGGTCAGTGACTTGCCTGGGTCATGCAGTTAGTGTATGTCTAAGGCTGCATTTGAACGGAGAACTCCAGCCACATGCTGTCTATGCTATCTAGTTGTCTTGCTGCTTAGTAATAAAATCCTTGGTTATCTCAAGACACAAAACAAAGTAAAATTAAAATGGTTCTCCTGTCTAGCTCCTTTTCACTTCTTCAATAAGAGCATCAAAGTGGTAGAAAAAAGATAGAAAGAATCTAAATATCAGACAGTTTTTAGACCACCTATGAGCATTAAATCAGCTCTTGGTATTAACAATGTAAGGTCCTGTTCTAAGGAATACTGCTACAGTGAGTGAATTGTTATTAATTTTCTCATTCACTCTCTAAGTAAAACCAAAAGACAAATAGCAGTTGAATCTAAATGGAAGGATGACTCACAGATTCTGCTTTTAGAGACAAGTAAAGGAGTTAGCACAGCTGGTTTTATTGTGCACCTAGAGGCAACAAGAAACACCATTCCATAGGGCATTTGGTTCTCTTGTTGTGGTGCTCATTATAAGCATTTCCAGAATCACCAAGAAAATAAGCACAATTCATTCACCAACACTTGTTGCAGAAGAGATGCAAAAATCCCACTGAGAACCCACAGCTCCCTAAATCATATCAATATGTTTAATGATTGACATCTTCAAAGTAAAGAAGCATATAAGACAGTTTGCCAAAAAAAAAAACTTATGGAAAACATATTTTAGGAGTACAAAAATACAAGACATCAAAGGCTTTTAGATTATATGGAAATATCATACCTATTTATAATGGATACTTCTTTCTAGAAAAGCTAGAAACCACCTTATCTAGTAAATACTTGGATCCAACCTATCTCTAATATCCAACCAACCAACTCTAATATAACATTCCCAGATTGCTGCTGAGAAGTAAAAATTTTTTTTACTTTAATTTTTGCTTTAAAATTTGCTTTAAAACAAAGATGAAGAGAGCTGTGAGATCATTTTGAGGGTGTTGTAAAGTAGTATGTAATCATTCTATTAGTTTTTTTGTTTGTTTTTGTGGAATGTGCTCTGTGGTTGGTTGGTTGGTTGGTTTAGGAACTGTTGGGTAAAATATGTCAACAAAAATCATTTTAAAAATGAACAAGCACAGGGCGGCTAGGTGGCACAGTGAATAGAGCACTGGCCCTGGAATCAAGAGTACCTGAATTCAAATCCGGCCTCAAACACTTAACACAAAAAACTAGCCGTGTGACCTTGGGCAAGTCACTTAACCCCAACTGCCCTCCAAAAAAAAACAAAAACAAAAAAATAAAATAAAATAAAAATGAACAAGCAGTTCAGGTCTGCTGTTGCTATTATTCTTTTATTAGATTTAGCACTGTTATTTAATTGGTTAAATTCCCTACTATCATGATATTTTATCTAATACTTTCTATATTGATGATAATTTTTGAAGAGATTTAACTTGTTTGGCAAATTGAGGATTGTACATTTTTCAACATTATTTAATACCCTTGTCTGTTCCTGCTCATGTTTTATGATTTGAATTTGCTTTTCTCTATTGTTTGTTTCCTCTTTATATGAAATTGCACTAAATTAATATATTTTGACCAACCTCTTATTATTTCATGGTTTTTGTTTTATTTTTCAATTGTAAAAGTGAGTGGAAGGGAGGTTTTTTTTTTATTTTGTTATTTAAGAAAAACATTTTTTAATGTTTCCATCCAATGTGATTCTATATCTCCTACCAACTTGTGGAATGTTGCTTCATTTTGTTGTTTCTGTAGTTTTCACAACTTAAATACTCAAATATAGTATCCAGTTGTTTTTTTTCTTTGTTGATGCCTTCTGGAATCTATAATGGTAATTAATTTAGCAGGTACTTGGTCCTTAGTAACTAAGGGCTAAGTACTTCTGTGAAAGAGGCAGAGGGTGTGAACTCTGGCTCTTGTGTGAAAGAAGCAGAAGGTATGAACTCTCTCTCCTGTGTGAACAGAGGCCAGGGTGTGTATATTATAAGAAGAATTCCAGAGACAGAGAATCAGAATCAGGAATGTTATTCCTGGTGGCTCCTGATGGAGGAAGAATTGTGGAGACTGAAGCCTAGGGCCAGCCAAACTGCTGGAGGACTGAAGAAGCATGACCAGGATAAGCCTTTGTTGGTTTGTGATTTGGTTGATCCTTGAGTTCCCAGCAACAGAAGTGGTGAAGTGTTTGAAATGTGCTGGACCCTGTGAGCTTCAGTGTGTAACAAGAACTGCCTGGAGCACTGGATGAGAACTTAGGAGCTGTCTGCCCCTGAATCCAGGTGACTGGTGGATTCAGGTAGGAGCTGGGACCATGGAAGGGGATCCAGGGAATCTGAGAGACCACCCTGAGTCAAGATGAAGAAAATGCCTCCCCTTGGACACATGATGAAAGTGAAGTGTACTAGACACCAAGGGGTGGAGGATTTGTGTAATTTTCTTATGATTATACTTAGTGATTAATGATATTTAGTAATTGTCAATCTAGATAAGTGACTGATTAAGTTAATCTATGATTGCCCCATGAGTGGAAGATTGATTATTGTATTGTGAAATGACTGAATGATTAAGTAAGAAGGGTTTCCTCCCTTAGGGAAACCAGATGATTATTCTTTTGTTCTTTGTTTTAAATACTGTGGCCACTGCAGTGAAAACTATGTGGCCATTCTAATGTTAAGTCATTATAAACACTATATTGTGATTCTCTGAGATAAGATGTAATGTTGTGAAAATTATATTGTGATTTGTTGTGAATGTTTGCCTTGATTTGTAATAGAATAAACGGAGTGTTCACTATACTGTGTAATCTGAACCTTAAAAACTGTTCACAGTAGCATTCTTTTGGGAATCTACTAGTACATGGCATTACAGCATCCAAATTAATTTAATATTTGTGTGCTTTTTCTTTCAAATTTTGCTACTTTGTCCCTCATAACAACTTGCTTTTCAAATTCTTCTATATCCTGTACTTCCTCTTCAATTGTATTTTTATCATCTATTGATCTTTTAAAATTTTAATTTATTCTGTTATTTACCACATCCTTTGCTGTTTTTAGTCTTTATATACTTCTTTTCACTTTCTCTAATAACTCCTTTATATCTTCTTTTTTATGAATGTATACTTTAAATGAGCTAGATTCCTTCCTGTAATTTCTTTAATAATTCCAAATTTAACATATACATTAGTATTGTCTTTTATAAAATGTTTTATGCCTCAATTCTTTTATAACTTGCTCTTTTTTCCTATACAGGAATTTTTTTAATGGTAGGAAAAACAACTAGCAATGGTGACCTAAGCATGAACAGAAGTTGTGTGTGGATGAAGAGGATTTCACCTTAAGAGTAAAAGCTATGAGTGGCTCCTGAAACTTGAAGACTTGATAGAAAAATAACAGCAGCAGAGAGCTCAGAGAGTTCTGACTTTCAGCCTGGATGCTGGAAACCAGAGAGATGATTTTGATCACCAGGACAGTTGACTGAAAGCTTCTGATGGTTGAAAATGTGAAAGTACATGATGGCCTTGCTGTTGTTGGTATGTGGACCAGTGGTAGCAATTGACCAATCCAGTGGTCACTGAATGCCAGAGATAAGGCATAGAACTATCAGCCTGGCTGCTAGATTTTGATGGGCTGTTGAGATGGCAGCTATTGGAGTCTGAAGCTGTTGTAGTGGCCATTGCCTGATGGATGGTGAAGATGAGAAAGCAGAGGGGCAGCAAGAAGATTGGAATTATGAGCATGTAATGTTTTTTTCAATACCTCTGGAGAATGCATGGTGAAAAATATGAAAGAATGCTCCATATTGTAGCCCCAATAAGGTAGAAAAATAGACTTGCTAGACAGAAAAGAGGAGACTGACAGAAAAACATGATGTGAGAAAAGTCAGAATAGGAAGAGACTTAGGAGTTCTAGGGAAAAATCTCCATGTCTAAGACTCTAATTAGATGTAGATGAAAAAAGGAGAAAATTCTACCCAAGTCTCAGATCAGCCTGAATGATGGAGGACTAAAGGGGACTTCCCCAGCTCTGATCTCAGGGGACAGTGGAAATCAAGGTATTTATGTGTTGTGGATCTGGCTCCCTTGGCTCTAAATGGATTTGGATAGAGTGATAACGTTTCCTGGGGTTGAGGCTGGTGTGTTAGGCCCACACCGAGAGTGGACCCACTCTGCAAGTTTGGGGGAACCCCAGGCATTATCTAGCTATTTTAGAAAATCAAAACAATATTACCCAGTTTACTTAAATGTCTCACTTGCCAGACTTGGCCTCAAATATCTTTATTTTATTTCTTTTTTTAAAATGTTATCAATTAATAAACAGCAACAAGCATGAACATTTCACTAAACAAAGAACAGAAAAGAGAATGTTTGTAAAACTGAACTATTAAGAGCAAGTTTTTTCTTAAAATGTGTATTAAATTTAACACAATAACCAAACTTCACTCCTTATCTTCATTGTCTTGTAAATTTCCTTCTATTTTATTTTATCCCACTGTATACTTTTTTTCCCCAAAAATCAAAACCATCTTGCAAGCATATAGTCTTAACATTATTGACATATTCCATTAGACCTTCCCTGATTTTCCCACTTGGTAATGCCTCACCATCAATACCAATACATTTTAGATTTACTTAACTGTGTGTCTATTGCATCCTTTCCACCCTAGCAGAATGTAACCTCAAGTTCAAGAACTGTTTTTTTCTTCCCTTCCTTATACCTGTAATGCCTATCCCAGTTCCTAGAACATAGCTTATTGGCTTGATTTAAGAGGAATATGCTGTTGGCCCTGAAGTCTCTTCTAAAAAAGAAGTCCCCCCCCCCAAAGTGTTTTGATTGAGGGTAGCATCATAGATGTTCAATATGACAGATATTATTGAATATATGATATACATACACAGATGTGTGTTGTGTGTATACACATGCACACATGTATACACATATGTATACACATAAATAGACATAGATATAGACATATAAAAGATAAGCAATGGAATAGATTTTTTTTTAAAACTTAAGATAATTCCTGCTCTCATTGAGTTATCAGTCTTAGTTAAATCTCCTAGACCTGTTTTGAAGGCAAACACTCTCAAAGTTTCCAAGCCACAAAAAATTCCCATCGTAAGACAAATCAAAAATCACTTAGACAAAACCCTTAATTTTATAGAATAGCAAATTGAAGCTCTGGGAGTTAAGTGGCTTACTCAAGGTTACTAAATCATGCAGCTTTAGCTAATGTTTGTGTATTTAATTTTGATTTGTTTTCCCTGTCTGTCAGAGTAGAATGGAAACTAAAGCAGTCCACAGAGGGAAAAAAATATGCATTAAAGATATAGAAAAAGAGAGGACTATAAACTGAATATGTGGCTAAAAAAATTAGAAAACCAACAGATGAGCAAGTGAGTAAAATAAGTTTTAAAAAGAGTAAATCTTAAAAAGTGGAAGAGAAACAAATCATAAACTGAAAAAGAAACTAGAATTAATAAGCAAAACTAAAAGCTGGCTCTTTGAAAAGACTAATAAAATTGATAAGCCATTACCTATTAAGAGAAGAGAGGGAAAAACCAAGTGAACAAAACTTTTAAAAAATAAACAAGGTAAAATCACAATACAGAGGAAATTAAAAGAATTGTAAGAACTTATTATGTATGCAGTTATATGCCAGAAAACCAGAGAATTTAAAAGAAATATGGATTATGGAATTTGGTGGCATAGAAGCAGCAAAGTTTTGCACCTCCCACACAGCCACCTTAAATATCCATAAAATGCAACTCTAAACAAACTTTAGGGCTCTAGAACCCACAAAAATACAGAAAACACATCTTGCGCTGAAAGCAGCTCGGCAGGAGAGGCTCATAGCAGCAGTCTGAAACCGTGGCCTGGCCCCAGGGTGGTCAGGAGAAGCCGCAGCTGGAGTCTACAGGAGAGCGGATCTACAGTACCTGGAGCAATCTCCACATTTATCAAGCCAGGAGAAATAAGGCTAAGAAAAAGGTCAGTGGAATTCAAGCTAAATGTTGGGGAAAAAAAGCATCCAGTCGAACTGCCCCCAGTGCAAGGAAGCAGCCCAACCTGGCTGCCTCAGAGCTCCTGGCCTACAGACTGCAGGAGGGCCAAAGTGATTGATCAAAGGCCAAGGGCTCTTGCGTTGAGCTGCCTGGATCCAGATTGTGGTCTTGGGTGGTGGTCCTGGGGTGCGCTGTCAGCAAGCCAAAGCTGGTGGTGGCTGCAGCAACCACCCAATAGCTCCAGCAGCTGTGAAAATCCCAGCAATTTGGGACAGAGCTCTCTCCCCTGGAAGCAGAGTTCCACAGAGCTAAAAAATCAAGAAATTAATTGACTGGCCAACATGAGGACAAGGAAGCAAAGTAAAAATAATAATCAAACTCTAGAATCCTTTTTGGGGGACAAGAAGGATCAAAGCATTGAGCGGGAGTGAGAAAACACAGTCAGAACTCCCACACCAAATGCTTCCAAGAAACAAGCCTACAAGCCAGACTTAAAAAGGACTTTGAAAACAATATAAGAGAAGTGGAGGAAAAATTGGGAAGAGAAATGAGAATGATGCAAGAAACAACCTGACTAAAGAGAATAACACCTTAAAAAACAGATTAACTCAAATGGCAAAAGACGCCCGAAAAACCAATGAGGAGAAGAATGCCTTAAAAATTCGAATTTGCCAGAAAAAGAATCTCAAAAGGATTCTAAAGAAAATAATTCCTTCACAATTAGAGTGGAGCAAATGGAAGCAAATAACTTTATGAGAAATCAAGATACTATTAAACGGAAAATGGTACTCTTTGGTTCTGGGGTCGGAGCCAAGATGGCGGCATAGAAGCAGCAGTGTCCCACGGCTCCCACGCAGCCACCATAAACACCCATAAAAATATGACACTGGACAAATTCTAGGACTCTCAACCTCAAAAAATACAGAAAACAAATCTCTCATGGAAGGCAGCTCGGCAGCAGGGGATCATCTCGGCAGGACGCGACCCGATGCCGGTCTAGCTTGAAACCAAAACCAAGGCCAGGTCCCGGGGTGGTAGGAAGGAGCCAAGCCCAGCCACAGCCAGTCTACAAGAGAGAAGAGCTACAGCCTCCAGCAACTCCACATCTTCCAAGGTGTGAAAAATAGGGATTAAAGAAAGTGAAAAATAGGGACTAGAGAAAGGCAGCTGGCAGGAGGGGTTCATCCCAGGCCTGGAGCTGAGACCATCCCAGCCTGAAAATGCCATGTGGCCAGGCTCCAGGGTGGCCAGGAGGAGCCAAGCCTCTCAAGCCACAGCATGAGTCTACTTCAGAGACGATCTAAAGCACCTGGAGAAATCTGCATAAGCCAGGATTAAAGGTCAGTGGAAGTGAGTGAAGCTTTCAAGCTAAATTTGGGGGAGGAAAAGCACCTTGGACAATCTACCCACAGGGCAAGAAAGCAGTGGGGGAAGGGCAGAAACTGCTGTAACCTGTGGATGCCCCCACTGGGCTGCTTCAGAGCCCCTGGCATGTGGATCCCACAGCGGGGCTGAATGGATTAATCAGGGCCAAGTGCTCTTGTGTCTTGCATTGAGCAGCCTGGATCCAGGCTTGGTGGTGGTCCTGGGCAGTGCTTTCAGCAAGCCAAAGCTAGGAGAGGCTGCAACACCCCTCTAATAGCTCCAGCAGCTTGGAAAACCACAGCAATTTGGAACAGAGCTTTCCCCTCTTTCACAAAGCTAAAAAAAAACCCCAACCAATTAATTGACTGTCCAACATGAGGAAAAGGAAGCAAAATAAGAACAGCAATAAAACTCTAGAATCCTTTTTTTGGACAAAAAGGATCAAAGCATGGAAAGGGAGGAAGACAACACAGTCAGAACTCCCACACCAAATGCTTCTAAGACACTTGAAGAATGCCTAGTAGCTATAGATAATCTGAAAAAGGACTTCGAAAAACAAATAAGAGAAGTGGAGGAAAAATTGGGAAGAGAAATGAGAACGATGCAAGAAAACCATGAAAAGAGAGTCAACAACCTGACTGAAGAAAACAACATGTTAAAAAATAGATTAAATCAAATGGCAAAAGAGGCTTAGAAAGCCAGTGAGGAGA
>CM053596.1:173818999-173842024 GCA_028646575.1 Pseudocheirus occidentalis
ATGTTGGGCAGAAGAGAGAACAAAAGAAAATATATTCGAAAATATAAAGTTCAGATTAGATATATAATGTGAAAAGAGTGCTAGATTTGGAGTTATGAAATACTTAGGTTAAAACATCACCTCTCACATTTATTAAGTGTGGCACAGGCACAGGTCTCTTAACCTCTCTAAATCTTACTTTCTTCATTCATAAAATAGATATTACAACTAGGTAGTTTAAACAATGAAATTCCCTGAAGTGGCTGCCTTATTTGAATTTATACTATTCAAAGTTAACACTATGTGAAATGTGATAATTGGTTCTAGCCCAATGGAAACCTGCAGTGCAAATTTGAATAATGCAACCACTTCAGGGCATTCTCACTAATTGGAACCTAGCTGTATAATGTTTCTAGTACCACATTGTGTCATTGTGAGGACCAAGATATAAATGTTAGCTATGCTTATTATTATTACCTCCCATGATTATTATGAGAGTCAAATGTAATAATAATTGTAAAGCACTTAGCACAGTGTGTGAGACAGAGTAGAATATAAATATTAGCTGTTATTATTATTATTTAAAATGTTATAGTCCTTGCTCTTGAGTTTAGATTCTATTGCTCTAAATTTAAAAATAAATTTCTGATAAGTATTTTTTATTAATCTCTCCCTCCCCTTACAGACTCCCCCCATTAAGTCAAATAAGTATTTAAAGAAACCCCAAAAGCAGATACCTCAATATATATACATAGTCTGGCAAAACAAATTCTCACATTAGTAATATCTAAAAATGCAGGTCTCTTTCTGCACTTCAAATCCATTGCCTCCACCCCTGGCAGGAAGCAAGTGTGTTTTTGTACATGTAGAGCCTTTGCCTCTGTCAGCTTATGTTCTAATGTACCAACTTTTAAATGATAAGAATGTATTGGTGACAATCCTCTTTTCCCTGGGAAAAGTCAGCCTGATCTAGAGAGCATCCCCAAGAAGATCTAGCATAACTTATTCATAACATTTAAGTTCTACACTTATGTTCCAATTTGACCTCAGACACTTATTAGTTGTATGTCCTTGGACAAGTCACTTCACCTCTACCTCAGTTTCCTGATGTGTAAAATGGGTATATAATAGCAGCTACCTCCCAGGGTTGTTGTGAAGATCAGATGAGATAATAATTATAAAGTGGGCAGCATGGTATCTGATCCATAATAAGTACTATATTAAAATGCTAGTTATTGGTAGTAGTAGTAGTAGTAGTGGTAGTAGTAGTAGTAGTAGTAGTTGCCTTTATATTTTTATTACATTTGCTCCAAAGCAAGGATATAATCACGTTGGCAGAATCAGCTAAGACAAAAATTAAAAAGAGCTCATTTCAACAACTGCTAAAAACTCAGACTTGTAAGAGTTCATGAAATAATATTGAATAAAGCAGCCTCTAACTTTTGCACTCAGCTCTGACCTACCATTTCTGTGAGGAAAATTGAATTTGTTTCTGGTCTTCCCAAAACTTGTAAAACAATTCAGTTAGACTTCCACAATTTGTCAAGTAGGCAGTTAATTGTTTTCAATGAAATGAGTGTGGGAGTTGGAGTCAGGAAGACCTTAGTTTGAACTTTGTCTGAAATAATTAGTAGCTATGTGACCCATGGCAGTGACTTAACCTCTGACTCAGTTTCATCATCTAACAACTATCTTATAGAGTTGTTGTGAAAATAAAATAACATGATAAATATGAAGCATTTTTCAGACCTTAAAGCATTCTATAAATGCTATTACTACAAGGAACTTTTTTTACTCTTTATCAGTGATGGGATTCAGGGAGTTCAGGGAGTCCAGGAACCCCAATAACCAGAGAACCTGGAAAGCAGTCTGGAATGAATTCACAGACTCAAGCATTCTCTAAGTCAAGGTAGTAAAGATTTATTGTTATGCTATAGAGTGAGCAAAAGTTCTTAGGGAACCTGCAACCTTATAGGGGTACAGTTAAAGTTTTTATAGGATAATCTATACTAGAACCCATGCCAAATATGCTAATTATGTGATTCAGGGTGGGATTAGAGAGTAGCTAAGGGATCGGTCAGTTCTTAAAGGAACATGCACTTTTATTATCTACTGCACAGGCATATTGCCCAGAATTCACGGGGAAATAGCCAAGGTGGGGGGGCTGCATGGAGATGTGATTTTAGGCTTGAAATGTCACTAAATCAGCTAGTGGTCAGGGTGGACCAACCTGCCACCCATCAATGTCATGTTTGACAAGATAGATGTTGGGAGTATATGTATATCCCAAGCTAACAAGGTATTCAGGATATATATAATGAGCTGGGGAATATATATATGACTGAATCTAGGATACATACAATATGTATGACCCAGTACACAGCTGGGTCAAACTACTAAATTCTGTAGCTGCAACTGGCTACTGTTCAGGCATGCTGCCCTTGAGCTAGAGAGAAACTGCCTGAGACAGTGTTTTGAGGCTAGGTAGATATGTGATTTTACAAACTGGGATTCAAGCACAGGTACCCAAGCACCCCCATCATGAGTATTATGCATTCTCTTAATTTTTGAGGATATCAATAATGTTATCTAGAAAATAACTTCTGAAATTTGTGAAGTTATCAAGGAATGTGGAAAGATTGATTTAATTGCTTGATTTACATTGTTAAACAATGTTTATATTTAACTAACTTTGAAACTTTCTTTTACATAATTTTCTTCTACATGACACATTTGCAGCAATAAGACTATCTTATCATACTGTATTAAAACTGCTATTTCAGAAAGTAAAACAATTTGCCTCACTCAACATTCATAGAAACTTTTAAAATTCAATAATCCAGGATTTTTTAATATTCTTTCCCATCCAAATAGGTAAGTGCATATGCCATTCAGTTTCAGGCATTACTAGCCTTTTTTAGAATTTCTAGAAAGAACCATGTGTATTTCATTAGTGCTATCTAAAACTGATGAAAGTCATTCTAAGAGTTGTTGGTTAGCCTACTTCCCCCATTCTGGTTTCACAGAACACATTGGTATGCCTTTGGAAACTTTCTGTGTTCTCTATAGATAATTTTTCAAAGATCAAATAAATTTTCTCATCCACTATGCTTAGCCTTCCCAGATTTATGTCAACATAATCTTTAACCTGTAGATAAGAGAATTGGACTTAAGGGGGGAAAAAAGAACCAAAACACTAGATGAACTTTACAGAAACCCATTATAAAAGTAAAGTTGTACTGCATAGGAGGACCTATTTATTGTACAGTGTAGTGATGGGAAAAGGGAAGGGAGAAACTGAATGTAAAGCTTTAAAAAATCCTGGGTTCAAGTATAAGCTCTACTGTTTATTTGAGTAAGTCACTTAGTCCCTGGGAGTCTCAGTTTTCTCATCCATAAAATTTGGAACTTCGACTATACAAATTCTAATGTCTCTTCCAGCCCCAACATTGTAAGATTCTATTCATCCAACTAGGGAAAGTGAAAGTAGGCCACTGCATTTATTCATGAGATGAAGGAAAAATTCATAAATTAATCACTAAAATGTAAAATAACATAACCAATGTCATTCTCAAAAAGAAAACAGTCTTTCCTCCTTCCCCCTCTCCTTCCTGCTCCATCTGTCTCTCTCTATATCAGTCTCTGTTTTTCTCTTTCTCTTTCTCTGTCTCTGTCTCTTATTGTCTCTATCTCTCTTTTCCTCTTTCCTCCTCCCCAATACTTCTTAATACAATCTATTCTACATGATGGGCACTGAGTAAATGATGCTAACATTGTCACTGACACCACCAAATTTTGAAATAACATCTCATTATTCTGACTGAAAGCCAATCACCTTCTCTTATATACCTCTGAAATGTTGTTCTTTAACTCTTAACTTCCAGGAATCTCCTGTTAAGAAGCATCACAGGTTGATGCTAAATCACATTCATAGCAGCACACCTTTCTGCCCAGGTCCTTTGTTCCTTACCAGAAATAAAGTGTCTCTTTTATTATGTGCCCCTTTTATGCAGAAACTCAATGAGAGCAGCAGCTCATCTGAAGGAAGCACTGTAGACATTGGGCTTCCTGAAGAGGAGCAGCCCGTAGCAGAACCCGAAGAAGCCCTTGAACCTGAAGCCTGTTTCACTGAAGGTAAATGAGTCAACCATCTGTTTTATTGCATAAAAGAGAAAAGAAATGAACTGGGTAGATGGTGACCTGGGATACTTAAACAATGACAATTTAAGAAGCAAAACTATCCATCTGTCTACCTCCTCCCTCACAAAGCCATGAAGTTATGTTGCAAGTTAGAAAAGCAATCCAATATTTATCAAACATCTACTATGTGAAGCACACTGTGCTATAGGCACTGGGGGAAATACAAACTTTAGAGAAGACAAGGTCTTATCTCTGATGGATGCAGGAAAGAAAAAACATACAAACAATAAAATAAGATAGGGATTGGAGCTTAAGCTGTCATTTCCTTGCACTCCCAGATAAGGAAACACCCTCTACCAATAAAGACGGAAACCTCCTGTCCTGTATAGACTACATATAGTCTTAAAACAGGGAGTTCTTAACTTTGTTGAATGTCATAGACCCCTTTGGTAATCTGGTGAATACCCTTCTTCAAAATAATTTTAAATGCTTAAAATAAAAGATATATAATTAAAAGGAAACAAATTAAGTTTAAATAGGGTTATCAAAATATTTTTTAAAACAAGTTCATAGACTCCAGGTTAAGAACTCCAGTTAGAGAGTTGCCCAGAGCACTCAAAGGTTAAATCACTTTCCCAGAATTACTCACAAAGACAAGACTTTCTGGCTCTGGGGCCAGCTGTCTATGATAGTCTTTGGGGTAGGGAATCTGTACCATACTTTGTCTCATGTAATAATGAACATCTCATGTAAATGATATTATATAATAATATGCAATATTAAAAACAATTTATATTACTTGAATTCAACAAGCATCTATTAAGCGTCTAATATGTTCCAGGCACTATACTGGGCACTAAGTTTATAAAATTAAAAACTAAATAGCCCTTTGCCTCAAAGGTCTTACATTCTACTGGGGAAAATAGCATACAAAGATAAGCAAATCAGAAATACATACAGAGTAAATGTGAAATGATTTGGAGGGTGTCAGGAAAGGCATCCCATAGAATATGATTCAAAGGGAGTGTTAAGTGAGGTTAGGTATTGTTAAAGGGAAAGGGGAGGAAGGAAAGCATTTAAGGATAATGAACAGAGTTTTTAAAGGCTTAGACTTAGGAGATGGAATGTCATGTGTAGGAAACTGAAAGTTGGCCAGTGAGTTGGAGTCAAAAAAGGGATGGAATAAAGTGAAATAAGACTGGAAAGAATGGGTCTAGCCAGATTGTGAAGGGCTTCATATGCCAAAAAGAGAAGTTCTCATTTGATGTCAAGCTACAACAGTCCTGAGTGATGCCAGAAGGAGAGATGAATTAACTACAGACATTATCAAACTATATGGAGCAATTTCCCTTTGATTTGGGATTTTTAAAGACAGCTAGGAATTTAGTAGGGAAAGGGAGGATTTAGGCATATGAAAAAACATGAAAAAAGAAAGGAACAGAGACAAGATGACCCAAGAAATGCTTGAGAGATGAAGTAGTCCAGTTGTCTAGAGTATAGAATAATAGGAACTGAGTAGACTAGATTGATGCATAAGGAAAATGAATATGGTAGTTGTAGGAAAGCTAAATTGAAGAGAGAAGAGTGGAGAGGTGGATAGACCCATTAGAATGCTTTTGCGATAAGTGGAGCTGCTCTCATGTAGCTAAGGGAAGTAAAACACTCTAGGAAAGAGGTAATGAGGACCTACACTATGGTAATGGGAGATGAAAGGAGACAATGGATGTGAGAGGTATTATAAAGGTACAGCCAGTGTACAGGAATTGGTGACAGCTTGGATAGAGGAGATGGAGAAGGAATTGAAGTTAACACCAATGGGGCAAATATAAGATTTAAGTGAATGAATGGTAGATAGAGTAATGTCAGAAGGAAGAACAGATTAAAAAGATAGCTATGAGTTTGAGATACCAGTGGGGCATATGTGAAGCAGAGGAAAATATTTGGGCTAAAAAAGAGGAGAGTTTTGGGAAGTTTTGGAAAATCATTACAATGCTGCCCAAAATTGTCCTAAGGAAAACCCAAATAGCAGAAGGAGCACTAGCTTCATAGTCACAAGACCTGGTTTCAAAATCTTGTCTCTGCTCCTTCTTGCCTGTGTTTTAAAGTCACTTCTCTCTGATCTTCTGTTTCCTCATCTCTGAAAATGAGGTTGGACTAGATGTTTTTTCCAGTCCCTTACAGCTCTAAGGCTATGTTCCTAATGTATCAGGAGAAGCTGTAAGTTTCTTTTTGTAACTTGCTTTTGATAATTTGTTTTTATTACTTCACATGTCAAATACCATAGACTTTATGGTAAGGTTGAAAGTGCAAAGAGAATTACATCCCAGAAAGTTAAGATAAATTAATGCTAGTTAAATAATTAAGAAGGAAGGTGTCAAAATTATCTATTTTGCTCTGAGATGTTTCAGCTCTATATGTTTTATCCCATTCCCTGCAGGCTGTGTACGAAGGTTCAAATGCTGTCAAGTCAGTGTGGAAGAAGGCAGAGGAAAACAGTGGTGGAACCTGAGAAAAACCTGTTTCAGGATAGTTGAACATAACTGGTTTGAGACTTTCATTGTTTTCATGATTCTCCTTAGCAGTGGAGCTCTGGTGAGTGAAATATCAGACTAAATTATTTCTTATAAAAAATTAGAAATTTATTTCCGAATTAATTTCACACCCAAAATGTTTCTTAATATAACCACACTTCAAATCCTTCATACTATAAACTTACATTTCTGGACCTACATTTACCATAGCTACCCTTTAAATGAACTAATTCTTTTATTTCTGTGGATTTTAAGTAATTTGTCCTGAAAAATTATCCCTAAAATGTCTTCACATTCACCCAGTGGATATAAATGATTAGTTTTTCTCCTGCTTTGTTAGGTAAATAAACAAATCTGTAACATTGTAATAATATATGTAATAATATGTACAGTATGGGAGGTTCTAGGTTCAAGGATATATTCAGAGGTGTGCTCTTAAGAGAGAGAGTGTCTAAGTCCTTAGGGACCACTTCTCAGTCTATTTAGTATTGTGTTCAGTATTCTGCTACTCAGGAAACAATAAATGTTGATGATAATAAACTATAGGTAATATGCCTAAGAGGCTCATTAAAAGATTTTATTTCTTTATTATGCAAGTTTTTTACTCTTATCAAAGTCAATCAACATTTTTAGTGAATTAGATTTTTCTTCCCTAAGAAATTCAAGGTACAATATTACAGAAAACATTACAGAAAAAAAGACCACTAAATAAAGGAGTTGGATTAGATGGTCTCTAAGATGCCTTGAAGCTCTAAACCCCATGATATTGTGAATGAAATCCAAAAATGTCCTCTTTCAATGAGACCAATTTTTAAAAGCCTGTATTGTTGCATGGACATCTCCTTTTTAAACTGGTCATTGTGATAGAGGCCTATGATTTAAGAACTTTGATCTGATTGTATTTCTTTACATTGAATATAATCCTATCTGAGAGTCATTTCTAGGGTCCCATCTTCTACCAGTTTCTGAAATAAAATTACTCCTACGTAGAAAACATGAAGGAGAAGGTCACAAAGGCAGACACTATACTAAGGATTGCAAATGATGTGGAATTCTAATTTATCATCTCTACTGAGACAAAAAAAACTATCAAATAACACTAAATGAGCAAAAAGGGACTGGGTAAAATCAATATTTTGCAAAAGTGAGTGGGGGAGGATGGGTCAAAATATTACTTTATGAGGACACGGATTGCAGAATATTAGTTTGCTTTTACTTTCTCTATTTACCTTCCTAGTAAGCAACAAAATGGCCAAGAGATGGGTAGCAAAAGGGAGGGGGGGAGGAAATGATAATCCTCCAACTTTAGATCTGAGTAACTGAGTTCTGGTCTCATCTCTACTTTTAATTAATTGGTGGTAGCCAATAAAAACTTCAAATCTAGAGTAATCTCTCAGATAAAGCTGTTAATTATAAATTGATTCAGTGAAAGCCTACCCTTTTCTTCTTATTTCTTGACTTCCCTAGTAATATGCACATTTCACCCAAAATGTTTAATGCTGGAAATCTGTAGGCCTTTGGAAAGGAAAGAGCAGTAGCCAGTATTAGCAGGCAGCCCTCCTCCAACCCATCTGTTAATGAAGTAAGTGGAGACCAAGAAGTAATCCAAAGGGAGAAATCATTTTTTTAATATCAAACTGGTATAGACTCTACACTCTAGGCCATATTATACCATACAATGCCATCCTATACATACCATACCATACCATACCCTATCCCACCCCACCCCAATCTACCTTATCTCACCCTACCCTACTCTAGCCTACCTCAATCTACCTTATCCTATATTACTCTACCTTAATCTACCATACCATACTATACTATACTGACTGTACTGTACTATACTCTACCATACTATAGCATACTGTAATCATACCATTCCATACCATATAATACCATATGGGTAACTAGGTGGTGCAGTGGATAGAGTACTAGGCCTGGACTCAAGAAGACTCATCTTCCTGAATTCAAATCTTGCCTCAGACACTTAGTAGCTGTGTGGCCCTGGGTAAGTCACTTACCCTGTTTGCCTCAGTTTCCTCATCTGTAAAATGAGCTGGAGAAGGAAATAGCAAGCCCTTCCAGTATCTTTGTCAAGAAAACCCAAGTCATGAAGAGTCAGACATGACTGACCAAAATGATACCATACTATACTGTAACATAGCATGCTATAATATACATATGCATGTATGTATGTGTGTATACACGCACAGACACATACACACACATAAGCCATTATTAGTGGTGGGGTTTTTTTTAGTTTTTCTCCTAACCATTCAATCTAATTTACAGATCATAATATGTTATGAATACTAACTTATACATCTCTTTTTTACAGGCATTTGAAGACATTTATATTGAACAGCGAAAGACTATTAAAATCATGTTGGAATATGCTGACAAAGTTTTCACTTACATCTTCATTCTAGAAATGCTTCTAAAGTGGGTGGCATATGGTTATCAAACTTATTTCACTAATGCCTGGTGTTGGTTAGACTTCTTGATCGTTGATGTAGGTATTCTATGTATTTTATCTTTTTATCTGTAGAGTTTATAGTTGAACTTGGCACAATTCAAAAAAAATTTTAATAAGTGTTATGTCAATTGGCTGAGGACAAGCTTAATTAAGGATGGAGAGACTTGGATAATGACTTTTCAGTCACAGCAGCTCACAAAATGAGATTTTCCAAGTCATAGAGAGAACACTGACTGTTGGTATAGGGAATATTCACACCATCAGTTTGCCCATCAGTAAAATGAAAATAATAATATTTATGCTACTCCTCTCCTTCAGATTATTGTCATTAGAATGCTCCTTTGTTCATTTTTGTCCTTCATAATCAAAGAACAAAATGACATCATGATGTTGGGGTCAGAATGTTATGTAGACCTTAAAAAAAATCTTCCACCCACAGAAAACTTCGTATTTTGACTTCTCATTCATTAATATGGAGGAATTTAAAATAAATTTTTATGTTAGGATGACTATATGATATACTGTTAGAGTTTATTCTCTCCATAGGTTCAAATGAAATTCCAAACACAAAGGTAAGGTCAAGCTGTATGTGGAATTTAGTCACTTAGAAGACTGGCTTAAATGTGTTTCCAAAGAAAGGTAGATTTGCATCTAATGATGAGTGAATGCAGTATCCCTGTCATTTCAGTTGAAGTATCAGCCCTTGTATTTCATCAGTGGGCCACAATTGAGTTGATGAGATTTAATCAGGATTTGAAGGAAAAAAGAAACAGAATGGCAGCTACCTTTTTTTTAAATTACAAAATTATAGCTTTCACCTATATTCACATTTTTTCATGTATTTCTTTTATGTAGGTGGTTTCCTCTACCAATAAATGTCAGTGGACTATTTTATAAGATACATGACATATCAAGTACTAATTAATTGGTTTTCTTTAGCAAGTATCAATGAATTCCTTTTTCTTAAAAAAAAAGTTCTTTTCTTTCATGGCTTCATGAAAATATTCTACATTTTTTTCTTTTTTAGAAGCCAATACTCGTGTTTATGTGCAAAATTCATTCTAAATTAAAAGAAATACATTGCTTTTCTCTTTTGTACAGGTCTCTTTGGTTAGTTTAACAGCAAATGCCTTGGGCTACTCAGAACTTGGTGCCATTAAATCCCTCAGAACACTAAGAGCTCTGAGACCTCTTAGAGCCCTATCAAGATTTGAGGGAATGAGGGTAAGACAAATGAAGGAAACTAGGGTAATGCATGCAGTAGAAAGAGCTCATGCATGCAAAAGGAATGGCAAATCTTTGCAGAAATGCTATACTCTTCCTCTTATCTGTTGCATATTTACCCTTCAGAGATATGCAAAACACTGGACTTTCCTAGTCCTAATAATGATCACATATCACTGGGCTCATCCAAATTGCTATATCTGCATCCTAGTCAATGTCAAGAATTTTTCTATTAACCAATACAAATAATAAGAGTGTTATACTTGCTATTACAGTTATTTATCCAGCCCTAGAAGTGAATTAAAGAGAATTCTAAACCTCGTGCTTCTTTCTGGTCATTGATCAATAACTGGCTTTATCTGCATAATGCCTGAACTGGATAAAATGTAAAATTTGTCACTAGAGTGTTAGGGTTTTGTTTTTTCTTCTTCTATGATCCCAAATGAAAGATAGAGTAATGTAGTGGTTAGGAAGCCAGTCTCAACTTCAAGAAAACCTGTGTTCAAGTCCTACCTCTGTTGCAGAGTGACTCTATGAATCTGGCAAGTCACTTGATTCTCATTGTCTAAGCAACTCACTAAGACAATAAGTGACTGAATAATTGCAGATCTGCATTAGTATAGGGAGTTTCTTCACCTGGTGCTTTCTACATCAAAGTAATTATGGGCTATAGACCAAAATTTAAAAATAAGCAAAAACCAAAGCAACTGATGATTGAAAATATCCAGGGTTTAACATAGGCTTAAATATTGGTTGGGATTTTTTTTTAAACTTTTTCTATTGGATGCTTCGATGTTGGCTACTGATTAAGTTTCCAACTGAAATATTAAAATTTACATCCTTTTTGGAAGTACCCACATTTTGCTGTCACAAATGTGTTTTTTAAATGTCTTATTCTGTCATGAATGAATAATAATAAAACAATTTGGATTTTAAAAAATTTGTCACTGAATGGTGACTCTTAAATAACCCAAACTTATATTCTCATTTACCAAATATCATATAAGTAAACTGTGATTTTCTTTTACATTATTTTTGGAGACTCTGTCCAAGATCCTGGTCAGAAAAAAAATCTATCATATTTTTATTTGTGTGTGTTCCATACTCCATTTATTATAAAGGTATAGTCCTTTTTTTTAAAGAATTTTTACAGTATTGTAAAAATCTATTCCAATTTTTAAAAACTAAATGTATAATTCTATAAAGTACAGTTTGTGAAATAGATTGATTTCCTGTGGACCAATCTCTCTGTTCTCTAAGACTTAGTATTTTAAAAGCTGATTTTAGATTTCAGTTTGTATTTAAACTATTGTATACTAAACTATTGTTTAGAATGTAGTCAATCTTAAGGTCTCTTCAAAAGTTAATCCAAAAAATACTATAAATATTAGCTAATTAGATTTAAGAATGTCGGGTTTATCTTATATTCATGATCCATGTAAACTCATGGACTAATTAAGGCAGATCAGAAAGACTCTAGCTTTTGAGCACAATATAGATAATAGGAATGTCTTATTCACTTTCCTATAGAGCTGATCATATTTTCATAAAGAAATTTGTACAGGAAATTCTGACACTTATATTTATCCATGAGAAACAATTGGCATTATTTATACTTAGAATCTGTCACTTATTTTATTGTGGGTTGACAATTTCTTTTTGTTATGAAGATGTATTTTCCACTGGGGAAAATTTTAATGTTGTATAAAATCTTTTTTGTACAACACTACAAATTTGAAGCTGTCACATCTTAAACTTCCTATGATTTAATCATTTTGTTTAAAACCACAAATCACTTATAAACTCATGAGTCATGTTTCTCCTATGATGATATCATTCCTAATGATACACATGTTTAGGTATTCACAGAAAGAGACTCAGAATTCTATTTCATTTTGAAAACATTATCTTTAATCCTGGCATAGTGGGTAGAGTTAAGCTTGAGGTTAGGAAAACGTAGATTCAAATCCTACCTCAGGCACTTACTAGCTGAGGAAACTCTGAACTTCTATGTGCCTCTTTAGGGCTTATCTGCTGTACCAGATGTTTGCTGACCTGTTTCTAGGGAGGTATTGCCCATATTAAGATAACCATACATCTGTAGGGTATCTCTGGTTGCAGTATTTTCCTTGCTATTCATCAATAAAGAACTCTCTTAAATGCATCTGCTTTTAATGGTTTTATGCTTTTAACTAATGGAAATAAAAAAATTAGCTCTTAGTAGTCTCTTTTAGGGAAAGTAGAGAAATTATTTAGTTTCAATAAATCAGGGTCAGTCATATATGTAATCTCATCTTGCAACAGGATCTTCACACCGCTAGAACTTCCATCAACTTCAGTTCAAAACCATTTGGTATTGTCAACTGACTGAGGTTTTTTTTTTCTCTTTTCACCCATTTGTAATTGTTTTCACCATGGAGACCCAGATAGAGACGATGATGATTGATGATTCTACCCAGAAACTGAGCTTTGAATATATTCATATATTTTCTTTTTAATTCTAATTCTTGTAGCACAAAACTTGAGTAGCTGCAAAACTGTATGCTAAGCATTAAAATAAACCAGCCTTTTTTGTTTGCTTGCTGAAATATACTTTGGTCATTTCAAAGCATGTGCTTATTATATGTACGGCATCACTGAATAAAGCATGTTTTACAGTGCTTGACAAGGAGGCATAAAGTGATCTATCAATTATCATCATACTGGCACTTTTAGTTTTGCATGATTGATGCACATTTCTGGCTGACAGCTTTATACATTTATTGTATTTCAAATTTCCAGTCCAAATTCTTTAACATGTAAAATTGAACTGAGAGAATTGATGTCTTTAAATATCTATAGTACGATTAAATTTGTATTTCTTTAATTTCCTAATCTAAGAAATCTGTTAAGATAAATGCCTTATTTTTCAAAAGTACTCTAGACTTCATTAATAGGGAAACTGACAGCATCATATACAACAACTAACACCAAATGTTCTGTCATATCAGGTTCCTAATAACAAACTATATATTTCTATTTTATATAGGATAATCTTTCTCCAACTTGGATGGGGTGGAGCGCTGGTTCCTCCCCTCAACCCTTTATAATGGGTACTGTATTTCCCCTTTTGCTACCTTTAATCCTTTCACTGTGACTAGTTAATGTGCAGTGTGGGGGGAGGGAGTGGAGAGGTTAATTTGAGTGTCACAGTAGGACATCATAGTCAGACTTTCCATTCCAATTCCCCTTTTCAATTGCTTTACATTTTCTCCAAAACTTGCCTTTGGGGCCTGAATTTGGTCTGTGTAATCCCAGCCCCAGCTATCAATTTATTTGGAAAAGTTCATTAACATTGATTTAACCATTTACAAATTAAGTAATCCACACTTGGAGAAAACGTGTTCAGATGCCTTTTGGGGGTTGGGGGAACACTTGGGCAATTCATATAGAATGGATGTTTTAAAACCTCAAACTTGTCATGAAAGGATGACCTTTGCTTCTTAGAAAATTTGTCATGGAAATTGCAAACTCAGAAAATATGCAGTAGATTTCTTGTCCTGCTGATTTGAGCAGATACAAGTGTCCAGTGTGCTAGGTTTCATAGGAATGGATATTGATTGTGTAACCATTCTCATTCTTTGTTAAATGTATGTTTATTGAAGATTCTTTTCAAAATATAAATGTAAGAAAATAGAGAAGTGGTCAGTGATTTATGACTTTAGTGTTTAGAGAAAATGAAAAAACACATTGAATCATAAAAACCTCCACTTTCTTGGGTTCACACATTTGTTCCCATCCTACAGTTTTACAGTTTTAAAACTTTAAATATCTTTTTTGTTGTCAATTAGGCAGAAACAAGATTTCCTTTCTTGAATGAAACTAGAGTCTTCACAGTCTTGGTAGGTTTTAGACAAGAAGTTATTCTGATAAGAGAGAAATATGTCATTACTGACTGACTTTCTAGTCTTTAGAAAGCATATATATATATGTATGTATGTATATGTAGGTCAAAATATTAATAGCAAAAGAATTTAAATTTTATTTAATCTTGAAATAGAAAAGCATTAGTCATGAGATATAGTTTCTGTTTTTAAGAGGGAGACAGGGTTGGATTTTAATTATGAGCAAAGTCATTGCATGAAAAGAGAATATTGCCACTCTGCTCCACACCCTTTACCAAGCGATCTCTTTTTTAAAATACCACATTCCATAAAAATTGTCAACCCAACATTCAGTTTCTTCAGTTTGATGTCTTTTGATATTGATCTGTAGCACTGGTTAATTTGACACTTTCTCTCTTTTGAGATTACAGAGTTATTGAAACCCATGAATGAAATTGATTTTAAGTTTAGAAACCATTTATTCAAGAAAAAGGGCCAGGTAATCTTTAGAGTAGAATCATTGTCAATATTTATTTGCTTCTTTATTCTAATATTCTAATACTTTATTCTATTCTTTATTCATTTTATGTTGAAATTAATGATTGGATGACTTTAAAGTGCAATATATTGGAAAATATTCTGAAATGGGAATCAAGAATCAATGGGAATAAAGAAGCATAGGTTTCAGTATTTCTCTTCTATTCACTTGGTTTACTATCCTGGTCAAGTCATTCCATCTCTTTCCTGATCAATAAAAAGAACAGATACAACTAGATGGTCTATAAAATCCTTTTGACCTTTAGGTATTATGATTATAAGGCTTTAATTGTATCATTTATGTAAATTAAGCAGAGATAGTTATTTTAAAGGGATCAGAAAATTTAAAGTTTTGTCCATCTTCTCTATTGGTTTCAAGTTGTTGAGCAATCTAGAATGTGTCACTATAATGGGGGTGGGGGAGAGAAATGGCATGAAAATTACATTATATAAGAGTAAGGCTATATACTTGTAGCATTTTCTCTTTCCTTAAATATCAAAACAACAGGTAATCTCATATATGATGATTGAATGATAATTCCCTATCATTCAAAAACTTTAGTATATATGTTAAATAGTTAAATATTTATATAAATAAATATATCTAGTTAGTTTAGTTAGATTAAGTATAGGAAATATTCAAATTATAAACTGTTAGAATGTGGGGTTATGAAAATTTAATGATGAATGTTTTATTTTCAAATTATACATCTTATAAAATTTTCCAGAAAGTACTGGGCTAAAGAAAACATATGGTGACATTTAAGGTGTCAAAATAGAAATCTTCCTGCAAAGAAAAGTATATTTTCTTTGTTTGTCTTATCTCATCTAAGATAGTGCCTTTCTTGAACCTCTCTTTTATGTAGATTGGAACCTAAATCTGCTCCTTTCAATTTATTGAGCCACCTTCTTTTTCTTTCCTTCTTTCCTTCCTTTTCTTCTTTATTTTTCTTTCATCTTTGTATCCCCAGTGCCCAGCACAGTGCCATCACTATATATAGTAAAAACATATTGTTTTTAACTGAATTGAATTAGGTCTTTCTCCAATTGGAAAAAAGACCTATTCTACTTCTTTTATTTCTTATTTGAAACTACACAGATAACTGTCTTTTATGAGCTTAGTACCTTCCTGGGATTGTATCCAAGATGATGTTTGTTTAGAGAATTGAGAGTGTTAAAATTTCACTATGTTTTTCTAATAGTATTTTTTCCATTGCTTTTCAAATTGGTGGGGAGAGAATTGGGAACTGAAAATGAAATAAAATTGAATTTAAAATAAATAATTCTACTATGTAGAGCTAGGCAGCAAGAATAAAAATAAGTGACAGATCTTTGAGACAGTGGTTATCTGGTCTAACTTGGAACTCTTTAGAACATATTGGTTCAGAAGATATTCTTCTCTTTACATATTACAATATTGAATATTATAATCTTTCTGTTCCCTGGAATGCTATACTATGAAGGTAAAACTTCATAAAATCATTAAAATTAGAAAGGATTAAAGGGGTCATATAATCTAATAAATTTTCATGTCACCTCTCAGTCAACGTGACTTCAGAAGTCAAAGGGAGAATCTGTATACAAATGTGTGTATTCGTCAATAGTATTCATATTACAAGTGTCCCTGAGAGACACTTATCCAGCATTCCCTTGAATATTTCCAGGGATTTTGAACTAAGAATCTCACAGGCAAATCTATCTAATTTGGAGACAACTATAACTATTAGAAATTTATTTTAGTTGAACAAAATAAACTAGATGATCATCCTACTTACTCCACTACTGCTTCTGCACTCTGGGAGGACTTCTTTTAGCAAACTGATGTTAGGACATTAGAGTTGTCCAGGATAAACAGGCATGGATTGGGTGTGGTCTGTAGCATTGGATAAAATGCCCCCTTTAGTGAGATGACTAGCATTTTAGAGAACACTGTCTTATAACTGCTACTTATTGGTTCTGAATTTTCCTTCTAGAACTGGACAGGTGTTAACAACTAAAACAACATACTCCTGCTATAATTTTGAAAACATGGATGTTTTTCTTAGGAAAAAAATATTAAGATAATTAGACAAAATGTTAATTTTAAAAAGTTATTCAAAATAAGGCACAGAGAGATTGATTGCTTTGATACCAAACAAATAATGGCATAGTACAGATATGTTATATGGGTCTATATGTTATGGGGATATCAGAAGTAGCAATATAACATTCAATAAAACCATTGAGGAGATATTACTTTAGCTCTGGTGTCTTAAAGTCTCCATTGTTCATCCAGGTCTTATAGATTACATGAAGGCATTTGGACTAAGGTTAAAAAAAAATGGTTGTATTCAACTACATTCTTGTGGGTATACTATTGCTTAACTCTTCTTACTGACATCGTTAATTCTCAAGAAGTCTGGTAAAACAGGTTTCTGAATTATGGAGACTTTATTTGACAATATCTGTGGACCCTTCCTGCTCTATTTGTGATTATATTATCTGAAGTGACAAAAATTTTGCAGAAGCTATCTTTTCTTTAACCAGCAGAACAAAAAAAATCAGATATTTTCTGTTGTTTCCATGTTAATTTGTCTTCTATCATATTTTTAAACCTTTACTTTCAAATATGTCTCACTAGGAATAAAAGATACACAATTTTCTTTGCTATAGCAGTCAAAGGATTTACTCTGAGAATCAAAAAAATCCAAAACTCATTACAACCAAATTTTTTGGCAAAGCAATTTTAGATTAGTCAATTTATTCAATGCCTACTATATGCCATGCTTTGTGCTAAGCACAAGGAATATAAAAATGGAAGAAAAAAAAAGTCTCAGGCCATAAGGACCTTATTGTCTGATGGGGGAGACGTGTAAACAAATCTGTACAAAGCAAGCTGCATCAGGTAAATAGGAAATAATTAACAATTAAGAGAGGTTTGGGAAGGATCCCAGCAAAAGATAGGATTTCAGTAGGGACTTAGGGGAAGCTAAGGTGGTCAGTAGTAGAAAGAGCAAAAGAGGGAAAGCATTGTAAATGTAGAGCCTAGAGATGGAATGTCTTGTTCATGAAACAACCAGAAGGTTATAACCATCACTGAACTGAAGAGTATCTGCTGGGGAGGAAGATGTAAGACATAAAGATAGGAGGGGGCTAGGTCATGAAGGTCTTTGAATGCCAAATAAAAATATTTTTATTTGCTCCTGGTGGTAATAAGGGGCCATTAGAGTTGATAGAGTAAGAAGGTGACATGACCAGATGTGTGCTTTAGGAAAGTCATTCTATTAGCCAAATAGCATGGGGAGAGACTTGAGGCAAGAAGATCAATGAGCAGGTTATTATAATAGTCCAGGTATAAGGTGATAAGGGCTGCACTACATTGGTGACAGTGTCAAAGGAGAGATTTTGCAAAGGTCGAATCAAGAGACCTTGGTAACAGTTTGGACATGGGGGGTAAGAGATAGTGAGGAGTCAGTATGTCTCCCAGGTTGTGAGTCTGAGGGACTGTGAAGATGATATCCTCTATTGTAACAGGGAAAGTAGAAGCAGAAGGGAAGTTTAGGGGGAAAGATAATTGGTTCCTTTTGGGATATATAAGCATTTGGGAATGAGTTTAAATTGTCTGCTGCACATTTAATTCAAGATGTGTGAAATCAGTTGGAGATGTATGATTGGTAGTCAGCAGAGAGGTAGATTTGAGAATCATCAGCATAGAGATAGTAATTTAATCCATGGAAGGTGATGAGATCACCAAGTGAAGTAGTATGGAGGGAGAAAGAAAGCTCAGAATAGAACCCTCAGGGGCACCTGCAGTTAGAAGCCATGGTCTAGAAGAGAATCTACTCAAAGGAGGGGTCAGATAGGAGTGATGAGAACCAAGAGAGTATCCTGAAATCCTAGAGAGCTGAGAACATCAAATAGGAGAGAGGGATGAACAATACCAAAGGATACAGAGAGGTCAAGGAGAATAAGGCTAAAGAAAAGACCACTGTATTTGGCAACTAAGATCATTAGTAACTTTGGAGAGAGCAGCAGTAGTGGAACAATAAAGTCAGAAGCTAGGTTATAAGCAATTTAGAAAGGAGAGAAAGTGGAGGCACCTTTGGAAATCCCAGAAATAATACGATAAATCTGGAGGTATGTTTATCCATAGTTTCTGAAGGATTTTATTTGCTTCGGATTACCTGTTCATCTCACTGAAGCACCTACATATTTTCATGTATTATGTATTATTTGTAAATTCATATGCATAAGGGACAGAATACCGAACTTGAAATCAGTAAAACCTGAATTCAAATCCCACCTCTGCCGTTAACTACCTGTGTGACATTGGACAAGTCACCTAACTTTTCTTGGTCTCAATCTCCTCATCTATAAAATAACATGGAGGAACTAAATTACTTCCAAAGTACCTTCTTAGCTCTGAGTTTTTACTCTCTTTTCTCTTTACTTCACTATTATCTAGATGATATGTGTTAAACTCAAACCTTGCTAAAGAGTAAAATGTAACTGGAAAATGTATTTTTTAAACAAAAAAAAACTAGGGAAGATACATAATGTTAATTTGTGATTTTCTAAGTCAATATACATACCATAGGAACTGGTCTAGATGGTTGTTCCAATACTCAGATGAGGAAGAAATAAATAACAAACTAACTTTAAGGCTAGGAAAAGAATTCACTAAATTCTAATGCTATCATTTTATGGTGGAAATGGAGGTGACCCTGGGCTCTTAGAAGGTATGCCAGTGATTTCCAAGTTCTAACTGGTGAGACTAAGCTTGAAAGGCTTTGAATAGGGGTTTAGCAATAGAATATATTGTTGTTGCCCAAGGAATAGCTTAAGTTCAATAAGGCTTATCATCAGATTGCTGACCAGTGATATTTTTGAAAGGTCACAAATATTCATTAAAACCATTTCCAAAGGTATTGCAATCAGTGTCACTGGAATGGTCTCACTGATAAAGTCACAAGGCTTTTGAAATGCTGAAAAAGTTGGAGATAGTGAACATAAAAGAAATCTGGGAGACTCAAATCCCCAGATTCAAAATGAAATGGAGATTGGGAATTTTTTTGGTCAGATTGATAAGTGAAGATAGCCACACTATTAACTTAGAGCACAGAACTAGTTTAGCAGTCTGCATTAGCCCACCTTACCAGACAACTAATCTATGTTTATTATTTGATTCTATTAGTAGGCATAGCCTAGATTGCTTTATCATGTTCATTCCTCATCTCTGTCTTGGGTAGTTTTAACATGTCTATGGGGCCATTTCTCTCATTGCTCAACATTCTCAAAAGTATTAATCCAATCATAGACATCATATCAGATTTCAAAGAGATCAAAAGTGGCTCAGGAGCATTACAAAGAGTCGGCAAATAGATGTGGTTTGGAGACTGGCTTTCAAAACCCTTACCCAAGTAAGAGGAAGACAGCAAAGTAGCAGAAATTATAGTAGGAAAACATATAAATAGGTACCAGTGGTATTCTTTTGATTTGATTGATTCCTAGCCTTAGGAAAACGAGAGACACATTAGGTAGTTATGCGCCTACCTATTAATGTTCAATTCTAGGGCCATTCTATTTTCAGTTATATATGCCAACTTCAAAGCCTGATTTAGCTCACAGCAACTCACATGCAGCTCCCTTGGAAATTGTGTATGAGCAGCCAAGGGCAGAATTTAATATACTACAGCCCCCACAAAAGTGCTAAACATAAAAATTCAAATGGATTTTATCTTTTAATAAATTTTCTGGAAGGAAATCAAGATTCTACTGGGAAAAATGAGTATTATCACAGAATAGTGTTTAATGTAATTGCTTCAAATTTAGGAACAACTTACCACACACACAAACCCCTTCTCTTTTTCTCTTTGCCCAATAAGGCTGATTTTATCATGTTTCATTTAAAATAAGTTTATTGAATTAAACTCAGTAAATGAAACAAATGACATGACTGGAGCTTGAAATAAACTGTTATGATCTAATGAAATACATAACGCAAAAATGTCTTGCTTTTTATGCAAAAATTATTATTAGTCTTAATAATGCATGAATAATTAAGGTCACAAATATGTTAGGTATTTCAGCTTTCAATAATATTTTGAACCAGGCACTTAGGTTTTAGATCATGATATTCGCATTTTTTTTATTTCACTTAGGAAAAATATGTTGATCAAATCAGCCCATTGTCAATTTTTTTATTTGTTTTAATTATTTGATGTGTTGCCTTTTTAATGAGTTAATTTTATGTATTATGTTTTCCCATTTCTCTTTTTTCTAGAAAGCACCAAATATTCTGACTTCATCTATCTGCCAGAAGGTTTTTCTGATTTTGCTTTCCATTTACACTTTTCATACTTGTGGGTTTGTTTGTTACATTCCCTGTTTGTTTCCCTGAACGATCTATTCTGTTAAATGTTTAAAAAAGAGTAAGCCTTTTTCTGTTCATTTGGTTTTTAAAAGATTTTCATTTTACATTTTAAAAGCCTCATGTAGCCTTGAATAGATCAAGTTAGAAGAACTAAAAATTGGTTGGTTGGAAAATGTTTCATTCTTTGACTGATTAAGCATTCTAACATTTCTTTCCTTTCATTTGTATGCCAGGTGGTTGTGAATGCCCTCTTAGGAGCCATTCCCTCCATCATGAATGTGCTTCTGGTTTGTCTTATATTCTGGCTAATTTTCAGCATCATGGGAGTCAATTTGTTTGCCGGCAAGTTCTACCACTGTGTTAATACCACAACTGGTGACATGTTTGAGATCTCACAAGTCTATAATCGTTCTCAGTGTTTTGAACTTATAGAGAGAAATGAAACTGCCCGGTGGAAAAATGTTAAAGTAAACTTTGATAATGTAGGATTTGGGTATCTCTCTTTACTTCAAGTAGTAAGTAAACACTTTCTTTTTAACATTTCATTATTGTATATGTTAATGAAAATTTTAAAAACACTTATTTGTAATTTGATCACTAAGAAAAAGAAAACATCCTTAATTTCTTTTCTCTTAAAAAAATCATATTAGCATAAGTTAATAGGAAGCTACTAGTGTGTGGTAGCCAGGAATCTGTAGCATCTACAGCAGGGTGGGGGACTTGAAGGCCTCAAGGTTACATGTGGTTCTCTAGGTCCTCAACTGTGGCCTTTGACTGAGTCCAAGTTTTATGAACAAATCATTTTATTAAGAGGCCTCAAGGCCACAGGTTCCTTACCCCTGAAAAGAGTGATGTAGTTGTCTGTCTCTTCCTCAAATACCATCTTTCAGTTTGAATGCTTTGATTTACCTTTTTTTTTCATTTTTTTATGTAAGCTTTACTTATGCTAATATATGTATATTTATAAATTTTGCTAAAAATAAAAGTTCACAAATCATAGGAGATTCTATTAATAAAATGAGAACCATATATTAACTTATTAGCAAGTAGGAAGATAGATTAAACATGCTATGTGAAAAAAGTGCTGAGCTCATACTGTTTTATCTATTAATTTATCATTAGTGTATCTATCATATCATTAAGTTCATCTACAAAACATTATGTTCTTGACAGATTGACTGTGTTTTAAATATCTAGCAATATATCATTAAGTTCATCTATAAAACATATTCTTGACAGATTTTAACATTGTTTTTATGTCAAAGTTAGACATATGTATCATATTTACAGGCCACATTTAAAGGTTGGATGGATATTATGTATGCAGCTATTGACTCAAGAAATGTAAGTACAATGTACTAAAGCAGGTTTGTGTGTGTGTGTGTGTGTGTGTGTGTGTTTAAGTCCTTAGATGCAATTACTGGAACATGTATAATTAACTGAATTATATAATGAGGAAAAACCAAGTATAATTATTATTAAGAGAAGATTTCATGAAGTACATAAATTAAAGAAGTTAAAATGCAAGAAAGCCCCACTAAAATTGCATTCTGAATTAATTTACATGTTCAAAAATGGATGATAAATGTTTCATATTCTATTTAAACTTATATGAAATGGGCCTGGTGACAGACTATGTGTCTGCTGTCCAAGGACCTGGCTTATTTAAGAGAGATCCATCATCAGGTTGTCTGAAAAGAAATGAATTTTTTGGCTTTTTGACCAAGAATTTTAGCAATTCTTGAAAATTATCTACAAAGTTTTAAAGGGGTTTCAATGTAAGTCAGCGAAGAAAGCACCTATAGAGCAATCATCCTTAAAATATTGATGTAATACTTCTACTCATATAATATACGTATATGCATGTTATATAATTACATCTGTCTTTTTCATTTAAACAAGATAGTAATGATTAGTATCTCC
>CM053596.1:173842524-173859803 GCA_028646575.1 Pseudocheirus occidentalis
AGAGAGAGGGGGGGAGAGAGAGAGAGAGGATGAAGAGACAGAAAGAGAGGTCACAGTAAGACAAAAGTTTCACTGGATCCAGTAGCCTCTCTCTAATAATGTAAAGGGAAATTTTATGGGAGGCTATACCTGCATTCAATGGGGACAGATTGTAGATAATTTAGATAATTCCTAACATCTTTATCCTATTTTAATACTCAAATAGATCAGTGATCTCATCACACACACAGTGTGTATGTATGTATGTATGTGTATACATAAACACACACACATACACATACATGCCCATTCATCCTAGGTGACTCTTATCCTATGATGAAGGATTTCTTCAATTTCTCCTGATATTTCAAGGACACCAGTGAAATACTGTGGCCAGCTAGCTCTAATCCCTTGCTCTAGCTACATAATCAACTCAATTTTTATTTCTGCCATGTAATTCTTTAACATTCTTTACTCCCACTCTTTTTGGAGTTTGGATTTGTTATATGCTGCAGCCTACTCACACCCACCATGTGCCTTTCTATTGCCTTCTGTGTTATGTTCCTCTTTTATCTTTTTGAAGGCAGTGTTGCTTGAGGTCTTGTTCCTATACAGCAACAACTTTTTTTAATACTGTCCTCAAAGTCCTTAAATTTATCTAAGCATGCCTCAGAACTTTACCAACTTTTAAAAGTTCATTTGTAAAACACTAAAGAAGAAGATGGAAGATTATGAAAAGTGTCATCTCAAAAAATGATGAAAAGCTGCTGAGAGGAAAATGAGCCTGCAGAAAACTTGTTTTGATATCCAAATAAATCAGATTACCCTGAAAATATTTGTAGATAAAATTGAGAAAAGGACAACAGATAGGCATGAAATGGAATAAATCTGCTAGCATTTGGCTCTATGGCAATCTGTTCTCACCAGGAGAGATAAATGGGATTGAATTCCTCACATTTCTCAATACCTGATTATTGTACAAGAGACTGATAGTAACCCTTAAGGTTAATTTGGGAAGAAGAACTGCTTTAGCCAAATACAGAGATGAACTCTATACCACAAAGAATACAATTTTGAAACAGAATGGAGGGAAATGACAGATAATACTATTACTTTAGAGGAAGAGCACCACTTATCTTCTTTCTCAGGGCTACTAAATCTTTTTGAAAATGTTCTTTGCACATATCAAGGGGATTCTTAGTGAAAATAAAAGAAACAGATAGGATCTCAGAAATTGTTTTCCATAGTAAACTATGTAATTATAATTACACATCTAACAAAGGAAAAAGAGAATAAAGACCCCACAATATCTGCTGTTTGTTTAAAAAAAAAAAAGAAGTTATTTAACTCAGTGCAACAAAGTGAAATTTTAAGGGTATTTTCTACAATTTATTAAATAACAAGATTGAGTATTAATCACCACAATTGTTTACTAGTATCATTACTCACTCAACAAGTTGTTTTTGTTTTGTTTTGTTTTTTAAAAAAATGCTTATGTTGTGTGAAAAACTATCTCTTCACTCAAGGATTTGACGTTTAATTGGGGGAAAACAATTGTATATCTAGGAATTGGGACAGGATCTGTCATTTCATTGCTATAGGAAGCTCTTGATGAGGAATTTCATCTACTAAAACTGATACCTTCTCCTGAATTTACAGTCTTAGAGAGTTGCCTAGAGAACTGAGAGGTTAAAGTACTTGCCAAGATCATATAGCCTGTATGTCAGAGGTAGGTTTTCCTGACTCCTTCCACTCTGCCATACTGCCTCCCATACTCACACATCAGTATATGCAAAATAAATAAAAAGAATTTGGAGGGGGAAGGAACTATTAGCTTAGTGAGGAGGGTATCAGGAAAGGATTACTGTAGGATGTGGTATCTAGGCTGAGCTCTGAAGGAAACTAGGACTTCTAAGAAGCAGAAGAGGGAAGGGGGAATAAATTCCAGAAATTGTGACAAGTCTATGCAAAGGTACGGAGACAAAAATTGGGAAGTCGTATGCTAGAAACAGTAAGCAGACCAGTTTGTGAAGGGAATGAAAATTAATGATAGGAAATTAAGCCAGATTATGAAGGTCTTTAGGTGACAAACAGGAATCCTAAATATAATAAGGAGCCAAGATTGTTTTTTGAGGAAGGCAGTAACATGGTCAAACCTTTAGATACTTTAGGAAAATCATCTTCACAATTGTGTGAAGCATGACTGAGAACCTTGAGATCAGGAACTGAGTTTTGCCTTTTTTTGTATCCCTAGCACTTAGCATCCTGCCTAAAACATAGTAGGTACTTGTTAAATACTTGTTGATTCGCCTTAGACTGCAGAAGGAAGTGACTTTTCAGGTAGACAATCCAATAGAAAGTTATTGTAATATCTCGTGCAAGAAAAGGATATAAACCTGAACTAGGCTGGTTGCTCTGTGAATAGAAAGAAGAAAGTGGATGGAATAAAAGTTGTGGAATTAGAATCAACAAGACGATGCAATTGCTTAGACATGTGGAATAAGGTTGCACACCCGGGTAACTGGAAGGAGGGTGGCACCTCCATAGAAATGGGGAAACTTGAAAGAGGGGTTAGTTTTCCTAGAGGGAAGAAGATATTCAGTTTGAGATGTCTGTGGGACATCTGGTTCAAAGTGTCTAGTAGTAGTTGGTGACACACTGGATTTCAAGGGGAAAAAGAGAAAATTAAGGTTGGATTCATACCTATTATCAGAATAAATCTGATAACTAAAAATACAGAAGCCTATGAGGTCATCAAAGAAGGCCCAGAGACAGAGCCTTGGTTGAGGGCAAGATATGTATGATGATCCATAAAAGGAAAGTGAGGTAGAACGATCAACCAGGTAGGAAGAGAATAAAGAGAGAGCAGTGCCAAAAACCAAAAGGGGAAAGATTATCTCAGAGGAATGAAGGGATGGTCAAAAAGTCAAATGCTGAAAATAAAAACAAGGATGAGGACTGTTAAAAAGACATTAGATCTAACAATGAAGTGATCATTGGCAACTCTGTAGAGGGAAACGTCAACTGAGTGATGAGATTAGGAGACATATTTTGAGAAAATAAGGAGAAAATGGAGGACCAAAAGGAAGCAACAAGTCTAAGCAACATTTTTCTAGGAGTTTGGCTGTAATAAAGACCTCGTTGAGATTAAATAACACAAACTTGGTGTGCACCTCATCAGAACAATTTGCATTCCTTCCACAAAAGCATATAAATGGAAGTGGAGGAGGAGGATGGTGGGAATAATCCATGAGATGCAATATCCCCAGGAAAAGGAGATTTTAGAGTAAAGGACACTGTAAAGTACAACTAGGGACAATGAGGTGGTATAGTAGATGGAATCCTGGGCCTGGAGTCAAGAAGACTCATCTTGCCCATGGGACCCTGGACAAGTCACTTAACCCTGTTTACCTTAGTCTCCTCATCTGTAAAATGAGCTGGAGAAGGAAATGGCAAACTACTCCAATATCTGAAAATCCAACTTGAGGTCACAAAGAGTTGTACACAACTGAGAACAACCGAACAAAAACAATAACAACAAATTAAAACTACTTAAGTATAGGTGCGAACTACTTCTATGTCAGTGAGGAAGTCACTCAAAGAGAAAACTCACTCAAAGAGATTGGCCTATCAATCCAAATAGAAAGAATGAAGCAAATCATGAGTGCCCTGAGTATGATTGTGATGTGTACTTGGGCAGGTAATCCACTGAGTTAGTCTATAACCAGAACTTAACAACAGGACATCAAAGTACATCACATTTTGAATACTCTATGACTCTTTCAGTAATCTCAAACTATCCATTCACTACCCAAAAGTCTGCCTTTTTACACACAACTGTTTTCCCAAGGATTCTAGTGAATATGAATCATGGATCACCCCAGTCTTGCAATAATTGTGGGTGACCCTAAGGACAAATGGAAATATTTGTGGTGTTTATAAGCAGATTGATATGTGTAGGAAAAAAATGAGATGCATAAAAATAGCTCTAAAAAAACACTGTCCAAGACAAGGTCAAAGCCAGGAAAGGATGTGGGTTTGTCATATTGTGCTGAGGGTACATGAATAGATAGCCAAGTCATAATAATGGTATCCACAAAATATCAAAAACACTAGAACAATATCTCTAGTGTTTTGGGACATATGGATACAAGTTCCAAAAAAATGAAAAGGAGCCATCCGACCAGCTGAGGGAGTGTTCATGTTTATGAGATCATGTATCTATTGAAGTGTTGAATAATAAATAATACTTCATTATCTTCATCCTAAAACTATCTTTTAAGGTTCAAAGTAAGTATGCAAATACATGTTCATCCTAACCATGCCTCTAATAATTTTTATAACTTATTTTTGTAAGCTAGACCTGTGACTTCACTGGCATAGGGAGCACCCAATTAAGAACTCCATTTCCTAAAACAGATTGGCACCTTCTGGGCAACTTAGTCCAAAACCAAAACACTCCCTATAAATATTTTTATTCAATATGACAAGCATTAAGAAATTGAATTAATAAATAAAACTAGGACTTGGTTTTATGAAGTAAACAATGAAATAGATAAACCATTGGTTAATTTGATTTTTAAAAAGGAAACCCAAATCATTAGTATTAAAAATTAAAAGGGTAAATGTGCCAGTAATAAGAATGAATTAAAGCAATTATAAGGAGTTATTTTGCCCAATTATGTGCCAGAAAAATTTAACAATTTAAGTGAAATGGAAGAATATTGACAAAAAATATAAACTGCCTTGATTAGTAGAAGAGGAAATAGAATATCTAAATAGACCTATTTTAGAAAAATTAATTGAACAGGCCATAAATTATATTCCTAAGAAAAAAAGCACTAGGTTGAGACAGATATATAAACATTAACTATTATTTTTTTCTCAACCAAATTCCTTGAAACAGCTATCCTTCCTTTCCTTTCACCCACTCCTTGCTATCTGGCTTCTGGATTCATCATTAAACTGAAACTGCCCTGTCCAAAGTTGACAGTGAGATCTAATTGCTGATTCTGTCTTTTCTCAGTCCCAATCCTTTTCACCCTACTATATTTGGCACTGCTGACTACCCTCTCCTTCCTAGGTTTTCATAATACTACTTAGTCTGAATTGAACTCTTCCTTGTCTGACCAATTTTTTTCAGTGTTCTTTGTTGGTTCATCATCCATATCATGGTCCCTAAATATGGGTGTTTCCCACAGTTCTGTCCTATGCTCTCTTCTCTTGTTCTGTTATAGCTAATCTTGATAACTTCATCATCTTCCATGGAAGTAATTACCACTTCTATGCAGGTAATTCCCACAGTTGATAGATAGATAGATAGATAGATAGATAGATAGATAGATAGATAGATAGATAGATAGATAGTATAGATATAGATAGATAGATAGATAGATAGATAGATCCAGTTTATCTTGAAATTTAGTCCCACATCATCATTGACTTTTATATTTCAACTGGATGTTCCAGGTGACATTAAACTGAACATATCCCAAGCTGGATTCATTATCTTTGCCTCTAAATCCTCCCCTCTTCCAAACGTCTCTATTTCTGTAGAAGACTTCACCATCCTTCCAGTATCTCAGATTCATAATTTTGACATTATCTTCAACTCCTCATCCTCCTTGATTCCACATATTCATTCAGTTGCCAAATCTTGCCATTTCTACCTTTATTACAACTTTAATATTTGACACTATCTTTTTACTCACACATTTAGCACCTTAGTTCAAGTCCTCATCATCTCTCACCTAGATCATTACAGCAGTTACCTAATTGATCTCTCTGTTTCAAGACCATCTTCACTGAAGTATGTCATCCATTCTGCTCCTAAGTAATTTTCCTTAAACACATATTTGATCATGTGACTTCCTTATTCAATATACTCTAGTGGCTTCTTAATACACCTAGGAAAAAATACAGGGTATTCCAAGAATCCATGTTAAGCTATTTAAGTTGACTTTTGCAACACCCTGTATAAATTCCACTGTTCAAGTGCTTTGCTTCTGACCACTGCCTCCCTTAATTTGCCCTTCCTTCTATCGGCCACCCCCTTTCTTCTTGCCTTCCCTTCCTACTGCACTATAGGGTAAGATAGGTTTCTATGCCCAAGTGATTGTGGATATTGTTCCCTCTTTGGGCCAAATCTGATTAGAGTAAGGTTCAATCAATGCTCATTCCCCTCCCTCCTTTCCCTCTACTATAATAGGTCTTTTGCACCTCTTCATGTGATGTACTTTACACCATTCTTCCTCTCCTTTCCTTTCCTCCCAGTACAATCTTTTTTTCACCCTTTAATCTTTTTATATCATCACATCAAAGTCAATTTATCCCATTCCCTCTGTCTATTTATACTCCTTCTAACTGCCCTAATATTAACAGTCCTTAAGAGTTATAAGTATCATCTTCCCAAGAAGGTATAAAAACAGTTTAACCTTATTAAAGAATATGTTTTTGTTTTTGTTTTTTCTTTCCTTCTCTTCTTTTCATGTTTCTTGTACTAGAAGACCAAATTTTCTATTCAGCTCTGGTTTTTTCATCAGGAAAGTTTGAAAGTCTGTTATTTCATTGACAACTATCCAGTTTCCACCTGAAAGATTATGCTTAATTTTGCTGGGTAGTTGCTACTTGGTTGCAATCATATTCCATGTCCTCTGATCCTTTAATGTAGAAGTTGCTAAGTCCTTTGTAATCCTAACTGTGCATCCTTGATATTTGAATTGTTTTTTCCTGACTGCTTGCAGTATTTTCTCCTTAACCTGAGAGTACTAGAATTGGGCTATAATATTCCTTGGAGTTTTCATTTTGAGATCTTTTTCAGGAAGTGATTAGTGGATTCTTTCAATGACTATTTTGCTCTCTAGTTCTAGGATATCAAGGCAGTTTTCCTGACAAATTTCTTGAAAGAAGCTATGCAGGCTCCTTTTTTTGATCCTGGCTTTCAGGTAGTCCAATAATTCTTAAATTATCTCTCCTGGATCTATTTTCCATGTTAGTTACTTTTTCCAATGAGGTATTTTACATTTTCTTCTATTTTTTCATTCTTTTGATTTTGTTTAATTCTTGATGTCTCACAGAGTCATTAGCTTCCACTTACCCAGTTCTAATTCTTTTTTTTAATAATGTTTCTTTGTGGGGGAGGGGCGTTCCTTTTTTTTTTTCTTTTGGAGAGGGGAAGGCAGGCAATTGGGATTAAGTGACTTGCCCAAGTTCACACAGCTAGTAAGTGTTGAGATCAGATTTGAACTCAAGCCCTCCTAACTCCAGGGCTGGTGTACTATTCACTGAGCCACGTAGCTGTCCCTCAGTTCTAATTCTTAAGGAATTATTTTCTTCAGTTAGTTTTTATGTTTTCTTTTCCATTTGGCCAATTCTTAAGGAGATGTTTGCTTTAGTGGATTTTTTTTTCCAGTTTGGCCAATTCTATGTTTTAACAAGTTGTTTTCTTCGGTAAAGCTTTGTGCTTCTTTTTCCAAACTATTGATTCCTTTTTTCATAACTCTCTTGCATAACTCTCATTTCTTTTCCCAATTTTTATTCTTTCTCTCTTGTTTTATTTTTAAAATCCTTTTTGGGCTCTTCCAAGAGGACTTTTTGAGCTTGAAATTAATTCACATTCTTCTTTGAGGCTTCACACATAGGCATTTTGACATTGTTGTCCTCTTCTGATTTTGTTTTGATTTTCCCTGTCACCATAGTAGCTTTCTATGGCCAGGGCTCTTCTTTGTTGCTCATTTTCCATCCTATTTAATGACTCTTAAAGCTGACCTCTGTTTCTGGAGTACAGGGATACTTCCCCCAAGCTTCCTGCACTGGAGGTCATGGGCCTGATCAATGGATTTCTGTGCCAGGGCCTCCAGGACTGGTGGCTTGCCCACTGAGCTGGGGTGCCCTGGCCTAGTCATGTCTGTTGTACCAGGGGTTCCATGGCTGGCAATTTGCCTGCTGTGCTGCGGCTGGAGGCCTCATAGCTGGCCTGTTGTGCCTCTGGCCTACTGAGTCAGGACTGCAAGGCCTTCATTGCTAATGTGTGATGTGCCTAAGAGCCTCTTATGGGTTTACCCTGCCTGCACTGGGCTGTGCTTCCCCTTTTACTGAAGTGAAAAAGACCTTTCCTGCAGTCCTTCTAAGTTATCTTGGGTTGTAAAAGTATTTCACCCTTTATTTTTATGGGTTCTGCTGCTTCAGAATTAATTTGGAGACTTGATTTAATGTTGTTTCAAAGAAAACTAGGGAGAATGCAGACAATTTCCTGGATTTTCTCTTCCATCTTGGCTCTACCTTCTACTGTATTAACTGTTAAAAACCCTACACAATCTGAGCCCCATTCTAACTGCCTTAAAAATTCCTTCAGCCAAACTGTCTTTCTGTCTGTACCTCAACCAGGTCACTCTCTGTGTCTTTGCACTGGCTATCCCAGAGGCCTCTAATTCACTTCCTCATAAAGCATTTTTCTTGCATTGAGATAGTTCAAGCACCATCTTCATGAAACCTTTCCTGATTCTCTCCCCTAACCACAAATACTATTTTCCTCATACTTCTTTATATTTCACTACTTTGTAATTATTTATATTTACTATCTTCATGCTATAGATATTTTATACGTGCCTGTTGTTTTTCCCATTAGAATTTGAGCTCATTGTGAATAGGAATTGCACTTTATCCTCCAAACAGCACATACGGTTAATTTCATTGTGTAAATATTACTACCTTTACTCCTTTACATACATATTTAGTACCTCCATATTGCCTATGGAAGGAAAGAAGGAAACAAGGATTTATTAAGTAATTACTATTTGCCAGCTACTGCACTAAGTGTTATGGATGTAAATGTAAACAAAAAGAAAGACAGCCCCTGCCATCAAGAAGCTAACCTTCTGATGAGGGAAGGGAAAGCACAAACATTCAAACAAGCAAAGAGGGAGATAACAAGCTTAGGTCTGGGGGGTAGGAAGGTGGAGGTAGAAATCAGAAGGAACAAGAGATAAAAGTACCTTAAACCAGGGCAATAGTTTTGAAGTCCAGAAAACAAGAACAAGTCCAGGAGGAAAATGAAAGGCAGCATGGACACCTCAACAAAATAGAAACTCCAGGAAGAACTCACCAATGAGAGAGGAGGATGGGTCATACAGAGAGATGTAGAGAAGACTGAAGGGGTATTTGGATGTTCCAGTGTGAGGAGACCCTGAGCACTGAGGAAAGTTACAGGTAATACAATGGCAGAGACAAGGTTTTGAAGTCTTGAAGCCAGGAACAGGGCCAGGAGGAGAATGGTATTACATATAAATTTCTTAGCCTAGCCTTTAAGGCCTTCTACATTCTGACTCTAAACTATCTCTCCAAACTCATTTGACATTTCCTGCCCATCTCACATGCATTCTAAAGTCTAATAAACTAGACAATTGCTCTTTCTTAAACTCCTAAACCATTTCATATCTCATACATTTATAAAACTCATTCCTAAATCCTAAATTCACTCTTCACTGATGCCTTTCATTACATTTGTAATTACCCTTTTATATTTCTGTTGATGCCATCTCACCAATAGAATATAAGCTAGCTGGAGATTAGGGCTATTTCACTTTTGTGTTTGTACCATACATAGCACAGTGCCTTATCCATAATAGGTCCCTAATAAATATTTATTGAATTGTTTGTGGACATAGATCTCAACATTCTCTGTGCCTTAATAGATGATCTTTCTGAGATACTATTCCCCCAAAAAATCCATCACCCAGTGACTAACATTCTCTCATTGATTAGCTAGGCTGACCTTCACCCCATATAAGCATGATCCATTGAGGGGCCCATTCTCTAAGCCTTTCTAATTTAGCATATCATATGCTCTACTATTATAGCCTTAAACACTCTATAGTCACTTAATTATTACAAAGGAATGTGCAAGTAAGACTTTAGTGGAGAAAAACAACAGTATTGATTTCAACAGTATTGAGATAATTTAAGAAATTGAATTTTCATTAATATCTATGCAAAAATCTTGATGAAAACTAAAACATTTATCACTAGTCTATATGGCACAGTTGGTAGAGAGCTGGCTGTGGAATCAGGAAATCTGATTTCAAGACTAACCTCAGACATCTAACAGCTGTGACCCTGGGCAAGTCACAATTCCTCTCTGCCTTGGTTTCCTCCTCTATAAGATGGTGACAATAATAGCACCTACCTTCCAGGATTGTCGGGAATCTTAAAGCACTACATAAATCCCAGATATTATAATTATAATTATAATTATTATTATTATTATTATCTTTTTTCATACATTATGCCAAACATCTTGGTATTTCTAAACATACTTTATACATATTGGGATTAAGGCATAAGCTTTTATTAGTTAAAACAAACAAAAAAGATGTAAGGAAATTACTAAAAAGTTTAGGGTGTTCCAAGAATAGTAAATAAGGAGAGTTGACACAATATTATTGAAACTATGTTTACTGACTGAAAATAGATATTAGAATGTGAGAACAAATTGCCTCTTTTTTTTAAAATAATTCTTCAAAGTCATTTGTTCCCATTGAAGCTCACTAATATTAAGAAATCCATTGATAATCTCTTTAGCAATAATGTATTCAAAGAGATTAGCCTTTGATTAAATAAGAATAAATGAAATAAATAATAAACATGTCCATCCTCATCCTAAAAGGATCAATATTTCCAACATCAAATTATGTTATTAAATTTTGTAAATTCTTCTTGTTTTATAGGTTGAACTGCAGCCCAAATATGAAGACAATCTTTACATGTATCTTTACTTTGTTATTTTCATCATCTTTGGGTCATTCTTCACCTTGAATCTGTTCATTGGTGTCATCATTGATAATTTCAATCAACAAAAAAAGAAGATAAGTATTCATAACATTGCCTAACACAGTTACTTTGGGGGGTGTGGGAGTGAGGGTGGGAATGTTGTGTTCTGGGACTTTACCGGGGCAAAGAATGCCTGGTTTGGAAGACACTTTCACCAATGCACATCAGCAACTCCTATGCAATTTATATTCTCAATGAATTTCCCAGGCCACCAAGAGATCGGTCTATACAGCTAGTGTGCCAGAGGCTAGATGGGAACCTCAGTTTTCCTTCAAAGGTTACTGACCATTTTTTGTATCACAGACCCCTTTGGCAGTCTGGTGAAGCCTTTGAACCCCTTCCCAAAGAACGTGCTTAAATGTGTAAAATATATCAGATCACAAAGAAAACCATACATTAACATTATCTATATTGTGTTTTTATTTATTTTATTAAACATTCCCCAATTACATTTCAATCTGATTCCCAGTAGAGTTTTATGAAGAGTTTGCAACCTCTGTATTACATCATGCTACTTCTTCCTAATCTACTAAAATAGAAAAGTCAATATTAGTGGTTGCCCAATCTAACCTGTACATTGTAATGATAATGATCATAATAATAATGATCACTATCATTTATATAATACTTTAAGGTTTGTAAAATGCTTTACAAATTGTAATCTCATTTTGTCCTCACAAAACCCCTGGGTCACAGTTGCTATTATTATCTCATTTTACAGATAAGAAAGTTGAGGCAAAGAGAGATTAAGTTGACATTGTTAGGGTCACACAGCTAGTCTGAGGCCAGATTTTAACTTGTGGATTCCATAACCTAGTCCCAACACTCTGTGCATAATTCCTCCTATTTCCCTCATGATGGGAGAAAACACGTATGTTAAAAAATTCATTTTGCTACCTACCTGACAAATGGTGATCTAGTCTTTTTAAAGATCTCCAGTGAAAAGGACTGTGTCACTTCCCATTCTTTTGAGGGGGATTAATTTTCTAGAAATTCATAATTTTTATACAGTTTTTCCTGAAATCAAACCTGAATTTACCTCTTTCCAACTTTCACCTATTTTTCCTAATTATCAGTCAGGGAACAAACAGAATAAACCTAATTCCTCTTCCACGTGAGAGCCCTCATAAGTTACCACCATAAGGAATGATTCAGTCCCTTCTTGATCTTCCTCAGTTCTTTCAATATAGCTTTGAACACACACACACACACGCACACACACACACACACACACACACACACACACACACACACACACAGAACTTTTTTGGTGTTCTTACCTTCCCATGCTAGCTTCAGCTTATTTAGAGCTCTAGCAATATTGACATTCTTACAATGTTGGGCCACACTTTTATGTTTGTTTTTGTTACCTGCTGTTCCTTTTATATGTGTCTTTTTAGATTTACATTGATTGATGAATTCCCTGTGTATCCACCTGAATATCTTCAGACAAGTTCTATATTCTCTGCTTCTTAGAATTGTTTCTCTTTGAATTTTCTAAATTTCATTCTTGAGAGCTAACTTCCTCTGTAGAATTTTAGTGCGTAGGGACCTTCTTATCTGTCTTTCCCACCTATACTTCCTTTGAACTCTTTGAAATGTTTTTCCAAAATCTAGCATTCACATCAGACTAGGCCTTATTCCCTTCTCTTTCTCTATTCTGAATTCTTATTGATTCCATCATCATCTTTATATCCTTTATATCAAACATGCCTGGAATGTACTACCTCCTACTCAGTGCCCTCCCTCTGCAATTACCTTGTATTTATTCTTTTTATTATATATGTATGTATGTGTCTATATGTGTCTACCATTATCATGTAACTTCCTTGAGAGTAATTCTTTCATTCTTTGTCTTGGTATCCCTAGGGCCTACAACAGTGCCTTGTACAAATTGCCACTTAATGCCAATTGATTTATAGACTTCTAAGTGACTTATAGACTCCTAAATCTATACAAGCAGCCTCTCTCTCCCAAGCTCCAGTTCTCCACCAACCAACTGCCTGATTGACATCTACCCCTAGATGACTCATAGGCATCTCAAATTCAACATGTCCAAAATGGAACTAATTCTCTTCTTCCCCCAAATCCACTCTTCTTAATTTCACTGTTTTTGTTGAGAAATCACCGCTTTCCAGTAACTGAGATTCACAATCTCAGAATCATTAATCAGTTGTTAGCATTACCTAACTTAATGCAAAACTCTTTTGCATTTACTTCTTTGGACTCCAGAACTATGATTTTGTTGGTGTACAGAATTGCAAGGGAAGACATTCTTTACTAATGCAGATCACTAACTGCTCTATAACTTAAAGTTTTAGAAAGTTTTCAAAAGAACTAAGACGTTAAGTGCATCAGCGAGGGTTACAATTTCAGTGATAGTACCTAAACCCAGGTTTTTCTGACTCTTTAAGACCAGTTCCCTATCTACTACACCACTTCATATATATTTAGTATTTCATATATATTTAGTGTCTCCTCCAAGTAAATGAGAAGGTACTTGAGGACAAGTACTGTTTCATTTTTGTTTAATTGAATTTTTTTCCATTATTTCCACCCCACCAACCAGTTCCTCCATATGAGTAAGAACCATATGCAGAAAATAATTTCCTCTTCACCTTTTGAAAGATGACATCATTGAAGCAACCCAACAACTTATTAGTGCTCTGGTTTTGGCAGACAGAGTAAGTTCTGGGAGATGGCCAGATGACTGAAATCTTTCATTACTGATGGATGATACATCTGTGCCAGGCTCATAACTTTTTTCCTCAAGTTTTCATACTGGTGCCATGGCAGGAAGTATTATAGCCATTTTTGCAACCTTAAAATTTCTAAGAATGTATTCTCCATCTCCTCCTTCAAAATTTTTTAGACCTGAGATGTCAAACACATGATCTGCATGTAGCCCACAACCCTCATGAGTGTGGCCCAAACTAGATTAAGGTATAATTTGGAATACTTTTAAAAATAAATTTAAAATACAATAAAAGGTAGAAAAAAATTTAAGATTTAAAATTAGATCAGTATGCTACTTGAAGAAATTCTGTATGAATTGGTGGTCTCTGTTTGTTTTTTAAGTTTAGCACCATTGCTCTAGGTTTTCTCTGTTTTTTAAGTTTAGTACCACTGCTCTAGGTTATGTGCCTTTATGGAATTTTGATTCTATACTCAACAGGATAGAAGTCATTGCCTATGTTTTGTGCATTTGTGTAGAAAAATGTGAGACCATGGATTTTATTACTCATTTTTAAAAATTTTGTCTCCTATATACTTTTGGGTATCTCCAAAGCTTTTCTTCCTACACTGTAACTATTCTCTATAGAGTTTAGCTTAATGGATGTGTTTGGGAGTTTCTTCTTTCCCTTCCTTTTTCTGTTTAAAAACCTTTAAATTATATTTGCATAATGTCACATAAATACATTCATATGCTAATATACTTTGACCTTGTCTTGAAGTAGATGATTTCTGTAATTTAAGCCATAATCTAGAAATATTAATCCCATCCTCGGATGCCATCCTTTTCACCATTCACTTCCCAAATTTTATTTTCTCTCTTACATCCCTTGCATTCAATGGATAGCAGGGATGAAGACACCATCTCTTCCCCATAGTCTTTAGCTTGGGGGATGTCCAATGAATAAATAATTATTAAGCACCTACTATATAAAACTTTGCCATCTTTGTCAGGACTTTCTAATTTCTTTTTTGAAAAATCATCTGTATTTCACTTGGAGCTGGGAATCATCAGATATGGCAAGTCTTAGGAAGATCTCTATCAAGTCTTGGATACCTACCCCAAGGAGATAGCAGATGATCCTATTGTTACCAGGTCAACAAATAACTAATTGCCTTGTTGCCCTCTACACAAAGTCATTAACCATTACAACTCTTTTGGTTGAAATCTTAGTTTATAGTGATGGTGGATCTATTTCATATTTGTCCTTAGGACACACATGTGCTTCCTCTTAGCATTCAACTCCCTTCTCTTCAATAAGAGCCTGAAATTTATTTGGGAAATGTTGTTGTTAGCATGAGATGTTTAATGTTTTTTTCCTCCCTCTTCTGTGTGACATTCTTCCATTATTCCATCTCCTGCCAAAGTTCAGGATTCACCTTTGTATCTTCAGATGCTTTAACTTCTTTATTTTCACACTGAAGTCCTAATTTTGGTTTTTGTCATTTTTAAAAAATAAACTCTTCCTTGTTCCTGGTAACTTGGAGCATGGAGAGGCATTTCTCAGGCCCTCCATCTTGTCTTCTAGGTACCAGAGCAGCCTGCAGTACATAGCAGTACTATGAATCTGGAACCTAAAGACATAAAAATGTAACTTATTTTATTTGAGGTAATAGAAATGTTCCCTTGAGCTCTTGGGCATATTTGTGGGTGAAATAAAAAACTTACTAGATCATTGTCTTAATCTAGGAAATAACTTTTTTTAAGATTCAGTCTAACATGCTAGTCAGGGGATATATTAATATATGAAACTTTTTAACCTCAAGGTAAAGCCTATATCTACTTTTAAAGCTTCTGCTTCTGATTCCTTTTTCATAGCTTTCCTATTGTAAATCTCTAAGTCTCAAGGATTAAATTCTGAATGGAGAGACAATATTAACCAGTTTTTATTTCATTTCTATACTTTGGAGGCCAAGACATCTTCATGACAGAGGAACAGAAGAAATACTACAATGCAATGAAAAAATTGGGGTCCAAGAAACCACAAAAGCCAATACCACGGCCAGGGGTAAGCCATGCTATGACTTTTGTGCAAAAAGAAATAAACTAAAAAAATGTTTTTTCATAAGATTGTAAATACAAGGGTTACTTAAAATTGAATATTTCAAGAAGACATGATTTTATTGATATGGCCATTCTGTTGCATCAGTTTAGATAACAAAACGTCTAGCTACTCAATGCATCATCATCAGACAGGAACTGGCTGAAAATTGCATTACCTGTTGCCAAAATGATGCTAAGGTTCTGAATTTAGTTTGTCTGGCACTATGGAAACAAGTAGATGGCAACAAGGCAACAAGGACAACAAACTGAGGCTCAGGAGGAATCTTGCCCTGGAGGACATAATTTGAGAGAAGTTATAACTTCCTGATTCCAAGTCCTACACTATACCCATTGTGCCACCAAGCTTCTTTAATATGTGTAAAGCCAAGCTTGAGCAGCTTTCCAGAGGATGGCTGCTGTGAACAGCTTTTAAGATTCTGATTACATACTATAGTGAACATTCTATTTATTCCATGAGAAATCAGAGCAAAACATTCATAGAAAATCAAAATACAGCATTTACAAGGTTACAGCTTATCACAGAAAACCAAAATAGAGCATTAACAATGACTTTTCACTAAAATGGCCACATATTTTTCACCAAAGTGTTTACAATAGTTTTCAACAAAGTACAATCATTTAGTCAATCACACAATACAAAAGTCAAAGTTCTCCACCCCAGGTCACAGTAAATTATAATCTTCTTAGTCAGTACACAGTATCCAAGTAAAGTCTTCTTTCAGCTTGACTCAAGGCTGACTCAGCTTCCATGGTTCCTCTTTCATGGTCCCAGCTCCAACTGTCACTTGGGTTCAAAGGCAGGCAGCTCCCAGTTCCTTGTTCAGTTCCTTGTCCAGTTCTTCATCTGGTTCCCATTCCATATTGAAGTTCACAGTGTCCAGTCCACTTCAAGTCCTTCACAGTTCCTGTTTCTAGGAAAACAGAGCTTGACAGAGCCATAATAATATTCATACACATTGCTGGCACCATCATCAATTCGCTATTCGCCTGTGAAATCAACTCTAACCCACCAACAAGGACTGAGAACTCAACACAAATCATCAACACAGAAATCACCACAGGAGGCAGAGCCAAGATGGTGGTGTAGAAGCAGGAAAACTACACAGCTCCCACATATCCACCTCAAATACCCATGAAATATGACTCCAAACAAATTTTAGGGCTCCAGAACTCACAAAATTACAGAAAAAGCACATCTCCCACTGAAGGCAGGTTGGCAGGTGGGACAGGAAGGGCTTGCCTGGAAGCCAAGCCCAGCCCAGCCTGAAACCATGGCTGGCTCCAGGGTGGCCAGGACAAGCCACAGATGGAGCCTTCAGGAGAGTGGATCAGCGGCAGTTGTCACAATTTCCAGAATTATCAACCCGCAAGAAATAAGGACTAAGTGAAAGGTTAGTGGAACTCAGCTAAATTTGGGGGACAAAAGTGACTCTGGCAGAACTGCATCCAGGGCAAGGAAGCAGCAGCAACAGTGGCCCTGCAGCCGCCTCCACATGGCTGCTTCAAAAGCTCCCAGCCTGCAGATTGCAGGGGGGCCAAGCAATCATCTGGAGGCTAAGTGCTCTTCCCTTAAGCTGTCTGGATCAGGATCGTGGTCTTGGGTGGTGGTCCTGGGGTGCCTTTTCAGAGAGCCAAAGCTGGTGGGGACTGCAGCAGCCTCCTAATAGCTCCAGCA
>CM053596.1:173860303-173875668 GCA_028646575.1 Pseudocheirus occidentalis
CTGAGATCCTCCTTCTGCAGCTTCTACTGAGAACTTCCAAGGACCAGGCTGAGAAACTGTTGTGAGTCTGAGAGGGATCCCTGCTTGAGGGATCCTGTTTTATTTGTGAAGGCTTGGGAATGTGGGTATCCACTGCATTAATTATGTGTATCAACTTTGTGACCACTATAATGACTTTGGCTTCCTGGTTTTGGGACTTGTCCTTCTGGTTTTGGGACTCAGTGTTCTGGTTTCTGAATAAAGACCTTAGTTCTGCCTTCCATGTGGAGAGTTTGCTACATTTTGTGATCCAAAACTATACCAGCATATTCATAACCATCATGGGTGTTGTGAATGTCTCATTATTGATACAACATATTGAAACCTGAACCCTTGGTTTGTCTTACTTTGAACACAGATTTATTCTTTGGAGTTGCTCTTTCTGACTTCATCTTCTTAAAGGTCATTTTGACTTCCTTACTTCCTGTGTTAAGTAAGGAGTTGCTGAAGTCTAAATTTGGTGATTTCATTGCCATTGTTGATGAGAATAGATTGTTATAGAATCAGTAAACAAATTTATTTCTTCTTATTTAAGTTTGGAATCCTCATTCCAGTTTCACTTATTTTTATTCCCAAGATGTTAAAAATTATAAATTATACTGCAATGGATAATTATTACAGAGCAAACTGTTGCCCACAATTGCTTAATAATATTTTTTTTGCTTTTTTTTTGGAGGGCAATTGGGGTTAAGTGACTTGCCCAAGGTCACACGGCTAGTTTTTTTGTGTGTTAAGTGTCTGAGGCTGGATTTGAACTAAGGTACTCCTGACTCCAGGGCCGGTGCTCTATTCACTGTGCCACCTAGCCACCCAATTGCTTAATAATATTGATCCATAATAATTTAAAACAAAAATTTTCATAAATTTTGCCCTACTAAATAATCTTCAAGCTATATAGAATAATGAGCTTCTAAAATAGATGCCTAGCAAAAGAAGTCAAAATTATGTGGGTAGAGGATGAAATTCCCATGGTTTTGTCCTGGTATAGACCAAGGATGCTCTTAGTGAGTCTACAGAAGATGAACTTATATCCTAACACTTTTATTTAACTGTAGAAAGAATTATTTTATCTATCTGTGCCACAATATATAGAATGGCAAACATAAAAGAATAAAGCATAATAGTGATTTGTCCCAGCACCCTTTATCTGAACTCTATCAAATAAGATAAGAGGAAGGAGGTGATAATAATAACTTGCATTTGTATAATGCTGTAAGGTTTATTAAGTGCTTTCCTCAAAAGGGATGTAATGTAAATTTCAGGCTTTGAAGGGACCTTGTAATGACTCCAGCAACATTGTCAGCCCACTGATAGAAGAAGGTCATTGGAACGTTCAAAAACCCTGAGGTCATTCTGTCAGATTTAGACCAGCACTAACTGCCCAAAGTCTGTTTTTCATCATAGCATAAATTGGCATCGGTTGCCAGTTTCAGATTTTTCATTCCTTTTTACCAGTGCACAATCCAGTTAGACCCAGAAAAGAATACAAATACTATCTTATTTAATCATCACAACAACACTGAGAGGTAGATGCTATGATTATCATCATTTTATAGTTGAAGAAACTGAGGCACACAGAACCTCAGTTGTCACACAGCTGTCTAGAGTCACATAACTAGTAAGGGAAGAATAGTGCAGCCTTCGATAATAAGAGAGAAGTGCTTGGGGAGAAAGATAATAACTTATTTTGGAAATTTTGAATTTGACATGTAGAATGGTCAGTCAGCTTGAGATGAACCAAAATTAGCTGTCATTGCAGGTCTATAGTGCAAGAGAGATTAGGACTAGATAAGTAAATGTGGGAATCATCTGAATAGGGATGATAGTTGAACTAATTGGACCTTATGAGAGCACTAAGTGGTAAAGTATGAATGGATGAGAGAAAAGGGCCCAACACAAAGCCTTGGAGGACACCCACAGAAGGTATGGCATGGATGAAGATTTAGCAAAGGAAATTGAGGAGGAGCCGTCAGAAAGGTAGAAGGAGAATCAGGAGAGAGCAGCATCATTAAAACCTAGAGAGGAAAAAGAATATCCAGGAGGAGTAAAAGTGATCAACAGTGTCAAATGCTGAAGAGAAATCAAGAAGAATGGATTTGAAAAAACAAACAACCGTTCAGTTTTGCAATTAAGAGATAATTAATTGGTCCTCTTCCCCATTTCTCCTCTGTCTCTGTCTGTCTGTCTCTGTCTCTTCTCACTCCTCTCTCCTCCCTCCTCTCCCTCCCCCCACCTGTTGAAGAACCCTGTGAAGTTCTCAGGTGCTTCTGTCAATCACTGCCAGCACCTCCCTGCATTCATTCATTCTCAGGGTGCTAAGCCTTCAGAACTGGAAAGGATAGCAGAAGCCATCCAGCCCATCCAGTAGCGAAACAAGCATCCTCATATTCCCCAAAGCCCTCAAACATTAGCTTAGAGAGTCCCAGTTAGGGGAATACTGGCAAACCATTCCACACACTCAATCTTTTAGCAAACATTAAGACCCTACTGCATAAATCATCTTGATTAGTTGGGGATTGGAGGTGAAAAACATTAAAGATTGAAAAACAAAGAAAGAAAGAACTCCTGCCCTCCCTGAGGGATGTAGTAGTGAGGAATGGAATCCTAATCTAGGTCACTTTTATGTGTAACATGACATGAGCACATCTTGATCCTGAACCAGCAGGCAGCCCTTGCTACTGTCACTCAGGGGAGCAACCCTTGTGGAGAAGGGACCTGACACCCTCTGCCAACACCACCATTACTGTTACCACCAACCAGAGAGGACCTGCCACCCTTCCAGCAGCCAAAATGGAAGTAAAGGATCTAATTATAACCTGTGAAAATAAGATGCAGACAAAGCTTGACCCTATCTGCCCCCAGTTGGTAAAATGGTGAAACTATGGAAGAAAGAATTTGAAATAGAATTAGAAACTTGGCAAAAAAGACATAAAACCTTACCAAAGCAAAACACTTCTTGCAAAATAGAATAGATGAAATAGAAGTTAATGATTTCCTGCGACAATTAAGGAATATTGAACCAAAATGAAAGGATTAGGAAAAAAAGGACAAAAGGGAAGATATAGTAAAAAAAAAAAACAACCCTAGATCTGCCAGATGAAATGCCCCTTGATCTACTCAAGCGGGCAAAGGCTCAGATTTCCCCAAGGAGCTCCAGCTGGCACTTCCCAGCTCAGAAGGATATAGATTATGCCCAGATAATACAAAACTCTGAGAAGAAGTCAAACTCTCACTTGTAGTTGGAAGCATCTTTCTGGAGCCAGGTTCCCTAAAGGCCCCCTGGACCAGCCCAGTTTCACAACATGCAAAGCTTACATCCCTTGGAGGCAGGACTCAATGCAGAAACAAGAGATTTCTGACTGCTCCAGCTCTGACAGCTCCTGACTGACTTGGTGCTCAGACAGATCCAGGGGCCAGGGGCCTACATCACTCCTAGTCAGAAGATCAGATAGCCCCTAAACCAAAGATCATCAGCCTCCTACCCTCCTATGCACTCATCCAGGCCCCATCCCAAGGTCAAGAGAGGACTTAACTATAACTCTCGATAGGTCCCTCCCCTGGCCCTGGAGAGGTCTGGTCCAATGCTGGCTACCTTTGCCTTATTGAGGGACCCTGACTTAGTCACTTCCCCTTCCTTAGCCTTGGGTTTCTTCTCTCTAAAATGAGAGGCTTCTACTAAACAATCCTTGAAGTCTCTAATTGTTCACAATTTGTAATCTTTTGTATTCCTACCTTTCAAAATCGGAAAATAAAGCAATGTTCCCATGGGAAAAAAGAGATAATTGGTAACTTTGGAGAGGCTAATTTCACTTGAATTATGATGTTGAAAGCCAGATTTCAGAAGGTTTAGAAAAGAGCAAGAGAGGAGGAAGTGAAAGCGCCAAATGTGGAAAACTTTCTTAAGGAGTTTAGCCAAGAAGGTCAGAAGACATAAAGGGCAATATTTAGCAGAGATGTCAGGATCAAGTGAAGGTTTTGTGTTTTTTTAATTTTTTTTTGTTTTGAGAATGGGAAGACATAGGTTTCTAGGCAAGAGGGAAGGGTCCAATAGATAAATACTGAAGATTATAATGTCTAGTTCCCTCACCATTGTATTACAAAGATCCAAAACCACACCAGACCAGGTCCTAATTGGGAAATCTAAGAACAAATCATAGTGAATCATTTTTCCAGCCCAGATAAATAGAGGGAGCTAGACAAAGAGGTCTGTAGACACTGGGACTGGAATCTAACTGGGAAGGACCTGATAGAATGTTGAAAAGAAAGCACTGAAAGAGGGCTAAGGGTGTGTACCAGGGAAAGAATGAGCCTCACACAGAGACTCCTTACCTTGCTCAGGATTCAAGCAAAGGTGCCAGCTAGCAGCTCTCTGACTCACTATCCATTTTTAGATCACATATTTGGGTGGACTGAGGAAGGAATCTATACTTAGGTAGTATTCCAGGGTGAGTAGTGTTCTAGGCTGGGTACTGAGCAAGAAGCAAGTTCAGAAGCAAACAATAGTTGAGTGGCTCTAACCTCAGGAGCAAAGCAGAGCAGAGTCTCAGTTATGGGCTCCAGTTAGAAGCCTACAGTGAAATTCAGCTGAGACAAAAAAATATCCCAAACCAAAGGGCATACTGCAGTCCTGTCATCTTAAAATGTCAGAACTTTCCATTTGGCTGATAATGTCTAAAACCAGCAACAGTCTACTGGAACTTTTAACAAGGAGTAAAACCTATAGGCGTACTGCTCACATTCAAATTCAGGTCAAGGATTTGCAGAGCTCAAACCAGGAGAGCACCTATTAGACTTTCCCTTAGGTCAGACTACTTTGGGAGCACTGAAAGCATGTAGGTTTCCAGGATAAGCTTCTCTGAGATCCCAGAATATAACACAATACTCAGTACCCCAAGAAAGCCTCAGAAGTACATCAGTAGATGCAAGTTTAGCCTATATATTTCCTATAGAAGCACACAGAGTTCAGACCTAAAATGAAGTACAAAGTCAGGAGGTAGGTTGGAAGAATGAGAAACAAAACAACAAAAAAAAGACTCCTACCATCAAAAGCAGTTATGATTATGGGTGCACTTAAGATAAACAGAAGAAAAGAAGGAGTCCAAACAATCAAAATTCCAAGAGGAAACATATCTTGAGCACATTGAACTAGAATTCCCAGAAGAAATGAAGTATGGATTTAAAAGAAAGTTTTTATAAATGAAATGAGAGCACTAGATGGAAAAAATGTATAACAGAAGTGGGAGCTATGGAAGAAAGAATTTGAAATAGAATTAGAAACTTGGCAAAAAAGACATAAAACCTTACCAAAGCAAAAAACTTTTTGCAAAATAGAATAGATGAAATAGAAGTTAATGATTTCCTTAGACAATTAAGGAATATTGAACCAAAATGAAAGGATTAGAAAAAAAGGACAAAAGGGAAGATATAGTAAAAAAAAAAAACAAAAACCCAACATACTTTTTTCAAGAAATCATACAAGAAAACTACTTTGATCTCTTAGAACCAGAGGGGAAAGTAAAAATAGAAAAGATTCACCACTGATATCCATTAGAAAAACTCTAAAATGTAAACTTCCAGGAACATTATAACCAAAATTCAGAGATTCCAGGTCAAAGAAAAAAAAAATACTGACATCCAGAAAGGAAGAGTTCAAGTATCAAGTAGCCACAGTCAGGATCACACAAGATTTAGCATCCAACATTACAGAGAAGCCAAGAGTTTGGAATATGATATTCCAGAATCGAAAAGATTTAGGCTCACAACCAAGAATAACTTACCTGACATGGAAGGAATGGACCTTTAATCAATAGAGAATTTTTAGGTATTGCTGATGAAAAGACCAAAAGCTTAGTAGAAGCTTTGAAGTGCAAATAGTAGCAAATAGAAATATAAAAAAAAAGATAATGATGAATGAACAAAATAAGGGCCTAAACAAGAATACACCGTTAACCTTCTAACATGGGGAGATGATACATGTGGCCCCTGAGAACTCAAGATAATATAGTTATGGGTCATAGAGAAAGTCTAATGAGATAGACAGAGAACCTAGTGGGTAGTGTTGTTATGTTGTTGTTTTTTTTTAACTTGTTGGGGGGGGAGGTAGGGCAATTGGGGTTAAGTGAATTGCCCAATGTCACATGGCTAGTTTTGTTTTAAGTGTCTGAGGCCAAATTTGAACTCAGGTCCTCCTGACTGCAGGACTGGTGCTCTATTCACTGCGCCACCTAGCTGCCCCTAGTGTTGTTATGTTTTAATAAAAAAACAGAAGGTGAGGAAGAGTGAGGAAAATCAACTTACATAATCAGGATTTTCAAGTAGAAGACAATAAAACAAGAAATAAGGGATAGGGGAAAGCAGGAAACACTTGTACCTTATTCTATTTGAAGAGGTCAAAGCAGGAAAGAATATAAACACACAGTTGGGTAAATAAATATATTTAATTCAATAGGAAAACAGGATGGAAAGGGGAAAATAAAGTTTATTTTTGCACCTACTTCATTTTGCACCTACTAAGTGCCAGGCACTGTGCTAAGTGCTTTAAAAACAAAACAAATATCTTATTTTATTCTCATAGCAATAAGAGGTGATATTATTTCCACTTTACATACAGTTGAGGAAAACTGAGGTCAAATTGAGGTCAAATGACTTGCCCAGGGCCACACAAGTCATATCATAACACCTTGTAATGGTAATGGAATTTGGAGATGCCCCTGTATTGGCTTGGTTTTTGGGTTGAGGGTTAAAACTCAGAACTTGTGGATTCCACTTGTGGGATGGACTTGTTGACTTGAAGAGAGAGGGCTGAACTGGGAGGAGCCGTGAATTGGGAGAGAGGCCCAAACCAAGAGGAGGCCAGAAGGAGGACTTCTGGGAGAGCAGTATTCAGTATCATGGAGCCTGAGTTGCTGACAGAAAGACCAGGACTTTTGAGAACTGCCACCTGGAGTTGAGAACTGAAGAGGCATGGCTGTGATGCTGGTATTTTGTCTGTCTTTTTTGATGTTGTTTTTCTAGCTTCACTTGATGGTGAAGGACAGTGCTGCTGTTATAGAGGTTGAACCTGGTTTTTGGTTCAGAAGCCCCGAAGAAGGATTTTCCTGTTGCATGTTCACAGAAATCCTGGAAGAGGGCCTTGCTGATGTTTTCAGGGGTTCTGGGACTGTTCTACAGGCAGAGTGACTTGATGACAACACTGGCTATGGCTTTGTTGAGCCTTGTCTCCCTAGGAATTGAGATTGCTGAGAGCTTGCCTGGAGTTAAGATGAAAGAAGGGCCTTTCCTTGGGTCTCCAACGCTGAGACGTTATCTTGATCTTGTTATGGCTTAAGGGTGGATGGCCTTTTGTGTTCTCCTGCCCCTTTTGAGAAAGTGCATGGTCTTAATGGATGGTATTGTAATTACTTTATGTTCCAGGGGTGGGAAACCTTTGGCCTTCTTGTACCCTGTGATTGACCAAATGAATGTACTTTGTTTATGATTAGAAACTTATCTCCATTTGAGAAGAGACTTTGACTGACTAAAAGAATGTACTGTCTAGGAGTGGAGTAGTACCTGGATTGAACTGAGAACTTACTTGCTAAATAAATAAGTCATACTGTATATTTATTTTTCTCTATTCTGTGAATGTTTGCTGAATAAATGGGGTTTGCTGTGCTGGTAATCTGAACCTTGGAAGTTGCCTTTGCTTGGCATTACAAACCTGATTTGAATTCAGGTCCTCCTGTCTCCAGGACCAGCACTCTATCCACAACACCACCTAACTGCCTCTGATAGAACAAAATTTACTGTACCTGTACAATTGTACAAGTATTGTATGGTTGAAGCAAAGACTTAAGAATTGTGACTAATTCAATGACCAACTTCAGTTTCAGAGTTTGATGATGAAGCATGCTACAGAAAGGTGATGGACTAAGAGTATAGAATGTATTTTTGGACATGACCAATATGAGAATTTGCTTGATCGTACATATGTTACAAGAATTTTGTTTTTCTATTTTTCAGTGGGGAAGGATGATGGGAGAAAGGAAAAATTAATGCTTGCTAATTGACAAAAATTAAAATAAAACAAGATTAGAGAGAAGGGAGATGATCATGGGGGCAATCTCCTGGAGAAGATGAGGGAATATGGGATAAGGAGTGCAGGTAAAGGCTTGTCTTGGTAAGGCAAAGGGCTAACTTTTTACTTGAGACAGATGTGGAGGAGAAATTAGAGAAAGATGACTGGGTGATATGACAGGCAGTTAGGTGGTACGGTGGCTAGACTGTGGGGCTTAGAGTCAAGAAGACTGTTTCTGTCTCAGATACCAGCTGTGTGACCTTGGACAGCTTACTTGACCTAAGTTTCATCTTTAAAATGGGGATAATAATACAACCTATCTCACAGAATTTTGAGGATCAAATGAGTTGACATATGTAAAGCACTTTGTAAAGCTCAAAGCACTATATAAATACGAGGTATTATTATTGATGATGATGATGATATTAAGAAGAAGGAATTCTCAGTGAATTGCCTTCATTTTTTTCTTGAAATATGGAGTGATGTTCTCAGCTGAGAGGGTTGATAGAAGGGGTATTAAATAAGGTTTGAGGAGAAATATAAAGGTTTGGAAAAGTCACTACAGAGAATGGGTTAATGTATCAATCAGAGAAAAGAAGGATATTAGCTTGCTGCAGTGAAGGTCCAGTTGTGATTAGAAAACATAAATTTACAATGGACCCAATCAGCAGGGTTTCATAATTTACCTAGCTTTGATAAGGTAGCCTATGAATAAGAACATAGCCTATGAATAAGAACAAAAAAGCTGGATGGTAGTATTAATCCAGGGTTGGATTTTGGCAAGGTATGATTACCAATAGAACAAGAGGGCAAAGACTTAAAGGATAAAGAGTAGTGTAGAACTGAACTGGTTCTCCAAGATATCAAGAGAGGGAAGAGAGAATTCTGGTGATGATGTTGAAAAGAACTGAGAGGTGGAAGAATTGGAGGTCATAATGAAGACAAATATCAGGGTTAGGGGTCATGAGACATAGGGAACAATGAAATGACAAAATATTATGATCAGATAAAGGAATTTAAGAATTCATTAATATAGATACAAAACACTTGGGGATAATAGCAAGAATAATAATATAACCATCTCTCTGTATAACTGAGGTGTTATGGAGAAGTAGGTCACAGGAATTGAGTAAATTGAGGAACTGGAAAGTTAGGGTACTTAAAGGAGCATAACTATGAAGTCACCTATTATGAGAATGAGAATTGTGGTGGATAAAAATGCTTTGATCCAGGCACCGAAGTCATTGAGGAAGGAAGGAGAATGTTCTTGGATGGGTGGGGGAGGTTGGGAATGGGGGGGGGGGGATGGATAGATAAAAGCCACCAGGATCTGGATTGGATCATACATTTGAAGAGTGTGAACTTCAAAGGAAGAGAAGTTGCTGAGTGACAGTAATATAGGGAGCCTGGAAGTGATAATGTGGGACAAGGAGTTCTCTGACTTTCCCAGCATAGTTAAGGTGAGATAACGAGGATACATGAGACAAAATGTAGTCACTAACGGAAAGAGTGGTGAAGGGAGATGAATCATCAAGAGGGAGTCAGGACTCCGTGAATGCCAGAAGATGGAAGGAGTGAGAAAGCAAGGGATTTGAGATCAAAGGAAGGTTGTTAATTATGGAACATCAGACCCAGAGGGCATAATGGAGGGGGTGGGAATATCTGGATTAGGGTATGAGGCTGAAGTGTATGTATGGTTTTAAGGAAAGAGATGGTTAGTGATAGATGATTGGATTTGTACATCAGTACCCAGAGTTTCAGAATCACTGGGATAGGGAGAGTATAAGTGAGCGGGAGCATGCTAGCCACTAAAGAATGAGTCTAGGAAAACAAATGGTTTAAGAGCTATCCATTGAGGGAGGCAGGGGATCGGACTGTTCAAGATCGTGATATTGTGTCCTGTGAGGCCCTAGAAGGCTAGACTCACAGTGGGTAAGATCTATGAGTTATGGTCAAGAAAGTCCAGAACTGAGCACAATAATCTGGACTGTTCTGACCAGGATAGTATCTATGATTGCCACCCTCTTTAAAAAATACTTTATCTGTTTTTAATATAGCTTTAAAATTGCATTTTTTTTTCTTTTTGGAGGGGGGAAGGTAGGGCAGTTGGGTTAAGTGAACTTGCCCAAGGTCACACAGCTTGTTTTATGTTAAGTGTATGAGGCTAGATTTGAACTCAGGTCCTCCTGACTCCAGGGCCAGTGCTCTATTCAATGTGCCACATTAAATTTTTTACATTCATATTGAGCTCATAGTAAAAACCTCTAGATACTTTTCATACGAACAGAAAACCCTATTTCTCCTTAATCTTATACTTATGAAAATATTTCATGCTAAAATGTGATTTTAAATTATTCTCTATTTACTTTATTAGATCTGCCTCTCTGTTTTGACCCTTTGAAGCCTGAGTTTGTCATCCACTGTGTTAGTTAACTCTGTAAACACTGCGTAATTGGCAGATCAGACATGCACACCATCTATCCCTTTGTCCAAGTCATTAACAAAAAATGTTAAGCAGCATAAGGCCCAAGCATAGATCCTTGAGGTATTCCACTGGAGACCTCTTTCCAAGTTGACATCAAATATTAATGATAACTCTTTGGTCTAGCTGTTTAGCCAGTTCCAAGTCCACATAATTTCTCTATTGTTAAGCCTAGATATCCCTCTATTCTCTATGAAAATAACACAATTCATCAAATGCTTTTCTAAAGTCTAGGTAAATTATATCTATAGCATTCTCCTGATCTATCAGTCTTGCAACTTTGTCCAAAAAATAAACAAGGTTAGTCTGGCATGACATGATCTTCATTAAATAATTTTGGCTCTTTGTGATTACTTTCTCTTCTCTTAGATATCCACAAACTATCTCTTTAAGAATATGTCCAAAAAACAAAAAATAAAAAACCCAAATATTCCCAAGAATTTTGTCAGGAATCTAAATCAAACACACTGGCCTATACTTTGCAAACTCCATTCTCTTCTCTTTTTTAAAGATTAGGACAATATTTCCCCCTTTCTAATAGTATGGTCTCAATCTCACTCTCTCTGATCTTTCTATAATCATGGGAAAAATAACAACCACCAATTTTTTAGCATCCAAAGATGTAGATATGGTAACTTGGGCTCATTAAGTGGAGCTGGAAGTTTTCTTACTATTTTCCAACTTATTTTTGGCACCATCTCCCTTTTAGCCATTTTATTTTTGCCTTTTCTAGTCCATAGATAGTTCTCCTGCATGATCCTTCCTTCACCTCTTCCTCAGAAACAAACAAAAAGGCATCAAATGCTTCTCTCTCTCTCTCTCTCTCTCTCTCTCTCTCTCTCTCTCTCTCTCTCTCTCTCTCTCATTAATCCTGCCAGCCCAAGCAGTCATCACTTCTCAGATCCTCCTTTCTCTCCCTCAATAAAACATCAAACATTGTTTTCCTTAGCTTTCCTAGATTAAGTTTATTCTGAATGTTAGTACTCCTGAACTATTCTTATACTACCACAACAGTGCACACTTGCATTTCTTCATTAGTTCCCTTTCTCCTATGGTTTGTACCTGTCTTTTTTCAATATGAGCTAATTGGTGAATAAACTCCTTGTTTATACATAGCAATGTTTAGACAACTCCTCTTTTTCTTCCACCTCACAATCATTTTTCTTTATATTTTCAGAAAGTCATTCTTGAAAATATCTCATCCCTCCTAGGCTAATTTCTCCTGGAGAATTTCCATCTATGGGATGCCATCTATCCTCTTTCTGAATCCTTTGAAATCTCTCTGCAGTTAGGTGGTGCAGCAGGTTCAAATATGACTTCTTGCCACCACTTGCAAGTGTTGTAACCCTGGGCACTTACCCTCCTTTTGACCCAATTTCTTTGTCTGTAAAATGGGTTAATAATAGCACCTACTATCTCACACAGTTATTGTGATGATCAAATGGGATATTTGTAAGGTGCTTCACATGGTCCTTGACACATATAAGTGTTATATAAATGTCAGCTATCATTATTATTATTAGGATTCCTGTCAAGCTGTTTCAGACTTTCCTCTCCTATATCAGAAATTATAAAACAGTATGGCCATTTCCCCACTATATTTTTATATTTTTCCCCCCTAGTAATCAATCGTTCCTTCTCTGGAAAGAAAACTGTAGATCCAGAATAGAATTTCCCCTTGTTTATTCAATATCTTTGAAAGGATGAAAATTGTCATTCTTATTCAAGAAATTATTAGGTAGGTACTCTACTTTTGGCAGAGAATGCTAGCAAAAATCCAAATTATTGATGCCCCTGATTATTTCTATTAATGTCATTCTAATTTTACTAATGAGGAAACAGAACCTGAGACAAGTGAATTGACTGGGCCAAAGTGGCATAACTAGGAAGTGTCAGACCTAGAATTTTGACTTCAGTCAGGCCCAGCAATCTTTTCACATCACCATGCTGCCTCTAGTTTTGCTGGGTTTTAGGTCAACTTGTTTTCCCTTGTGTTACTTTTTAAGACTCATTTTCCCCTCCACTTTTCCTCTCCTTTGCAAGATGACTTCACACTCAAGCTTCTGCAGTCCTTCTTTGAAATGTCTTGCAAATGAGCTTTCATTTTAAACCAGTCTAGCCTTTGGTGGTATGTCTCTTTAGTAAAGAGATCAAATGATTGCTGGCTCAGGCAGTTTCTTTGCTCTTTTAGATTCTTTGACATGGCAACTGCTTTTTATAAACTAAGCTTTTCTAACAAATGTATGCTCTTATCCCTAATCAATTCACTAAATTTTCCCAGACTAGTTTCCTCGACTGCCAAATAAGAGCATTGAACAAGATGACCTTTATTTTTGTTTTTCTTCAAAATGTAGGCTCATAGGATTCTACAGGGAAAAAATTTATATATGTATACATACATATGTATGTATGTATGTATATACCATATATATGCTTACACACATCATATAGCTTAAAATTGCTATTAAAGTTTCAAGCTACACTAAGTCTGTTGGGACACTCTGTATGTGCATACAATAAAACCAGGAAATAATAAAGTGTATGTATAATTATGGCAAAAACAACTATAAATTTTGTTTTGTTGTATTTAAAAATATTAGAAACATACTAAGAATAACTTAGGAATTTAATCTGAAATTAATATTAGTTGAGACATGTTAGACTAATTTCCCCAATTTTTAAAGTTTTTCTAAACTACTTTGTTGTAGTCTGTCAGTTTCAGCTAAAATGGCTACTTATAAAAAGAGTTTCAATATTACTATTTTTATGAGCATTGGGTATGCTAGTGTATGCTCTTCTTTAGTGTATATGATATAATTTTGAACTGCAAACAGAAATAACCCAAATTCACATTAGAGGGTTGGAAAAGATGGATTATTTACTCTAATAGCATACTCTCTGGTTCCATTAGTCTTCTTTTGCTTTCTCTTGTAGCTAGAGGACTCACTAACCAGAGATGTCTAATACACCTGTCACATGACGCTTATAGTGAGTCGATAATGGGATCAGGGTGGGGCAGGAAGTGCTGATATTAGTGTATGCATATATGCAACATCTCTATTGGTAAAGAAGTAAAGACATCTATTCCCTGATTTTATTAGTGTTCTTAGGTTTGGCTCCAGATGATAAGAGATTGTAATGACTAGAGACCTTGGGATAACTTGGGAGTGAAATTTTTTGCTGGTGGATGTGGGGGTTTGGGAGGATTGCCTTCGGGGTGGGTTTGGGGTTGGGGGTTAGGATGGAGAAAATGACATAATAACTCTTAGGTCATGGCCTTGGGAAAGTAAAACTGTTGTCTGACCCCTTTATATTTTAGCTTTTCCCCAATTCTGTTACAGGTAATATTCCTTCGGTATATAACCCATGTCCTGCTCCCAAGCCTGGACTAGAGGGGGCAGTACAGCTCAATGGAAAGGGCTTTGGATTTGGAATGGGAGGACCCATTTGGATTTCCAATTCTGCTGTTATCTTTGACCTTAGGCAAATCCCTTCACTTTCCAGGATTTCAATTTTATTTATTGTAAAACGGGGAGGTTGGTTTCAATGACCTTTAATCTGCCTTCTAGGGGATCCTAAGGTAAATGTAGTGGACAGATTGCTACAATGTTGAGCATTAAAATGTTATTGAATATTACTATACTATATTTTACTATAGCAGAAAGGTAAAAATGCCCCAACCTAATTTTTCCCCATGAATATCCAAAAATTACTTTTAAAATGCTCATTATTGATGAGTGCTATTTTTATCATGTTATTTTGTATTACACTTATTTGTGTACATATTACATACCCTAAGAAAATGTAAGATCCTCGAGGATAGGAATTATTTTTAATTTCTGTTTTTGTATTCCCAGTACCTAGCACAGGGCCTTGCACACCAATCAGAATTTCAGAGCTGAAAGGAAGCTCAGTGGTTTTCTAGTCCAATCCATACCCAAAAAGAAAAAATCCACCTACAACATAACTAACAAGTGGTTAGGCAGTTTTCCCTAAAAGGCTTTCATGAGGAAGAAGCCATTATCTTTCAATTTTGTGTAGATATAATTGCTAGAAATGTTTTTGCTTATTTGCCACTTTGCAACTTCTGTCCATTTCTCCTAGTTCTTTCCTCTGGGACTAAGCAGGGCAAGGAAAACACGTGAAAACAGCTATTATTTCTTCCCTTCACTGTTCTTTGCAGTCTTCTCATGACCACTTCCTTCAACCAGTCTATACATGTCATGAACTTGAGGCCCTACATTATCCTGGCTCTCCTCCTCGAGATGCTTACCATCTTATCAAAGTTTGTTCTAAGATATGGAGGCTAGAACTAAACACAAAACTCCCAAAGAGGCCTTAGTAGGAAAGGGTATAATGGGACTATCTTTCCCCTTACTCCTTTCTTCTAGACTTCTCCTACTGAAGCCTAAGATCTCATTCACTTTGTCACATTTCACTGTTGATTAATAATGAGCCAGCAGCCCACTAACAGCCATAGATTTTCTTTAGATAAACTGCCTAGTGGTGTCATTTTGTAATTTTGAAGTTGATTTTTGAATCTAAGTGTAAGAAGTTCCATTTATTCTTTTAAAAAATCTCAGCCTCCTTTCTTTAACCCAATATTCCAGCCCATTAAGATTTTTAAGAATCCTTACATATGAAGATGGTGGCGTAGAAGCAGCAAGGTCCTACAGCTCCCACACCGCCACCCTAAACACCCAGAAAATACGAGCCCAGACAAAGTCTAGGAAAGTCTAGGACTCTCAGACTCACACAAATCCAGAGAACACAGCTCTCGCTGAAGGC
>CM053596.1:173876168-173922714 GCA_028646575.1 Pseudocheirus occidentalis
AAGAAAGAAAGGAAGGAAGGAAGGAAGAAAAGAAAAGAAAGAAAGGAGGGAGGGAGGGAGAAAGAAAGAGAAAGGAAGGAAGAAAGAAAGAGGAAGGAAGGTAGAAATAGCACATGCACACACAAGGTAAAATGAAGACCACTGAACAGAAAGCTTCTTTCCTACCCTAAATCTATCAAACCCCAATGTAAACCACAAGGAAAAAGGAAAAATGAAAAAATTGCTTTAGAGGATTGTCTGTTTCCTTAAACAAATATTAGTATATTATTCCAAAGCTACCCAGATTCAATTGACAAACACCTAAATAATTTATTTTTTCTAAAACATAAAATGGAAAAAAAAACCCTAAGTGGTAACCTTCGCCAAAAATGGGACTGCTAAATATCTGATACACAGTGTACTGTAGGTTATCAATATTTCATGGCTTTAATATAAATGGATAAAACAACACAAGTACTGAGCCCGTTTAAGAGGAAAAGTCTGAGACAATTTATGTACTATGAAAGTATACTTGATTAACCCTAGAGCACTACCATACAACAATAGCTAGTTAGGTTGAAAAAAAAAGTGGTGGAGAGGAGAGACTGTGATTTGTATTTTCCTGTAGCAATACAAACTATGCAAGCAAAGTTCAAAAGCATTCAATTAAACCATAAATACCAGATACCCAGTGAAGATTATAAGAATGAAAGAAGAGCTATAGGACTTTAAGATTTGTTAAGAACCACATCGATGCTATGGAAATATTATTTTGCCACTAGATAGTAGACTTATCCTTGAATATATTAGTAGTTTAATTTCTCAGTTTTTCCTTCAGCTTCAAGGGCTATCCCTTCTAGTGGAAAGTAGATATTATCCATTAGGGATTTAAAAAAGCTTGTCAATGAACTATCTACATCAGAACACTCACAAGGTTATTCTATGTTTGGATTAAAATACTGGACATTAAATATAGAAGATTGATAGGAGGATACCTGCACTCAGACCATTCTCAGTTGATCCCCATCCAGAAAGAGGAGAATGAACAACATCATCATCAACAGCAACAACTAGTAGTAGTAGTAGTAGTAGTAGTACTAGTAGTAGTACTACTACTACTAGTACTACTACTACTACTACTACTACTATAATAACTGATATTTATTCAACTCTTTAAGGCTTTCAAAGTACTATGATGATGATGATGCCTAGTATTTATATAGCACTTTAAGATGTACAAAGTAATCTTGTTTGATCTTTACAACATTCCTCTGAGGTAGGAGCTTCAACACATTGACCTCATTGAGCGTGACGAGATAGATGACTATTCATGATTAATGTGTGCATTCTCACAAAACATCATTTTCCTTTTTAATTTTTGGGCCCTGAAAGCCTGAGGAAGGAAAATGATTACTGAGACAATAATTTTAAGGAAATAAAACTTTTACCTTTCAGTAAGCTTACCAGGTTTCCTACTGAAAGTACATCATTGAAATGAGGAGTCATTGGATAATGTTCCATGGCCATGAACAGAGTATTTAAGACAATGCAGATGGTAATTGCCAGGTCAACAAATGGATCCATCACAATTAGATTGACAATGTGTTTCACTTTCAACCAGTGTGGGGAACAGTCCCAGATTAAGAAAATGTTGGAAAATTTATACCAGCATGGTGGACACTTCTGCCTGGATTCTTCTAGTTCTGGAGATAGAAAACAAAACAACAATAAAATCTTACAGTTGGGATTTTCTCTTTACTAATTGCCATGTTTCTATTTGCCATGAAAAAAGAAGCTGCCTTCTTATTCTATTTCTCTACTAGGATTTGAATCAAAGATTATTGAAGTTATTATGGAATTCCATAAATTTTAGATAACTTTACATAGACATATCTATCCCAAAGCATTAAAGAAAATAGTTATTTCTTATACAATGTTCCTGTGCCTACACATGTTCTTAATTTCTTTGTAAACTTCTAGACCTAAAGTCCCCAAAGTATGACTAACGGAGTCAGAGAGGTAATTTTCTGGACTGTTCTTCTTAGCATTCTTGTGATTCTGGGGTATTAGGTTAAGTAGGGATTGTAAAGAAATGTAAACCAAAGATCTCTCAAATTTTGGTGGAGAGGAACTATCTTTTATTTCTTCAAAGTCTTAAATTTTAGGAGAGGTTGAGAAGAAGTCTTTGGGGATGGCACGATAAGAAAACATTATATACTATGTTCATGAAAAAAAACCCAGTTTTATACTGCATACTTTTATACTATATTTTATATTGTGTGAATTAGAATGATAGACCTTAAATATTTAAAACTTAAAAGACAGAAGAAGATGGAATAATGTAATTATTCCATTGTGGAGAGGAGATGACTTTCACTATTCAACATATGAGGAAATACTAGGAACAAGATTTATGTTCATGACCAAAATTTTGACAAAGTCCATACATAAAACCATTATAACTTAAAGAAAAATAAAGACAGATTAGGAAAATATCCATGGCAAATGCAGCATTTAAAATGATCATTTAAATATATAAAAACTATTTAAACTATTCATAGCCAAAATTCAGTCAATAATAGACAAATCATCAAAGGATGTGGACAATTTACAAAAGATGAAACAAAAATTGCTAATAATCACTTGAAAAAAATGCTCAACTTTATAATAATCAATAAGAACATAGTACTTCACACTCAAGTATTCAGAAAAAAAGCTTTAAATGGTTGTAGAAAGACAATCACACTTTTTCATAGCTGATAGAACTGCAAACTTGTAGAACCTTTTTTTTCAGAAAGTAATTTCACAGAATGCAGTAAATGTTGTAAGTATAACCAACTATGTACCAGACATTCATTGTGCTGTGTTTCAGATATGGAGAAACAAAAACAGTTCTTGCTGTCAGTGAATTTATATACTCTTGGGAGAAACAACTCATACATTTGTAAATAAAGACAAAGTATATGCACAGTAAATTAAAAGCTATGGGGGGGGGGAGGGAAAGCATTCATAGCTGTGGCAATCAGGAAAAGTCTCAAGTAGGTAGGACTTGAACAGAACTTTGAAGAGAGCTGTGGATTCAAAAAGAAAAAGGTAAGGAAGGAATGCATTCCAGGAATGGTGGACAGTCTTACAGAGGCAGAAAGACAAGAGATGGAATATTATGCTTAGTGATCAATAAATAAGTAAGTCCTAAAATTTAGACTATTTATAGGAAAATAATGTGAAATGAACCAGGACTAGAATGAAATGATAAAGAACTTTAAATAGCAGTTTGTATTTTATTGTACATGCAATAGGGAGCCATTGGAACTTTTTGAATTTGAAAGTGATATAATCCGATCTATCCTTTAAGAATATCACACCTGCAGCTGTCTTGATGGGAGAAATTGGAAGCAGGAAGATAAATGAGGAGGCTACTGGAATAGGAGAGGTGAGAAGTGGTAATTCCATTGTTGGAAGCATACAATGAAAGTATTACTAAACATAATAAAAGATCAAAAGATCGATCTGTTCAAAGATTTTCATAGTAGCATTATTTGTAAATGTAAGCAATCAGAAGCACCATAAATATACAACAAATTAAACTGCTCTAACATTTTCCCATATATTCTATGCTCCAGTCAAACTATATTACTTGCTTTTCTAAAACATACTTCATGCTTTTCTGACCCTTTACTTTTGCTCACACTTTTCTCCGTCAAAAATAACTTCCTTTAAATAAGATATACAGGCACTGAGGTAGGGAGATCCATCTTGCCCTACCAGAAAGTCAGAGGGATGATGGGGGAGGATATAGGAAAAAGCAGATTGGGAGAGGGGCTATACAGTTGGATCACTGTTTTGGGGTGGTGGGTAGGGGAAAGACGAGAAAATTTAGAACTCAAAATCTCCTGGAAATGAATGATGTAAGCTAAAAATAAATAAAAGTTAATTAAGAAAAAAAAAACTTCCTTTAACTCCACTTCTCTTTTCCTAATAAGAAAGTAGCTAAGGGGTGCTGTAGAGTGCTGAGCCTGGAGTCAGGAAGACTCATCTTTCTGAATTCAAATTTGGCCTCAGACACTTTATAATTACATGACCATGGACAACTCACTCCATGGTTCACCTGATTTCCTCGTCTGTAAAGTAAACTGGAGAAGGAAATGACCAGAACCTTTGCAAAGAAAACCCCAAATGGGGCCAAGGACAGTTGGGCATGACTGAACAATAATAACTCTTTCTGAAGAGCGAAATCAGCCCAGTTTTTCAAGATACACCATAGTTGTCAATTACTCTGAGAAATCTAAATTAAGCTTTAAAGTTGGAAATATTTTCTTTCTGCAGAATTCTCATAGTGCTTTGATGGTCCCTTATCATGTTCTATTGGACATCATAGTTATTTGTGTTCTGTTATATCTCTTCTACTGTATATGCTTAAAGAACAGTGACCATGTATATCTAATCTTTGCCTGGGTCTCAGAATCTAGCGCAATGTAGACAGTTAGTAAATGTTTTCTAAATAAATGAGTGAATACACAAATGATATAAACAGAAATGAAACTTTTTACAAACCTTCCACAGTATTGGTTAATATACTGGCTATACTCATTGCTCTTTGCCTTTGGGTAGGATCTTCTAGAAAATCCATGGAAACGTGGAAAGAACTTGACCTTCTCTTTTTAAGTTCTGTCTCAGTAGTTGTGCCCTGTAAGGAAAATGATGATGTTTTAAATGACCATTTTGAGCAAAATAATAATCCAGTAACCAAATTGTGAAGCAATAGGTTTCATGGAGCACATGCACCAGGCACCTTTATATGTAATCAGTTTGTGTCTCTAGATTTTTTATTGTGTCATTAACTTGGAATGTCTAGATTGTTCTTTAGTTTTATAGTAATAGCAGGTGAGAGTACTTTTTTGAGCCCATAAAATATAGTATGATATTGAGTATGATAAAATTCATAAAAATACAGAAAAGGGTCTAAAGTAGATACAAAGTCCATTGAAACTAAATTTTTTAATAATAAAATTTAAAAGTAATTGTAAGCAAATAGGAAAGAAAGATGTTCATGACTTAAAGGCCATGTCCAATATTTCTTGAATATAATTGGTTTGGGACATCAGCTTTTGATAGGGCTCCTTCTTGCTTCCCTTCCTCCCTCTTGCCCTTTATTCCTTTTCTTCCTTACCTTTCTTGTTCTCTACCTCCTTCCTTCCCTGTCTGCCTCCTTCCTTCTCTTATTTTTTCTGTCTATTTTTCCCCTTTTCTTCCCTTTTTGTCCTTCCTTCCTTCCTTCTTTCCTTCCTTCCTTCCTTCCTTCCTTCCTTCCTTCCTTCTTTCCTTCCTTCCTTCCTTCCTTCCTTCCTTCCTTCCTTCCTTCCTTCCTTCCTTCCTTTTTTCCTCTCCCTTCTTCCCTTTTCTTCTCTATCTCTTTCTTTTCTATCTCTCTGGTGCTTTTTCTTTCTTCCTTTCTCAAATACAAATAATAAACCATAATGGATAGGCAGTTCTTATTTTTTTTTGTACTCAGGGGTGAATGGTTGTTACCAAATACTAGTCAGCATAAGGGAAGGGGGTGAGGGGATGAGGAGCCAAACCAACGCCATGCTTAACAATTTCATCCAAAATGGCAAAGCAATAAGTAATCTAAGCCTGACTTAGTCATGCTTCAACATGCTGATATAATTCCAAGTAAGTGGGCACCCTGGAAAGAGACAAAATCATTTTTAGTACTATCCTATATGCATATGCATATAAGACATATAATGTACATTTAGATCAGGCATATTTTCATATCATTCTGCAGAAATATGTTCTTTGGTTTCCAAGGCCCTCTCCATTTTATTTAATTTTTTTTTCTGAAGTGACCCATATCAGCAGTTTTCATAAGGAGAATGGATGAGTACTAGAAATTATCAATATAAGAATGAAGCTATCTATAATTAAGCACAGTGTTCTCTAAAAATCTTCTGAAATGAAGCAGATTCTTAAAGACCAAATTCAGTTGGTAAGATTTATTATATACCCCTTATATTTGTATATCACAATTATTTGTTCTCTTCTATGAAAGGGCCACATAAATTTTCTAAGATCTAAGTTCCAGCATGGGTATATAACAAATATTCTCATTTGAAAGTATTAATGTATTTTAGTGCCTCATTTGTCATAAGCATGTTTGTAAGTAAAGGAATTCATAGTTGCTATATTAGGGAGTAAAGCTTGAGCTTTTTAGATTTAGTTGGTTAGTCAATTAAAGGTATTACAAGATGCATTTGCATTCACAGCTTGACCAACCAGGGATCATTCTCAAGGGATTCCATTCTGTAGAAACACTGGCTGGTGCAGAAGGAATGGGCCAGCCATGCCTAAACTATTCAAAACTTCCTTACATTGTCATCAGTAGCTGGCTTATCTATTATCACCTCTGGCAGAAGCTGTCCAACAGGCGATGTAGGAGCTGAAGGTCCACCAACCAAGGAAACCACACCATTGCAATCTACAGTGCTGTGCATCTTCCCATTCACTGGAAACACCGCCAGCATCCGGGATGATCTACTGGCCTGACTTATGTTACTGTTGCGCCTTTCTCCATGGCGGCGGGGCACAAAGAGGGAATCTCTCCTGCTTTCATTGTCCTCAAATGTGCTGTGCTCATCATCAGCAAAGTCATTCTCAGATCCCACATCCTTTGCTCGCCCTCTAAAGCTGAAAAGGCTTGTTCTGCTGTTGCGCCTTGGAGAAAACAGGGAGCCACGAATGCTCAACAAGGACTAAAAAAACGATACAAGAGATGAGAATTATAATATATAGCAAATGTACTTGACATTTTAAAAAAGCTGAATTGAAAGAAATATCAGTTTCAGAGAAAAAATGCAGCTCATTCCTTTCATATAAATCTCATCTATTTTTATGTTTTCATTCATAACTGCAAATTACATGTGTGTGCACATGGGTAGGAAGATACTGGGGCCTAGATTAGGGACTGGAGAGTTAGATTACACCATGCTCAATCTGAGTGAAAAAAGATGCCTGAACTATTGTATTCTACAAATTCAAGCAGAAAAAATGTGTAGCCTTTTAATTAGTAGGCAGGCAGTCAATAAATACTTATTGATTCACTGTGCTCTCCTTGCATATTCCTCCCCAGTAAAATGTGTTTTTAATGATCCCTCTTCCCCCTAAGAATTTCAAGCACTTCTCATTTTAGTTCTTCATCATCATCATCATCATCATCATCATCATCACCATCATCATCATCACCATCATCATCATCACCATCATCAATACCAAAATTTATAAAGCAATTTAAGGTTTTCAAAGTGCTTTATATTTATTATACTTTATTTTATCTTCACAACAACACAGGAGATAGGGCCTCTTCATATCCTCATTTGACAGATGAGGAAATAGAAAGACAGTTTAAGTGACTTGCCCAAGGTTACATAGCACGCCAGTGTCTGAGGCATGATTCCAACTGAGGTATTCCTGACACCAAGTTAACATTCCTTCCATTGAGCTATCTGGATATCTTAAATGTCATTTGGAAGTTAAGTATAAATAAATTATTATTTTCTTCACATTACCCTGTTGGTAAAAAGTTACTATATGACATGCTCAAGGTTTTAAACAAGTTAGTAATAACAAAAATTATAATGACTAAAATATGACATTTGTATAAAGCTTTATATAAAAATAAGTATTTTAATTCAATAACCATTGATTAATTTCTTACTAAATGAGACAATATTTGATTTATATTATTTCATTTATGTTTTATAACACATCAGTGAAGTGGGTAGCCTAAGTGTTATCATTCCAATATCCAGAAAAAGAAATCTACTTAGAGAGATTATGGTCACATAACGCAGCAAGGACTAGAACTCAGATTTTTCTGGCTCAAAGTACAGGATTCTTCCTACTAGGTCATGTAGTAGTATTCATACACAACCTAAACCAAAATGTCTTCTAAGTAAAAAAAAAAATTAAGGAAAAAATCAAATCTTATATCATAGGACTAAAGTTAATGAAGCCTCTTAGTCTGATTCACTTTCTGGTTATTATGTAAGATATTCTACACATTTACTTTACATATCACTCTAATGAAGACATTGCCATACCTGGTGAGGGGAGGAGTACCTCTTTTCATAGGTCAATCGGTTCCCTTCAATGGAGAATCGGAAGCCTTTCCTCCTAATACTCTCTTCAGATTCAGATTTGTGGAATTCATCCTCATCTTTTTCTTCTCCACCTGATTGCTCTTTCTGTTTTCTTTTCTTTCGCCGATTCCTTCTTTCCTTTGCACTTTTTGAACTCAGCTTTGAGGCTTCTGAAGAGCTCTCTGAGAGTCCACCTGCTGCACTGGGTTCTCTGGAATGTTCAGAGGCAGTGGCTGCTGCTGCTGCCTGCCACATTAAATGATTAAATTAAAAAGCACTTATTAACCATTCCAACTGTGCCAAGCACTATGCTAAATGTTGTGATATATAGAAAAAAAGCTAGACAATCCCTGCTCTCAAGGAACTCATACTATCATTGGGGGAACCAAAAAATAATAGAAAGTTCAACTATGGGATGGAGAAAAAAAGCCTGGATATTCTAAGGGTTTAGGAGAGGGGCAGATGGCAAAGCCTAGAAGTCCTTAAGTTATATCACTAAATTAGATGGTAGTTCTGTGCTGGGCATAGATGCAGAACTGATGGCAAGACCTACTAGAACTCTATCTCACTAGATGCATATTACACTAAATATAAGTTCCATTATTTCACATGTAGACATTCTTTGAAATGACTCAAGTAGTAGTTTTTTTTTAATTAAAGAGTTGATAATTGAAGTCTGTCAAAGGCTGTGGTAGCTTTATAAGTATAAGAGAAAATGAGCTTTTTACTTCCCACTTAATGAACTATTTCCAGGCTAATGTAATTTCTGTGTCAACTTTTATTATGTCTGTATTTTGCTTCCCAGGGAAAAATATTGTTCAAAGAGAATCAGTCAGGCATCAGCAAGAACATGGATGCATATTACTTAGTATTAAAGATGGCATTTACTTAGCATCTCTTTCTTTGTCCTCAAAAGGACAATAAATCACAGAATGGTGTATGATAAAAATTTCCCGCTCAAATTAATGAAAGGATGGAAAAAAATAGAATGAAGGCTTTCTCTCAATTGATCAGACCATTATTGATCGTTGACTATACATGGTAATATGTATAGGTTATGGTATCCCAGCAAGATTCACTATAACCTTCCTAAACTACTATATTCTACCTATGGACAAAAAGTTAGGGAAGAATAAGAAGTACTAATCTTGCTCTTAGTTGACAGAAGATTTGTATTGGCTCTGACAGAATTCCACCTAAAAAACAGTCACAATATTTAATCTATTCAGCTCGCCAGTGATGATATGATTGGTTACACAGTTTGCCACAGTTAACTAGTCAGCAAATCATTTAACATGAATTTATTAAATATTAGTATGTGCCAGGCACTGTGCTAGGTACTGAGGATATAAAAAAAAATCCAAAACCCATCCCTCCTCTCACAAAGCTCACAGTCTAATGGGAGACACAGTATGTAAGTGACTAGGCTTATACAAGATGTATACAGAATAGACAGAATGTGACCTCAGATAAAAAGGCATCAGTCACTGAGGGGTACCAGCAAAGCAGGTGGGATTTGAGTTCAATCTTGGAGGAAGTCAGAGAGAACAAGAGGCCAAGATGAGGAGGCATATCCAAAGGCACAGAGATGAAAAATATTAACTCTTATCAAAATACTTTGATACCTGTGTAATGAACAGTACTATTAACACCATCTATTACTTGCTTATGTAATTAAGCCAGGAGTTTGATGAATGTCATTCAAACCCAGAAGACTTCCAGTTGAAAAGAAATACAAAAGCCTTTAAGAACTAGGGAAATATCTTCCTTTATTATACCTGATGAAATTTTATTTCAGATAAAATGTGTTTTTATTTTGAATTTTCTCCTAATGATAGCATGTAGGGTCAGCAATGTTTTTTTTCCCCAATCATGTAAGATGAATACAAATACACTATTTAAAATTTTCTTACTTCACCCTTTTCTCAGAATCTCAGGGTGATTTACATATACCATTTCCTTCATATTTCTGATTTTCTTCAGAGAAAGGTTTACTTTAAGTATTTCAAAACTCTTTCTGGTAGTTGAAGAATTAGAATAATAAAGTGAAATCGCCAAGAGTAAGTCCAGATAGAGATGTCGCAGAATTGGAGAAACTTTAGAGAGCAAACTTTTCAAACCCCTCATTAGGAAACTGAGGCATTGGGATGCAAGGTGTCTTACCTCAAGAAATGATATAGCACTAGCCAGTACTAGTCATGTAAGATTGGGAAACTGAGACAGAGTCTTGATATGATTTACCTCAAAATCACACAGTAGCTAGCAATGTTGTCTAATCCTGGATTCAGACTTTTCCATTGCCCTTAACTGTAGTTCCCCCAAATTACTATTTTTTCTTCTTGGATACAACCAATTTGCTCCTTTGGGAGAGCTGTGCAGGATGTGACGTTAAAGGAGAAGAAAGGAAAGACGAACAAAGACAGTCTGATGGGATATTTTCTACAGAGAATTTACCTGAGCTGCTTCCTGTTGCTTCTTAAGCTGTTCCAGCATCTGTTGAAACTCAGCCTCCTTCTGCTCTGCCTCTTCCATGGTGGCCTGATTCTGCTCCTCATACGCCATGGCAACCACAGCCAGGATCAGATTTATAAGGTAGAAAGAGCCCAAGAAAATGACCAGGACAAAAAATATCATGTATGTCTTGCCAGCTGCACGGAGTGTCTGGAAACAAAAATATAATGACTATTTTCAATGTTTCTTAGGATCATAAGATGAGCAATATTGAACTAGAAGGAACTTCAGAGATTACTGAGTCCAAGCCCTTCATTTTACAGATGAGGATATAAGATCTGAACAAATTAGATGATTTGCCTCAGGTCATAAAACTAGTAAGTATCTGAGGTAGGATTTGAATCCAGATCTTCTTGATTTCCCGTCTAGTGCACTATGCACTCCAGCACATCAGGTCCAGGCATTACCTCACAGTTATGGACAAAAAAATTTCCAGGGTACTTTTGTATATATTATTTCAGTGGATTCACTCATCAATAATCTAAGTAGCTCAGTATTTCCTTTAGAATGAAGCTTTGGAGCTGACAGGAGCCTCCAAGGTCACCTAGTCCAACTCCCTCAGATCTAAGAGATGAGGATGATGGACTCAGAGACATAAAGTAAATTGAGCACAGAAAAACGGCATTAGGATCCATCACATGAACTCACTCCATCAAACTCCTACTCTCTTCTCTTATTCTTATGATGTCATAAGAGATTTAGTTGATCAGATTTAGCTGAATCTGATAATATTAGCATTTGTTTCTCTAAATCCTCACCAGTTGATAAAGGTTTTCCCAGAAGTCCTGAGTCATCAGTCGAAATAGGGACAAGAAAGCCCAGCTGAAGGTGTCAAAGCTCGTGTAGCCATAATTAGGATTACGACCAGTTTTCACACACATATATCCTTCTGGACACTGGCTACAAATGGAGGAGAAAATAAAGCATTAGTGGGGACTCTGCTATCTTTCTATGCTGATAAAGCACTGTCCCAACAGTTTGGTCAGATATATGTATGCATTACTGAAAATAATCCTAGATAGTTAAGATGTCAATTACTGCAGCAAAATATTACATTATACAGGGTGTTCAAAAGTCTCAATGCCGTTTTAAATTAAACATAAAGCTTAAAGTGGCCCTAAGACTTTTGGGACACTCTGTATTGTTATTATACATCAATACTATCAATTTATCATCTAGAGACCTTAACATGATCTCTAGAAATATAAATCATGGAACACAAACTCATTTTCTTTAACCATTTTTTTCATAAAAAGAAAGTATTTTAACCATCTATACTCTTGCTCCACTGACGTCTGATCACAGCTATCATAATTTCTTGAGTTTTAAAAAAGTTAACCTGCTATTGGAGATAGCAGTGATGCTCCTTGGTCAGCTAATAATTCTTATCTACCCATTAAAAGAACACCTCCATTACAAAGATCCAACTAACCAAATAAAGTTCAAAATCATGTATCACTTAAATATTGAACTCCAAAAAAGTTTTTCCATGGGAAAAATAAGGAACACATAAAAAACCCTATATAATTAGTATACCACATTTCTCTATTTCTACAAAAAGAAAAACATTTAAACCATGAACTTAAAACTGCACTAAGACTTTTGGTATACCCTGTATAATATTGGCTTACCCGGCATCTGAGCTGTTACCACAGAGGAGTGCATCCATATATCCTTCCAGAACATAAAAATATTCTGTTTTGAAAGATTCAAAGAAAGGAAAACTTAAATGGAGAAAATTTAGATAGCTACAAAATCACTAAAAGGAAAATAGTAGTATTAGAGTCAGTTGCTAAGATTAAGTGAAAATTATCTCTTCATGAAGATAGGGAATGGACCTGTGATTTTTTTTTTTGATATGGAAGACTTCTACATAAGAAAACTCTGCTAATACAGGTCAGTACTTTCTCTGCAAATTAAAGAGCCATGACATTGAACTCATAGAAATGGATCTCAGTGGCCAAATATTGACTTAGAAAACCACAAATCAGCATTACCTGTATTACGATGTATTTTCATTTATTTTGCTAAACATTTCTCAGTTATATTTTAATTGAGTTCAGACCACACTCCATTCTACTTCAGTGAGTTTGACTACCCTGGCCTGGAGCATCGAGACATTGGTGACTGGCCCAGAGACAAATGGCCAGTCTATTTTAGAGGTAGGACCTGAAGTCATATCTTACTGGCTCTAAGAGCAATTCTCTACTACACAATACTGATTCTCAAATCATACTGTGCATGTAAGTGAAACTTCCTCCCCTTCTCCATCAAAAGTTTTTAGAAACTGCATCAAGCAGGTTAGATTTTTAAAAATCACCTACATTTATTTCTTCAGCGTGAATTTAAGGTGATAAATACTTAAAACTTCTTATATAATTTTTATAAGTATTGATTTTCTCCCCCAATGCAACAAGTACAACTATGACAAAATTGGAAAATAAAAGGCATTTTTTGACTTTATAAAACAACCCTATCTTTAAATATAAACACTAAAGGTTTCTTTTAGTCACATCCCTTAGGAGTCTCATTAAAAATCTTGAAAGTTTCCAATTGTTTAATTTTATTGTGTAGAAATAAAAAATATTGGCCTAGAAGTAACTAACTTTAAAAATCAGAAAATCAGAGTCAGAGGATTTTTATGGGCCAACAAGAATTGTCAATATTAGATGTCAAAATATTGTATAATACTTATTCATTTCATGGAAAGATGTCAAAATCTAGAATGGTAAAAAAAATTGTTCTCCATTTAAACCATCTTGAATATGGGCTGTTTTCACTCCTCATCTCTGCTTCCTGGCTTCCTTGGCTTCCTTCAAGTCCCAGTTAAAAGCTCACCTTCTACAGGAAGTCTTTCTTGATCCCCTTAAGTATAGTGTTTTCCTTCTGTTGATTATTTCCTATTTATCCTATATATAGCTTCTCTGTAAATACTTATTTGCATGTTATGTCCCCCATTAGATTGAAAGCCGTTTAGGACAGAGACCATCCTTCTGCCTTTCTTTGTATTCCTAGTGCTTAACAAATCTGGTATGTAATAGGTGCTTAATTAATGTTTATTGACTGATTATTTGTGATTTTTTTTTTTGGAGGGCAGTTGGGGTTAAGTAACTTGCCCAAGGTCACATGGCTAGTTTTTTTGTGTGTGTGTTAAGTGTCTGAGGCCGGATTTGAACTCAGGTACTCCTGACTCCAGGGCCGGTGCTCTATTCACTGCGCCACCTAGCCGCCCCCTATTTGTGAATTTTTTTATTAGCACTTGTAAAATTGAACTACTATAGACATATTTTGTTTGGTTCAGAGACATTTGCTTTCATATATGCATGATTAATTAGTATTATATCTTGCATATTCTAATTAGAGAGAAAAAAATCCTGAAATGATACTTTAATATTCAGCTATTGAAATACAAGATCTTCACAGAGAACACCTTCCAGTATCCTGGTAACATGAACACATGCAACATATAAGGAACCAAGGGTACATCACAATTAATTCCTCTCTTCCTCAGTTTCATCTAATACATTCTTAATAAGAGCACATTTATAATTGCATTAAAATGTTAATACATTACTGTATGTTATGAAAGATATGATTTGTCCCAAACTAGTACCTTTCATTAGACTAAAAAGAAGATGTCAGTTATATCTTTGCCTTTTTATATAATTAACCATTGATTAAAAGGTATCAACCTGGGTGGAGTCAAGGTGGTGGAGTAAAAGCAGGGATGTGCTTGAGTTTCCCCCCAAGTCCCTCCAAATACCTGTGAAAAATGTCTCTAAACAAATTCTAGAGCAGTAGAACCCACAAAAAGACAGAGTAAAACAAATTTCCATCCAAGACAATCTGGATGTTGAATAGGAAAGTTCTGTTGTGCCAGGATGAGAGAGGAGTGCAGACCATCACAAAACATGCCGGCATAGACTGGGTGGGATAGGATGGAGGGAAATATAGTTAGTCTTTCACAACATGACTATTATGGAAATGTTTTGCATAGCTACACATGTACAATCTATATCAAATTGCTTGCCCTCTCAACGAGGGTAGGTGGGGAGGGAGGAAGGGAGAGAATTTGGAACTCGAAGTTTGAAAAAAGGATATTAAAAACTGCTTTTACATGCAACTGGAAATAAGATACATGGGTAATGGGGTACAGAAATCTATCATACCCTACAGGAAAATAGTATGGGAAGGTGATAAGAGAAGGGGACGGTGGTAAAGGAAAGGAAGGCAGATTGGAGGAAGAAGTAATTAGAATGCACACTGTCATAGGGTGGGGGAGGGGACATATGGGAAGAAAATATGGAACTCAAAATCATATGGAAGTGAATGAAAACTAAAATAAATAATTAAATAAAAATGTGAAAAAATAATTATCAACCCCCTGGTACTTTAATATATATATTTTCAAAACCACAAATCCCTTATTAGTCATGTACTTATGCACTATGAACCAAAATTTTTAATGTAATTGCTTACTAAGTAATTCCAGAAAATAGTAGGAAGCTAGTGCTCAAGAGTATTTAAATTTTTTAAATCATTAGATGTATTCATAATTTCTCTTAAAAGTATCTTCCTTTGCCAATGAATCATGCTCTGTCTGACTCACCTTTTCTTTTCAAATGTTGGCACTTGAAGATAAGATTAAAGAGGAAAGTCTTGGTACTTTTTTCTTATCAAAAGGAAAGGAATTCTGATGCCAATTCTTTCACTCTTTTGAGAATGAATATTGGCAAAGATATTGAGAACTTGCATCAATACTTGAAATAAGCAAGCTGCTTTAAGTAACTTCTTTGATAGATTTAAAACTACCACTTTCCCCTAGGAGGTATGTGTCACCATGTATAGAGAACTGGGCTTTGAGTCATGAAGACCTCAGCTCAAATCCTGCATCAAACACTTCTAAGTGTGACCATTGGCAAGTCACTTAACTTCTGCCTGCCTCAGTTTCCTCATCTGTAAAATGGAGATAATAATAGCCCTTACCTCTCAGGGTTGTTGCTAAGATAAAATTAAAGTAATATTCATAAAGTGCTCTGTAAACCATGAAGTACTAGTAAATGCTAGTTATTAGTTATTACTATTCACACTAGTCTGCTCTTTATTATAAAACTCAATAAAATATATTACATTTCTATCAATCTATCATTTTCCCCCAATTTTTAACATTTTTATTTAAAGTTTTGAGTTCCAAATCCTAATTTTTCCTCTTTCCTTCCCCTCCCCCTTGTGATGGTAATATAAATGGGAAGATCTTTCTCATTCATTAATAGGCCCATGTGACCTGCTTAAGTCACACAGAAGCCTAAGACACAAGTTTGAGTCACTTAAGTCTATGGTGGGAGGAAATTGCTGAACAGGTAGAACAGGAAGGGTGGAGAAATTGAAGGTTAGAGGAGAGCTGAAAGGAAGTTGCTCAGAGTAGTTAGAACTGAGGGAGAGGAAGCAGGCAGTGAGCTGTGAGTGTTCATTTGTGGGAAAGGCCTAACATGGGGAAGGTTTGGGGATGACAGTACCCCCTGCATTGCTATTGTGTATAGATTTCTTTGTTGCTATGATGGATTTGACTTTCTGCTGTTGGGATTCAGCTTTCTGGTATTTGAATAAATGTTTCAGTTCTGTCTTTCATGTGCAGAGACTGCTATATTTTGCTATAATTGGCCAGCATATTCATAGTTGCTGCAGGTGCTATGAATATTGCATTAGTGCTACACTCCCTTCACCCCAAAATGGAAACTACACAGACAATTATGTAAATATTTCCATATTAGTAATTTTGTACAAAAAGAATCAGAAAAAAAAAGAAAGTGAAAAATAGCATGCTTCAGTCTATATTCAATCAATATCAGTTTCTTCTCTGTAGCCATATAGTATCCTTCCTCATTAGTCTTTTGGGATTGTCTTGCATCATTGTATTGCTGAGAAAAGCTAAGTAATTCACAGTTCATCATCAAACTATATTGCTGTACTGTGTACAATATTCTCCTGGTTCTGTTTACTTCACTATGCATCAGTTCATATAAGTCTTTCCAGGTTTTTCTGAAATCATCCTGCTTGTCATTTTCTTATAGTATAGTAATATTCCATGATAATCATATACCCACAGCTTGTTTAGCCATTCCTCAATTGATGGGTATCTCTTTGATCTCTCATTCTTAGCCACCACAAAAAGATGCTATAAATATATTTTTTTTGTACAAGTAGATCCTTTTCCCTTTTTTGGATGTCTTTGGGATATAGACCTAGCAGTGGTATTGCTGGGTATACATAGTTTTATAGCCCTTTGGTTATAGTTCCAAATTGTTCTCCAGAAGGATTGGATCATTTCACAACTCCACCAACAGTGCATTATGTCCCAGTATTCCCATATCCAACATCTAAGATTTTCCTTTTTTTGTCATATCAGCCAATCTGATAGGTATAATGTAATATCTCAGACTTGTTTAATTTGTATTTTTCTGATCAATAGGGATACAGAACATTTTTTATATGACCATAGATGGTTCTGAAAACTACTTGTTTATATCCTTTGACCATTTATCACTTGGGGGATGACTTGTATTCCTATAAATTTTACTCGGTTCTCTGGGTAAATTTGAGAAATGAGACCTTAGAGATACTTGTGAAATTCCCCCCAACCCAGTTTTCTGTTTTTCTTTTAGATGCAATTTTGGTTGCATCAATTTTGTTTGTGCAAAAACTTTTAAATTTTATATAATCAAAATTATTTGTTTTATATTTTGTAATGCTTTTTATGTCTTCTTTGGTCCCAAATCCTCACCTTATCCATAAATCTGAGAGATAAACTATTACATGCTCTCTTAATTTGCTTAGAGTATTACCCTTTATGTGTAAATCATGTACCCTTTTTGACCTTATCTTGGTATATGGTATGAGATGCTGGTTCTATACCTTGTTTCTGCTATTATTTTCATACTATTTTCCAGTTTTTACAGAAGTTTTTGGCAAATAATGGGCTTTTGTTTTAAAAGCTTGGGTCTTTGGGTTTATAATATACAAGATTACTATGGTCATTTACTATAATGTAATTTGTTCTTAATTTATTCCACTGATCCACCACTCTATTTCTTAACCAGTACCAAATTGTTTTGAATATTACCACTTTATAATACAGTTTGAGACCTAGTACAGCTAGACCACCTTCTTTCACATTAAAAAAAAATTAATTCCCTTGATATCCTTGTACTTTTGTTCTTCCAGATGAATTTTGTTATTTTTTTCTAGCTCTATAAAATAGTTTTTTGATAGTTTGATTGGTATGGCACTGAATAAATAGTTTAATTTAGGCAGAAGTCATTTTTATTATATTGACTTGGTCTATTCATAGGCAATTAATATTTTTCAAACTGTTTAGATCTGACTTTATTTTATGAAAAGTGTTTTATAACTCGCATTCATATAGTTCCTAGGTTTATTTTGGCAGTTCAGCTCCCAAGTATTTTATATTGTCTACAGTTATGTTAAATGGAATTTCTCTTTATACTTCTTACTGTTGGACTTTGTTGGTAATATATAGAAATGCTGCTGATTAATGTGGGCCTTTTATATCTTGTAACTTTGCTAAAGTTATTAATAATTTCAAATAGTTTTTGAGCTGATTCTCTAAGATTTCCTAAAGGTACCATCTTATCATCTGCAAAGAGTGATAGTTTTGTTTCTTCATTACCTCTTCTAATTCCTTTAATTCATTTTCCCTTTTCATTGCTTTGGCTAACATTTCTAGTACAATATTAAATAACAGAGTTGATAATGGGCATCCTTGTTTCACCCCTGATAAATTTGTGAAGGTTTCTAGCTTATTCCCATCACAAACAGTGCTTGCTGATGGTTTTAGTTAAATATTATTTATCATTTTAAGGTAAGATCCATGTATTCCCATGCTCGCTAGTGTCTTTAATAGGAAAGAGGGCAGTATTTTGTTCAATGCCCTTTCTGCATCTATTGAGCTAAATGTATAATTTCTATTGTTTTTGTTGCTGATGTGGTCAATTATGCTAATAATTTTCCTAATATTGAACCAGCCCTGCATTCCTGGCATGAGTCCCACCTGGTCATGGTGTATGATCCTTGTGATATATTGCTGTGATCTTTTTACTAGTATTTTATTTAAACTATTTGCATCAATATTCATTAGGGAATTTGATTTATAATTTTCCTTCTCTGTTTTGACTCTTCCTGGTTTAGGTATCAGCACTGTATTTGTGTTGAAAATTAATTTGGTATCACTTCACCCATTTTTCAAAAGAGTTTATATAGTACTGGGATTAACTGTTCTTTAAACATTTGGTAGAATTCACTGGTGAATCCATCTGGTCCTGACAATTTTTTCTTAAGAAGTTCATTGGTGGGGATGGCTAGGTGGTGTGATGAATAGACCCCAATTGCCCTGCCCTCTCCCCTCTCCAAAAAGCAAAAATAAGTCCATTGGTGGCTTTTTCAATTTCTTTTTCTAAGATTGGGCTATTTAAGTATTTTATTTCTTCTTCTGCTAATCTGAGTAATTTATATTTTTGTAGATATTTATCCATTTCATTTATATTGTCAAGTTTATTGGCGTATAATTGGGCAAAGGGCACCAAATAATTGTCTTAATTTCCTCTTCAATGATTGTGAATTTGCCTTTTTTCTGATATAAGTGATTTGGTTTTCTTCTTTTAAATCAGATGACCAAAGGTTCAACTATTTTATTTTGGTTTTTTTTCTCGTAAAACCATCTTCTAGTTTTATTTATTATTTCAGTGATTTTATTATTTTTAATCTTATTAATCTCTCCTCTGATTTTCAGGATTTCCAAATTGGTGCTTAATTTGGGATTTTTAATTTAATTCTTTTTCTAGGTTTGTTATTTGCATGCCCAATTCATTGATCTGCTTTTTCTTTATTTTATTGATATAAGCAATTAGAGATATAAATTTTCTCCTAAGTACTGCTTTGCCTACATCCCATAAATTTTGTTATGTTGTCTCTTTGCTGTCATGAAATTATCATCGTTTCTATGATTTATTTTTTATCCACTTACTTTTTTTAGGATTAGATTATTTAATTTCCACTTAATTTTAACTCTTTCTATTGTCTATTATTGAGTCTAATTTTATAGCATTATAATCTGAGAAAGATGCACTTATTATTTCTGCTTTTCTGCATTTGGTTGTAAAGTTTTTATGTCCTAAATTTTTGTGTAGGTAACATGTAGTACTGAGAAAAAAGTATATCCCCTTTGATTCTCATTCATTTTTCTCAAGAAATCTATCATATCTATCTTTTCCAGAATGTATTCACCTCTTTAACTTCTTTCTTGTTTATTTTTTGGTTAGATTTATCTAGTTCTGAGAGGGGAAAGTTGAGGTCCCCCACTAGTATAGTTTTAGTATCTATTTCCTCCTGTAACATTCATCTTCTTCAAGATTTTGATGCATATATGGTGCATATATGTTTAGTATTGATATGATTTCTTTGTCTATGCTACCTTTCAGCAAGATGTAGTTTCCTTCTTTATCTCTTTTAATTAGATCAGTTTTTGCTTTTACTTTGTCTGAGATCATGATTGCTACCCCTACCTTCCTTGCTTCAGCTGAAGTATAAGAGATTCTACTCCAGTCCCTTACTTTCACCTTTTGTGTATCTCTCTGCTTCAAATGTGTTTCTTGTAAGCAACATAATGTAGGATTTTGATTTTTAACCCATTCTGTTATTTGTTTCTGTTTTATGGTTGTCATCCCATTCATAGTTATGATATGTATATTTCCCTCCATGCTATTTGTCACTTGTTTACTCCCCTCACCCTCTTACCTCACCACCCCTTCCCTCCTCACAAGCGTTTTACATCTGATCACCACCTTCCCCAATATACTCTCCCTTTTATCAGTCTCCCCTGCCTCTTCTATTATCCCTATCCCTTTTTACTCCCTTATAGGGTAAGATAGATTTCTACATCCAACTGAAAGTGTATGTTATTCCCTCAATTTATCACTTTAATTATACTTCAACTTAATCTACATTGATAACAATAGTTAATAATAGCCAACATTTATGTAGCACTTATTATGTGAGTTTTTTTCATCAACAAACTCCTAGAATTCTGAGTTTTAAGCAGCTACAGATTTGAGCTTTTTAATTTTTGTCTTTGGTAATTTTCCACATCATGTTATTCTTGCTTTGGAGCAAATGTAATAAAAATGTAAAGGGAATTAACAACATTAATAATAATAGCTAACAATTACATAGTGTTTACTAAGTGCCAAGTAATAAGCACTTTGCAATGATTATCTTGTCTGATCCTCACAAAAACCCTGGGAGGTTGTATAGTTGAGGTAGAGCTTCAGTGCCTTGCCCAGGTTCATATTACTAGTAAAATGTCTGAAGCTGGATCTGAAGTCAGGTCTTCCTGACTCTAAGCCCTGCATTGTATTCACTGTACCACCTACCCACCTTCTAAGAGGATCCAACTCCATTAGTAAAACAGGGGATAACTTTATAAAAAATCACTTCAATTACATTTTCTTAAATAGTAAAACACAATTTAATTTATTTTTATTTATTCATATTTGATCATTTTCCCTTGTATTTTTTGAGGTAACTTCTTGGTATGCAAACAGGACTGACAAGTCTTCTTGAATGTATGGTGTTGTCATAAGAAGATATGGTTTATTAATAAAGGGTGTTTTTCCTACTTCCCATGGAATAAATGTTTTCTGAGAACTCATACTAGCTAACCATTCTGGTCATGATACTGGATATTTGAGTAGTTAAAGCAAGATTATTATCAGTATTAACAAAGTCATACATACAAGAGGAGAATGAAAAAATGATGCATCAGAGATGTAAAAATGAATACTATTTATTTGTTTGTTGGATCAATTCCAAGCTTTATATGTTGTTAAGGTAAATACAGTATGAATACAAACTTGAAATATGGTGCTACTTATTTATGGTCCTTTAGTTTTTAGGTTTTTTTGCTTTTTGAAGTCAGGGGTGGGGGCAGGCAGGGCAATTGGGGTTAAGTGACTTGCCCAAGGTCACATGGCTAATAAGTGTTAAGTGTCTGAGGCTGGATTTGAACTCATGTCCTCCTGAATCCAGGGCTGTTACTCCATTCACTGCATCACCTAGCCACCCCATGGTTCTTTAGTTTTAATGCTGATATTTCATTGTTAGGCAGAGTCTAGGCAAGATCTGATAAAGAATCTGGGAATGGTAACTCTCTCTACTGTGATCTTGCAAATGAATCCTAGGGATTTGCCTAAAAGAGAAATTAAGTGACCTGCTCAGGGTCACACAGATAGTATCAGAGGGAGGGTCTAATCTTAGGTCTTTCTCATTCCAATCCTAGTATTTTACAAACTATACCTTCTGCTACACTATAAATTACCAAAAACTCAAAGAAGTCTTATAATAGCAGCTCAAATTTATATAGCACTTTATAAACCTCTTGAATAAACTTTCCATATGGAAATGTTGTAAAGTAGTATTACAAGTACCACCAAGTACCATGACCCCCAGTTTTCAGAGGAAAAAACTAAGGCTCTGGGAGTAAATCCTATTACTATGCCTGATAAATAGATGCCTTGTTATTATTACCTCATGGCTTTTTTGTTTATTAGCACAGGGAGTCAAATGGAAGGATGTGGGAAAGGAAGAGAAAAATCAATCAGTCCAAATCCATCACTGTGTTTTACAAAAGTAGTCATCCCCACACAGTCTTTACTAAAATGAAATGCTGTCTCTGATATTTTTTTGCTTTAAAAGGAGACTGGTGTTGTTTCCACTCCCCCTTCCCTTAGTCACTTCTCAACCCATTCTGGTCTGACTTCCAACCTTGTCATACAACTGGAACTGCCCACTCGAAGACAATTCATTTTCTTAGTGTTTTTTGGTCTTGACTTTGGTCTCTGCGCTGCACATGACTCTGTCCCTTATGATATTCTCTCCTGCCTGCTTAACTGATGTTACTCTGTCCTGGTTCTTCTCATATTTTGCTAATCCTTCTCAGTCTTCTTTGCTGGATCATCATTCATATGCTATCCCTCTTAAATAATTGATATTGAAATATTGTTGAAACAATCTACCACTCCAAGTATAGAATGGACTCACTTATTTATAGGTTTTTAAAACAACAACAACAACAACAACAACAACAACAACATTATTTTTCCCTGTACAGGATACAGTCACAAAATCCAAAATGATTTTCTTCCTGGCTTTGATTTTACAGTTAGAGACAACATCTTTTCCCTCCATATCTGTACCACAGTGTTGTATTTCTCACATCACGATGAAATCAAATTGGAAATAAGTAAATCACCACTAGAATTTAAATTCATATCTAGTTTGCTTCAACATTCTCCAATGTAATGACACAAGCAATATATGAGTCAGAAAAGGGATGGCTTATATATAGGAGAGGCAGATTAGGATAGTGGACAGAAAACCAGCATCAATTCCAAAAGGACCTAGGCTCAGTTTTCACTTCTGACACTACTGGCTGTGTGACTATGGGGAAGTCACTTTAACTCAGTGATCTAGGCAACACTCAAAGAGATGGTGACAACTTGAATGGGAGAGGAGATTCCCTCAGTTATAGGTTTCCTATACTAATGAAATCCCAGGTTCAGTCTTTTTATATGAGATTTAAAAATTTGTGTAAACCTTAGAGATCACAAAATATCATTAAAGAATGTGAATATATCTGTTATCTAAAATTCAAAGGAATAAAAAAACAAATTCAGAGTATTCTTCATAAATCTTTTAAAATTGATTAATTAACCTTTAAAAGAATACATCCTGTTATGTTAACTATCTTTTTATTTTTCAAGTCTAGATGGTAGGCAGACCAACAATTTAACATCATCTATCTATCTGTCTACCTATCTATTGTATAAAGCAATCAAAGTAGTAATTCTTACTTTCATCTTCAATGTAAGATTTCCAGTCAAACTCAAAGATGGTTTCATTCACAAGGGTGCCATTGTAATCCGTAGTTACGTTCTTTTCAATAGTGTGTTCCTCATAAGAGGAATTGGTGGGAGGCCATTGTACGCATTTATTCCTCAGGTTGCCCATGAACAACTGTAGCCCAATGAGAGCAAATACACTCAGACAAAACACAGTCAGGATCATGACATCAGAAAGCTTCTTCACTGACTGGATCAGAGCCCCCACAATAGTCTTCAATCCTGGAAAAGGAAAATGATATTATTATGAAGGACTAATGGATCTGATAAGATTTACTTTGTTTTTTTCTAAGATACAGATAGATATTCCATGCAGAAACCTAAGTAAATGGTTGGAATGTTCATGAAAAAACAACATGATGGAGGTGAAGAAGCTCATGGATATGAGCTGATGAAACTTGATGGTCACTTGAAATGAATGGAAATGAATGATTACATTCCTTTTAAGTTGAGCAAGTGATTGGAGTTCAAGCTCTTCATGAGCCCCATGTCAAGACAGATCTTCTTATGGAGCTCCTCTTTTATAGCGCTACTTGCTCCAAACTCATATTGGTATCAGTTTTATAACAAATCCCAGGTACAGAAGAATAGAAAATATTTGTCAGGAAGTTTTGAAGGATTTTGCTATAAAACTTGAGGTGGTTTGGAGAACAATAGACATTTGTCACAACAAATTCCCCATGCAGGCTCATGCTATTCTTCATTAGCTTATGAACTTATTCTTTTGTTAACAAAACAATATTTTCAACTGATTATAGTTCTTAGTCATCAATGTCTGCAATAAACGGGAAGTAATAATGTACTGGTAGGTTACCATGATAAGCAATCATTTGTATTGACTGTAACAGAGAAGAAGCTTTTTTGCATCATAAGATGCAAACCACAATGACTATATATTTTGATTTCTCATGCAAGGATTCATTAAACTCCAAGGCTGATTTCAGAATGAAAGCCAAAAAGCTTATGTCAAAAAACCCCAAGAACCATAGTGCAGTCAAACATACTGTCTTATGATTCCTGGTTTCTTGTAACATTGAGTGGTGGCAAGCGACAAGGCTGATGTTGAAATGATGAGATAATCAGCCTCGGTGTTTAACCTCTCTCTCACCTGGAATGACCGAAATTGTTTTCAATGCTCGGAGAACTCTGAATGTTCTCAACGCTGAGACATTGCCCAAGTCCACAAACTCTGTCACATATCTGTATAGGGGAGTTCACACACAAACAATAACAGGATACAAAGAAATAACTATAGGTACAAGGGGCCTTATGCATTACACTAATTACTTCTTACCTGGGATTACAGAAATAGTTTTCAAAGCTCTCAAGACTCTGAAAGTTCGAAGAGCTGAAAAATTGCCTAGGTTTACAAATTCTGTTACATACCTGTAGAATTAAATCAGAGTTATTCAGGATTTAAGCAGGGTTTATGCTACTTGCTTGGGTGTTTTTAAAAAGACATTTTCTGGTACTTTTACAAGAGGTTTAAAAAGCAACAATCAGAAATTAAAGTCACTGTCATGGTTCACCTCCAATGTTTTAAGGTAACTGGCTAAATATATGTCACACTGACTTCATTTGAAACTGCAAAATAATAATAATAAAAAACTATCATTACTCAACAGAGAAAAGTGGTTCCAGGAGAATATAAATCCCTTGAAAACAGACCAACAGATGTTTCATTTTTATCTTTGCATCCCCAGGACCTAGGATACTCTGCCTTGCAAAGAGTAGTGCTTACTAAATGTTTGTTGAATTGAATTCATTGGGATCTAATTCTGATTAGAAAGAAGGTAAGAAGTTAGTTTATTAGTAAATGAGGTATAAAATGTCACCATGAATATATGAATTTTTTTGACCAGTATAAACATTTGGAAGGTAGGAAGACAGATTATGATAAAAAATTTAATAAATCCCTATTATTGGTGCCTCTATCATTACTTCCTACTAATTTGAAGGAAAGAGAAACTCAGATGGTTTTTCTTTTTTTATTTTCCCCTCTGAAATTCTCCTTGGTCAACTCTGTTACACACCACCTCTCCCCTTTTTCTGTAATTCTTCTTGTAAATTCTTCTTGTAAATTCCAGAGAGAACAAGAACACCTGCAATTAAAGTGTAAGCATGGTACAGGGGAAAGAATGCTATATGTGGAATAAGAAAACCTGGGGTGGAATGCTGGCTTTTCTACTGATGGCATTTATCACCTTAGGCAAGTCACTCAGCTTCCTCATCTGTAAAATGATTGGATTGGACTAGGTAAATTCTATGGTCTCTTCCAAATCTAAGTTTTATGATCTAAGACCAGAGAAAGTACCCATGCTTATCACTTTCAGGTCACTCCTAAGTTGGCTCTTATTGTTCTCATGGACCTCTTTCTCTTTGGGAATAAAGGACAGGTCGAAGAAATGATTAAGCAGGTTACAAGGATGTAGAATGCTTGGCATATGTGTGTGTGTGTGTGTGTGTGTGTGTGTGTGTGTGCATGAGAGAGATAGATAGAGAGAGAGAAACAGACAGACAGACAGAAAGAGAGACAGACAGAGTAAGAGACAGAGAGAGAGAGAGAGAGAGAGAGAGAGAGAGAGAGAGAGAGGCAGAGAGACAGAGAAGAGATAAAAAAGAGGAGAAACAGACAGAGAAAGAAGAGAGGAGAAGGGAGGAGGAAAGGAGAGAGAATTATAATCAAGGAAGTACATAATTGTCTTTGCGCCCAAAGTCTAAAATAAGTCACTAGAAAATGAAATAAGAACTAATGGGAATGAAATCAGAAGCTGAAGAAAATGAAGTAATGTAATAGAGATGTATTAAAATTTATCTAATTTTATTTTGGTTGATCAGAGTATTTATTGTAGGCAGATGTTCATGCACTCATTATCATAGAATCCCTGAGTTGGAAGGGATATCAGAGATCATACAATCCACACCAAATCTGAATGAGAATCTCCTATCAGACATCCCAAACAAGTGGTAATAGAGGATTTAGGGAGGGAGAACTGATTCTTTCCCCTAGGAAGCTCATTTCACTTTTATACAGTAGCAACAAAGCCTAAAACCTTCCTCTTTGCATCTTCCACCCATCCCTTCTAATTCAGCCCTTTGAGGCTAAGCAGACTAAACCTAATCCCTTTTCCACATAACAATCTTACTACCAGAATGTGGATTGTCAAGTTCTCCCTCAGTTTTCTCTTGTTCTGGCTAAAAGTCCCCAGTTTCATCAATTAATTTTAATATGGTATGATTTTGAGACCCTTAAACAGTGAGTTGGTCACTTTCTCTGGGCACTTTCCAAGTGATCCCTGTCATTAAAATGAGTTGCCTAGTATTGAACAAAGCATTTCAGCTAGTGACCTAACAAGAGAAGAATATAGTAGAATTATAATCTCCTGATTTCTAGATAGTATTCTTCTATTAATGCAATCTAATATGTCATTTGGATTTTTGGGGGGGGGAAGTGGGGAGATGGATGGACTGGCATTTTGCATTGATGACTCACATTGACCTAATGATTCACTAAAATTCCCAATTTTATTTTTCAGATAAACTGTCTAATCACACATTCCTTATATTGTACTTTTGAAATGGAAGTTTTGAACCCAAGTGGATGATTTATGTTTGTCTCTATTAAATTTTGTCTCATAGATCAGCTCAAAATTCTAGCCTGTTAAATTATTCTTGGATCCTACAGGCATCCAGTGTTATTTATCCCTCCTAATTTTGTCACCTGCAAAATGGATAAACAGTTACCCACACTTTTACTACTACAAATGTAAAACAGCAAAGTCAAGGACAGAACTATAGGATACTCTACTAGAGATCTGCTTCTAAAAGTGAAGTGAGCCAAGATTACCACTCTTTGGATCTACTCATTCATCCAGTTCCGAGTCTGCCTAAATTGTACTGTCATCTCATCAATATCTCTCTATCTCATACACAAGGATATCATTAAAACAAAACAAACCCCCAAAATTTTGTCCAGTGCTTTTCTCTTTTAACCTAAAGAAAGATACAACTAGAGGAGAAGTACAAAATTTTGTCAGGGAAGGGAAAACAGAACCTTTGTTGTGCTTATGATTTAAATCAATTTGCAAGACGGAAATGGTATGTACATATGAGTGAGAATGTAGGTGGTTATGTATACATATTTGTCCGTGAATATAAATCAATGACTGTCAAATAAATGTCATGAATAGAGGTTTTCAGTAATGGAAATTTGACTTAGCTATATAACTGATAGGAAAGAGAATTGTTTCAAGTGTTCTCAGCTCTTACTAAGATTGTACCTATTTGTATGAACCTAAAACATGTGAATATGAATCTGTAAATCATCATGAAACTTCCTTTAGATGTAGAAAGCCCAGTCTTTAAAAACAAAAGGCATTCGAAAATGCAAATTTTATTCTTAATTAAGTTTCAAATAAATACTTACGCAAATGTAATGACAGTGAAATCAAGCCAGTTCCATGGGTCCCGGAGAAAAGTGAAATCTTCTAAACAGAAACCCCTGGCAATGATTTTTATAAGTGATTCAAATGTATATATTCCTGTGAAAGTGTACCTGGAAGCAAATATAGAAAACCATAATAAACTGATTTTTTTCATTTATAGAACATTAATTGCTTATCAAATATTGATGAAATAAATAGATAAAACTGGAAAGAAATGGAACTAGTTCAACTTTGCATTTATTATAGACAATATTCTATTGATAAATTACATTTAGGAAAGCTAGTTATGCTAATATTTTTAAAATGATAAATTGATATACTCTCAAATATGACTCTATTGATTATTTTTGCTGAACTCTTTGTTAGAAGAGAGGAGTGTGTGTGTGTGTGTGTGTGTGTGTATGTGTGTTTGAGTGTATATGGTGGGGAGTATAGTTAGGAATTACTCTGATAATCGCCCCAAGAGCCATGTCTGTAGTCCTTGCTACTGAGGCGGCCGCTGAGGTGGGCAGATTCTGAGCTGCAATAAGACTAAACTAATCAGATGTATGAACTAAGTTCAGAGTTAGTATGAGTCTTTGGGAGTGGGGAGGGTGGCCAGGATGTCTAAAGAAGAATGAACTAACCCTGGCTGGATACAGAGCAGGTCTAAGCTTTGGGGCCAAGCAGCAGCAGGGTCAGGCCTGTGAGTACTTGCTGTACTTACAGCCTGGGTAAGAACTCAATCTCAAAAATAACAACAGTAATAATAAAGATGAAGCAATAGAAAGTGACATAAAGTGTACAAATACAAATAAAAAGATCAAGTTTCTTTCAGTTATGTGAGAACAATAAGAGGAGGTTTTGTGGTATAGTGGAATGAAAATTGGATTTGGAGGCAAAGCGGCTGGTTATAAATTCTGGCTTGGCTATTGACTTCCTATGACTTTTAAGGCAACTTGATTACGTCCCTGGGGCTTTTTTCCTCACCTATAAAATGAGTAAGTTGGACTGGGTGGCTTCTGAGCTTCATTCTAGGTCTAAATCTATGATTTTATGGTCCTTTGCTAGAGCTTAACTGTATTGCTGTTCTAATATAATGTGGTAATGTCATAAATGAAAAGAGCCTCCTGGGAATTGTTTAGGGCACTCATATGACAGAATGATCAATCAATAATATGTCAGAAGCACAAATACTTTCCTTCAGAGTGCCAAAATTCTTTTTCGTTGATGTTTCATGAAAAAGAACAAGGCCAAAACAGCTTCATTTTTGTTTTTCTCCTACTTGTGTTGCTTGTGTTTCCTATCATGGAAAATAGGAAAACTGACAAGGCAGGTATATTTTATTGGCATTAAGTTGATGACGATCACTGAGCTCAGAGTCATAAAGCCACTGAGTCACTTACTGAGCCAAGAGACATAAAAAAATGAAAATTTAATGGCAAAAATAACCTGAGATAGTGTCAGGTTTTCAATGCTATTTCCAATGTATATTGCTCTATTTAGATGTGGACAACACCTTTTAAGTCTATTCATTTTCTACCTGGAAAGTTCTGTCTGCATGACACTCAAAGGACAAAGTCAGATCTAGAGTGGATGGAGGAAGGAACCGGTTTCTAGGAATGGCATTCTAAGGTGGCTTTTTACTATATCAGTTCTGGGGTGCTCAAAGTCCTCTGAGACTCTAAATTCTCAAGAAGGAAATTCAGCTTTTGGGGATCCTGCCAAAGATTTTACTCTTCATTTATCCTTACTACTATCTTTCCAATAATGTGAGAACTATAGCATAGGACAGTAGCTGATATGATGAGTTTTCACATGACCAGGTCCATAGGTAAGCAAATCTTACCTTTCCTTCAAAATCATCTTTTATCTATTTTGTATCTACCTACATGCAGCTTTAATAGCTTGAATCTACAATAAAACTTTTGGAAAAAAATATACACACACACATATAATATATATATATATACACACATATGTATGCATGTATATATGCATGCATGCATGCATTGTGTCCCCCAGCTAGACTGTGAGCTCCTGGAGGCAAGGATTACTTTACCTTTGTTTCATATCCCCAGTGCCTCGTACAGGGCCCAACACATAACTAGGTGCCTATTAATTAGATGCTTATTGTTTGATAGTTCAGGGGTATAATCATATTTCCCAAATGACTAAGTTCAATGACTCCATAAAAAGCATAATACAAAGGTCCAAATGATGTCTTAAAATATACATTCTCAAGTTATGGAAGCAACATAAGATAACATTGTTAACTTACTCAACATTCTTCGTCCAGTCAGGAGGATTGCTCATTGTCATAAACACGCAGTTTGTCAAAATAGTGCACATAATAAGCATGCTGAATAATGTAGGTTATAGTTAAGGAAAACACAAAATAATACAGGAATATCTTTCATATAAAGCTAACAAAGTGGAAGTAATTTATTATATCAAACTCCCAAGGCATTTTAGTGCAAACTATGCATGCAGAACTGAATTGGGCAATTTTCCACCAGAAAGAAAGAGCTTTAACTCATTGAGAGAACAAAAGAGAAAATTGCTGAGAGTACAACCCCCTCCCGTCCCCAAGTTTGACATTTATGAATTAAGATTTACCCCATTTGGGTGGATAAATTAAAGTAGTCCATGGTCAAAGGGTAGCATGATGCTAGCTTTGGGGATGCCCTTTTTAGGTCTGTTTTATACAAATAAATTAGGATTAGATATGACTGAGATTGGGTGAGTCCATTTCCCTTTAGTTTTATTTAAAATCAAACAAACAAAAAATATCTGGCAGATAGAGGCAATGACTCTTTTGTGTTCTTTTCTGTTATTTATATTTACTTCTATTCCATTTTGTTCAATAAACATTTCTTAAGTGCCAACTGTGCGTAGAACATTGTCTTAGGTGCAAGGTGAGATAACAAATTTGTGTAAATGAATTTTCCTATCCTCAAGGAGGCTACATTCTCATAGGAGAATAAGACACATAGATGATAATAACAATAACAAAAACACAATAATATATCAGAAGTGCATGTCAGAGTTATAATGTGAAGTGCTGTGTGAGTTCTGAAAGAAAAGATGTTAGTAAGAAGGAACCTAAGAGCAGGCTTAGTGGAGGAGACAGCACTTGAGTTAGGCTTTAAAGGATGGGTGGGGATAGAAAAGGAAAACAGGGAAAGCAGGAGAAAATGATACACAAGTAGGAAAATGTATAGTATATTGTAGTTGACTTTTGTCAAAGCAGAGATCACTGAGTGGAGTAATATTAAATGAGGTCAGAGAGGACCATGCTAAATTATGGTGGACTTCAACATTAGGAAGCAGTTTGAATTTTGCTCAGGAAGCAATGTGGTATTGACTTCTTTTTTAAAAACAGAAAAGGGGTATGTACCTATAAATGCATGTGGAAGATCGACTTCCATATGTTAAGATGTATGAAGGATAGATTGGGAGGGAAGGTGCAGGAGAATGCTCCAATAATCCAAATAGTCTATAATGAAGGCTTGCATTTTGTTGGTAGAAGTAGGAAAGAATAAATATGGAAGATGTTGCATAGATAGAGCAGACCTCACTTGATGACTGATTATATACAACAATGTTTCAAGCATCACTGAATGAGCAATACTCACTTATAAAAATATTAAAGTCAGAAGGCGAAACATCAGGTTTAGGGGGAGAAGGTAAGACGTTTAATTTTTGTATTTGTATTTCCAGTGCCTAGCACAGAATTTGGTGTGTAAAAGATGCTTAATAAATGTTTATTGATTGATGTTGAGCCCTTGGTGTTGGTGGGACATATAGGTGAAGTTTTGTAGGAACTTGGAAAAATACAGCTCAGAGGAAAGATCAGTGCTAGAGATACATAGATGTGAGTCATATGCAAAGAAATGGAGTTCACGGAAATGGGAATTAAAAAAGAGGAGAATAACAGAATCATCTAACAGAATTATTTAAATTGCCCATATTTCAGTCATATTCAATTATGCTACATTCATGGTGATTGATCTACTCTTAGAATAATAATATGGAGGCAACAAAAATTTAACATAGAATCACAGGGCTGAAAGGGAACATAGAGATAATTTAGTCTAAAATTTTAAAAAGGATTTATATTTTAAAGAAAATTAAGGCCAAGAAAGGGATGAATAATTTGGTCATCGTCACAGAGCTAGTAAGTGTCAGAGTCTGGACTAAAAGGTAGACTTGCTGATTCCTGGATCAATACTTTTTCCTACCATTTTGTTTCACTTTTTTTTTTCCTAGAGAAAAAGAGAATTTTTAGAAAATGGCCACATGATGGCGCCAAGAGCTGAATTATTGAAAGACAAATCTCTGCATCAATATTCTTTATAATTTTAAAGTCATTTTAATAGATTTATGCAATAAACATTTATGTAACCAAGAAGATTGCAGAGCCATAAGTTTTAAAATGAAATTGAATGTTTAATGTGAATACTATAGGACAGAAATATAGACTTTGAAATGGGACTTCAGAGGTCATTTAATATAATGGCCTCATTTTTCACATATGGAAACTAAGGCCTAGAAAGCTGTTTAATATTAGGAAGTGAGCTATGACAAATTTTATTTTTAAATAATTCCTTGTTTTTAATTTTGTTTTATTTTAGTTTAATAGATACTGCTTGAAAAAACATATACTCAGAAAACTGACCTCTAAAGTTTCTCCTAGTTTTAAGTTACTGTAACTCTATATTAACAAGTTAATCACTTAAAAGACTGATAATTGAGTCACCATCAGACAAATGTTCAGCACTTAGAGAAAATGAGTTTTCCCATAGGAGTACAAACAGATTTAGTAAAAGGGCTCTTATTAACAAAAGCTTTAGAAGTCCAAAGTAGTTTAAAATTGCACAAAGACTTTTGGGATGCTGTATCAGAAAGTTTGCCAAGTTTGTACAAAAATGATGAACATCCCACAAAGGTATCACAGACAGCAAAATCTTGCACAAAATTTGTGTTAGCAAACTCTGAGAAGCAATGATACAACATCTACTACAGTCAGTACTACAGTCAGGAAGATCTGAGTTCAAGTTTTACCCCTGGACCTAGTACCTATGAGACTATGAGCAGTCATTTTACCTCTCAGTGCCCTAGGCAATCTCATACTATAGACTAAGACAGAAAATTATTGAGGTGCAGCTGATCAAAGGATTTCAGTCAAAGAGATTTCCATCCTGGCAATTTCTAGAGCTAGAAGTTCATCTGGTTAAATTTTTATTTTACAGATGAGGAAACTGAGGACTGGAGAGGCTATATAACCTGTTCAAGTTCACATAGGTAATAAGTGACAGTGCTGGAATTGGCCTATCATAGGTCCAGGTGCACAACAAATAAGAAAAATCTTTTGGCTTGGAAGTCACAATTTCTGAACATACACATACTGTAAGTCTATGAGGTCAAACATCTAAGTAGCTTCTAAAGATTCTGTTTATTTCTATGGCATTTATGTAACTGACCAATTTGGAACCCCCTGGTTTCTGGGGAAGGCAAATAGTCGAATAAATCAACTAATGCCAAAAGATGAGAATTTCTCCCAAACTTCTTTGTGAACTACAATTTAAAAACACATCTTGGGGCAGCTAGGTGGTGCAGTGAATAGAGCACTGGCTACGGAATAAGGAGGACCTGAGTTCAAATTCAATCTATGACTTAACATGTACTGGCTGTGTGACCTTGGGCAAGTCACTTAACCCAATTGCCCTGCCTTCCCCCTTCCAAAAAGATAAAAAATCAAAACCAAAAACAACTCATCTACAAAGAACTGATGTTAGAAACTGACATTGGAAACTGACAAGTTGAAAAAGGATATGAATGTACCAAAATCTTAATAGCTATTTTCCTAAGAGGATTGAAGGGAGTTAAAATGTACAGGGCAGAAGTGGCACTGAATCGGAAGATTGCCTTCCCTTTATTCAATACTATAAAAGTCTGTAAAGAAAGGAACACAACAGGAGAGTATCAAAGAATAAGCAGTTTAAAAATTAAACTGAACATCGTAAGTTTGCCATCATAATTTATCTCCATTCTGCAGGATAGGTCAATATAAAGCACATAAATTTTCCATATGCACTATGAATATAAAGTTATTAACAACTTTTAACTTATAGAAGGAATCTACCAGCCCCACTTACCTGCTGCTTCCTTGCAGTATGTCTACACTTGATTTTGGAGGTAGTAGTTTTTTCTTTCATTTTATCCTAACAGATAAAAAGTCTGTAGAGATCAACCAAACTTGGTGCTAGGATGGTAAATGCATATGAAAGAGAAAGGAAGTTCTTAAATATGTACAGGCTTTGATAATTATTTTTTTAAAAACCTTTCACATAAAATTTCCTTTCTATTGGGATACCAAATTTCACCATTCAGATATTTAAAGAAATAATTCCAAAGAATTTTCAATAGAACAAGAACTATTTTTATCCCAAGATAAATTCTGCCATCAATGCTTCTGAAACAAATATTATCTCGATGTGTTGCAAAATAAAACAACAAAACCCACTCTTCACTGAGATGGGTGCAATCCAATCATCGATTTCTGGAACCAAAGTTCCCTGGAGAGTGTTGGATGTCCCAGAGTGCTGAGTTTTGTATTTGGATTTCTGAGTTAGCTGACAAAATTCTAATCCCATTTGACTCCCTATTTCATGCAGTGCTTATGCAGCAGAGAAAGAAAGCTCAAAGTCCTTAGGAATACAGAAGAATAACCCAATACCCCAAGCTGTGCTGGCTTGCATGCATGTTCTGTGCACTCTCAATAAAAGTGAATGAAATTGATTTCCACAAATTGTGCTTTGAAGAGATAAAAAGAAAGAGGTGATATGTAGATCCAGAATTGTGTTCCTCCTCTTTTCTAAGCACCCCCCAGCCCCTTTAATCTTCAGACAGAGGCACTGGAGGGGTAAAAAAAAAAACCACCTTTGTCTCCATGAAGGATTTCTTTTGAGGAAGGCATATAATGATGGATATTCATAGCACTTAGAATTGAGAGGAAGCTTAAAAACTGAATCATCAACAAGCATTTATTAATCACCTACTGTATATCAACATGGTGCTAAGCACTGGGAATATTCTATTTTAGTTTTATTATTTTACTCAGCCTTAAAAAGTGTACCCCAGAGGTCATGGTTTGAGACAAGGAGGCTAAAATCTTTCTGTTCTAGCCTTTTAAAATGTATATTTACATAAGTTTTTTTTTTAATGGGTCTCTTTTGGACAGAGCCTATTGACTTTATACATTTCCTTCTTTTAATCCTTTTCAAGGGTTTCTTCTGGAAAGCATTCAGCTCATTGATTTACTGTTTTTCTTCTCTCTCTCTTTCTCTCATTTTCTAAATAAAGGTAGAGGAATCACCCACAAACATTTACTGAGTGTCTACTGGACAAATAATACAGCACTAAGTGTTACTTAGTGAAGATATACAAGCTCTAAATCCAGTCCTTCAATGTCCATTTCTTTCTCATTTTCTTTTTTAGGAATGAAATTGTAGATTATAAAGAAGGCTTTGATAGATGCTATTTAGAGCAGAGGAAGTTTGACATTTGTGCATGACTGTAACCACAACTTGTAGCTGGGAATATTCTTTCTCTTTTTTACTTTTTCCATTCAATACTTCTGTCTCCAAAATGCCTTTTGAGACCATTGTGCAGTAAGAGACATGAACAGACTTGTGCTGTTTAGTGTGATGACAATGCCTTTGCCCATGGGGATTTGGGAACACAGATTCAGAAAAACAAAACAAAACAACAAAAAACCTGGTGTAGCCTAGATTTAGCTGAAATATGATAGGACTTCTTTTTTTCAATTATTAAACCTAGCTCTCAGTGTTTCCCTAATTTAGCAGTAAGTGTAGTAAAGCCTACAGTAAAAAAAAAAAAAAAAAAAAAAAAAAGTGTAGTAAAGCCTAAAGTAAAAAAGCCTAATTCAGGATCATTGGGGAAGAGGAGGGAAAAGAGAAGGAAAGTTAAGACAGCTTTAATTAATTACTGACAAATCTGAAGATACTGTTGGTTCAATCATTTTCCAGTCATATCTGACTCTCTGGGACCCCATTTTTTTTTCTGGCAAAGATATTGGAGTAGTTTGCCATTTCCTTCTCTGGATCATGATTCTCTGGGTTACAGATGAGGAAACTGAAACAAACAGGGTTAAGTGACTTTCCCAGGGTCACACAGTAGGAACTGTCTGAAGCTAGATTTAAACTCAGGAAGATGAGTCTTCCTGACTCCTGGAGGGGCACTTGTTATGGGAATCTGAAGATCTTCCCTGCCCCTAGGCCCTCTGATAGGCTTAAGTGGCTCTGAGAATCTTCCCTAATAGACTGAATGTGGAGACGTGGCCACAGGCTTGGGAGGCTTGTTTTTCGGGAGTGCCCACGCCTTGTTACTTTGTAATTGGACAGTGCTTAAAGAGGGCTATGACATTCTCTAAAGAATTGTGTGATTTGATCAGATGAGACTCTGGGAAGCCTTTGAGCCCCCGGCTTTGAAAAACCCAGATGTTGATGCTTCCCTCTCTGGTAACTGACTAGGTATGATGGATGTGATGATCAGATGGGTTGGAAGCCCATCTGCTGATCTGTTTCTTGGTCTGCTTGTAACTTGTGCTTGTAACTTGTGTTGGTATTCTCTGATGTTCAGGGTGCTGACTTTTTCCTCTGAACTAGGTAAATGATATGTGTTTGATTGATTAAAATGAGACTGTTAACCCGTCTTGAGTTGCTTTCCTTTAGAAAAGCAGATGTAAGAACCGTGCTAGCAGCCGCCCTGGGTATGCTGGGGTGCTTGCTGATACAGCACTCTATCCACTATGTTACCTTGCTGCTCTAAGAAGACTGTAATAGGATATAGAAATAATATGTACAAATACAAGGATGATTCAAGATAATTGGAGGGAAATACTCTCACTAGCAACTGGCTTGATTTAGGGAAGGTTTCATGGAGGTAAATCTTGGGTAAATCTTGAAGGAAGACACAGATTTGGAGAGTGGAAAGCAAAGAGAGTACATTCCAGGCATGAGGATCAGGCTGAATGAATCTATAAAGTCAAGAAATTGAATGTACAGCTTAGAGAAACAGTTCATTCTGGATATAACACAGAGTATGTGAAAGGCAGCCATATGTAATAAGGCTTAAAAGAGAGATGAGAGCAAGATTGGAGAGATCTTTCAAGGTTGGGCTGAGGTGTTTGCTCTAGTACTAGAGGCAGTAGGGAACCATTGCAAGTTTTAGAGCAAGGGGATGATGTGATCAAACTCTGCCTTAAGAATATTATTTTTGGCAGCTTTGAAGAGAATGGATCAGAGAAGGGAGAAATTACACTTTATTTATTTATTTACACTAAATTTATTTACACTAAATTCTTAGATCAGGGAGGGAGCTTAGTACAGCAGAGAGAGCACTGTTTTTGCTTTTTGGGGATTTTTTTCAAGTCTCACTTGACAAGTTTACTACTTACATGACTTAAGCAAAACAATTTGTTCACCTTGGACCTGTTACCCGTTGGGAAACTGTTAGAACCATTCAGGTTATTAGAATTGGCCAGGAATTTTTTTTCATAATTGAGTAATAAAAGTATGTTAATGTTAAGCTCATCATCTTTAGGCTCACTGAAATCATCTTTGGGATAATTCTAGTAGAAAACAGGATGGTCAGGTTTTAATTTCTTTCAGTGAGATTTGGTATTTTGAGAGTTTTTTTCTCCAATATGGCTTGAAGGGTATGCATATTTCCTCAGTCAACATCTATTTAAAATGTTTAAAAATGATTATAGGTCATTGTTATAGGCAATCACAGGCAACAGTTTTATCTGTGATAATGCTCCAGTTTATTTGTTGAAATCTCAAGGATGTTGTGGAGTTTTCTTTTATAGTACGGGGATGTGTTATCTGCTATTTTATGAAGGATTTGAAGTCTTAATTATATATCATTTTCATATATAATTTTTGCCACTTTGTCTTTATCCAAATGGTTAGTAGCTTCTGCAACCTGCTGTACTATGTTACACAGTTTCTATCCTTTCCTTGTAAAATCTGCCTCTACTACTAGAGGCAGTAGGGAACCATTGCAAGTTTTAGAGCAAGGGGATGATGTAATCAAACTCTGCCTTAGGAATATTATTTTTGGCAGCTTTGAGGAGAATGGATCAGAGAAGGGAGAAATTTGACTTTATTCATGTCTGTGTTCTTTAACAAGAATCTGTCTATAATTTCTGGAAGCAATGACCTTATCTTTTATAATTATGACTATCCTATTATTTCTAGTAGTAGGGATGGGAGTAGTAGTAGGCAGGGAAGTAGCCTATAAATAGGCAGAAACTCAAATTAAGAGAGGAGTAATAAGGTAAGGTAAGCTCCTAGAGGAGGTGGAAGACACAAGTGGAGGAATTAGTCTTGGAAAGGAGAAAGGCAAAGTAGGCAAGAGTAGGTGAGGATGTGGAAAGGTTTTGTGGTTTGAGTGGAGGAGATAAACCTATCCTGGTGCATGGCTTTGATTTACTTGGTAAAAGTATGTGTGAGGTCATCTGAGAGAAGGCGTGAGATTAGGGAGGGAGGTTTGAGTTAGGGGCACAAGTACACAAAAAAAGAAGGCCTCTAACAGTTCCTACCTTACTTCACTGTATTGCTGTGAGGATAATATTTTCTCAGCTCTAAACTATTATAAAATATAATTTGAAAAGTTTTTTTTACCAGTCATTATAATGTTGTTTAAAGGAGTTATTTTGTCTCTTTGTACTAGTGCCCACAAGATGTTTCCTTTGCTGCACAGCCACCTAATTTGCAAAATCTTACATCAATGGAATTTATGTCAGAGAATTCCTCAAATTTTAAGTACAATCACAATTGCAATTTTGTAACACATAATACTTTTTTGGGGGGTGCTGAGTGGAGAGAGTACTGAGCTTGGAATCAAGAAGAGTCATCTTCATGAGGTCAAATTTGGCCTCAGACACTTACTAGCTGTGTGACCCTGGGCAAGTCACTTAACCCTATTTGCCTCAGTTCCTTATCTGGAAAATGAGCTGGAGAAAGAAATGGCGAAATGACTCCAGTATCTTTGCAAAGCAAATCCCAAATGGGGTCATGAAGAGTCAGATATGACTGAGATGACTTGGCAACAAAAAGCCATTTTTTTTCCCTGTTATTTCATCAATGGGCCCAACCTTTGGTGCTTTATTCACACAGTCAGAAACCAAAAACTCAATTTGCAAATGGTAAGAATTGCTAAGAGGTTACTTGCATTTGGTCTTGCTCCTTGGACATTCTAAGCAACGATTTCTTCAAATAAGAATGGTAGAAGTAAGAAGAAGATAAAATGAGGGGAAAGTATATATGGATCTCATAAGGTTTTTCAGACTGTTTTATTAGCAAGGAAAGAATCACACAAGAAACAATTAAGATCTTTGCCCTAGCGACAGAAAGAGCTCCAAAGACTATCTAATGCAACCCCTTTGTTTTACAGATAAGTTCCAAGGAATGTTCCTTGGTTATAGATGAAGTCCAAGGAAGTTAAAACAGTGATCTCAGTCAAACAAGCAATAATCTTTAGAAGTAAGAGTTGATCTCAGGGCCTCTGAGAGGCTTCTTTCTGCTCTAGTGGCTTGCCTTCCTGACCCAAGATTTTATTGCACTATACACAGAGAGAGGTTAAGTTGAGTAAACCCTGGATTAGGGGGCAAGAATTCAAATCCTGCCTCTGCAATTTACTTGGACAATCCATGTCATCTTCTCAGGGCCTTAGTTTCTTCCTCTGTAAAATGAGAACATTGCACTAGATAATCTCTATAGTCCCTTTTAGCTCTAAGTACATGATAAAACGCCAATACGGATGTTCCTAGCTCTAACTCTTATATATGAAATTCAGACATAAAGAACAGATCCATTTGTGTCATTATTCAAATTAATCAATTTACTGTTGTATTTCAGATTGCAAGGTTCTGATAGTATCTTTGAAATATAGTTAGATTTACAAAAATTTTGCATAAAAACATTTCAAAGATATGTATTAAATAAAACAAGTTTTGTCTGCCAGAATGTGGCCTAAATCAGAGATGAAAGAACAATAGGAAGTACAACAGCTTTCTATTAGAAATGTCAACCTATTTAAAATCCGACCTTACTTCTGTCCTCCTTCCTTTAGCCACAACCTGCTGGCAATTTTCCAAGGTCTGGTGGACACCTCTTGGGGTATGATGACACAAGGAAGGGATCAAATCAAAAAGTAAGGTCAACAGCCTGTTTTTATGATGGACAAACACAAATAAGATGTTTTTGCACCTTGTGTTAGTATGTACAGATTTGAGTAAGTAGGATCCAAGCGGATAGGGAGACTCAATGGTTCTAAACCAAAGCAATTTGTCAATAAAATCAGAAAATGGGCAAATGAAATAAAATTCCTGAAATTAAAGAACGAGTAGGTAGTGTATGGAGGTAAATTATTGTATATGGCAATGGTCTCCCTCTCCTCCCCAACCAAAGTTCCTAATAAATCATGTGCATTGTTCCTGCTCACATCTGTTTCCTCCTTCCACTGAACTACACCATTCATGATTATATATTATCTTTTAAAGTAGGGTGTCTGTCCATTGTGTGTATGGGGGTCCCATTTAAAAGATGTGTGGTTCAAATATTTTCCTAGTTTATCAATAAATATCCTTTAATGATCCCCAACTTCTCACAGAAACAAAAACTGGTCTTACAATGTATTGTTATATGTGACTATGATTCATAGAACACTCTATCTCTAAAGAATTTAAAATAAATGTAGTATAGAGAGCAATGGAAAAATGTGTGGTAAGTGTGAACATGTGCAGTGGGTAACAAAAAAAGGAACTTCAAAGAAAATCTGAGTAAAGGATTTTTAGGGACAGTGAGATGGTATAGGGAATAGCGTGCCGGGCTTGGAGTCAGGGAGACTTGAGTTCAAACCCAGCCTCAGACGCTTATTGTGTGACGCTTAGCAAGTCACCTAAACTCAGTTTCCTCAACAACAATATGGGGATAATAACAGCACCTATCTAGCAGGGTTGTTGTGAGGCTCAGATGAAATAATATTTGTTAAGTGATTAGTATAATACCTGACACATAGTAGGCATCTGACAAATGCTTGTTTTATTGGAGAAATGTATGAGCATCAGCTCGTGGACAGCTTCAGTGCTGCCTTCCTGGTGATTTTGGGAAAAAGAGAGGAGGCCTCCAGAGTGGAAGAGAGACCTTTTGTGGCTAGCTTATAAAAGAGCAAGTGGACATGAACTGCACAGGATGAGGAAGAAGGTATGGGTTTAAACTATCCTTTTTGAAGGGATTATCCAAATTGATGAGATTATCGACTCATTGGCATATTTTGAATATTGATAATTATATTGTAGAGGACCCAATCAAAGGTTTACTAATATCTTGATTTTTTTTTTAAACTAGAACCTTCACCTATATTTACCTGGCTTGCCAATAAGTCAAAACACAAGATCAGATCACTTTCATGAGATCATATATTTAAAGCTGGAAGAAGACTGAAGGCATCTTATCAATATTCCTCATTTTACAGATGAGGAATTTGAGGCCTAGGGAGCGTAAGTGGCTGGTCCAAGGAAGGAAGGAGATATGCATTTACTAAATATCTACTGTATGTTAGGTACTTTACAAATATTATTTCATTTGATCCACAGAAGGACCCTGAGGGGGACGGGTGTTTACGTGCTATTATTATCCCCATTTTATAGCTGATGAAACTTAGGCAGATAGAAGTTAAGTGACTTGTCCAGGGTCACACAGCTAGTAAGTGTCCAAGGCTGGATTTGAATTTAAATCTTCCTGATTCCAGGCTTTAGTGCTCTCTATTCACTTTGCCATCTAGTTAGATGGCAGAGCCAATGTTTGAATTTAAGTCCTCAATTTAAGTCTGATGCTCTGTCTATGCCATTATACTTTTATTCTGGTAGGATTTATTTCTTACAAAATTATTTTTATTTATTTACATATTTATTCTTTTCAAAACTAGATTACTACTTAGTACTTTTTTTCTTTTTCTATGTTTTCAGAAAGTGATTAGGCTGTGATTTTTTTTTTCCAGTATCCTTTCGGCACTGGAAAGAGTAATTTTTTTAGATTTATAGTTTCTAGGATGATTGGCTCACTTTTCTAAATATAGGCATTATATTAACTTCTTATATAAGTATAAGAGTTATGTTCTTTCAAATTGCTATTTTAGACATTAGTTTAAACCTCCTCTTTCACCTAAACTTTTTTTTCTTTTTTTTTGCTAAGGAAGAAAATACTTGAACCGCTGTACTTGTGTATCTTCTGCTGGTAGTAGTATTGAACGACTATCAAAGCTAGGCTAGAAAAGAGAAAAATGTGCAATAATTTAAACATTGAGCATTCATAGCTTTTTAATTAAAATCAGGGCCTCAATTCAAGGACTAAGATAAAGTATTATACTGTGTATGCTGAATATGCCAGAAGATGAGCTAGTGGAATGTTTCTATTTTTATCCCACTGGAATTTCTCTTTGTGTTTTGTCCTTTTGGAAGTGTCCAGTCATTGAAAGGAGACAGTTCAAAAGAACCTTAGGAAGGAAAGGATATCCCATTAAAAAATATCATTGAGTACATTTATACAATTAGAATAGCCTGGCTATTGGAATTTGTCCACAGACTTCCTAAGGTGGTCTAATCCTTCTAACGCCTTAATCCTTTGCCATACACTCTGCAACCCAGTAACACTGACTTCCTTGTTACTCTTCTCACAAGATACTCCAGATGCCATGCATTTTCACCGGCTCTTCCCTCTGCTTGGAATTCTCTCCCTCCTCATCTCTGCCTCCTTGACTTCTTGGCTTCCTTCAAGTCTCATGTAAAATCTCACCTTTTACAAGACTTTCCCAGTCTTCACTAATGCCTGCACATAGTGGGTGCTTAATAAATACTTAGTGCCTAAGGAACTAGACTTTTTAAGGGGAAGTCAGGGTCATTTTATTTGACAAGGTCATCTCACATTTGGAGATAAACTCCAAATCTGTTCATGACCTAAATATAAAAGGTGAAACCAAAAATAAATTTGAAAAACATGGAAAATATTATCTATTAGATCTATGGAGAGGGAAAGATTTATGATCAAACAAGGAATAAAAAGGATCACAGAAGACAAATTGGATAATTTTTATCACATAAAATTAATTTTTTTGCACAAACAAATCCAATAAAGCTAAGATTAGAAGGGAAATAATTAACTGAGGAAAGAAAGGCTTTGGCACAAAATTTCTCAAACATCTCATTTCCAAGAAATATAAAAAATTTATTCAAATTTATAAGAATAAGAGCCATTCCCCAACTGATTAATAGTCATTGTATATGAATAGTCTATTCTCTAGCAAAGAAATGAGCTATTTGAAGTCATATTAGAAGATGATCCATTTAACTAACAAAGAATTACAAATTAAAGCAATTCAGATATTTTACTTCATACACATAAGAATGGCAAAGATGCTAAAAAAAAGGTGGGGGGAAGATAAATATTGGAGGAACTGTGGGGAAAAAAGGCACATTGACACACTGCTGCAGACCTATAAAATAGGTATAACCAATCTAGAAATCAATTTTGAATTATACCCCAAAAGTTACTCAACACTGAATACTTTTTGCCCTAGATAATATCACTAATAGACCTATACCCCAAAGATAACAAGTAGGTAAAAAAGTCCTTTATATATAAAATATTTATAGCTGCTCTTTTTGTGGTGGCAAAACCTGGAAACTAAAAGAATTTCCATCTATTTAGGAATGACTAAATAATTTGTGGTATATATATATATATATATATATATATAAAAGAATGTGATGAAATACTATTGTGCTATAAAAAATGAGAAAACAGATGATTTCAAAAAGATATGAAAAGGCTTGTGAACTCATTCAGAATGAAGTAAGTAGGACCAAAAGAACAATTTATACGCAAACATTTATATTATGAACATGAGCAATTTGCAAGATTTTTATAAATTGATGAAGAATGAAATGAGCAAAACCATGAGAACAAGTTACATAACAACACTGAAAAACAATTTTGAAAGCTATAAAAACTACGATCAGTGTAATGACCATCCATAACTCCTGTAGACCTGTGATAAAATATTCTACTTCCTAATAGAGAGGTGATAGATGTAAGGTTCAGAGTAAGATATAAGGTAGTGATCACCTTGTTTTTGCCAATAGTTCATGAAGCACATGTGTTACTTGTTCATAAGAATCTCTTTGTGTTGGTCCAAATTTGATAATGACATCTGAATAAACTCTAATGAAATCTAGAATAGTCTAAGCTATTTAGTATTACCTCCCAAAGGGCCCATTTTCATATAGGATATTACTAAGAAGTTTCAGCCAAGGATACATATAGATTTTTCAGAACCATTCCAGGGGCAGAACTTTTTTTATTTTTCTCCTTCTCAAAATCACTAAGAGGTCTTAATTCCATTTCACATTTTTGCTGCAATAATTATAGCTTTTTGCCTGTTGTTTGTAGCACAATACTTGCCAGACACTGATGTAATTGTGGGTTTTCATTCACTTCACTTTAATTTAAGGGATTTGTTGTTACTTTTGCTTAGACCATTACATCTCTGGACCCCCAAAGAAAAAGATGAGGCTTAAAGGGTAGAATGTATTACTCAGGCTGTCCTGAAGTGGATTGTTGGAGAAGACTGGCCAGAGACTTCCCAGGATTCTCATCTCTGAGAATATTCATTCCACACTCAACAACAGGAGTCTATCCTACTGAATACTCATGAGGTGAAGCCTCAAGACTTGTCTTGACCCTTTGCATCCAGATATATGGGAGGAAATACAAGGTAAAAATAGACATATTCTGGATGTTGCATTGTTTGCAACCATTTGTTGTTTAATTTCAGGCTTTTCTAGGAATCACGAAGCTTTACAAAGAATGATATTGAACTATATAGAGGCCACAGGGATTGCGTTATATAAGTGTCAGGGTGCAGATAGGCCAGTGTGATATCACCATGCTAATGGCAAAAGTGTTTTTCTAAGGGTGACCTGACAATAGCAGAAAATTTAGAGGCATCTCTGTTAGATCCATTTTGACATTGGTTTTTTAGGCATATTCCTTAAGGGCTTACCAGAGCCTCAAAGGGAAACAATCAATATTTGTCTTAGTTGTTGCAGCAGAATCACCTGACACTCATGCCCTCCTCCCCCACTAGCATAATATAGAAATGCCCTGGCAAAAGACTACTCCTTGTTTTTAAAAGACTGTTTTAGTAAAGGGTGTCTTAATCCCTATACTCTAGGAATATTGTATCACAATGTTACAAATTTTATTCTTTTGGAGTTCCCCATAGTTGGGGAATTTCAAGGAGTGGATTTTCTTCTTTAGAATTTTCTGTGGTAATAAGATTACCAGCAAGATGAAGGATTAGACACTTTCTTTGATCCCTGTGACCTCGCAAACATCTCCAAAATGAGAATTTAATCACAAGAGATTAAGCACGTTCAGTTGTCCAAGCAGTCTAGGAAAACCAAAAGAATTGTCATTGGAAGATAATGAAAATCTGCCTGTCCCCCTTCCTTGTCTGATCATGGATGTAGCCCCTTGTTTTCTTTTCCTGGTTTATTAAATAATTTCCTCAAGGGAAGAATTTTAAAAAATACAAGAAGCTATTCAAACTCTACTGGGAATGAAAAAAAAAAACCCCAACCACACAGAAGTACAAGAGGAAGCATGGCAGAATTGCTCCTTCTTTTCATTTTTAAAAGTTGTCTAATTATGCTGTTTTTCGTCTACTTACTGTTATATGTGAAATGTGCACTGTTGCAAATTCACTGATAAAGAGACCAAAAAAAAAGTTTATATAAAACAGTATGGGAAATCATTTACCATACAACAAAGAGAATAATATAATTTAATATGTATGGGAAATTTTCTAAATATTTTAACAATCTTGCCCATTTAAAAATATAGATTTCAGGCATCTCATTCTCTTCTCCATAAAATGACATATTACTAAAATCCATTTCCTTTCATGGAATTAATGCATCATCTATAATTTCCAGAAGTCTATGAGGAGAGAGGAAAAAAAAGAAAATTTTCTAACAAAGCAGGTTAAGAAATTCACTGAAAATCAAAAGTAACAAAAACCAAATTTTCAATCACAGGAGAGCCATAAAAAGATTACCACTAGAAAAAAATATTTTTACCAACTAAAATGTACCCTCCTATTTAGCACAAAAGAAAATGTAGTTCAACACTTAAGTTTTTTTTTTTTTTTGTGGTATCACTGCCTTCTGGTCCTTATGTTATTGTTCTTGCTTTGTACTTTTCAAATCCTAAACCCTTTGTGGATCAGGTAGGTTCCCATATATTTTTTTTTCTGGTAAGAATGTGCATGAGAGGGGCGGCTGGGTGGCGCAGTGAATAGAGCACTGGCCCTGGAGTCAGGAGGACCTGAGTTCAAATCCAGCCTCAGACACTTAACACAAAAACTAGCC
>CM053596.1:173932251-173946155 GCA_028646575.1 Pseudocheirus occidentalis
CTGGGTATACTAGGGTGTTTGATGATACAATTGGGCAGCACAATTTAGTGATTTGGGGGGGGAGAATGGAGAGGAATAGTTTCAAGCTGCTTTCCTTCATTTACAGAATGATTAGACCAATTTATTTATATTAGTGCATATTATGTCTATATTTCAAAATCTTTTCTTTTTTAATACAAACACAAAAAGTTTTGGCATTTATGACCTCCCTTTCCTGGGAGTACGGGGTTGGTAGAATGAAATTATGGATAAAGCCAGTTTGCTCTTTGTTCACAATCAACAACATCCCAACTTAACTATTCTTTATCCTTGCTTGAAGTATTTCTTTGTGGATTTTCACCAAGAAGTATTATTTTCTTCTCCAATTAGTAGCTTCTCATTTTTTTTTGTACTAATTTATGCCTGAGTTCTTTATCCCTTTAAAGAAAAAGAAGGAATGGGAGTAAATTTAAGAGACCTGGGAAATGAAGCCACTACATGTAACAATTAACAATGTAACAATGGCCTTGAAACACTAAAATTATTCCTCTAATATGCACAATGAAGCAGATATGAGGCATATTGATCATATGGAGCTGGACAGAACATGTCATCAATCCCTTAATTTTCAAGACAAGGAAACTGAAGACCAGAAGGAATTTGGGCCAAGGTCCCAGAAGTACTATGAAAGTGATTAGATTTGAACTCAAGTTCTCTGCTTCAAGAGCCAAGAGAGATAGAATAATGCTTTGTTCTAAGATTAATTCCATTTCTGTCTTTGGACACAGACTAGGCAAGTAGGAAACTTTGTTATTTAAAGCTCTCTTTAAAAAGAATCTTTAAAGCCAAGATCAAGGACCACCCACTCAGTGAAGCCTTCCCCAGCCTACAGTGATAGCAATCTCTCCTTTTTTCTCCAGTAGCATTTACTGCCTTTCTTACCTCTCCCCCTTCCCTCTCTTTCTCTTCCTCTCTCTACCTTATTCTGTGTCTTTCTCATAAACATACATACATCAGAGATCTGTGCTACATCCTGGGCTATTTAATGTATTCACCAAATAATTTGGGTGAAAGCATAGAAGGTATGCTTTTCAAATTTCCATGTAACAGAGGGAACATGTTCTGATTTGTCTGTTGTACTGGGCATGCACAGATACTCTCTACTTGGCTCCAATCGAACATGTGGACTTTTGGAAGTCCACGTCTAGACTTTTGTGACTGAGGGCTGATATTTTGTGATGACAAAAAGTATTCTTATTAGCTGAGTTGCTGGAAGCCTTGCTAACTAGACTAATAACTAATAACTAATAATAGACTAATAACAAAGTAATAAGTTGCTAGACTAGGATGGAATATGCATACCTAAATAGTGATCTATTTCTTTTGGACCCTTTTCTTCCTTGGTAACTTAGAGTCAGGATGACTACTTCGATCTACTGGATGGGGAAGGGGCAGCTGGCCACATTTCTCCATCTTACCACTCTGTGCCCATGAGCATGTATTGCTGCTTTCATGCATATGTTTATTCTTTCCTGACCTTAGGTGAATGACTATTTTAAGATGGAAGTGCTCAGACAATCTGGAAAGAATTCACAAAATCCAGAGGTCGCTCAAGAGTTCTCACAAGCAAACTGAGCTGGTTTCAAAGTTTGTGGAGCTGGTAGCAGTAGTCACTAGTGGCTTTGATTTACAGCACAGGAAACACTACAGACAGATGTGGAAAGAATGCCTCATAAGTGACTGGAGGAGGTAGTAGTGGCTGCTAGAGAAGTATAGCTGATAATAGAGGAAGTACTTATAGAAGGATGAAGAATGTCACAGGAAGGTAATACCAGCAATGGTTAGGGATCGCAATTCCTTCTGATGAAGAGAAGTACTGGCTATAGAATGAAGAAAGGAACTGATCCTTGGAATCCGGCAAAGACCTAACTAGAAAAACTTATGAAAATTCCATGAAGGGAGGAAAGCCCCTTCCAGGGCCAAGAGTGTCTTTTCTATAATTGCAATTCACTAAAACTGCATTTTAATTTTCAAACCATTCTCCTTGAGGATCCTGTGTATGTAAAGCAGTGTGTATCCCAGTTTGGGGAGGATATTTTGCTTCAACTCTTCTTGTTTATACCTTCACAGTAAATCTCTTTTCTAAATTCTAATGAAGTTCAACTGGTTGATTGATAATGGGAAGCACATTAAATGGGGGCACAAGAGTTAAAGATCTGTCACAACCCTTTAAGGTTACCCCAAGAGTCTTGAGAAAATAATGATCAATCCGTTGGGCACTCCATTCTAATCTGCTATAGGCAGAAAACACAAAACACAAGACAGCTAATTTGCTGAAAGGCAGAGTCTGGATCTGGAAAAATCTCAATAGCTAGAATAATGGGTTGAGTTAAAGTAGATGGGAATTACATAGATGAAAAGTTCTATGCTAAATTGCAAAAAGTCAACTTCACAAATACATGACAGGTAAGCATTACTAGGCAAAATTTCATGTGAAAAGGGGTTTTAGTGAATTGCAGCCTCAATGAGTGGCAACCATGTGACATGGCAATTAAAAAAAAACCTAATGCTGTCCTAGGTGTCATTAAGAAAGGGATGGTGTTCAGAATGAGGAAAGCAATATTTCTGGCTAACCTTTGTCTTATTTAGGTCACACATGGAGTACCATATTTTTGTTCTGGTTATCACACACAATCAACTGGAAGCATATCTATAATAGGTCACCTAAGAGAGAACTAGAGTATATGCCATTGTGTAATTGGATGAAAGAAATGGGTGTGTTTAGAGTAGAGAAAAGACTTAAGGGGCATATGATAGCCTTCTTCAAACATTTGGAAGATTTTCATTTAGAAGAAGAAGAATAGTTCTTAAGTTTGACCCCAGAGGGCAGAACTAGGAGCAATGATGGGCAGAATTTAGAGAGAGACAGATTTAGAATAGATACAAGGGGAAAAAAATTTCCTAATAATTAGAACTTTCCAAAACCAGGAAATAGTTATATTTTTCCTCATTGGAGGTCTTCAAGTAGAGTATGGATGATCATTTTGGGGGGCTATTGTTCAAGGGCATTAGAGATTTTGTTCAGGCATGAACTGGACTAGATGACCTCTGAGAACCCTTTCAGATTTTAGATTTTACAGTCACTGCTATCTAATTCCAGATGGTCATATACACCTTCATTCAAGCATTAGGACACAAATACATTCCAAAACTGACAGGTATATAGACACAAATCTGGAATCTACTGTTTGGGAAATATTAATTAAGAACTAACCATAACATTTGCTTCCTGAAGAGAGTTACATAAAATAACATGCTTTTTTAAAGTTAATTTCTTTCAAAACATTATATTCTATTTCAGTTAATAGTCTTTTACAGAATAATTCAACACAGAAATACAAGCAAAGGCACAGTTAAACTGTCTGATTTTTATAATTCTTCTTCGTTAGCAAACATAAGAATGGAAGAGTATAAATTTGCACTGCAAAACTGCCGAGTGAATGATGGGCGAGTTCTACCATGTACAGCTTTACTGCAATGCACCCAATGCAGCAAATAGATGCAGTAGAGAAGCTGGAATTAAAATCATTTCTTTCCAGAGCAGCAACACTCTCTCTCAGCTGAGAACAAGGGGGAGATTTTCCTTTGTCTGCAAAATTTACATTACTATTTAATATCAATTCCTTTTAGTAGTAGTTAGGAGGAAATGTATTTACTCTAGGAAACAGGATAGCCATTTTAGAAACTATAGATAGTCATATTGATCTTTGTCCATTACCTAACAACCAAAAGAAAGACATTATTCATGCTGGTGACTACATTAAACAAATAGCTGGTTACTTTACTGGGTATTTTGTTTGAGATGAAAATGAGGTTCATTTTCAAAATACAAAAAGCCTATAAAATCATCTGGAAAAAATAAAATCTGCACAAAACATTACTTACGGAACAAAGGAACTATCAAAGTGCAAAATTTACAAGTTTTATCTGGGTATTAGAGGATAATAAGTCCTGATAGGAGTTGTCTTTTTTAATTTTGCACAAGCTAAATCATGTTAATCTTTTTGCAATTCAAATACCCACTAGTGTCAGCTCCTCCTGTTGTGAAATCAAATCCTAGATGGCTATCACGTTAAACTCAAAATTCCAAGTTCCCTAATGCTGTTGCTGCAAATCTGTTGTTTAACAGTTGCATATTCTTCATAATGATCCATGGCACACGGATAAATAAAAATTCTAAGCTACACTCAATCACATAACTATCAAAATTTATTGAGAACTTATCATATGCTTTGTACTGCCCTCAATGTGGCATGCAAAGTACAATATTGGACTTATCAAACAATTTTAGCACCTAATAAATCCAATTGAGTTGGACTATATTACAAGGACTAGGAATATTAAGCTTAAAAGGCTTAAAACTGCAACCACCCAAGAAATAGAGGTTTTTCCTTCATGGTACCACAACCTTGGGACTCTAATATTTTCTTTCTTCATTTTTTTTGGTGATAGTTTTCTTTTATAATGGAACAATACATACAACACATTTAGAGTAGCCAATAATTAATTTAGGGTACAACATTTCATTTCTACATTATTAGGACATCTCAGGTTGCAACTTATAAATGGGCAGGTAGTCTGTAGGCACACCGATTTTTCCTGAATCAGTTTGCTTCAGTTATCCCAGAAATTATGTGTTTACACTAATTTTAAAAAATCAGTTCTGTGGGGGACATGGTTTCATCCTCACCTGAAAGGAAAATAATATCTACTGGAGAGATCAGGGAAGGTTTCATGAAATAGGAGGGACTTGATTTAGGCCTTCAAGGATGCATAAGAAGAAAAAAGAAAGAAAAAGGGATTTTGTAGGAAAGAAGGAAAGAAACAAGCAGTCATTAAGTACCTACTATGTAGGCTTCCTTAACCCTGTTTGCTTCATTCCTCATTTATAACATGAGCTGGAAAAGGAAATGCAAACCACTCCAGTATCTTTGCCAAGAAAACTCCAAATGGTATTATGAAGAGTTGGACGTGACTGATATGACTGAACAGCAAGAAAAATGTGCCAGATACTTTATAGATATCTCATCTGATCCTCACAACAACCCTGGGAAGTAGGCATTATGACTATTCCCATTTTTATAGAAGAGGAAACTGAGGCAGAAAGAAATTAAGTAACTTAAATGACAGGGTCCCACAGATACTAAAGTATCTGATACTAGATTTGAGCTGAGGTCTTCCCGAGGCTTAATGTTTTATCCATTGCCCCACTTAGCTACCACCACATTCCAGCTGGTTGGAACAGCATCATCCAAAGCACAAAGGTAAGAATGAGCATGGGATCTCTGAGTGAGAAGACTTGACTGAATAAAATGGAGAGTGTGTGCTGCAAAGTACTGAATTATAAAACTGGCTCTATAAACAGGAAGGAGACAGGTTACAAGGACAATGGAAACCAGGCTTAATGTTTACCCAATGCAATAAACAACAGGCATTTTAGCCAAGGGGGTGATATTATGGAAGTGATTTTTAGGTTACATTAATGGCATTTGGTGGTAGAAAAGGCTAGAATTAGGGAGACCAGCTAGGAAGTCATTTAAATAATCCAAGTTTGGGAGGGTGATCAGGGTCTATATTAGAGAATGAAATAGAAAGGAAAGATAGTATAAATATTGCAAAGAGAGAACTGATAGTTTATGAAGTTATTGTCTTTTATGTATTATTTAGAACTCCCTTTACTGCTAAATATTTTCTATCTGAAAACGTGAAACTTGGCTTTCATTAACTATTATATATTTGGTAATAGAAGAGATTGTCTTTGAATCTGAGGAAAATGCTCGTAGGTTGGAGTTGGAAAGAATGTGAAGAAGTAATTTCTTCCAAGTCCGTATGTCCAGGAGAGTCAACAACTAGGCTTCCATTTAGTTCAGTTTAACAAGGCTCTGAGCTGGGTACCAGGAATACAAAAATATAAAGGAAAGAGTTCTTGTCCTTAAACAGCTTATGTTCTACTTGTAGCAGGGGGGTAGGATACAAGTGAGTAAAGAGCAAAGAAATGCAAAATAATTTCAAGAGGAAGGGCACACTGAAAATTGAAGCAGTCAGGAAAGGCTTCATGTAGGTAGCACTGGAGCTGTGCTTTGAAGGATGATAAGGATTCTAGGAAGTGAAGATGGAAAGAGACTACAACCCTATACAATGGCACAGAAGGAGATATAATACCATGTATGAGGAATAGCTAGTGGACCATTTTGGCTTAAGACATTTAGGGCAAAAGGCAACTAATTCAATCAATCAATCAATACACATTTTATTAAGCACCTATTATTTTTCAAGTATTGTTCTAAGCAGTGAAGATACAAGAGAAGGCAAAAGAAAGTCTCTGCCCTCAAGAAGTTTGCAATCTAATGGGAAAGACAAGAAACAAACAATTATGAAGCAAGCTAAATACTGGATAAAAAGAAAATAATTAACAGAGGGAAGGCATTAGAATTAAGAAGTATTGGTAAACTTTTCCTGTAGAAGATGGAATTTTAATTGTAACTTAAATGAATCCAAAGAAACTCAGACATAGAGTTGAGGAGGGAGAGTGTTTATGCATGGGGCACAGCCAGAGAAAATGCCCAGAGTTAAGAGATGCAAACATGAAACATCCAGGAGGCCCAGTGTTGCTGAATCAAGATGAACATAAGGTATAAGAAGACTGGAAATATAGGAAAGTTAGGATATTGAATGCTAAAGAGAACTGTATTTGATCCTGGAGTTGATAGGAAACCATTGGATTTTAATGAGTAGTGTGGTACGTATGACATGGTCAGACTTGCACTTTAGGAAAATCACTTTGGTGGTTGAATGAAGGATGGAATGGAGTGGGGGGGAAACTTGAAGCAGGAAGACACACCAGCAAGTTGACACCCCAGCAGGATGACATACCAGCAGGTTGACACACCAACAGGCTGACACACTAACAGGCTGACACACCAGCAGGCAGACACACCACCAGGCTGACACACCACCAGGCTGACACACCACCAGGTTGACACACCAACAGGCTGACACACCAGCAGGCTGACACACCAGCAGGCTGACACGCCACCAGGCTGACACATCAGCAGGCTGACACACCACCAGGCTGACACACCAGCAGGCTGACACACCAGCAGGCCATCACCACAGTCCAGGTGTAAGGTAGTTAGGGCCTACGCTAGAGTGGTAATAATGTCAGAGGAGAAAAGAGAGCCTATGTGAGAGATGCTAAATAGGAGAGGCTGGTGAACCTTGGCACAGATGGCATACTGAATGTGAGAGAAGGTGCAGAGGCAGGGACAATTCCTAGGCTTTGAGTGTGGGAGTGGGAGGATGGTGGTGCACTCTAGAGTAATGGGCAAGGTAGGAGATGGAGAGGGTTTAGTGGAAAAGATAATAAGTTTTCTTTTGGACATGTTTAGTTTAAGATGCCCACTGGATATCCAGTTTGACCTGTTTGAAAGACATATGAAAATGCAAAATTAGAGGTCAGCAGAGAGTTTGGGGCAGTATAATTAGATTTGAGAATCATCAGCTTATGGGTGTTGCTCAGTTGTTTCAGTAGTGTCTGACACCAATTGGAGTTTTTCTTAGCAAAGATACTACAGTGGTTTACTATTTCCTTCTCCAACTCATTTTACAGATGAGGAAACTAAGGCAAAGAGGGTTGAGTGACTTGCCCAGGGTCACATAGCCAGTAAGTGTCTGAGGCCAAATTGAAACTCAGGGAGATGGGTCTTCCTGACTCCCGGCCCAGCACTCTATCAACTGCGCCACCTAGTTGCACAGAAATTGTAATTATGCTCATGGAAGCTAAGAAGATCACCAAATAAAGTAGTACAGAAGGAGAAAGAAGGTAGTTCGGGAAAGTATGATTAAAAGATATGATCTAGATGAAAATCCAGCAAAACAAACAGGGAGAGATTGGTCAGATATGTAGGAAGAGAACCAAGAGAGAGTGAGCGGTGTCCTGAAAACCTAAAGAGAAGAGAGTATCAAGGGGAAAAAAAGTTGATCAACAATGCCAAAAACTTCAGAGTTGTTTCACAGAATGAGGAACAAGAAAAGGTCACTGGATTTGGTCACTAAGAGATTATAGGTTTAATATTCCCAGCATTACAACTTTCATCCTTTGCAGCTAGGTGACACGGTGGATTGGGTCTGGAGTCAGGACAAACAGAGTTCCAATACAACTTTAGAAACTTACTAGAAGCTTACTAGCTGACTAAGAAAGTAATTTAGCCTCTGCCTGCCTTGATTTTTTCATCTGTTAAGTGGGGATAATGACAGCACCTTGCATGTTGTGAGGCTGTTGAGAGGGTCAAATGAGACAACATTTCTAAAGTGCTTTGCACATAGATAAATGTTTAGTCCCTTCTTCTTCTCCCTCTTTACAGTTTCTACCATTCTCTGAGTCAAGAACATTCCTTATTCTTAGTAGTACAATGCATGAATCAATTTCCAGGAAGAGATTATATTTTATAGCATGAATATCTCACTGATAATCCATAAATGAAAAAAGAAATTATTGGGTAGCTCCTGTGTATTGCCCATTGGCAGCATGCAGAGGTGGATGACAATGAATGGCTTGGCATTCTTCCAAGTTCTGTTCACATATAAATCTTCATATAGAAGGTAGGCTCCATGAGGACACAGATTGTTTCATTTTTGTTTTTATATTCTCTGAGCCTGGCACAGAATCAGGCATCTACCTAAGATGAGATGATATGTGTGGAGCAATTTGCAAATTTTAAAGCGCTATATAAGTGCTAGCTAACACACAAATATTAGTTATTATTATTATTATTATTAATCTGCCTCTTTATGCCTCTCTTGTAATTTTCTGATTCTAATCTCCTGTGGCATAAGAAACCAAGTTTTTAAAAAAATGAAATGAGCATATATTAATGTTAATAAAAGCCTGGACTTACTTAATATTGTCCAAACAATTAATTTTGGTCATTTGTAAGCCTACAGCCTCAATTCAAAATTGGTTATTGGTATTACTCTATAACTAAGTAACTAAGTCCCTCTTGAAATTGCATTGACATTTAAATGTATATTCATTAAAACAACAACGGCAACAATCTGGATTAGGATTAGACAGGGGTTTCTATATTGATGAGTTGTTGGTTTGGTAAACTTTTATTCAAAATCGAATCTTGGAATGATACTGATTTATTCAAGTTTATCTGTAATTTCTAGTAAGAAAAAGTATTCTAAAATCAGCATTCAAGGAGGAAACTACATTCTAAGGCTTAATAGGAAGGTATAAATTCTGAAAAATGTAATGATTTATGCTCCTAGAAATTATGTTTAAGGAATGTCTTGTTCTTCTTTTCCTTAAGCTACTAGATATAAAATACAATGGCTATCACAGAGTAGGCACTTAATAAATATTTTCTAGTTTAAACTGAATGGAAAGCTGATATAACTCTATCCAATAAAGCAAGCTGGACATTAGTTTGAAGGTTCAGACTTTTTTTTTAAACACTCAGACTAATTAGCAACCTGTTTTTCAATAATTGATTCTTGTATAACTCCTTTAACCTGCAAATTCATAGACATCTTCAAAAATTTTTTCCTATAATTTCCTATTAAGGAAAACAAAATTTCAGACTAAAGCTATAGGGTTGCTTTAGTCTGCTCTTGCCTTTGTGTTATATTGCATGTAATGACTTTTAGCTCTATCCTACCCCCAACCCCCCACCCCAAAGCAACTAGAACTGTAGAGCTGCTCTTGTTCTCATGCACAGATTGGAAAATTGCTTGGTTTCCATCCATGGGAATGCCAAATAACAAGTTTTTGTTTTGAAGAATTCTACCACGGTCTTAGTAGTTTAAAATATCTGAGTCCACCAGTTGCTTTGAAATAGTAGAGATGTTATACATGGTAGTTCAAGTAGGAAGTTAGATATATTCAAATTCAATTTGGTTATTTCAGATATAACCTACCCAAATTCTTAGCCTAATAAGTGTCTCAAGTTAAAGTTAATAAGCATCACACGAACACTATTCCTAAGTTTGGAAATTATTTTCTAAAATTATGACCAAAATAATTTGGGTATTTAAATAAATATGTTGATTTAAAAAATAGATTCACTTTTTTATTAAGATTTTAGAATTTTCCCTGTACTTGGGGAGATTCTAGCCAGAAGATAGAGAAGAAATACTCTTACTTGAACCTAATTGAATCTTTAACACATATTAATTACTTCATACCTGCAAGGAAAGGTATAAATTGCTATGTCATAACTAATATAAATGAAAAAAAATGAAAGGTAGATCTCTAAGTTGTGTTTAAGTGCTTTGTGAAAATCATAGTCTATAAGAGGGTTGTTTCCTCCTCTGTAAAATAGGGTTTTGGAACAGATAAGCTTTTAAATGAGCTCCAAATCCTAGGGTCTGTGATCTAGATATCTATGTTATATATTAGAGACTTAAAAATTCATATATCATATAACTTATTTAACTTATTCTATGAAGTATACCCAAACATTTGATCATTCATAATGAAATATGTCTGAGCAGCATGCAAAAGCAAAAGAATCAAGGAAAATGACTGAAGCTTCTCTTTTATATACATATTTGAAAGTTGAAAGCCATGACTACTATCCATGATTCAAAATTTCTGTTTAATACAATTATCATTTTAAAATAAATGACTATTTTTAACTATTGTAATTTAGAAACAGCTTCCAGAAATATTTCCACTAAGGATAAAATTATGCTTATCAAAATTAGTCAAATAGTTAAATTGCTTTTAAATATGAATGGGTAATTCAATCTTAAAAGGCATTTCAGAAAACAAAGATTTAAGTAAAAAGAAAAATATATAAAATATAGAAATTAAATTTATTAATACCAGTTTTTGTGTTGAGAAAACTTAAATGGATTTAAAATTTCAATTTCACAGTTTATTAACTCAATATCCCTTGGTCTTTTAATATTTCCACTTCAAGGGGTGGCTAGGTGATGCAGTGAATAGAGAACTGGCTCTGGAGTCAGGAGGACCTGAGTTCAAATCCAGCCTCATACACTTAACACTTACTAGCTGTGTGACCTTGGGCAAGTCACTTAACTACAACTACCCTCTAAAAAAGCAAAAACTAAAACTAAATATTTCTACTTCAATATTAAAAAGTCATTTAAAAAGATAACACATTCTGTGACTTCTTAGTGACTTCTTAAATATTTGTAAAAATATATTTTTGAAATCTTTTATGCATCTCTGTGTCTTTTTCAGTATCTATATGTGTATTGTGTGTGGATGCATCAGTATTTATTGTACTTTTGTTTTTCTTTTTAGGTGCTCTATTTTTTCTGTTATGCTCTTTTTCTCCATGATTCTATATATGTGTGTTTATCTTTCCCTTTTTTTCTGTTTCTCTCTCTTTTCCTATATTCATTTCCTCTTCCTCATTGACTAATCAGTTGTAATAAAAATTGAAATATACTGTTATTATTTATACATTGATGAATTGTATAGCCCTTGTTCCTAACTTAAGAGGAAGGGCATATGGTGCATTTTAATTAAGCTGATTTTTACTAACATGACACTTTATTCTTATTCACTGAATTGGTGGATCAATGAAGAAAAAAGGATTCTCCCTTCTGGTCTAGACCTTCAACAAACTGGCCACTTCCCCTGACCATGGTGCTGAATTCAATAGCAAGAGATTCCTACTAAAAAGCACAACACTAACTTACTCATTGATAATAACTCAGTGTTGTATATCAATAATAAAAAGATGTCCACTGGAAGTTCGGACAATTTCTCATTTTATTCTTACATGTTTCAGGTACATCTACTAAAAGGACAATGAATGGAACATCCCCACATATGTCTTGATTGTTTTTAGCACATCAAAATGCAAATAGTTTTTCTAAGAAAGCACAACATAGGCTGCCTAAAGTGAATGGTTCTTTTGGGTCCCCTCCAGAGAAGATACAGAGCACTTTGTCTTCATTTGTGCACACTAAAAAAGGGAGGAAATATTTGCAGACAAGATATTAGGCTATAACTTTTTTTTTCCTCTTAAAGAAGCTAGTTTTTGATCCCAGCAACTAATGAAAGAGTTATTTTTACTAATTCTCACTTTTTAGGACAGTAAGTCAGTTTGGAAGTAAGAATGTTTAACACACAGTTTAATATTGCTTATGCTAACTTCATTTTGTGTCTATGGAGACACGTTTTTAAACTTTAAAATACCCTACAATTACAGTAAGTTGAATCCTGGCTGTTACACCACTGAAATATGTAATATATGTCAAATAACCATTTCTTTTACCTAGTAGTTTCCATTTAACAAAGGAATCGTAAGTAGAAGGAAGGAATGGATAAAGTCAACTTTTTAAAGAAACAGCTTCCAAGTATGTTTCCAAATGTACTTATTATTAGAATCACTATTAAGTGAATATATATGCAAAAACATCTGTGACACCTGCTCATGTACAGAATTTCACCTGGAAGATATTAAAACTTGAAGAATATGTGCCAATTTGAAGCTATTGCTTTCTATTTTATTTCAGGAAGGGCATTGTACTATAATTTGAACTTGAGTTATATCTTAATAATTTTTATCATTGTATCAAATGTATGTGAAACTCAATCCATTCTTTCAAAAATTAAAATGGAACAGAGAAATGGATAGACATTCATTGAATGCCAAGGCACTGGGATGAAATACCAGTCAGCATATTTGTTAATTGTTCTTCCCCTCTGGAAACAGTAACCAGTGCTCAATCTTTAGCCAAGAGTGGCAAACACAAATGAAATATGCACTCTATTTGTGTGAAATATATTCTAATGATAATGTAAACTATTTGAAAGTCACTTCATTTCTCTGCACCTGTTTCCTCATCTGTAAAGTAAGGAGTTTGTACTAGCTTACCTCTAGGGTTCCTGCTAGTTATATGTTTCTAATCCAGTTCAATTCCACTTTTAGGGACATTTATTGGCCATCTTCAGAATAATTTCATGACTAATGTAAGTAAAACCTTTATTAACACATACTGATAAGCTTGAAATAATTTTGTTGATAAAAAAGAGAATTCCTTCTAAACAAGTGAATAGTAAATATTTATGTATCACCCTTTGAAGGTGATATTTTTAGCAACTATATTAATAATTCATTTACTTAATTTTATAATTTCTCAAAAAAACCTTCACCTGGATATACTGGAAACACTTCAAATTTGTCATGTCTAAACTAAAATTATCACTTTTCCTCAAAACCTCTTCTCTTTGACTTCAATATTTCTACCATTGTTACCATTATTCCCCAAATCATGATTTCCCTATTAAAACCTTAATGTCATCTTTAATTCTCCTGTTCTCTTCTCCTGCCATATCTGATCAGTAATCTATTTCTGGCAATACTCTCTGTCCAATAGATCCTCCAATCCATCTCCTCTCTCTCCTAGTTCTATTCCTACTGCTACCACTTAAATATAGGTTTCCATTAACATCTTCTTAGTCTACTTCAGTGAATTCCTAATAGATCCATCTACCTTCAGTCTCTCTCTCCCCTATAATCTATCCTTCATAATACCATCGGATCAATCTTCCTTTTACACATATCTGATTGTTTTACTCTTGTGCTTCAAACCTGTCAAAGGCTCATTGTTATGATTATAATAATATCCATAGTCTTTACTTAGGATTCAAGGTCCTGTCTAATCTGAAACCTTCTTAAATTCTCAGCCTATTTTATCCTACTCTGTACATACAGCCAAGTTGAATTACATGGATAGCTTTTGTAAACTAGAACTTTGCTACTTCTGCTATTTTGCTCACATCACTCTGTATCTCTCACTTAAGAATGGTGTAGTTGTTTTGGGGTTATCCTTGGAGCTGGAAGGAAATTGAGATTTATATAGCACATCAATAAAAGAAG